>CM044442.1:53923519-53976190 GCA_024363595.1 Xenopus borealis | reverse complement strand
ATTTCTTCCATCTTCCTAGTATCCTCTACTACTTGTTGCCACTCCGTATAACTAGGAGGCGCTGACTCCTTCCAGTGTTTTGGAATTACTGACCTAGCAGCATTGAGCAAATGCAAGGTAAGTGGGTCCCTTAATAAACCATTTTTAACCGTATCCAAGCTTAACAGGATCAGGGGAACGTCTTCCACCCTCATGTTAGTATTCGTTACTTATTTTATTGCTTTCAAAATATTACCCCAGTAGCCGTGCAAATCCTTGCACTTACACCAAATATGAGCATGTGCCCCCCTTTCCATACCACATCTCCAGCATAACTCTATATGTTCAGGGTACATCCTGTTCAACTTAGCTGGAGTAAGATGCCATCTAGTAACTATTTTGAAATTCATTTCCCTTAATCTAGCCGCTCTTGATGATTTGTGGGCTAGTAACTGGATCTTATTCCATATTACGGGGGAGATCTCGATGTTTAATTCCTTTTCCCATTCCCTACGTGCTGTGTCTTTCCCCAGAGAAATATTTGATAATAAGAGTTTATATATATTGGAGATTGCTTTGTTAAGGAACTCATTACTTTCCAGTAATTTTTCCCATTTAGTCAGTTCTCTATCCCATTCTTCCTCTTTAAATTTATGAATACAGTGTTGCAGTTGACGGTAATTCCATCTCTAGCATGGTTTCCCCATTTCTTTTGAATTTCTTTTAATGGTATTATTTTATTATTGTACAGAAAATCCTTAATCCTTGTAGGTCTACCCTCTAGTTCTCGCCATTCCTTGAACGCTCCTTGCTCCCAACTGGGTGCAAATGAGCTGTTATGCACTAAGGGTTGTAGAAAATAGGGAGTTCTAGTCAGGTTCATCTTTAATCTGTTAGTATACCATGTCTTAAGTGTAGGAGCTATTAGTGGGTGGGCCTTCACCCTTTCCGATAAGCATTTAGGTTCACCCCAAAGAAGATTTAATAGTGGTGTCCCGGCCCACTGATGTTCTAACACTACCCATTCTTTCTTCCTTTCCTCTGCTGCCCATTGTTTTATACGTGTTAACTGAATTGAGATATAATATAACCAAGCGTCTGGAATAGCTAGTCCTCCTCTCTCTATTGGTAATATTAATTGTCTATATTGGATCCTGGCCTGTTTGCCATTCCAAATGAATTTTATAAGCATGGATTTAATTTTCTTGAAAAATATGGCCGGTAATCTAATTGGCAAGACTTGTAGATAATAAATCAATTTGGGCATCAGGAACATTTTCAACGTTTGTACTCTCCCTAGCCAAGACAGGTTTACTTTGCTCCATTTGTTTACCTTTTCCTGAAGTGTTATCAGTAAAGGTACGAAATTATTGTTATACAGATCAGACATATTTGGGGTAATATTTACTCCCAAATATCTAATACTATGGTGTGCTTTTTTAAAAGAAAAGTTTTTTGTTAATCTCTCCATTATATTTTCAGGGGTATTAATATTCATGATTTGAGATTTTGTAAGGTTAACCTTAAAATTTGATTGGGTTCCAAAATGTTCTATAAGTGTTAGAAGGCGGGGTAAGGAGGACATCGGATCGGAGACAAAGATTAGCATATCATCAGCAAAAGCTATTGTCTTATATTCTTTCTCTCCAACCTTTATTCCCCCTATTCCTGTCTCCAGTCTGATATGCGATAGTAGTGTCTCAATCACCAGCACAAATAACAGTGGTGATAGCGGGCAACCCTGTCTGGTTCCGTTACAAATATAAACTGGGTGAGATAGTTTACCATTCACTTTAACCCTTGCATAAGGGTCTTTATATAGTGCTAAAATACGATTTATGGTGATCTCCCCTATTCCAAATCCTCTCAGTGTTTTTTCCAGAAACGACCATCCCACTCTATCGAATGCTTTTTCAGCATCTGTTGTAATTAATATTGATGAAGGTTGTACTTTATGTTTATCCATTTGCCCTATTTTCAGTAATGATAAAATTTTATAAATGTTATCTTTTCCCTCCCTCTTAGGTATGAACCCAGCCTGGTCGTCTTGAATTAAATCTGGTAAGTATTTTTTCAGTCTGTTTGCTATTAATTTAGCATATATTTTTAGGTCTATATTTATAAGGGAAATTGGCCTGTAGCTTTCACATAGCTGGGGATCTTTCCCCTCCTTTGGGATAATAATAATGTTAGCTTCTTTTGCCTGTTTATGGAACCCTTGAATTTGATCAATAGTATTATAGTAGGAGCACATCAGGGGGATTAGTTCTTTTTTGTATGTTTTGTAATATAAAGGGCTAAAGCCATCTGGACCTGGACTTTTTTCTGCTGCCAATAAGTCTATAATATTACTTATTTCTTGAGGTGTGAAAGGTGCGTCCATTATAGATCTTTCGTTTACTTTTAAAACTGGTAGTTGGGCTTCCTCTATGAATTTTTCCATTGCCTCTAGTTTATCTTTTTGAACGGCTCCTTCCTGTAATCTATATAGTGTTTGATAGTATTGCTGAAATGTTTTGACAATGTTATATGTGTCATAGTGAATGCTATTACTGTAGCTGATGTTATATGAAAAACTAATGCAATTTTAGGCCATTTACTGTGATAGTCTATCAAGGTTATAGAAGCATCTGCAAAAGGACCCGCAATATCAATAGCAAGTTTTTCCCATGCTAAATCAGGGAATGGTACTGGCTGAAGTTGTGGTGTATGTTTGATAGCTGTTTTGTCATGATTTTGACAAAATAACACAAGAATGGATGGCAATTACCACATTAGCATCCATTTCTGGCAACCAGTATAGTTTGTGTAGTCTTTGTTTTGTATGTACAATTCCTTGATGACTCTCATATGCAAGTTGTGTGAGCTTTTCTCTCTGGTACATAACCATCCACTAAGGACAGTTTGTGTCTAATCCTGTAGTAAGGTTGAAGATCAGGGCTGAGTTTCTTCTCAGCATTTGGGCATTTGCTTTGTAAGATGTCCTGTAGTTTTACTTGAATTGGACATGTGAGGCAAGCTTGCTTAAAGTCAGCAGCTGTAGTTGTAGATGATAGTAAATCAGTCAGTGCTACAGCTTCTATGTCCTCATCCAGTGTATCAGAAGCTGTAGGTAAAGGTAAACATGACAAACAATCAGCAATCTTTTTTTTAGAGTATAATAGTGCTTTTATAGCAGGCTCATGCAGCAATTACACAATAGTCACATAAACTCTAGCATCTTAAGCAATATAGAAAGTACTGTGTTTGCACAGTATAACTCATATGCACAGTGACATCTACAGGCCATTTGTATATATACCACAGGGGTAATGTCCAATGTTCAGTGTATGAAAATTGTTTGTTTTATTACTTTTATTTGTTTTATTACTTTAATTGGAATTGGGCCAATCCATAAATTGGGTAGACATGCAGAAAATAGAATGGGGAATATTTAGGGGGTTATCGCATTAGAAAAGCATATTTTAAGCACAAGACTATGAAAAAAATATGATGGGGAAAATGTTCATTATTTCTGTGTAAATACACAGGTAAAACATGCAAATACTTTTTAATCTTTGTCTAGATCAGAAATCTAGATCAGTCTATGTTTATAAAGAATAGATTTGACATTTTCTAAAAAATGCCCATAATTTTGAGGTAAATTGTTTTTCCTGGCTACTGAAATATGAGCAGATACATTACAATAAAAAATATTTCAAGTTTCTCTATGATTAAAAATGTTACAAAAATGGTATGCTTATCAGCAAATGTGTAATTTATGACATTCTTTAGATATATTTCCAAGTAAACCATTTTGTTTATGAAAACAAAATAGTTAATGTGTTTAATGTGACATGAATAATATTTTGACTTTTCAGGTTCAGTTTTCATACTTTCAAAAGAGGTGTGTGGATGATTGAGTTTACAAATCTGTATGCTAAATGCTAAAAAGCATGGGGTTCCCAACTTTGGGTTATGTTTTCATTGCTTATCTGTTTATCATCTGCCAGTAATTTCAGCAGACCGAAAAACAATTATCTGTCTAGTGCATGGTGTTATACAGAAATTCTGACTTTCACTCACTGGAGAATGTTAAACTGAATCAAAGAAGCACATTCAATGCATATCAATATAGATACAAAAGTATTCAAGATATTCAATCTGTTATCCAGTAACCTGTTATCCAGAAAGCTCCAAGTTATGGGAAGGTCATATCCCATAGATTCCATTTTAATACAACAATTCAAGTTTAAAACATATTTGCTTTTTCTTTGTAATACCAAGACAGCACCTTATACTTGATCCCAACTAAGATATAGTTAATCTTTATAAGTAGGAAAACAATCTTTTGGATTTTAATTCTTAAATGACTTTTAGCAGATGTGGAGGCATATTTATTAGAGGTGGGAGATTAGTGGTTATTTGGCAAAGTTTGGCAGTAAAGGCTTTGTGGTATTTACACTTAATTACACTTAAATTAGAATTTTTAAAGCTTTTTAGAAATATAAGAAACCCACAATTATTTTGTGGAAAAAAATTACAATTCAATTGTTACTAAATGGACCCCATAGTGTACAGATGCAAATTACAGAAAGAACCCTTATCTGGAAAGCCCCAGGTCCCAAGCATTCTGGATAACAGGTCCAATACCTGTTTTATATTTATTATTATATTTTGTGGCAGAGTAAATGAAAAAAAAACCTGGAGAATAGGTATACCTACAGATTACTCCATAATGCAGAGAAAGCACCTTTACAGATGTTTGGACTCCATGATCTTGAAACAGGGGTGGGTTTTAGAATGAAATCTCTCTAGCCATGAAGTGACGTAGGGTTGCCCCCCAGCCAATCAGTGAAGTAGCAGCCAAACCAAGGGCCAGTGTGCAATGTATTTGTTGGTACATTTGAAATACCCTCTTGTTCTTACCATGATCTGCCACAATATCTTCTAAAATCTCATATACTGTGTTCCAGGCCCCTGAATCTGTCACTAATTGGTGCCATTGCTCAACCCACTGACATCACTGCAACAACCTCTTCTGTCCCAACTAGTATTCTGAACAAAACCAATACAGCTTTTATGGTTGATTGTCTTGAACTGAAATCAACACGCAGAATCCTGCAATCCTATTTTTATAAAAAAATAAAATAGCATATCTCAGAGAAACACCCTGTTTAAATATTTTCATTGAAATCAAGATCCCTCTGCAAAGATCCCTCATTCATTCATTGAATGATTGTGTGCCATCAGCAATGCTGTTGTTCTCCACCTAATAACCAGATAAAACAAAAGTGGAAACAATACAGAAATCTTTGGCACACATCTTAGAACCGTAGACCTGTACGACTGGAATCAATTCCCTATCCATGTATAAGCAGCAGCACCACCAAGTGGTGTGCTACAATGTTCTGTATTGACAATCATGGGCATGTATAATTTTTTTAAATACAATTTGAAATGTGTTAAATTGCTGGATTTGTAATGCTGAAGTTTATTTATATACAGTTCAAAGCTCAAAGCACTTCTGAAACCTATAAGGGATATACTGTATATGGAAGTTTTCAAGAAAAACTCTCAATATCAAATTTACTTCTACTATACTGTATAGTATATGTCATAAAGGAAATTATATCACTAAATTCAATGCATGCATTAAATACATAGAAGGTAGCCCAGAGCTGGTACAAACTCTCATTTGAAATGTAAGGCACTGTGAGAAGTATGGAGAAATTAGGTCAAATAGAACCCATGGATATATGCATACTGTTTCATCATGGAAGATTACTGAGCCTGAACTGCAGGCCACATAGAGCTGTTCTTTAAAGAGATTCTGACACCTGAAGTGAAACTCTTTTTTACCTCTATTATAGTAACTGGCTTTGAAAGCTACTTCTAACTTTCCCATAAGGTATTTGCATGATGCTTTTCCATTACCTGTCTGATCCCCCATGTTCCTGTATGAGGGGGCTGCCATATTTGTGCACCTGGCATCTGTTATCATTACAAACTGTAACTAACAGACTGAGATGGGACTGTTAGGCTGGCAAAGTCAGAGTGTCAGGGTGTCAGAGAGTCAGGCTTAGAAATTTTAGCTAACAGTTATATACAAAAACAAACCTCTCAGCAAAAAATGATCAACATGACCTATAGGTAATATTTAATGTACATTCATATGTTAAATTTAATTTTTTAGTGTCAGTATCACTTTAAGAAATGCCTAAAGCTGTAAAAATGGTTTCCTAGAGTTATTATAATTATTATTATTATTATTATTAATAATAATAATAATATGTATTTCTATGGTGCCATAACACTGTCCAATAATGAGAAGAGAGTGCTGGGGAAAAGAAACAGAGACTGAACTCTTGTAACATAAATAAAGAAACCATAGATCAGAATACAAGCTATGAAAAAAAGTCTTGTTTAAATGTCTCACACAATGAAAGAGGTAACAGTATGCAACAGTATGCAGTGTGGGATCTTGAAGCAATTATTTGGACATGGCAGAGCCACAGACAGAACTTCATCATATAGAAAAGGAAAACCTGACTTATCAAATGTGAAGAAATCTGGTGAGAAGATCAACTGGATTGGTCCTGACAGATATGAAGAATATTCACCATGTGTAGTTTTCTGGTTCACTTCCAGCTAAAACCAATTTGTAAGTTTGAATAGTTGTGTCCCTTCAGAAGTTCTATAGCTTTTAGTGCGAGGGGTGTCTTATGAATTAAAGGTGGCATGCAAAATTTTATTATTTATAACAGTTCTTTTTTTCAAGCATTTGTTTATTATTACAATAAAGAAATAATATTTGGTCAGTTTTGAAGTAACAGATGAAATATGCCTCACCCAACACACTGGGGGTTTTTGAACAGCAAAACTTACCATGTGGTAATCTCATATTAATTCCTGTTGCTGTCAGATGGAATCAAATTAAGATAACTGCATGCTAGTAGAAAACAAAGAAAGCTTTAACAGAAAGTACATAAGTGATCCACTATATTTTCACTATATTTTCACAGTGTCTGCTACACCTGTATCTAGGCTACTTTTAAGTGGTGGATAAATTTGCTGGGACATATGATGTTCCCTCTGACGATTCTTCAATATGTACAAATTTTAGATAGTGTCTGGGTTGTATAAATCTGTTATTGCTTCAGGGAAATACATAACCAACCTGTTCTCCACAGGTTCAAATAAGCGCCTGAAACAATGAAAAATGCATCCACAGTCCTTTTATTCCCAAAATATCCTTGGATGAACAGCTTTCTAGGTCCTACTTACGGCAGAACCTGATTTTAAGATAAATATGTCAGGGCCTATCGGCTCCCAGAGGGAGTAATTTTAGTAAATTTGCCCCATGGAGTTTTTCAAAAGGTGTATTTTTGCATTTAACATTAACTATGGGGCAATGGGGCAGATTTACTAACTGGTGAAAATTTGCCAGCGTCCGCTTCACACCCAGCGCAACACTTCCCCATACAAATATTCACTGAGACAATGCTAATTTACTAAAATGCGAAGTTTCATCCTGCAAGCAAATCAAAGCGAAGATGTGTTAGCTTTCATTTCTGCCTACCACAAATTCGCTAGAGGTCTTATGCTCATGTTCATTTGCATACAGCCAGAAAGCTGAATGGACGTCTTTATGTTATCTGTTTCCACTGTGAATTACACATGTCCAGGGAGCCTTAATGTATGGTGGAAACACAAAAATATTTTTTAGAATTTGCAGCCTATCACCCTGAAAAAAGGAAAAGACGCCAGCATTTTTTGATGCTTTTTCCACTCACTGAATATGAAGTAAGTAACTGAAGATTGAGGAAGATTTATGCACTCCATTGTACTTCACCTGGTCTGTGCTGGCAAAGGCAAATCTGGCAAAGGAGGTAACGTTCAGTAAAATCTGCATTTTAGTGAATTTGCAGAGTAACGTCCATTCGCCAGAGCGAAAAGATATATCAAATATAAACAGCTGATGTTACTCAATAAGTAGTACTAATAGGTCAGTCGGTTTATTTGGGGGCTATTGAATTTACCTGAAGATATTTAATGCATTGGTGGTTAGTGAAATTTTTTATATAAGTTATGTTAAGTTTATAGGCAGTTTTTGTAGTTATGTAAATTGTTTAAATTTTATTGTAACTTTCTATGTAACTTACACAATTTGAGTAACACTTGCCATGTGCCTTCTTCACCTTTCAGAGACAGATTTCCCCGCCAGAGACTGTCACCTCTGCAGTCCATAATGAATGCTGATGCGAGGCTTATTTGCCTCAGCAACTACTCCTCCTCTGCCATTCCATTCTGCCAATCCCTGCACTGGCGTCCACTACCTTTCAGAATTAAATTAATAACCCTGACATTCAAAGAACTTCATAACTCTCCACCAAACATCTCTGAACTTTATACTTATTACCAATTCACATGCTCGCATTCAAGACTTTGTATGGGCTGCACCCATCCTGCCCCACAGTCTGTCCGACATTCTCCCAAACTTTGCTGCTTTCTCTTAAAACACACTTATTTAGAGAAGCCTACCCTAACTCTGCTTAAAGGGGTGGTTCACCTTCAAGTTAACTTTTAGTATATTGTAGAAGGGCCAATTCTAAGAAACTTTTCAATTGGTCTTCATTATTTATTTTTCATAGTTTTTTAACGATTTCCAATTTTCTTGTGTTTCTTTGCAGCTTTCAAATGGGGGTCACTGACACCATCTAAAAACAAATGCTCTGTAAGGCTACAAATGTATTGTTATTGCTACTTTTTATTACTTATCATTCTATTCAGTCCATATCCTATTCATATTCCAGTCTCTTATTCAAATCAATGCAGGGTTGCTAGGGTAATTTGTATGCTAGAAACCAAATTGCTGACACTGCAAACTAGAGAGCTGCTAAATAAAAGTCTAAATAACTATAAAACCACAAACAATAAAAAATGAAAACCAATTGCAAATTGTCTAAGAATATCACTCTCTGCATTATACTAAAAGTTAACTCAAAGGTGAACAACCCCTTTAACTACCAAATGCAATTCCACACACAGTACCACATCTCTCAGCCACTTCATTCTGTTGTTGCCCACTCCCTTGTGTATTATTCCCTTCCCTTTAGATTGTAAGATGTTTTTGCTCAGGGCCTTCATCACCTTTTGTACCTGTATTGGTTGTGATGTATGTAACTCCATATGTTCTATGTATATAATTCATGTGATCTTTGTTGTATAAGCACATTTACTTTATAGTGCTGTGAAATATGTTAATAATAATAATGAGGATTATATTTTAATAATTTGGAAAGAGGTACAGAGGAAACTTTCAATCACATGCTGGCAGAAGCCAACACTTATCACCCCACTATTAAATTTACTGGCGACTGGTCGATAACATCTTTTAATTTCATGGATGGGAAACTTAGGTGCAGATTTACTAAATTTGTGTGAATGATTTGAAATTCGATCAAATTTTCAAAAAGATTTGAATTTTAGAATAATTTTTGTGGCCACTTTGACCACTGAATTTTGAAAATTCAGTCGAATCGAATGATTCCAATAATTCAAATAAAATTCTATTTGAATATTCGAATATTCGATAGTCAAATTACTTGCCCTTTAAATTTTTATTTGACTGCCTAGTTCGTCAGATGAAACCTACCGAATTGTTATACTCCCCTATGGGAAGCTTTCATAGCATTTTTCTATGTTTTTTAGATTGAATTTAACAAATTTGATCGAAAGGTTAAAATTGTTCAAACAAATTTTTTCTATTCGATCAAAAAACACTGGCGACTTTTCCTTTTTTCAGCAGGATTGCCTGCAAAAGTCCTGTCTTAAACGTTTTTAGGGTAACCGGTTCTCCCCATACATTTGAAAACATATGGAACATAAATTTTACAGTGGGCTCATATGTAGGGCATTATATTAACTCTCTTGTCTTTAAGGTTCCCTGGACATTTGTAATAAAAAGTGGAAACTTTAAGTATTTGCACCCACATTTATAATAAAGATGTCCATATGCCCTATCCAAATTTTCCTGCACTACCGAAGTAGCGAGGGGTGCGAAGCTGAACATTCTTTGAGTTTTAAGCTAAAGCCAAAAAATAGTATTGATGTAAACTTATTCAGAGTGTTTTACTGAGCACGTTTGTAATTTACATTCATTTTCTACATTCTTTTAGTGGTTTCTGAGATTTCTGCAGTTCTTACTTACTAATCAGGGCTGTATTTAGGTCCAATGCCACCCTAGGAACCAAGCCTAAACCCCCCTCCACACCGTGCGTGGGATGTCAGTATGTTGCGCACACACTCACTCTGCATAAATGATGTCACGCACTGCATGCACATGACGTCACACAAACACTCATGCCGTGGAAGCGACGTCACACACTGTGTGCACATGATGCCCCTTGTGCCGACCAACCCGGGCCCCCTACCCCTCACTCCCACAGCTCCATCACTGGATTTCCTATGGAAATCCATGGCAAAGGCTGGGGAAAACTTATATTTCAAATTTAAAAAATACATTTATATGCAGCATATACATTAATTTTAATACATCCCTGCTTGTAATAACAGGCATTTGGCTCAACTGAGAATATGTATAGAGTTAACTAAATCTAGGACATGCACAGACAATGCATAGACATACAGTATCTCAAAAATGCTTACAAATAGAAAATAATATATACTATGACTAATATGTATAGCCCAGGTGTGGCCGCAACTTGTAGTATATAGAGATATACTATTGAATATGAGGAAATTCTGCATGAAGTATATTGAAACATCTGATTTTGATATACACCTTATAAACTTGAAAATTTTGCTGAGATCAACTGTAAAGGCAGAAATTACATATTGAGAATTTTACATAATGTATATTTCCATAAATTGTGGAAACAATGTAAGACATTAACTTAACTCTGAAGACAAATTCATTTTTACAAAAACTTTGCTATAAAGAGCACAAGTTCTGTATAATTAGAAATTCATCTTTCCCACACATAGTTGTTGATGTTCCAGGAGCCACATTTATTTGCAACAGAGAGAAAAAAAAATCCTGTTACGTAGTTACATGGTTACATAGTTAAATTGGGTTGAAAAAAGAGTCCATCAAGTTCAACCCCTCCAAATTAAAAACCCAGCATACATACACACACACACACATCTCCACTCTTTCAAACACAAACCATATATGCCCATAGCTATACTAATTGTAGAGTTTAGTATCAAAATAGCCTTTGATATTATGTCTGTCCAAAAAATCATCCAAACCCCTCTTAAAAGCATCAACAGAATGAGCCATCACAACATCACCCGGCAGTGCATTCCACAACCTCACCGTCCTGACTGTGAAGAACCACCTACAGTATGCTGCTTCAAATGAAAGTCCTTTTCTTCTAGTCTGAAGGGATGGCCTCTGGTGCGGTGATCCTCTTTATGGGTAAAAAGGTCCCCTGATATTTGTCTATAATGTCCTCGAATATATTTGTAAAGTGTAATCATGTCCCCTCGCAAGCGCCTTTTTTCCAGAGAAAACAACCCCAACCTGGACAGTCTCCCCTCATAATTTAAGTCTTCCATCCCTCTAACCAATTTAGTTGCATGTCTCTGCTTGACAAAGAGTGGGGTGCCACTCGAAACGTTGCATTATGTTGCTGTACTGCCATGCAAAAGTTTGCAAGAAATAAAGGCGGTTTTATGGAAAAATTGGAGTGCTCCTCCTAAGGACTGGAGTCCAAAACTGCACTGCATACTCCAGATGAGGCCTTATTAGGGATCTATAAAGAGGTATAATTATGTTTTCATCCCTTGAGCTTATGCCCTTTTTTATGCAAGACAGAACTTTATTTGCTTTAGTAGCTACAGAATGACACTGCCCAGAATTAGACAACTTGTTATCTATAAAAACCCCAAGATCCTTCTCACTTAAGGAAACTCCCAACACACTGCCATTTAGTGTATAACTTGCATTTATATTATTTTTGCTAAAGTGCATAACCTTGCATTTATCAACATTGAACCTCATTTTCCAGATTGCTGCCCAGTTTCCCAACTTAGACAAATCACTCTGCAAAGTGGCAGCATCCTGCAAGGAACCTATAGCTCTGCACAATTTAGTATCATCTGCAAAAATAGAAACCGTACTTTCAATGCCCACATCCAGGTCATTAATAAACAAGTTGAAAAGCAAGGGACCCAGTATAGAGCCCTGCGGTAGCCCACTAACAACACTGGTCCAATTAGAAAATGTTCCATTTACCACCACTCTTTGTAGTCTATCTTTTAGCCAGTTCTCTATCCAGGTGCAAATGCTATGTTCAAGGCCAACATTCCTTAATTTAACCAGTAACCTTCTATATGGCACTGTATCGAATGCTTTAGCAAAGTCTAAGTAAATCACATCCACTGCCATCCCAGAATCGAGGTCCCTGCTTACCTTCTCATAAAAAGAAATTAAGTTAGTCTGGCAAGATCTATTACGCATAAAACCATGCTGGCACAAACTCATAGTATTGTTATTTGCTATGAAGTCCAGTATCCTATACTTAATTAATCCTTCAAAAAGCTTTCCTACCACCGACGTCAGACTAACTGGCCTATAGTTTTGAGGCTGAGAATGGGATCCCTTTTTGAATAGCGGCACCACATTAGCAATTCGCCAGTCTCTCGGCACCATGCCAGACCTCAATGAATTATAGAGGTTTGGCAATCACAGAGCTAAGTTTGCTAAGTACCCTGGGGTGAATCCCACAAATGTGGGAATGTGATGAATGATCAGCCCTTTTCATATAATATAGAAGGCTGGAAGCTGAAAATGTACAGACAAAGCTTATACAAATGTTTTTCCAAGTAAGGCACACACTAGGTTTCTTCCACAAACACAATTAGGCAGATTTCTTTTTCATCTAAGTCCTATAAAAATCCCTCAAGAAATAATAATGTTCTCTGATAATGAGCATTATATAGAAACATAGTTACAGCATGTGCACTTGCAAATTGGCAATGTCCAGGTGCTACAAAAAGATTTAACAAGTATCTATAAATTAAGCTTTTAAGGTGATTAAAATATAGAAAATACATGTTTACTGAGTCATGTTTCAATCAAGCCTAGGACCATTCTCAAATCAAACAAAGTTGTGTGTCTCTCTCTGGTCAAAATACAGTTTGGAGTGCCATACCTTCACAGAAACTGAAATGCAGTCTTTCATGTGAGAATGTGGACTTAAGTCATATTAGTTAGAATTAGTACAAACTAGTTTAAAATATGAAATTCAAAAGACAAAGACATCATGCAGTATTACAATATGCAACCAACATGTCATACTTTATGGTTATGCCTAAGTTTTCCTGTGCTTACGCAATGAGGGGATGGTATTGCAACTCAAGGGTTTCCCAGTGTCAATAGACAAACTTGCACACAATTCAGAAGAGGAGGTGGGAGAACGGTTAGGATGAATTTTAACCACATGGAAGGTTTTTTCAATTGCTTGGGGTTCCTTTGACTGCACTTCTATAATATATTAACCTTAATAATTACACCTCTGCTTTTTATTAAAATTATTTGTGATTTCCATCCTACCTAGGTGATAATCTTTGTTGTAGCACATACAAGTTGCAGGGAGCTTGTGTTTAAAAGTATATTAGTAGAAAGCACATCTGCTCCATCATTATCCATTTGGTGTATGGTGTCTAAGTAATAGTGATACATGGGCCGACCCGATACCCACAGGACCCACGGGTCGGGCAGGTTCAGGTCGACCTCGCACTGCTCTTTGCCAGCCACCTTCAAATACCAGCTTTTGGCTTCCTAGCAGCGCGCCTGCTCACCCCTCCCTTTTGTGACATCATCGGTGGAGCGGCACTGGTCTATAAAAGGAACCCAGAAAGTTCAGGTGCAAGTGGGCACAGGCTGAAGGAGGGCAGGTAAGGACCACATGACTACTAAGTAAGAATTATGATTATAGAGTTAGGGGCAGATTTACGGGTGAGGCATTCGAATGCAAAAAATTCAAATTTTCAAATTCAATTTTAGGCTACCTCGACCATCGAATTGGCTAAATTCGATATAATCAAATGATTTGAATGAATCGAACGATTCTAATAAGAAAATCATTCAACAATAAGATGGTCAAAGTACTTGCCCTTTAAAAAATCCTTTGATTGCCTACTTTGCCAGATTAAACCTACTGAGTTGCTATATTTGCCTATGGGAAGCTTTTTTTTATTGAATATAAATCATTCGATCGAGCACTTAAAATCGTTTGAATCGTTCTATTTGTGCGATTTTATCGCGAGATTGAATGATTTCTATTCAATCTTTCGATAGATCCAATTGCAGTAAAATCCCTCGAACTGGATATTCGAAGGCGAGGGATTTTACTTCGACCTAAATTTGAGGGTTGAATTCGAGGGTTTTTAACCCTCAAAATTCGACCCTTGATAAATCTGCACCTATGCTCTGAGGAAGTGACTCTTAGAGGTCATGAAACGCGTCAGCAGCATGTTTATTGCAAGCACTGCACCAATTTGCCTAAGTATAATGGATCCTAATGGACATCAATAAAGATAATAAACGCGGTCGATCCATTGGCTACGTGTTTACTGAGCTTGATAAATCTGCCCCTTAGAGTTCTCCAGCTGCCACATTTCCTTTATTCTGTACTAGTTAATACCCTACTGCCATTTCAATCAAGGAGTGATTTGAAAGTGCTGAGTAACTTTTCTGGAAATTTCAACTTAAGACTTTATTGTTTAGGATTTTTTTCATAAACAAAAAGTTGTTGAAGGCCTTATTATTTATTCTTTTTGAATTCATAAATCATACAACTTCTAAAACTGTTATCCTATTTGATGTTTTTAGATTAGTTAGCTAAAAAGCAGGAAAATGTGGTCTTTCAAAAATAAATATATATCTATAAATCTGTGTGTATATATATATATATATATATATATATATGTATCAATAAAAATATGTATCACACCATAAGGTGCTTCACAGTGGGCATGATTGTTATAGTACATGTAAGAGCAGAAAGTGTTACATGTAGTTCACCAGATGTTACTGGATTGGTGCACCAGGGATTTAGTTGTGCACCGACTCAGTACCATCTGTGTGGGCAGAAAATTGCAGAGGTGATGACATCAAAAGGCAAAAATGCCAAAGTTTTACAAGTAACCAAACAAACTTCAACTTCAACTTGAATTGTTTCTAAAAAATGTATAATAAAAAATTAATGCATTGTGTGACTAAATATTAGTCTCTTATACCAAAGATAATTGTTTGACTTATCCTATATTTAAATCAGAGATAAATAAAATATTTATCAAAAACACATACCTTAAAGTATAATTAGTTGGGAGTGTGGCACCCTGGACCTGCATTTAAGATCAAGTCTTCCACTATGACAAACCCTGGATCATGCAAATATCGACAGCTCCAGTATTCTCCAGCATGGATCAACTCCTAATGATGAATAAGGTGGTGTGTCCCAGACCCATTACGTAGTGAGGAATATATTTCTAATGCCAAAGCATAAAGAGCAAACATGTGTTTATCTCTAACTTGGAAAAGGTGTATATCAAATATCAAATGCTTATTTCAAGATACATTTTGTCACATGCCTTAATAAGTTCTGTTGTCCTAAAGATTTTTTTGATTTTTAAAACAACAATATCTGTTCTGTGTTTAGAAAAAAAGCAACATATTCCCAATCTCCCTAAATGAGCAAGAAAATACTTCATGTGTTCCCATAACATTCAAAGCTACTTCCACATCCCAAAAACAACTTTTCTGTTTTGTAAAAGATGTGTTTTAGCCAAAGCTCCATTCTTTAGGTATCAGCTGGTAAAACAGCTACCAAATAAGAATGATATTCTAGACTCTGTTTTAATTCTTCATCCTTTCTATTTTCCTTTCCAAATGCCTTCATAATGCCAAAGTTCTGGTTGTGCTTAAAATGCGGGTAGGAGTCTGATATAATTCCAGGACATAAAAAAGCTAATGCACCCTTGCTGTGTTTCTTTATCTTTCCAAAATGAGCTGTTGCATTATGATGAATACCAAAAGTTAAATTATCTTGTTTCTGCTAGATATCAAATGTTGTTCCTGCATGTGCAATGATAATATTTCTTTTAAATATATGTGTATTCTGCCACTCATCTTGCTTTATACTCCTTATGTGATCACAGCTGTTTATACCCTTCATAACACTTGCAAAGAGTCATATTGGTCTAGTCGCATCTATTAGATGCAAACACAATCTTGTTATTGAACATTTCTTTAGTTTGCACACATTTTGCCAAAACCTAAAGAAGCTTGAAAAAATTAACACCTAACAAATTTTTAATACATTTGCTTATATGATAGAACTAATATTTAGACTGAATTTATAAAATACATAAATAAATTATTACCCTCTATCCTCATCCATCCCTCTTCAAACCATGGACCAATACACAAAATGGATTATCCACACAGACAGATACACAAAAACATAGGGCATCTGTCTATTCTATCCCATATATCTTTTTCGTTAAATAAACTTATTTTCATTATTCTATTCTAGGTATTCTCCAACTTCATACCATGTGATAACACTATTTAATAAAACTCAATATTTTCTCATTATTTTATTTAAACAAATTCGAACAAACTCCCATCCACAATTTTACCTTATTTATCAGTAAAATAACGTGAAAAATTTGGTGTGGGAACAGGCTCAAAGGGACATCTGCCATTGACTTCTACAGAACCTCAACAGGTTGAGATGGAGTATTTTCAGACTTTTAGCAGCTTCCAGGTATAATAAATGAGGGTTTTTTTCAATAAAAATGGTGTTTCCCCTTTAAAACCCCAACCAGAAAAGCTGGGTTTTTAGTAATTTGCTCCCTTAAAGTCAAAAATAGTTTTCGCCTATTTATAATGAAATTGTACATTTAGGGCATATTTTATAATATTGTGTTTTAATTAGGGAAGAACACCCCCTAGCCCATGTGTCTCTTGGGTGTCAATGCTTTAGGTTGACCTTTTTCTGTTAATGCAATGCAATGCATATTTTGCCAATTTAGGGGTCAGCAGGATTATTAACTATAATAAGGCTTTGGTTGGTGCCATAAAATAAAAAAACAAAACAAAGAAAATCATAATTTAAGAAACATTAAATCATAATTTGAGAACCATTACTGGCATGTCAAATTATTTACTATACTGTTTTTTCAACTTTTCATCGAAAAGAAAAATATTTTTGTATTGGACTTGAAATATGCAGGTGTTCTGTTCTGTTAATTGTATTGGTATGACCTATTACCTAAATCACATGTAAAACTGGATGAAATCCAAATTTTAGAGAAGGGATCATTCGTAAAAAGTGCGCAAAGTCACAAAACTTAGACTGACTTTGATCTTTGTGAGTAGTTGAATCTTACATGATTTAAAGAATTCTATGTAAAGAATAATTTCAGTCTCAGAAGTTAATGAAAAACCAGCATGGAACCAGTTATGGAACCCAATGAAAACGAAGACCTCTTTTTTAGATCATAAAAAAAGCCACAAGAATTCTCAGAATGAGAGTTTACCATGCTGATTATAACATTGTACATTTCAATCTGATTTATTAAGTTCCATGGCAAAGTTTACTTTACATCAACTGACACTTTGGGGCAGATTTACTAATGGTCAAATTTCAAAGTGAAAAAACACATTTTTAAGGCTATATTTGATCGAAAATGGACCTATTTCGATTGAATAGGTCCATTTTTGATCGAATACAAATCATTCGAATCATTCAAATGCATCGTTCGATTCGAACAATTTTAACCAAAATCCTTTGAATTCCTAGAACTTAGGGACAAATTTGTCATCATTCCCTTATTCCAGGGCTTTTAGACGAAATTCTATAAGCATTCGACTGTCGAATACTTATCGAATAGTTTTAGGCTATTTTTACTTCGCTAATCGATTTTTTAAAAAAATTGTACGATCGAATACCTATGTTCGATTTCACGAACAAATCGTGAAATTTCCTTTGATTATTCGAAAAATTTGTATGATTCAAACGATCGAGGTGTTCGACCGTATGAATGGTATTCGAGCAGGTCCTATGGGGGGATTCCCATCGGCTTCTATTGCAATTCAGTAGGTCCAAGTAGGCAGTTGAATAAAATTTTAAAGTTAAAGTACTTCAATCATCGAATGGTCAAATTATCGTATATCCGATTATTCGTTCTATGCTATCTATTCGATACACTCGAATTTTGCGTATTCGATGATCGAAGTGGCCAAATTTGCATATTCCAATGTCCGATAAAATCGTACGATCGGAATTCGATCGAATTCGATCGAATTCGATCGAGCTTCGAATTATTCACGTGAATTTTTTAAATCTGCCCCTTAGTTCCAAGAGGTCCCCCATAGGCTACAATGGCAAATCAGCAACTTTAAGGTGGTGAATAGTCGAGCTTGAAGAATTTTGAAGAGACAGTACTTAAAAAATTCAAATTTTTGAATTTTCAATTTTTTCTATTCAAATTTTGGCCTATTGGATAGTTGAAGTAGCCCAAAATTACTTCGAAATTTGAATTTTTTAAATTCAAATTTTATTTGAATATTCACTTCGACCCTTAGTAAATGTGTCCCTTATTCTGTACACAAGACATCTACCCATTGCATATGATTCAAAATCTATTGTTAATTTGTTTTTTGGATTGGCAAATGCTAGTTTCAAAATATGATTGTACTGCCTTTAAAGAATAAATAGTAGTCACTTTGTATCACAAGCAGCTCAACTGCAGTTCTCCCAACTACTTCCTTGCCTAGACTGAAGCTCTGACCCCCTTTTTTCCTTTTCTTGACTGAAGGTAGTAAAGAAAAATCTCACAGTACAGAATGAAACTTACACTATCAAATAATTGCAGGGGTAAAATTGCAATTACTGGAATGTGAAAATTTCGTGACTTTCGGCACATGCGCAGTAGAGCTGAACTGGCAAATGCTCCTACTATGTATGCGCCAACAAGCGACAAAGAATCCAGGAAGCCCACGACTGGGGATAAGATGGAGCCTGCAAACTCCATGCTCAGGACCTGTGCTGACGGGGAAAGTAGCAAGTTTGGGGCATTTGATGGTGGGAGGGGGTAGGCCGTTCCTACTGGGGAGCAGGTGGGGTTTAGCGCATTATGGGTTGAATTCTCCTTTAAAGATGCACTGGTGTCCTCTAGATGGTTCTACTGTAAATAAAGCATCAGATAGTTTCTTATAGTTGTCCCCTTATAATCATATAAATATTCAGAATGTTGGCTGTCTAATGGGAATGGGAAAATTAAAATAAGTATGCATTTCTTTTCATTCAGATTTACTAAGGGTTGAATTTCAGGGTTAAAAAACCCTCAAATTCAACCATCAAATTTTTATAAAATTTTAACCCTTCAAATTCAATATTTGTATTCGAAGGGTTTTAACGCAATTCGATAAGTCGAACGATCGAATAAAAAATATTTGATAGTTCGAATTGAACGATTCGAATGATTTTAACCATTGGATCCCCATAGGTTTAATCTGGTGAACTAGGCATTCGATTAAAAATTTAAAGGGCAAGTAATTCGACCATTGAATAGTCGAATAGATTTTTATTCAATCTAATGGAATCATTCAATTCAATCGAATTTTTTAAATCTGATTCAAATATTTTTTAAAATTCGATCGAATTTCGAATCATTCATACGAATTTGGTAAATCTGCCCCTTAAGGGAAAATTTATCAAATTCACATGAATGATTCAAAATTCGATCAAATTTTCAAAAAGATTTGAATTCTTGAATATTTTTCAAGACCACTTCGACCATTGAATTTTGAAAATTTGATTAAATCGAATGATTCGAATAATTCAAATAAAAATCTATTCGAATATTCGTATATTCGACAGTTGAATAACTTCCCCTTTAAATTTTTATCCGACTGCCTAGTTCGCCAGTTTTAACCTACCGAATTGATTTCATAAAAAAATACGATCGAATGGTTAAAATCGTTCGAGTCGTTCGATTGGAACGATTTTAACAGTTCGATCAAATATTTCCTATTCGATCCTTCGACCAATCGAATAGAGGTAAAAACCTTCGAATTCAATGCATTTTTTATTCCCATAAAATTCCCATGGTCGAATTTGAGGGTTTTTTAACCCTCGAATTTGACCCTTAGTAAAACTGCCCCTTAGTGTACTACTGGATATGTAAACCCTTGGGTGGATTAATGAACAGAAAAATAACTTATCTTGCATACCTACTGTACTGGAAATCTTATATTTGTTCTGAACTTGCCTCAGGATCCAAGCAAACAGAGACTGTGCTAAGGTTTTTTTTTTTTTTCCATTTGTGCCTTAACTCCCAGTGAGGGGTGGAAACTTTCACTTTGAAAATGTATTTAAACTAATTTAATGGAGTTAAATACAAGAACATACAGATATATATATATATATATATATATTTTTTTTTTTTTTTTCAAGCTTTGGTGTGGAAGATAAGAGTTCACATCTTATTTACCACACTTGTTTTATTTGGTTTTCTGTTTTCATTAAAGACTAGAAATTAAATCAAACGTTCACCTGGAAATTGTATACACAACACTTAAACCCCTAAACATTAAGGGGAAGATTTATTAAGGGTTGAAGTGAAAATTGGAATTAAATTTATATTTCAAAAATTCAAATTTCTAAGTAATTTTTGGCTAATAGCCCAAAATTAGATTCGTATTGAAAAATTTTAATTTCATAGTACTGTCGCTATAAAAAAAATTGAATTTGCCACTTTGCCACCCTAAAGCTGCCTAATTGCCATTTTAGCCTATGGGGGACCTCCTGGAACCTCAATTTTTTCTAAGTCCTGGAAAATCGAAGGATTTTTTTCAAATCGTTCGAACTCAACCATCCATTTGAACAATTTTTAAACAGCCCCTTAAACTTGTTTATATGTTAATTGCATGTGTTTTTAAATAAAGAGAAAACTAAAGTCATAGAATATGTTCTTTTGGGAACTGGAGTTTTCTAGATAAGAGGTCTTTATGAAATGCAGTGCACCATGTAAGTCTGTTAAAAACATTTCAAGTTCTTTTTTTAAAAAAAGCAACAGGATTGTGTTGCTGTTAACAAGGATTTATGTAACAAAATGACCTTGATTAGTCAAGATTGTATTTTTTGCAGCAACATTATGAAATTGTTAGTGATCCATTCGAGGTTTTCATGAATAATATAACTTATGGAAAAGAAATTGAGAATGAGGCATAACATTCAGTCATGTATTTTTATGTGTTTTTCTGCAATTTTTACTAAATACAGTATGTCCTTTAGCCACCGTGGAGTATTAGAAACAGGTTAATTAGGTGGTAATTAAAATTCCAAATTCAACCACTTTTGCTACTTCTGTACAAAAAGTTCACTAACAGTAATGGGATACATATTAGCTTTTTAAACAAGAGAAATTAATACAGTGTAACAAGGTTAACCTGGAATGTTTCTCCATACATAGGATCTTCGCAAGTTATGTGATATTTTAAATCTTGTGAGAAGAGTACTTGCAAAATTGTCCCCAAATATTAAGCCAAAGGACAGGGATGTCCTGAATAATTACAAGACAGCACTAATTAAGGGGAATAAAAAGGTGAAAATAGAACTTAATCCTAAATATCATATATGGGTGACCAGAGTCCTGAGGAATTCCCTTTTGGTGAGATCTGGTTTTCACTTATATTATATAAAAATGCTGGTAAACAGTTGGGGAGTTCATTGGGAACAGTGTACAGTGAGTGTAATCAAAACACAGTTCTGTGTAGTGAAAGTTTACCAGGTTATTTTTGGTACAGCAGTATTTTTAGTAAAGATCAAGGCTCCAAGTTTTGTTCTCATAGTGTTCAGTCAAATAAGAGCATTCTTTCCTACTTGCAGCTATAATGGTCACTGTTTCTGGCTTATCCAGGGCTAAGCAATGTAACTGTAGCCCCCCCTCCAAATCTAATATTCTCAGAGGTTTAAATTACTTTTCAAACATACATTAGCTCAACAAAGATTAACTTTAGGGAAGCGAATGTAAGCTATGAAAATCATTTCATCTCATAGATTTGGATGAAAAAATGTTGTAAAGTTGTTAAAACAACAGTAATGGTGCAGATCTGCTAGTTTATTGAGCCAGCTCAGCATGCTGTTAATTAAAAACTCCTGATTATGGTTATGTTTTCTGACATCACTGCCTGCTGATAACCCTCCATAAGTAGTCTTCTAATCAAAAAAGGTAGTTTTTTTTTTAGTGTTAAACTGAACTTTAGACATTCTGCTATGTATAGCCCTCTCTGTTAACTGGATTAGGCTTGTTTACTATCTTCTGTAGTTAAAATTTGCCAAAAGTTAGGTGCCACACCCCCAAGTGATTGTATATACTTACCTCACACCCAGGGCCATTGCCCCTATCAGAAGAAAGCTACACCAATCCGGGGATTTTTACCAGTGAGCACCATCGATTGATCGCTTCCTTATTCTACTGTCTTCAGCTTTCCAGGTGCAGATGCATTCGCAGTAGAACAAAAAAGCTCACTTAAGTTAAAGTTTTGGTTTACGCAATACTGCGCATACACACCCAAGCAAAGAAAGAAGAAAAAGGAAGGTTATTGCTCCATGGTGCCCACTTGAAGAACCCCCAGACTGGTGCAGTTTTCTTCTGAAAGGGGATATGGCCAGGGTGTGAGGAAAGTATATACAATCAGTTGGAAATGCTTTTGGCACCCCAAGTAATCAGAGCTTTTCTTCTCGTTTAAAGTTTAAATAAACCCAACAAGGTTATTTTGCTACCAAAAAGGATTGATGTGTGAGGTAAGTACACGTCTGCATTTCCAATCAATCCCTGCCTAAAAGAGTGTCTCTCCCCACATTGGTAAGCTGTGTGCTATGAGCCTAAAATTATCTACTATGTATATCCCTAAAACATTCAGAAATCTTCCAGTTTGAGTCAGGTACGAGTGGTATCATTTTTCAGAAACAATTCAAGGCATGGGGAACTACCTGGGAAATTGGATTGGATGATTAACTATTATTTTTCACAAATAGGTTTAATTTTTTTTCTTATAGTTTTGAGAGAGAGCACATGTTAGGTTAAGGAAATCATCAATAAATTATTAAACAACTGTAAGAAGAAAAAACTGATGTTGAATACTGAATTCTATTATCAAATCATATTGAATTATAGATACTAGATGCTCACATTCTTGAATGGTTATAATACGCCTCATGTCTAATTTTTTTCTTATTGTAATTTGAGACATAAAATGAGATTTATAACAATTTTACCAGTGAAGACTTCTTTGGAATCTACTGACGAATTTTAACTTTCTATACCATACCAACCACTGAAAACACCCACTCACTGAGCACAAACATTCAGATACATGAGACTCTCTGATAAATATATGTTTGTGTTATAATTCACAGTAAAATATAGTGTAGATCTTAATATTTCACATCATATATTTGTCATTAATGTTTCAATTGTGCCTGATCAGTGTTCCCTCCCCACCCTCTCCTTCCCTCCCTTAATCCGTTGCCTTGTATCTTATTGCATTGATTCCTACCAGAGAGATGGGGATGTGGAACGCCATCTGCCGCTCCCTCTGCTGGTGAAGGACTGCACGGTTGTTTAGTAAAGATGGCTTCCTTGGGGGGACTGAAAGAGGATGACGCACTACATCTGTTTCCCATCAGAAACAGCAGCAGCTTAAGTACTTGCAGCACTGCCCCTGCCACTTTCCCAGCTGCAGTGTGTCAGTGCTTCCTCCTCCCCTCCCTCAGTTCGTTGCATTCTCTCTCCATCCCACAAGCACTCACGGAGCCTGCAACTGGTATGCATTCTGGTATCCCACTCCCAAGAGCTGCTGGCAGCGTATTACAATGTCATTGAGGATAAGAACTCCATTCACTTGAAAGTGGGGTGCAGGGGATGGGGGTTACAAAATAGATAGAGATGTTAATCTTGCTCAAATATTCTTCCATCATTTGAATTTGTTCTCCACAATCTTATCTTTTTAAACCATAATTGGGGTTTTCAAGCTATAAAAATATACCCAGGATTTAGGAAGTGAGCATTTTTTCTTAAACCCTGTTGTGCAGCAAAAATAATTGTTATAGGATAAAAAATCTCTTGTATTTTTGTACTTCATATTGCCCAAACCCAAAATATGATCATGAATGAATCAGTCCCGTACATTGGCAAATGTAACAAAAATTAGCAACTAGTGTGAGGGAATTGTAAAGTACCACATTCTAATGGGGTTGTGCGACCTAATAGTGGCTATTTTAATTGGGAAAAATTTTAATATTAAGGAGACAGAGTTGTTAGATTTGTGAAAATGTTTTATAGGTGTAAACTATTATTATTACTATTATTGCAATAATGCCTTCAAGGGTCCACGCTTATTTGACAAATACAAGGTCTGATGTTTTCTTTTCAAGAAACAGTGGCATTCAGTACCATAGTCTACTGTATAAATGCACTTATTTGCACTGGTAAACAGATATAAAAGCAGTATTCAGCCATCAACAGCCGTGAGAAATTCTATTTTTAGACAGTAACCTGGCCCCAAAGTCTATTTTGCTTTTGATTTCCTGTTTCTTGGGGATTCTAGATTTACTTCTTAAGGGAATAAATTGATAACAGTAACAATTTAATTTTAAATGACAACCATTTCCACCAGACATTAAATGAGATCACATTATTACCTAGGGGTTCAATTACTTGCACATTTGAGATACAATATGATTAATTAGAGATCACTAAATCCAGTATAGCATTTTCTGTTTGGCTCTTTGTGTCATAAAATAGTTATGCAACAAACTTTTAAACTTGTTGCCATTAACTGTTCTGACAGTACTGTTTCTCCAGCAAATATCTGGGTAATTAAAATCCCACATTATCATTACTTTTCCCAAACTAGCAAACTTTTCTATTTCCATCAGGAGCTTAGCCTTCTCACTTACTTTAGGGATCAAAAGCATACCACTACAATTAATTTGTTGGACTCTACAATCAGTAAAGCCCCTTCATTTTCTAACATCACCTCCTCCTTTATATTAGATTCTAAATCCTGCCTAACAAAGACATACAGTACCCCTCCTCTTTTTCAATTGCCTCTGTCCCTCTGGAACAAAGTACTCAAAAGTGACTTAAGATGACCATACACTGCAATAGGGCAGGGTTATCAAACTAACATGTATGGCTCCAATTTTCAGTGACATTCAGATGGGCCTAAAGATCTGCCGGATGAAGGGCCTCTTCTGCCAGTGACTAGTTTTTACCAGGAAATTTGGCTCGGCTAGTGCAGAGAGCACTATTGCATTCATTGCACAAGCAATGCGGCCCATCTTTGACCTGGTCTTATGCTGATCAGCCACTGGATCACCCCTGGTTGGATGAGGACTGTGTCAACATGTACTTCACTCTAACCTAAGCTACCCATACACTGCCAGATCTGCTCATTTGAAAAAGCCACCAAACAGCAGATCTGGGCACTATTTGGTCAACCACATCAACGTGCCAATGAGGTCCTCATTGAATAGGAAAATTAAACTGGCCCGATTGATACCTCCCCAATTTTAAATCCAGATATTGGTCTGGCAAGACTGTTAGTGGGCCCCATAACCAAGATGCTCAGTCCAGAAGGACTGAGTTGCAACTTTTATCTCTATGTGTACTGTATGTACACCTTAAGCTGCATAAAGCTAACCTACTAGCAAAACAATCTTGTTGTGTTTATTTTTATGTTGCAGTGACTAAAGTAGTAGACGAAAGCAATGCTAAATACCCCCTCATCTGGAAAACCAGATGCCCAAGCATTGCAGATAATATATTCCTTACCTGTACAGAGAGGGAAGGAACCCTTTCAAAAAAATTAAAGCTTAGACAAGCAATAATGCTAATTCTGTCGGAAACTGTGATCTATGTGCTGAAGGGTAAAATAGAGACCACAACCTGGTGAGTGAAGAATATACAGTGTCCCCATCTCCTAAGCCATGTGTTAACCATGGATCCTAAAACTCAATGTTTAATTTCCTCAACAAATATTTGTTTTGAATCAGACAATATATGGGAAATGTATATTTTGTTAAAACAATTTTAAATTAATTTCCTCTGAAATGTGCAATGCTAGTATTAATTCATTTGGTGTTAGTGATGGCAGGAATGGATTCAAAGAAAATTTCTGGATTTCTCCGTCAGTGAATGTTTTTAAGAAACTGCAACGAAAATTTGTGTGCAAAAAAAAAAATTGACACCTGTTTAATGCATTTGGGCAAAACAGTCACACATGTAAAAATTGTCACTTGTCAAAATTGTCACACATCAAAATTATTCAAATGCCCATTGACTTCAATGCATTTGGACAAAAGAGTCACGCTTGTAAAAATTGACACATGCGTAAAAATAGCTGTGTGTCCAAATAGGGCGTGCATTTGTACAAAAGAGTCTTGCGTACAAAAATTGCCACTCATGTCAAAATTGTTGTGCGTCAAAATAATTTGACTTCAATGTGTTTCGATAATTTTTCGGCAAAGTTAGAACTGCATGTGCAGGTGTTATATCGAAAGGGAATCCTCAAATCAACACATTAAATCAGGCTGACCAGCAGACTGTTTCTAGGCACAAGTGTATATATGAGCAAGCAGGTCAGATTTATATCCAGAACTACTATAGGAACACTTCTCCTTGCCCATCCTCCATTCTTTCTGTTTGGTCCAGAACCCTCCCTCCCCTTCAGCTTCTCCACTGGATTTTATAGTCGGTAACCAGGGGACTGTGGCTCTTAAAGAAGTGTGGGTTTTCTACATAGACACCCTTGACCTACCTCCTTAAACTGCCTATATAGAAAAATGGCCCTGAGGGCAAGTACCTTTTCTAATGACATTTTCAAGTGTGGAATTTAGCACACAATTTCATGATTTGTACTCTAATATTAAATATTAAACGTTTATTAATATTTTAATACTGCTACATCCTACCAAGTAGTATACACTGTAAATATGACATACATTTGAACATACATCTGAAAGGTTGTTAATGTCTTTACCAAAACTGTGGTAACAGTTGCTGTATGTCACTTAGTTTTCATATGCCTGCAATAAATGCCTAGTATTTCAAAGAAATAATATTCCAGTGTGATTTTTGTGTTGGAGACAACCTTATATATGAGATTTAATGAGCCCACAAGTGGGAATTTCCCATCTTTTCTCTATGCGACTGCTGATGTTTTTTACATCATTTTATACAGCTGCAGAGAGCAATCTCATATGTCAGCAGTGTGTGGATCATTAATGCAGATACAACAGACTTTTACATCATAAACAATTTAATGTTAATCTATTTTTCCTCTTACATATTTCTAAAGCCACAGATGAGAGGCAATATATGGTACATGTTCTCTTTAACTATACTAGCCATTACCACACCACTAAACCTTTATTGTATCTCATGTAAAGAATTATATTTCAAATCCTATTAATTAATATCAACTAAGCCAGGGATTCTATGACTTTTTCAGTTCTCATTTTAGATCTAACCTTTGGTAAGCCTCCCAGCCCCCTTTTTCTTATCTCACAACAAGTTTATAGACAAATGAGAAGAGTGCTGTATAGTTCTTTCAGCTATAGCATTACAATGAATTAGGGAACCAAATAAGTATTCACCCAAATTCTCACACGAATTGACCTTCAGAAGTATGTAGGAGACTAAATAGATGTCCTCCATAAATGTCTCCCAAACTGACCTTCATGCTCTGCCCCTCCCAACAACACACAGGGTCAGCCCACAGTATATTGAACAACTAAAGGTGGCCATACACAGGCAGATAAAGCTGCCGATATTGGTTGTTTAGATCAATTTGACAGCTTATCTGCCCATGTATGGGGGCTTCCAACGGGTCTTCCCGATCAATATCTAGCTACGATATCGATCGGCAAGATTTGATTTTCTTCTGACAGACCCGTCGGAGCGAGCCCTTTGGCGTCATCATAATCCGATCGTTCAACCATATGGCCAAATGTCCGGTTTACCACTCATATAGCAGTGCCCTTAGTGGCATATTTCCTGCATCGTCCACTATGTTCATTTGGTACTGTAACAATTTGATTTAATTAATGTATTATATGTATATTAGGCATGCACAGAATACAGGATTTGGTTCAGGATTTGGCTAGGTCTCTGACTTTTTAAGCAGAATTTAGATACCTGGGTGAACCGAATCCAAATTCTTAAAAGACTTTTCTTTAAACAAATAAAGAAATTGTGCAGACTACACACACAGTTCTTTGAACCCTACCTTGCCAAAATTTGAATTTGCAAATTTGGGTTCCGATTTAGTTTGGAATTCTCCCAAATCCTTCACAAAAGATTCGGGATTTGGACAAATCCCAAAACAGTAGAAATCCTGTGAGATATATATATATATATATATATATATATATATATATATATATATATATATATATATATATATATATATATATATATATATATATATATATATATATATATATATATATATATATATATATACTGTTTGTACCTGTATTCATCTTTATAAAGAAAATATCTTGGTGCAAATAAATAACAGTTACTTTTCTTGAAAATTCATAAATTCACCAATGGACGAGAACAATAAAAAATGTTTACCTTCATTACATCATGGATCATCATCAGAATGTCATGCAAAAAGTGCATGTACAGTTTAATTCTCAAACATGTCCAACCAAAACCTTGCTCATGCAATTTAAATACTGTGTGTTACACAATAAAACATAAAAATAATGCGTCAATAATATGTAATACAGATCTACTTGAAAACATGTTAAAACTTAAAATAAAATATACTATTCTTTCAATATATCCAGTAAATCCTATGTGTCCCTATGATTTAAGTTTACTAGACAGACCAATTCAAAATTTTAACCTACAAAAAAAAATGTTTTGGTGAACTATCTGAAACCAACTAGGTGGTTGAAGGTGAACAACCCCTTTAACTACAAGTTAAGTCCACTGACTGGCATCAATAAATCTATATTTGCATTCTTTTTAATCATAAAGTCCCCTATGGCTTCGCAGCCATCGCAACACTTCACCAGGTGTAAATTTACTGGGACAAAGGTAATTCACTAAATTGCGAAGCTGTGTCCAGGGTGCCGGACGCAAATTTTCTCTAGCGTTAGTTCAGCAGAGTAAGCAAATCAAAGCAAATCTGTGCTAGTGTTCAATTCTAGCTAGTGCAGTTTCACTAGAGTTCTCGCGCTCCGGCTAATTTGCATACAGTGGGCAATTTAAAGTGGAATGGAGCTATTTATATTACATGGTGCATCTAATACATTACATTTTACACTGATAACTAGACATGCCAAGTAGTGATGGGCGAATCTCCCGAGATTCGCCTCGCCGAAAAATTAGCGAATTTCTAGCGAAATTCGCGAATCGGCGAAAGATTTGCGAAACGAGTCGCGGGACGCTTTTGACGCGCATCGCGTCAAATCGCGTCGCGTCAAATCGCGTCGCACCAAATCGCGTCGCATCGCGTCGTTTTCGTCGCGTCAAAAAACGTCGCGCTACTCGTTTTTTCGGCGAATTTTCGCCAAGCGAAATTTCGCTGGTGATTCGCGAATTTATTCGCCAGCGGCGAATCGCGGGAATTCGCCGCGAATTAGGCCCTGGCGAATAAATTCGCCCATCACTAATGCCAAGGAAACCTTAATAAAGTCAATAGACTGTTTTAATGCCCTACAAAGTTAAATAATGTGCCATATGGTAGAAAATGTATGGGGGAACGGGGTGCCTGAAAAATTTTGTTATGCCTTTTGCAGCCTAACACCCAGAAAAATTGAAAAGACGGCAGCGGTTTTTGGACTTTTTTTTTTTGGAAGATATTACACTCAAAAATTATGATGAAGATTGAGGATGTTCTATGCACTCCAATGCACTTTGCCAGGTCAGAGCTGGTGAAGGCAAGTCTGTCGAAAGAGGTAACGTTCAATAAAATCCACATCTTAGTGAATTTGTGGTGTTACGTCCATTTGCCAGAGAGAAAATTCTCCTGCCATTAGAGTGAGAAGCAATGCTACCGACTATTTCCTTCTCTGGTGAAGGGACGCCTGCGCTCGTTAGTAAATCGGCAAAGTAAAATAATGACATCATGCTGGTGAATTTTCACTAGTGTTAGTTGCTTCGCCCTTTGGTGAATCTGCCACATAGGCGTTATATTCCCCACATACTATTCTATAGCTTGTTATAGTGTGTATTGGTTCATAAGGGACATTCAAAGTAAATAATTTTCCCCAGATCACATAAGATTTAAAACAACATTGATTCATCAACACTACATAGCATATCAGATTCAAGGAAGAAATGATAAACACCATTTGGGACTATCAATGATATCCTTATTCCCACTATATGCTGTAAATCTTACACTTTTCTCACAAAACCAGATAGGTTGCCTTGGAGTTACATAGTCATATACAGACATATATATACCAACTTATAAGTTAAATTTTCACATTTTATAACGAGCCAGTTAATCCAGGATATTATATATACTGTATATACATATATATATATGTATATTTGCAAAAGGACTCGCACTCCAAATATTCGTGAATAATCATGTAGTTTATTCTTAATGCATATCCAACGTTTCAGCCCACACCTGGGCCTTTCTCAAGGATCTATATATATATATACTGTATGTCCCAAACACCGGCAACCAAGTGTAAAAATGCCCACGTCCACGTGCTCATATAAAGTGTCCAAGTGCAAAGTTTATTAAAATTACTGACAAATTATTAATAAAAATACATTAAAACCAATACAAGATAAGTAGTCATGAGTGAATTTGTCCTGTTTCACAAATGCATTTGCAAATGCATTGAAGTCAATAGCCAACAATTTTTTTTATGAGCAATATTTTTTTCTCACTCCCAATGCATTAAAGTTAATGGGCATTTTTATTGTGCCAACTTTTTTTTCTTGTTGACTTTTGGCCAAACGTATTAAAGTCAATGAACGTTTTTTCTTATTTTACTTTTTTGTTGAAGCAAATTTTGTTGTGGTGGAATTTTGCAGTTTCGCAAAAAATTTGGAAAATGGGATGCTGTGACACAATGGGGTAGATTCATCAAAGAGTGAAGTTCCGCCACTAGAGGGAAATTCCACAGCTCTCAATTCATTGGGATTTTGCAAGGCATATTCATCAATGGATGAAGTGAAAGTTCACCCTTTGATGAATACGCCATAGAAATGAATTGAGAGCTGTGGAATTTCCCTCTAGTGGCGGAACTTCACTCTTAACTTCACTCTTTGATGAATCTACCCCAATATTTTGTGTTACGTGAGTTAAATGGGATATCTGAGTTAAGTTATTCTGTGCCAAACACACAATCCAAAGTGGCTTCATCTGTATAATATAAGCTGATGCTACAAGTATGATTATTAAATTCTGATCCTAGTTGCACTGGTTTCTGTGCTGCCATGCTACATTAAATATGTTTTAATTACCATATACCTGTATTTTTATAAATATTTATTGTTGGTCCACAAGCTCAGTAAGTGACAGCAGCAAAAAGCATGTGCAGTGAATCAGTTACTGAGGCATCTTTGGAAACACAGATTTTCGTCACTTGATGAAATGGCCTGCCCCGAAATGTCATTTGGCTTGGCACAATAAAACACAGGGTATATCCCCATTAAGCATTCTACCAGTGTGCCGTAGTTCTCTTATATATGCCTTGTGTTTGTGCCCATTGTACCTTCTGCAGCAAAGCACTTTGCACTTGCCTACTTAACCCCATTTTTAGACAAAAGTGAACACTTTTTGTGCTGTCTGAATCAGACATTCTAAGGTTGTCGCCAATATTTTCTGTGACTTATAACATTTTTGAATTTCCTATGAGGGTATTATTTTTATTATTTCCCAAGCACCATCCTTTTCCTCCCAATCAGATAACCTAAACTAATCCAGTTTTCACAATACACACCAGACTGTCGCTGTTGTCACTATGGCAACCCTCCAATATAAGCAGTTACACCACATAAGTCTATTTCGTTTTCCTGATTATTAATACATAATAAAAGCTCAGCCAATGTAAACAAACTCACGGATTTCTAAACCAGAAGGCCAAGTTCTGCCTTGCATATATTCCATGCACTCAATAAAACATGTGTGTTTTTCAACAGAGCTTCTTAAATCCCACTTCTTTGGCAGTGAATCCACATTCAACTCTGACACACTTTGTAGATTTAAACTAAAACTAAGCTGTAACGCAAAGTGCAATGTTAACAAGAACAAATGTGAAACACTGAATTCCCTAAAACTGCATTAGATATGTAAAACTGCAAAGGATTCTTTTGCACAGATTGTGTCTTGGTCAAAAGTTAGTGTACAATCTCAGCTAGATATAAAGGCCCTGATAATGCACAGAAAGTGTAAATAACAGATAATAGAAATCACACATTGGAACGTCAGTTTTCCAGAGCAATTGCCATGGCTTTTTTTCCACACATGCATTGTGCATGCAACAATGTCAACGAGCACCACTCCACACTATTTTGGGGGTCACCATATTAGGGTGTCATGAGAGCCGGGGTCCACTGGGTTTTTTCCCTATGTCTCGCCGACCTAGTCTGACCCTGAATGCAATTAACTGTGCTGCTCATAGACTTAACTGTGTCTGTGGCCAAATGAACACAACTGCACATGCATTTAGTTGCAAATCAGATATAATTGCATGGAATTTTATCTGGCATCAGCCTGTGGAGTCTGCATCCAATTCTTTAGATGTAAATGTGCTGATGCTAGGCATGATGAGAACCCTAGAACTAACACATGGTCAGCAGGTGCAGTAGCTCAATGGTTGCTCTGCATTAATAGGAGCAGAAGTGCTCAATTCAGAAGGGAAGGCAGGAAGGACTGAGTAGCCCCAAGCACAACTACAGTATATGGAAGTACAAGGAGCATTTTATTGCAAGTACTTATAATGAAATAGGTTTAATGCACAACTCATTTTTGGGAAGAGGGTAGAACTGCTGCTGTGCAAACCCATGGAAAAAGAAACAAAAATATTTTTGCCATGGAGTCAATGGGTGTATTTTTTCCTCAGACCAAATGCATTGGAGTCAATGGGCATTTTTTCTCCCTAATTTTCAAATACCAAATGCATTAGAGTCAAAGAGAATTTTAAGTCCACATTTGTCTTGCACCAAATGCATATAATTGGTATTTATTCTATTTATTACTTATCCCTATACAGGTATACAGAGACCCATTATCCAGAAAACCATTATAAAGAAAATTCCAAATTTTAGAAAGGCTCTCTCCCATAGACTCAATTTAATCAAAATAATACACATTTTTAAGAAGGATTCTCTTTTTAATTACTGAATGCTCCATTATCCAGAAAACTCCAGGGCCACGCATAACAGCTCCCAAAACTGTACTCATTTTTTCTCCCTACTTTTCTCTTTGGAGTCAAAGGGAAATTTTTGGACACATTTTTCTTGTGCCAAATGCATTGACGTCAATGGCCATTTTTCCTATTTTGTTTTATATAGGGTGAAAAATGACTCCTCCCTGTAATTAATACAAGAGCTCACTACAGTAACGCTCAAGCACTTTCTATTCATTCCTGTGAGATTATTTATGTCACGGTTGGCACCCAACACCAGAAACAGTACCAAGCACCCTGGTCTAGGCTCGTGCTTCACCAGTTAAGTGACCACCTTTGGCTTCAGCAGGAGCCCTCTGCATACTCAGATGCCACCTGGACTTTAACGAGAGGTGCAAGGGAAAGGTTCTGGATAGGCAAAGGGGCACGACTGTTGTTTGAGTCAGTAAGGTCAAAGGTCATGGTAAAAACAGGAGAAGGCAGATTTGTGGTCAGACAGGCTGGGTCGAGGCAGGCAGATAGCTAGGATTGTCTGGCAGGCAAGGGTCAAACTGGGTAATCAATCAGATAGGATGAGGAAGAAGAGGTAGTCAGTATGCAGGCAGGGGTCAACCAGGAAGTCAATCAGAAGTGTCAGGCAGAATCGAAGTCGGTTTCAGGCAAGGTTCATGTTTCAGAGGTCAGAGTAGTCAAAAAGCCAGGCAAGGTCAAACACAGGAATCAGGACAGACTAGAAGCTTAACAGCAGAAGGTACAAGGCACCAGGAATAAACCTATCACGGGCAATTATACAAAGTTCCCTTTAAATATTTTGAATTTGGCGCCATTGGGCACTGACGTCATATGTCAGCATGCCTGCGCCTTTTAATATCGATGCGCGCACACTAGGAAGCCGGGAGGACATAGGAGCAGAGCGGCGCAGCAGGTGTCCCCAACGATGGAGCAGCGGGTGTCCCCGCCGCACCACAAGACCACCGTTACAATTTATCAATTAGTAAAAATTTAATTTCAAAGTTTGATGAATACTCTTCAAAAAATTCCAAAGGAAAAAAAAATAGAAAATAGGTGAGTTTTTTGTGGTGATCTCTAATCTCACATTTTTAAAAATCTGCCACTTAAGGGCATACACTTACACAAGTACAGTGTGAAGAATACAATTAGGAGTTCATTGTTTTTTCCCCCCAGAATGCAACAGTTAAGCATAGTTGTGTCTGCCACAATTCCACTGCCCCACACTTTACATGGATTCACCTGCTCTCAGGGGTGGTACAGGTGAATCCATGTAAACACCCCCTAGCTTGCTCACCATGAAGACAAGCAAGCTAGGAAGCACCAATGGCACAAGACATATTAGATAACAAGTTCCTATCTTCCCCAAACCTTTCAGCATGCTTGGCCCGGTGTACAGGAAGGAGGTCGGCCACACTCCTGGATCTGTGAATCACAAGAATACCAAACACTCAGAGCCAGTGAAGCAGGGATCAACCCCTGCGTGTTTAATTCAGTCAGTGATGTAACGTTTCGGGGGCGTGCCCCTTCGTCAGACATGTCTGACGAAGGGGCACGCCCCCGAAACGTTACATCACTGACTGAATTAAACACGCAGGGGTTGATCCCCGCTTCACTGGCTCTGAGTGTTTGGTATTCTTGTGATTCACAAGACATATTAGACCTGTGATATCACCTTGCAGAAAATTAAATTCAAGGTGCAAAGTGTAGGCTATACTGAAATCCCCAGAAGCAATTGCTCTGTAACGTAGTACTAAGGGGCATGATTTTGTGCCTCTTTTACACACCTGGGAATTAAGAAACCACTCATAGGAGCAAATTCACTAAAGGGTGAATTTTCACCACTTACTGTTTTACCACACTACTTCACCAGGTGCAAATTCACTAACACTACACTAATTCCCTTAAATGTGTGAAGTTTCGTCTCAGCAGCCAAATTCTGGCAAATTTGTGCTAGTGTTACTTTGGCAGTGTGAGAATTTCATAGTGAATTTTCACTAGCATTCATTTCTGCTTAGCTAAACTTTGTTAGCACTTGCGCTAAGGACCATTTGAATAGGGCTGGTACACAAAAATTTGTATGGGTGTCTCTATTAGTGATATTTGAAGCAGCATTTGATATTTCATGCTTGAAGTGCCCACTTTTTATTACAAATTTCCAGGGAACCATAATAGAGACAGAAGAGATCCTCTAATGCCCTATACATGACCCTCAAAAAGTAAAAGTTGCCAGCATTTGTTTTACAATTTTAATGAATTTCCGGCATGCAGGAAATTATGTCAATGACACAAGGAAGCTGTAGCTTCGTTTTATGAGTTCGCCTGGTCTAAGGTGGTGAAGGAAACTGTGGCAAAAGAGGTAACATTCTGTAAAATTCACACTTTAGTGAATTTGTGGAGTAACAACTGTTTACCAGAGCCAAAAGTGGCCTGGTAATAGGGTGCGAATGAACGCTAGCATCAGTAACTTTCGTTAGCGAATTGTAGGATATGATTTCTGGCAAGTTTTCGCTAGCACCGACCACTTTAGTGAATCTGCTCCATAGATCATTTAAATAAGAATGCAGATAGTCATCTATTGTACATTAAATCATGGAGAGATCAATTTATGCATTAAATCTGGATAGTCAAAAAACAGGTAATTAGGACATATATATAGTGGTGTTATACCGAATTCAGTTTTGAAAGAAGCGTGTTATTTTGTGGCTCTTCTAATATTAGTCATCAAGACAAAAGGGTTCAGAATTAGATGCCAGAATATAGCAACTCCTGTGCACAGTGACATCTACAGGCCATTTGTATAATCGCCACATATTCCTCCTATAGTAGGAAAGCATTTGGGCAAGTGTATAAATAACAATGTATCTTAAAGCAATAATATACATTCTTCACATGACATAGTCCTTGGTCCATGCAGGTAGTTTTCTGATTCTCTCAGTATGTCTTATAGGTTCACTTTCTTCAGGCCTAGTAGTCAGCAGTAGTCCTTCATCAAATGGAGTTTCTCCAAAGTCATATCTAGCAGGCGTAAGACAACTTGCATTCCGTATGTGTCCATCAAATAGTTCATATGCGTATGGTCCTCTCTGGTGTCTCACTTTAAATGGTGTAGTAAATTTAGATTGTCCTTGTTTCAGTAGTCCTGGTTTCTGAATTCTGACTAAATATTCAGGCTGAAAGTGCACTTCTCTTGCACCAGGTTTTCTGTCAGTATAAGCCTTGCATTTGGCTTGTTGATGTTTGACAATATCAGCAGTAGATGATTTTGTAGAAGTTTGATGTCTGCAACATGTAACTTAGTGTGCATCTGTCTGCCATGTAAAAATTCAGTTAGTTATGTAGGAAATCTGTTTTAAATATTTTTCCAGATTTCCCAGTAAGCTTTGCCCACTGTAGTGCTTATTTCAGAATTCTGTTGAACCACTCAATTTCTCCATTTGCTTGTGGGTAATACACTGAAGATTTTCTTTGCACAACATTCCTCTCTCTCAGAAAGAATCTGCCTGACATTAACTACTTTGGATTATCTTCTCTGCTGAAGACTGTAGACATAAATGATATTACTGTAGATGATGTTATATGAGAAACAAATGCAATTTCTGGCCATTTACTGTAATAGTCTATCAGAGTTATAGCAAATCTGCAGTCTATAGGAGCATCTGCAAAAGGACCCACAATATCAATAGCCAGTTTTTCCCATGCTGAATCAGGGAATGGTTTTGGCTGAAGTGGGGGTGTATGTGTGATAGTAGTTTTGTCATGATTCTGACAAGTAACACAATAATGAATGGCAGTTACCACATTGGTATCCATTGCTGGCCACCAGTATAGTTCTTGTAGTCTTTGTTTTGTACATACAATTCCTTGATAACTCTGATGTGCAAGTTGTATGAGCTTTTTTCTCAAGGTGAATTATAAAACCAGAAATCACTTATTACTAAGTGTCCCAAAGTCAAAATGTTGGTCCAAAAGGATTTCCTGCCGTTTTCTTCGCAGTCTCTCCCCTGCGTGTGTAAGTCCCAACAGCCAAAGGAAAATTTCCCTATATAGAAAACAGCGCCTAGGGCAACGGAAATGTTTAGAAAAACAATATAGTGTAGTATGCTTAGTAATATGGAAATCACCCTGTGTTTCACACTGATAAATTATTGTTACAAAGTGATAAAACCATTGGGGGCACACCTGCAATTAATTACATATGCATGTGCTCCCTCGCAGTGTCTCACTGTGTGATTCCCAGTGGTGGAGTAAAATTTATATAAATATAGACAATATTATAGAGTGACTGTTCTTTAGGTTTAGTCCGCAGGTGTCTTTCTCCTTCACCGAATATTGTGGCAAAAATGCCTACTTACAGACCACTTTTGTGGTAAGTCGCATGTAAATAGTCTCCTCCCGGTAAATCCCCTCTTACTTTCACGGTATATCCGCAGTTCCGATATATGATCATAAAAATAATAAAAACAAGGAATAGTGTAATCCTGTTTTAATGTATAAAATATTAAAAACAATCAGTGCACTCACAGTTTTCCCATTGGGATATTTGCATGTAAGCTGCTGTTTTAGTCCGTGGGTCCTTTGCCTTGGCTTCCCCTTTGGATCCTTATAGCAGTCCCAGTGAGTGTTCTCTCCTTCTCCTGATTGTTTTTAATATTTTATACATTAAAACAGGATTACACTATTCCTTGTTTTTATTATTTTTATGATCATATATCGGAACTGCGGATATACCGTGAAAGTAAGAGGGGATTTACCGGGAGGAGACTATTTACATGCGACTTACCACAAAAGTGGTCTGTAAGTAGGCATTTTTGCCACAATATTCGGTGAAGGAGAAAGACACCTGCGGACTAAACCTAAAGAACAGTCACTCTATAATATTGTCTATATTTATATAAATTTTACTCCACCACTGGGAATCACACAGTGAGACACTGCGAGGGAGCACATGCATATGTAATTAATTGCAGGTGTGCCCCCAATGGTTTTATCACTTTGTAACAATAATTTATCAGTGTGAAACACAGGGTGATTTCCATATTACTAAGCATACTACACTATATTGTTTTTCTAAACATTTCCGTTGCCCTAGGCGCTTTTTTCTCAAGGTCTCTGTTACCAGTAAGTGGTTAGCTCCACGGACAAGCCATCTGGACATGTGAGGCAAGCTTGCTTAAAATCAGCAGCTGTAACTGTAGATGATAGTAAATCAGTCAATGCTACTTCTGTGTCCTCTTCCAGTGTATAAGAAGCTGCAGGTAAAGGTAGATGTGACAAACAATCAGCAGTAACATTTTTCAAACCTGGTTTGTATTGTATTTTGTAGTTGAAATTCAGTAGCCTTTCTGACCATCAAGCTATACTCATTCCAGTTCTTACTAGTGCCTTTGTTGTAAGCAGTGTTGTTAAAGAGCTATGATCCATGTATAAGATAAATTCTACCCTATAGGTAGGTTTTCCGTTTTTCTGTTGCCGAAACACATGCTAGAGCTTCTTTTTCAACAGTTGAATACTTACGCTCTGTCTCTGTAAGTGTTCTGGATGCAAATGCAACAGTTTTCTCTGAATGATCAGCATGGATCTGTGTGAGAACTGCACCAACGCCATAGTCTGAAGAGTCTGTAGTAGCCATAGTAGGTAGTGCAGGTTCAAATAAAGCTAGCGCTGGACTGTTCACAATTAACTGTTTCACTATTTCAAAGCTATGTTCCGCAGTCTCTGACCAAATCAGACTTGAAGTTCCACATAGTAGTGCTCTAAGTGGCTCCACAACTGAAGCATAGTTGGGAATAAATTTAGAATACCATGACGTAAGACCTAAGAAAGCTTGTAAGGTCTGAAAATCAAATGGAGTAGGTTCTTGTGTTACAGCGTTGACATGGTCAGGCAGTAATCCCTCTTGTGAAATTATATGACCCAGAAATGAAAGCTGAGTTTGTCTGAACTGGCATTTGGAAAGGTTCAATTTCAGTCCTGCAGAATCAATGCATTTCAGAAAATTTTCTAGGTACTTGTCATGAAGATCCATAACGTAGACAATGATATAATTCAAGTAGCATTGTACACCAGGTATGCCATGGAGTATAGAAGACATCCGTACTGATGGGCGAATCTGGGGCATTTTGCTTCTCTGAAATTTTTGCGAATCTCTATAGAAAAATTTGCCAAGAATTTGCCCCAGGCGAATACATTCGTCCATCACTAGACATCAGTCTTTAAAAACAACTCAGTGCTGAAGCCAGTCCATAAGGTACATGTTTGAATCTAAACAAACCATCATGGATGATAAATGCAGTGAGGTCTCTGCTTTCCTCATGCAGTAATACTTGATAATAAGCACTCTGAAGATCCAGGGTGAAAAAGAATGTAGCTCTTCGGAGTTCTGAAAATATTACTTCTATGTGTGGCAAGGGATGCTTGCTTTATTAGGTTCACGGAAATCAATGAACAATCCAATACTTCCAGTTTTCTTTGTTACAACAATTGGTGAAACCCATTCGTAGCAATTTGATTTTTCAATTACATCTTGCGCCTACCAGTTACTTTAGTTCCTGTGAAACAGTCTCCCTTAAACAGTAAGGCAATAACCTCAATTTCTGGCGTACTTGTTTTCCATCTGGTCTCAACTTAACTTTGTGCACAAAGTTCTTTGCACAGCCCAGTGAAGTGTTGCTTTGTGGTAAAATTTTAGACACAGGCTGTGTAGTAGGCACTTGTACTATAGTAATGAGACCATCAACTAATTGTACATTTAATGCAGCAAGGAGATCCCTTCCAAGTATAGCAGTACCCTTATTCACAATGTAAAAGTCACATTTTGCAGTATTTGATTCAAATTGTACAGTCGTTGGCAAGCAACCCAGCACAGGAATTGGATCCTTTAAGTAACTGACCAGTCTCAGGGCAGGTGCAGGTATTTCAAGAAAATATCCTTTGGTAGTAAAGAAACAGCTGAACCTGTATCAAGCATCAGGTTAATGGAGTGTCCCTTGTCAGCAGAAGCAGTATTGACATTGACAGTGCATATAAACATGTCTGGAATAAATGTACCATCTTTATCCCCACAATACTATAACATTTGTAGTAGTGACTTCATGAACATGTTTAGCAGAACTATGGTAGGTTTTAGCAAAGTGTCCTATCTTTCTGCATTTGAGGCACTGTACAGCTTTTGCAGGACATGTAGCATAATTTGCAGTGTGTTGCGTTGAACCACAGAGGAAGCAGTATTCTTTATTTGTATTTTCTGCATGTTTTTGTAGTGAATCCCTATCTTTTGAACTGCATTTTGGCTGTGACTGTGTATTATTGGGCCACATACTGGATTCACAATCTGTACATTCCCAGCAGTTCCCTGACTGAGAGTTTTAGCCTCTGTCACTGCTGTTTCAATTTGGCTAGCAACTGTAATAGCCTTTGCAAGGGTTGAATCCTGCTTAAGGAGCAGTCTCTCTCTAATGCAAGCTGAATTTGTTTTTTCCACTATTTGGTCTCTTAGCATTTCATCTGTTAGATTCCCAAACTCACATGTAACAACAAGCTCTCTCAAAGCTGCTACAAATTGTACCATGGATTCACCATTTTGTTGTCCACAGTGGTGGAATTTATATCTTTCAGCAACCACATTTACTCTTGGCATGAAAAAATCCTTTATAGCAGTAAGAGCAGTTTTGTAAGTCTCATCAGGTAATGGTAATGTATAGAATATTCACAGTCCCTCTGCTCCCAGGCAGTGAATAAGCAAAGCACACTTTTTAGCAATAGAAATCTCTCCTTGGTCAGCAGCAATAATGTGATTTTCAAACAAATGGATCCAGACAGTAAAAGGTATGGTAGTCTCACCAAGGTTTGGGAGAAAACGTGCCGGCTGCTGCAGAGGTAGAAGAGAAAAGCTCGTCGCCAATTTGTTGTGTTTTGATAGCTGAGAATTAGTAGAGTATAACAGTGCTTTATTAGCAGGCTCATGTAGCCATTACACAACAGTCACCTTAAACAGTATCGTAAGTATGCACAGTATACCTCCTGTACACAGTGACATCTACAGGCCATTTGTATAAACACCACAGTATAAACTGGAAGAAAGGAAAGGATTGGTAAGAGTCAGTAATGTTAGACAGGAAGACTAGGCAGCATGTGATTTATTCATACAACATTGACAAAGGGCGAGCAGCCCGAAACAGGTTGTGTGAATAAATCACTTAGCAATAAATCTGCTCAGAGTGCTTTCTCTCAGATTCTTCATTACTAATTGGAAGTGGAGCGGGTACCTTGCTGAGATTGAGAGCCTGAGTAAACCCCATTACTCAGTCACCTCTACGTTATTCACTAGGCAGCATGTATTGGACTGAATTACTATTCACCAATATAATGGATAGTACATAGTTACATAGTTAAATTGGGTTGAAAAAAGACAAAGTCCATCAAGTTCAACCCCTCCAAATTAAAACCCAGCATACACACACACACACACCCCTACACTCTTTCACACAAACCATATATGCCCATAGCTATACTAACTATAGAGTTTAGTATCAAAATAGCCTTTGATATTATGTCTGTCCAAAAAATCATCCAAGCCCCTTTTGAAAGCATCAACAGAATCAGCCATCACTTGTTTAGCAAAGAATATTAGATATTTTTCACCTAGACCTTTTAGGCTAAAAGAAGTCACAATAATCTTTTCCTATCACACAAAATGGGTAAACATAACTATAATACCAATATAATGTTTCTATCTGTCCCACAATTTTATTTCATAAATGCAAAATAAGAATTATGGTCAGGACTGTTAAGAATGATAGAAAAATAGTCATGGTCTGTAGACAGCCAAAGTAATCAACCTTTATAGGATTTGTGGAATTAGTATAAATTCATAGATACTTGTCAATGTGTAATTCTGTTGATATACCTCATATATCCTGCTCACTAGGCATAAAAAGGCAAGGGTCTTTTTTTTTAATTTGGCCCTTTTAAAAAAGCTCAAAGTGATTTGTGAGACACCTGGGTCAAAGGCCCAGAATGTCTAGCCCCCCAGAGAGTGATTTAATAAGTGATTTAGCAAGAGTCATTTAACAATGACCTAGACTTAGAATGGAAAGAAAAAATAGGTGATGATCAGAACAATGATGTCATATCTAAGCTCAACAAGAGACAAATGCATTATTTTTCAGCTCTGACATGACCGCATGCTGCTTTATGTTAGGAAAAATAGAATGAAAGTTAGTACAAGACATTTTGCTGAAAATAGGGGATACAGAGTAGGGTCTTATCTTTGTTTCTACTCTGATCGGTAACACACACACACATATATATGTCTATTATATATATATATATATATATATATATATTGATGTTTATATTACACAAGAATCATGAATTACCAACAAAATCATGTCTCGGTAACGCCCTTAAATATGAGGACATTATAAATAGTTATGACGGTTAATGACTTGATATGGTTATGAAACTCTTTGTGACTTCTATTTTTACTTTATTGGTTATCATATTAGTTTTTAGGGTTTAGTTCTCCTTTAAGATCATGATACCGCTCAAACTAATTGTAATACAACTAATCTGGTTTGATTTCCAGTCCTGCTTTCAAAGTGCACCCTCTTATATAATAGTAGAAGTGCTTTATAAAAACCCTTCATGTAGCCTGAAGAGTCTAACTCCTATATGTAATAAAACGTACTTTTTTGCGCAGGAGCAGTAAACCATAGCAACCAATAAGATGTTTGCTTTTAAAACAGATGACAAGTAAATTCTACCTGATGACAGGTTGCTATGGGTTACTGGTCCTGGGCAAACGTAGTGCCTTTTATTTAGGGATGCACCGAATCCACTATTTTGGATTCGGCCGAACCCCCGAATCCTTCCTGAAAGATTTGGCCGAATACCGAACCGAATCCAAACCCTAATTTGCATATGCAAATTATGGGTGGGAAGGGGAAAACATTTTTTACTTTCTTGTTTTGTGCCAAAAGGTCACGTGATTTAGCTCCCTGGCCCTAATTTGCATATGCAAATTAGGATTCGGATTGGCCAGGCAGAAGGATTCGGCCGAATCCGAATCCTGCTGATAAAGGCCGAATCCTGGCCGAATCCCGAACCGAATCCTGGATTCGGTGCATCCCTACTTTTATTACATTACCCCTACAACTGTCAGGCTGTAAATCACCTTAGGAAACCAGTGGTTTCAAACCACAAAAGAAAAAAAGTGCCTGAAAATAAAAATCATTGCACACACAGTGCTATAACCAAATAAAACTTAAAATTACAGCCTCTCAACTATAAATAGATACTATAGCTAGATATTTGCAAGGACAACATTTAATGCTCTGATCAGTCAGTAACAATTGCCATTCCTTCTTGTGTTAGGAACAGCAGCAAACAACAAAAGAAAAATCTATCCAAACAAGATCAGTTGGCTTGGATGAGACACTGAGATGCTTAGTTACTTTAGAGTTTGGCAGCAGAAACTATGCTGTTAATAATGATGCATGGTTTTTATCAGAAACATACAATTTAGGGCTGTGTGAGATAGATGTGGGACCTTGAAGGCATTGTTTAGTTACAATTGTTCATCCCAGACACGCTGCTCTTTTAGCACTAACTTGGGAAAACAGTTTGCTTTTTCTGACAGAAAGAGATTTATGCCTCATAACTGTAAATTCAGTAATTGTATGAAATGCAACATTCAGTGGTCCAAGCACCAATTCCAGTTACATGCATTCACCAAAACAAAACAACCAAAGGAGTTATTAAGCCACTTATTTTTAAAATGCACTGGTGTGCTAAAACAAGTCACCTGCTCATTTTGGTTTATATTTACAGTTGTTTAATGGAGATATTTTTTACAGTACATATTTCAGTGTTCTTGTAAGATTAATTATAATCACACCATGGTGCAAAATATGCCTGAAAAATTGAACTGAAATCCCTATAATTTAAGATTCCCAGAGTTTCCACATGAAATATACAACAATGCAGAAACAACTTTTTGCGGGAAAGTAATCCATAAAAAGACATTTACTAATCAAACAATACTGTATAAGGCCAATATTTATATTTAATCATTCAAAGCATTTATTTTTCTTTCATTTTGTCCTTGTATTTCCATTTAATCATTTTTCTTTGCAATGTCTTTCCACTTCATACCATTGTTCACTTATCCACTATCCTTCTGTCTTCTATTCCTCTTTCCTAGTAATTTACTGATGTGTCATCTCCACCACTCACTTTACTTTCCCATTTTGCCATTCAATCTGTATCATTTTTTTCTCCTACCCCCTTATGGCATATACTCTTCCACAGGGGCTGATCCTGGCCCTTCCGTCACCTGAGGCAGCTTGAGGGTGGCAAAGAGGGCCAGGATGCCAGCACAAACCAGAAGTTTGGCTCTTAAAGTACTAGGAGCAGCATTTTTGCCACCCCTGGTACCCAGTGGTGTGCTGTCGCCTGAGGCGAGTTTCTCAATTTTCTGGGGAAAAATGTTAAGCCAAAAAAAGTTTAAGTTGAACTTTTGCTGGCAATCCCACTTTAAAAACAGACCACTGTTTTCAGCATTTTCAGTAGACAGGGTATTATGTAATTAACAGTGCTTGAATTGGGGCGGGATGGGGTGGGATGCCATCCCGTTGCTTTTTTAAAATGACTATTTTCCATCCCATGGGGCGGGATGGTACAATTCACAATACCGGAGCTATGTCTGTCGCGATCCCTCGAAGATTTTTCTTCTGCTGTGCAGCAGCGTGTTCTTTCACCTCCTTCCCTAGCTGCTCGCTCCCCCCTCCCTTGTCACAGAGCTGCCGGATCGTATTACTTGAGCTGTGACAGGGAGAGAGAGCAGCCAGGGAGCATCTGATTGGCCAGCAGGACAGATTGCAGCGCGGGAGAAAACGAAGCAAGGAAAGCCCTATCTGTTGCAGTCTGCAGCCTTGTACTTGTGAGTTCTGGGGGTATTTATACAATTACTTGCCACTGTACCATCTGTTTGTGTGTTCTACTAGTATTTATGTATGTACTTGCCACTGTACCATCTGTTTGTGAGTTCTGGGGTATTTATTTATGTACTTGCCCTGTGCCATCTGTTTGTGAGTTCTGGGAGTATTTATTTATGTACTTGCCCCTGTGCCATCTGTTTGTGAGTTCTGGGGGTATTTATTTATGTACTTGCCCCTGTGCCATCTGTTTGTGAGTTCTGGGGGTATTTATGCATGTACTTGCCCCTGTGCCATCTGTTTGTGAGTTCTGGGCCATCTAAAAGGGGTGTACTAAAAAGGGGCATGGTCAATAATTGTGGGCGTGTCTTAGAATTTTTTTTTTTGCTGCAACACATTTACCATCCCTCCACCTTTTACAACCCAAGGAAGATCTAGCTTCATTTTAGCTGTTCACCTGATCTGAGGTGGTGGTCAACTCTGGCGAAAGAGGTAACATTCAGTAAAATCCGCACTTTACTGAATTTGCCGATCAATGACCATGCGCCTGAGCGAAAAGTCAAGCAGTGAACGCTAGTGATCGTCCTGTTTGCTAGCAAATTGTCGTCTGCGCCTGTTAGTTAATTGCCGATGTCCTTGGGGATTGGATTTCTGTTGAAAAGTTGCTTGAGTTTGCCACTTTTCCCTTTAGTGAATCTGCCCCATTATCTTTTCTGTCATTTGCTTCTTCACTCTCTTCGCATCAAATGTAACAAGAGGGTGATGGTACAACCAGCTACAAAATATTTGCCACCTTCAGGCACAGTTTCGAGACATAGACAGACTTGATATTCTTTGTGAAGTTCCACCCCTGCCATCTGACCATGTCTGGTTTTTTTATTATACATGTTCTGTTGTGTCTCTGTAATTCAATTCAATAAGACAATATTCTGGAGATCTCAAGGGGTGAATTTGCAACAAACACACACTCGCTTGTAAGCAATGACAAAATCATTCTTGGAGAATGCTCAATTTCGTAGCATCTCGGCTTTAATAAAGCACACATGGTGATTACAATTCAGCAGTGGGTGTACATAACTAAATTGTTTTGTGCCTCTACACTCTGCACTTCCTCAGAGTAACTCAGAGTTGCCATGTTCTCGTGAGACCAGCGATCGAGAGGAGACAGTGAATTTGGTGAGCTCTGCCATTTCTACATTCCATTGTTTGCCTTGCTAAAATCACAACATACATATAAAATATACAGACAACCTACAGACCACTAGATGAGCATTTTAAAAAAGAGTAATGGTAGAGCTTTTGGCCCAGGAGTTGCATGAAATATATGGATAACTAAGCAAGTGAGTGTCCCACAGCACAGATGTTGTCTGTCAGGTTATACAGGGTCACTATTTCCCCTTGCAAACAATCTTTACTAACATTTTTTTTTCATGTTCTGTATTGAATAACATAATGCAAGAAACACGCTTTACTCTTCTGAATTAAATCTCAACATGGGCTAGAAATGTAACACTTTATTTTTTGGCCTCCTGTACCAGCCCAAAGCCATCACACCCTTTAGTAGAGAAGGTGTGTTCCCCCAAAGATGCTACCAGTACCCTATCATCATAATTTTTCTGCTTCACAATGCATGCTTCGACCAAGTGATTACCCAAGCTTAGAAAAGTAACTATACAGAAATATATATTACTAAACCACTAGATTGGGCAACAACTCTCTGGGAGAAGAATTCTATATTGACCTTTGACGCCAAAGCATTTCTCCAGGCATTCCAAGCTGTGTTTGATGCCCAAGGTTGGGTCGCTAATGCTTAATCCCGGTTCCTGCAAATCTGGCAGGGAAGTTGCAGTACCAGTGAGTATGCTATAGTGATGGGCGAATCGGCGCCACTTTACTTTGCAGAATTTTTTCCGAATTTCAAGAGCAATTCGGAAAACGTTGGAAAATTTGCAAAATCGGCGCTGCACCCATTGTCCAAAAACGGAATTTTCAGCAGGTGAAATTTCTCCAGCGTTTCGCTAATAAATTCACCCATCACTATTCCTAAGTCGTTGGAACACTTAATTGCTCTTGCATCAACTTGCCAAAGAACACAGCAAGTGATTCCAGCCCATACTGGCTCTTTGCTTCCAATAACCTCTTTTGCCTGCTTCCCCTGCAGCAATCTCCAGTCATTGCTCCGGAAGAGCCTATCGACATGTCTCTCCAAGCCTGTGACTATACTGTGGTGGCCAGTCTCACTTTGCCAATTCCTGTCCTCTGAAGGCCTCTCGTCAAGGTAGAACTGGGGTGACTCATGTAGGTAGTGTTGCACCTGTTCCTCAAGAAAAATCTCACAGGTTTGTTTTACCCTTGCAGATTCATCTGGCCATTAAGACTATTGACGGTTCTGCCTTCCTTGATTCTGGGGCTGGAGGGAATTTCATGGATGGTTAGTTTGCTTAATTCCTCTTTGTCCCTTATCTAATCCCTTGCGGGTTACTGCCATGACAGACCTCTTTCCACAGCAATAATCTCTAAGAGAATTACCTGTGCAGGTTGGGACTTTGCATAAAGAGAGACTTTCGGTTCTGATTATTACATGCCCATCCACTCCTGTGGTGTTGGGGTTACCATGGCTGCACCTGCACAATCCCTCCATTGACTGGTTTGCCTGCACAATCCCTCCATTGACTGGTCTGTTAACCAGATAACCGGTTGGAGCCCTTTTTGTCTAAAAAACTGTTTACCGGCTAAGCCCGTCCACCAGGTGTCCCTCATTGCTGCGGAGCTGCAATATTTGCCTGCTGAGTACAAAGACTTCTTCTGCTAAGACCCTCCCTCCTCATCACTCCTTCGACTGTACCATTGAGCTTCTCCCTGGCACCATGCCCCCCCAGATGGTGTACCTACCCCTTGTCTCCTGCTGAAACTTCAGCAATGAAGGAGTATATCCGAGATAAGCTTCAGCGAGGATTCATTATACCTTCTCTTCTCCTGCCGGGGCAGGATTCCTCTTTGTAGAAAAGAAGGATGGCAGTTTTGTGTAGTCAATAAGATCATGGTGAAGAACCAATATCCGCTACCTCTCATCTCAGAGCTATTCAATCAACCCAGAGGGATGAGGATTTTCACCAAGTTGGACCTCCTAGGGGCATACAACCTAATTTGCATCCGTGAGGGGGATGACGACATTCAACACCAGAGATGGGCACTATGGGTACCTGGTACCTTGGCCTTTGCAATGCCCCTGCCATCTTCCAAGAATTTGTGAATGACATCTTCAGAGATCGTTTGGGGCAATCTGTAGTCGTGTACTTGGACGACATTCTGATCTTCTCTAAAGACTTGGAATCTCATCAAACTGAGTGAAAGAGGTGCTTTCTCAGCTGAGACAATACTCCGTCTTTGCCAAGTTGGAGAAGTGTGTCTTCGAGGCTCCCAAAATTCCGTTCCTGAGGTACATTATCTCCCATAAGCGGTTTGAGATGGATCCTTCCAAGGTCACAGCAATCCAAAACTGGCCTCTCCCCACTAGTACTAAGGTCATCCAAAGATTTGTAGGTTACGCTATTACCGACAATTTATCAAGGGATTCTCCGCCTCGACTTCATCCAGAAGGGAGGAAAACCTAATGCATGGCATCCTCGTGCTCTGGAGACATTCCAGACTTTGAAAGATGTATTTGCCTCTGCTAATGTTCTTCGATATCCTGACCTTTTGCAACCCTTCTTCATTGAAGTAGATGTGTCTGACATGGGGGCTGGTGCCATCCTTTCTCAGAGGCAAATCACAGATGGGAAACTTCACCCTTGTGCTTATTTCTTAAAAAATTCTCTCCTGTACAGCTAAATGGCAGTGAAACTTGCACTCGAGGAGTGGTGACATTTCCTGGAGGGAGCCCCTCACCCTGTTACTTTTTACACTGATCACAAAAACCTAGATTTCATCCAGTCTTTCAAGAGACTGAATCCCTGTCAGGCTCGATGGGCGCTCTTATTCACCTTATGAAATTTTGTCCTTATGTATCGCCCTGGCTCCAGAAACCGTAAGGTGGATGCCCTATCCAGAAGCATTCTCCCTGAAGGGCGCATCAGTGAAGATCACAACCCAATTGTTCCTCCCACAAAAATCATTGCTTCCCTATTTCCACAACTGGCCATCCAGATCCTATCTGTCAAGTCATCTGCTCCTGCTAATACCCCCATTGGTATGGTTTACATGCCACCCGAATTTTGCATACCCATCCTTAAGCAAAGCCACTGTTCCAAGCAAGTTGGACATCCAAGTACTCAGAAGACCTTTGAGCTTGTCAGTCAAATCCTCTGGTGGCCTTACCTACGGAAGGATCTGAAAGACTTTGTGCGGCCTATGCCATCTGTGCCTCGTGCCACTCTTGCCCTAGCGGGATTACAACCTCTGCCCATTCCTTCTCATCCTTGGACTCATTTGGCTATGGACTTTATTGTTGAGTTGCCACCTTCTAAGGGGAACACAACTTTATCCTTCTTCACAAACTTCCCTCTGCCATTGAACTCTCTCAATCCATCATCCAACTCCATGGTTTTCCAGCGGAGATTGTATCTTACAGGGGTTCCCAGTTCGTATTCAAATTCTGGCACTCTTTGTGTAAAGACATGGGTATCGCTCTTCAGTTCTCCTCCGCCTATCACCCTCAATCCAATGGGGCAGCTGAGAGAGTAAACCAAGCGCTGGAGCAATTGCTTAGAAGTCATGTATCCCTCTGTAAGGATGATTGGGCCGATCTACTTCCCTTGGCACAACAATGCTTGCTATTCCTCACTGCTAGATTGCCCTTCTTGACTGTGTATGGGCAATATCATCAAACTTTCCCTCAGGCTTTCATTTTGTCTGATGTTCCAGCAGCCGATGATCATGCAGCCCACATTTCAGTCATTTGGTCAGCTACCAAAGCCAATTTGGAGCAAAGTTCTTTGTCCCACAAGAAGTATGCTGATCAAGGACAGAAGTCTTCTCCCTTATATAAAGTTGGGAACAAAGTGTGGCTCTCTACAAGGAACATTCGTCTCAAGATTCCTTCCCCCAAATTGGGTCCAACATTTGTCGATCCATACTCCATTGTGGAGATGGTTAATCCCGTCGCTGTCAGACTTCCCTGGTGTGTTTCATGTGTCTTTAGTAAAACCGGCCATTGCCAATCACTTCTCTTCTGAAAAATCTCCTCCTTTGGCTATCCCCGTGGATGATCAACAAGAATACAAGGTTGAGAAGTTCTTGGACTCAAGAATCTGCATAGGGTCTCTTCAATTATTGATTCAGTGGAAAGGTTTCAGTCCAGGAGAGTGTTCCTGGGTTAAGCAAACTGATGTTCATGCTCCTCGTTTGGTACAGGCATTCTTCAAACAGTTTCAAAAGAAACAAAGATGTGGTGGTCCAGAGGCCCCCCTGGGTAAGGAGTACTGGAAGGAGCACCCGATGGCGCTTCCATCTCCATTGGCACTGCTCCACAAATGGTGGCACCCATTGCCATGGGTAGTGGCACCAGCGTTTCATCTGCATTTGTGGGTGTTTATTAATTCATCTAATATTGATTCCTGGATTCCTGACCTTGCCTGAACTTTGACTTTGCTTCTTTCTGCCTGGATATGGACCTTTATTTCTCCTGATCTCTATCTGTACTACTAACTTGGACTTTGACCCCTAAAGCTTCCTCCTTGGTCTGTATTCCACTGGCCAATAGCCCCACTAGCACTTTGGAGATGAGGATGTTGGCTATTGCCTTATTTTTTAAGTGTAGCCATTATGATTTTTGCATTGCAACCTAAAAAAATAATCAACGTGTTGAATACATTTCTAGGTCAATTTAGTTGATTAAAACAATAATGAGCAGAAGCATATGCAGTTCTAATACAGTTACCAAAAGCTAGTTTAAACTTTTTTGTTAATGCAGGTAGATTTAGTCCTGCTTTTTGACAGGGTTAGAAACTTCTAATTGACCACTGTATAAATCACACATCTAGCACATCTTTAAATGCAAGCAAAGCTTAGTTAGATTAAAGTTCATATATACTTTTGATGATTGTTAGAAATCTATCTGCAGTTGCATTGCTTCATAACATCTTATTCCTATTCTTTCTTAATTTGGCTACCTCTGTTTACTATAACATATTTACCTGCGCTCTTAAGGAACTAGCTACTGCCAAGTCTAAATATACAAGACCCAAAAAATGCCAACCATGTCATACAGCTGACATTAAGAATTCCACTACTTCATTAGACATTTTACAAAGGGACTACACTTTACCTGCAACTTACTTGCTGCTTTCAAAGTAAAACTCCCAATCATGGATGCCCTTTTATTAGACACCAGTGGGATCACCTGACTATAGCTGGGAAGGGTGGGGGCTACAACAGAGAGCTGGTCACTGCTCCAATATAACTACAACAAACAAGAAAAAGTTGTGCTCACCACTAATTTTTAAAACCATTAGGCGGGGGTGCAATGAGGCTGTGACCACAAAATACATATAGACAAATACAAGAGGAACTAGCTACTGCCAAGTCACAATATACAAGACCCAAAAAATGCCAACCATGTCATACAGCTGATACCAAATTATTCTACTGGCTACCTATTGTGGTAAAAAATCATGGTCAGAATAACACTTTGACAAATACAAGAGGTCCTCTGCACTCAACCCATTATCAATATATTTAAGACATTGAGACATTCTGTGCATACAGCTACTAAAAAATGCCTTACCCTTTAAACAACAGGGATTGTTTGTCCATATATTGCAATATATTTAAGCTGGCCAACTACGTCAAAGTCATCATTGCACCCCCACCTAATGGTTTTAAAAATTAGTGGTGAGCACAACTTTTTCTTGTTTGTTGCAGAATGACACTTTGGCAGCTATAAATCTGCACTGCTCTCCTATAACATCATCTTCTCCTTAACAAAAAAAACCTATTTCACTGGAAGTAAAAAAACCAGCACAGCATTTCATACTGTACTTTTAAACCATTACCCTGTCCCTTTTCCACCTCCTCCATGAATCAGTACTGTTCAGGAGGTTGCTAAGCACTTTAGAAGTAAAACTAACACTATAACATTTTACTACTCAGCAAGATCCTTATAGCCATTTACTTTCATTCCTCAGCACTTCATAGTTTGTATGTGCTCCTTCTCTCCTGTTAATGAAAAGGAAATTTTAAAACTACTGCTGTTCTTACACATTATAAATATATATCTTTACTGTATATCTAAAGTACACAAGAATTGCTATGCCAACTGCCCTGATTTATTTTATATCATGGCTTGCTTGATCTGCAATCAGTTTTTTTTTTTTTTTTTT
>CM044442.1:53896509-53909481 GCA_024363595.1 Xenopus borealis | reverse complement strand
GTTTTCATCGCGTCGCGTCAAAAACGACGCGCGACTGACGCGCGACTCGTTTTCGGCGGATTTTCGCCAAGCTAAATTTCACTGGTGATTCGCAAATTTATTGGCCAGCGGCGAATCGGGGGAATTCGCCGCAAATTCGACCTAGGCGAATAAATTCACCCATCACTAAAGATGATGCCAGATCAACTTTCTCCACACTTTCATTACCTTGTTGTGTTGGTTTACATTATTGCAATAATAATATTCCAGCCCTCAGTGGTTACTGCAGTTACTGTACATTTATGTCTACGGCCAAGTTTTTTAAATGTAACTGTGCTGTTGTCACGAACGCCGCCCGGAGCCTTTCCGGGAGCTCCGGGCGGCGCGTCCTTCCTCTGCGGCGGCACTTCCAAGATGGTGGCGCCCATAGCCACCACGTGGTTGCGGCACCGGCCGTGACGTCATCGCGCCGCGCCAATCGCATTCCGCCGCGCACTCCCTGCTTGCCTGTTATACCTGTTATTGATCATCTGCCTGTTTCCTGACCTTGAACCTTGCTGCCTGCCAACTTGAACCCTTGCCTGGACTTGACCTCTCTATTGGATTTCCCTTGAACTGTACTTTGCCTGGACTCACTGGAAAAGGACTTCCTCCTTGATCCTTACTACACCAGCCCCTGTGGGTGCCGCAGGCCCCCGCTGACAGCTGTTCACCTTTGCATATATACACATAGTGTGACAATCTACTGGTAAATATGGGGCTGGTATCTTCATTTTCAAACAGTTTATGTTGGTGCTGTTAAAATTTGAAAAACTATTTTTATTTTTATTGCCCTACTATACATTGCAGTCAATAGAGAAATGAGATACTGATCACTGTTGTTCTCATGAATGTTGGGTTTGTAATTATCAGTAGCATAATGTTTTTGCATCCTTTGGGAGTCATATGCTTTACAAGTCTAGTTGGCAACTGTGGCATGTAAAAAAATTAGTTTCCTTCTTACAGGACCAATATAAGGCATCTCTGGTTCAATCAAAAGTCTTACTGTACATCTGAAATGATTCCATTTAACATGAAGAGGTATAAAGAAAATTTATAAAAGAAAAAGTTTAGTTATTTTCACTTTCAGTGCTGATAGAAGCAAAGTTGTGTATGCATTAATGTCTTTTTACAGGTACTGTACTTATGTCTAAATACACTCTATGAACTGTGGCACAGCTGAGATGGGTGTCCATGCATCTGCTTTTTCTTCTGATTCTTGCACACATTTATGCTGAAATAAAGGCATTTGTATGTAGATGTGCTTTTCCATATACAAAAATGTGGTAATCGCAGGTTTCCCACAGAAGGTTGCATCAACAGCCACCATAGTCTTGCAACAAAAGAATCATAAACGAATGGTATTTTAATGCTATGCAACACAAGTGATACAATTCACACACACTGAAAAAGTTAGCTGCAACATGCATATGATCCTAAAATGTCCTAACATATTAATATACAGTACTTGTTCCTAAATCATCCTTGTTGGAGCATAGGCTCACACACATTTATTGTATAGAGATGAAAATATGCTAAATAGTATGCTAAATAGATGCATTTGTAAAAATGAATTTGCAAACACAATCTGATTTACTATATATTGCCATACATAATGGTATATAGTAAAAAAAAAAAAAGGTTGAACTTGATGGACGCGAGTCTTTTTTCAGCCTAACTTACTATAATTCTGAATTATTACATTTTCCAAGATTGATTGAAAGCCTTTTCATTTTGTTCTTATTTTGCTTTTTTGCTTCAGCGCTAAAGCTATGAATTTTGGTCTTACACACTGACAATATTTAATTCCAGTAATAATAATAATGGATGATGAATATATTATAATGGAAAATATAAAATGAAATAAAAAGCATGTTCCAAGTTAAAATTTATAAGGTGGGATATCCGAATTATTTTCGTAATCCAGACTAATTAATTACTGTTACAATTTGCAGGCTTTTGCAGGTGCAAACTGAGAAACTAATGTCATGGTTTGCTATTTTCCCACTTATTGATATTTAGGGATGATTTACTAAGGGTTGAATTTTGAAGTAGAAAATACTTTGAAATTTGACCATCAAATTAAAACCCTTCGACTTCAAATATCGAAGTCGAAAGATTTTTCACCGAATTTGGCATTCCCGCGATCGAAGAAAAATCCTTTGAATTGCTCGATTTGAAGGATTTTTCTTTGATAAAAAAAAAAGTTTAGCAGGTCCCCATAGGTGAAGTAAAAAAAATCACAGGATTTTTAAAGAGACAATATTTCGAATTTCGAAGTCGAAATATTTTACTATTCGACCATTCGAATCAAAGTCGAAGTTTTTCAGAAATTTTCTTCGAATATCTTATGTTTTGCATTCGAATATTCACTTCAACCCTTAGACTAAGATATGCATTAGAAAAATAAACGATCTTCAGAATTCTAGAAAAGATCAATTTCTTTGAGTTTCTGTCTGGTGTGCAAGGTTCAAAAATACCTTAAAAACACATCCTATCGGAAACAGATTTCATGACCATAGTCTGCATGCTATGGCTGATAAGATGAAACAATACCTCATAGTTAACAATAATTGAATGAGGCAGAACTGAACACAGTTGATAATGCTACATAGATGTAAAGATGTTCTGTTTGCCAAGAGCAAATGAGAAAATTCACCTTATGAAGAATCTGTTTACAATGGGACATCTGGAGAACCTCTTAGCTTGGTTTTTCTCCAGACCTATGGATTTATGGGCTATTCTGGATTTCTGAAATAGCTCATGTTTTTGCTTGGTGCAATTCATGCTACTAATTGTCTGCAGATATGCTGATGCTACCAGAATTCTTAATAAAATATTATTTAGAGCATACAGAAAGCCAACCTGGAATAGATACAGCCATAGCATTTGAAGCATTTTTAAAGCTGTCCTGATACACATACAAATAGACAAATTAACTTTTTAAAATTTACATTATAGAAAATCTAGAATTAAAAAATAGTGACAAAAATAATTTGTGTTATGCTTTTTAAAAATAAGCAAAATTTTCGCCAGGGACACTATTAGTAAATTGGCGAAGCTGTGAAATAACTTCACACTGGCGAATTAGCACTAGCGTTAGACGCTTCATGCTTTAGTGAATTTGCCCCTATGATGGATGAAAATGAGACTATGACTAGGCTATTTTTACCTCTGTTTTATTGAGCCACTTTACTTTGACCTTCTGTTTGGTATTGCTGCTCAAAAACAGGATCTCCAAAGTTTTTTTTACTGGTTAGTAACATACAAATGTTGGGGAGCAACACAAGCATAAAAAAGGCAATGGCTTTTTGTGGACGCCTATATGAGGCTCTATTTGGCAGTACACCTGGTTTTTATGTAACCAAATGTTGCTCCAAGCCAGGAATTCAAAAATAAGCACCTGCTTTGAGTCCACAGAAAACAATACCAAAGGTTTGGTAAGCAACATGTTTCTCACAAATCACTGGATGGAGATCACTGCCCTCAAAGACAGGTTTTCCCAAGCCTTGGTTTTTGAGTAATGGCTGCTATTCTGACACCCTTCCTTAGAGACCATTGTTTTGCAGAACTCTTGATATGGTAAAACCATTACTACACATACTGTACAATACAGTGAAGAATAGGAGCATTGAAGTGAAAGACTACAAAGTAGGGACTGGGCATCTAACAGAAGGAACAATAGATGGTGCAAAATACAGAGAAATACTTCATGAGTACAGCATGTCACTGTTTACCCAAAAGTGTTTTAGCCAATGCCCTGGAGAACTAGTAGAACACAGTGCAAATCATAGCATCATTGCATATTTATTGTAGGACTATCTAACACAGCATATATATATATATATATATATATATATATATATATATATATATATATACAACATAGAATCCTTCCTATGGCTGTTATGCCGAAACATTTTGTGCAAGAAAATACTGCTATAAATACATAATGATGCTATGATTTGCACTGTGCTCTCATAGTTAGATTTTCCTTTATTTGTAATTTAATACAACAGGCATGGCATGCTACCTGTCAAAAGGCACTACATGGTAAGACTGAGAAATGGGACCAGCTTCTATTTAAAATTAAATTTACATTCCCTTTCCTACATATATTTTCCCCAAAGAATGGGCACTGTTCGCAAATGCCACTGCTGGCATTAAAAAAATTATTTCAAAGTAAAATTTATTTTATGAACCTTACATAACAAACAAGTGATGTATTTATTCCTGTTTTATTATTGTGCATGGTATTCCTCCTGTTCAAATATTGGCTGTCTGGTAGGATTTTATTGAAGAGGCTGCGCAATGTTTTTCACACAGAGCTTTAACCATTCAAAAACAACATAACGGAAGCAACATATTAGGGGCAGATTTACTATTGGTCAAATTCGAGGGTGAATTTACCCTTGAATTCGACCATTCGAATTGTGGTTGAATTTGAAGGTTTTTAACGAAATTCGATCGATTGAATGATCGAATAAAAAAAATTTGATCGAACGATTAAAACTTTCGAATCGAGCAATTTTAACCATTCGATCAAAATTTTTTTATTCAATCTAAAAATGTTAAAGAAAACCCCTATGGGAGCCTCCCATAGGGTTTAATAGCCATTTGGTAGGTTTAATCTGGCGAACTAGGCAGTCGAAAAAAATTAAAAGGGCAAGTAATATTTGAATATTCGAATATTTAAATATTCGAATAGAATTTTATTTGAATTATTCGAATCATTAGATTCAATCAAATTTTAAAAATTTGATGGTCTAAGGGGCCTTCAAAAATATTCTAAAATTTGATCGAATTTCGAATCATCCATGTGAATTTGATAAATCTGCCCCTAAATGTTACAAACATAACAAAAACATTAGACAAATATTAGTTACATTGAACGAAAAAAAAACACCAAGACAAATTAAAATTTAAAATAGCAAAACATTTATTAAAGGGAAACTGTCATGGGAAAACATTTTTTTTAAAACGCATCAGTTAATAGTGCTTCTCCAGTAGACTTCTGCACTGAAATCCATTTTTCAAAAGAGCAAACAGATTTTTTATATTATAGCCATTTTGTCAATTTCCCAGCTGCCCCAGTCATGTCACTTGTGCCAGCACTTTAGGAGGGAACTGCTTTCTGGCAGGCTGTTGTTTTTCCTTCTCAATGTAACTGAATAGTACACAGCGGGACATGGGTTTTTACTATTGAGTGCTGTTCTTAGATCTACCAGGCAGCTGTTATCTTGTGTTAGGGAGCTGTTATCTGGTTACCTTCTCATTGTTCTTTTGTTAGGCTGCTGGGTGGGGTAAAGGGAGGGGGTGATATCACTCCAACTTGCAGTACAGCAGTAAAGAGTGATTGAAGTTTATCAGAGCACAAGTCACATGACTTGGGGCAGCTGGGATATTGACAAAATGCCTAGCCCCATGTCAGATTTCAAAATGACATATAAAAAAAATCTGTTTGCTCTTTTGAGAAATTGATTTCAATGCAGAATTCTTTTGAAACAGCACTATTAACTGATGCATTTTGAAAAAAAAAACTCCCATGACAGGTTCCCTTTAAGAAATAACTTACAGAAACTCTGCATCCCCTCTTCTTCTAATTTAACACCAGCATAGTTAGCTTTACGTTACCTTTATACGTCTATGCTGCTGGTGATTCTATATTCATGACCTGCAAGTTTAAGAGAAGAAATATGTTAAATCATATAATGCTGTTAGGTATTTTACAAGAAAGGTTTGAGACTCTAAGGGGGGAATTCACAAAAGTGTCGGGAAGGAAAAAATGTCTTTAAAATGTCTTTAAAATGTCGTAGCAACAGACGACAAATTCACAGATCATTTTCCCGCCAATTTTCCGACATATACGACACTTTTGAAAAAGTGTAGTGAAAAGTGGGCATGGTTTTTTCTGCGCCACTTTCCCCGACATTTTTATGAATTACTCGTTAACTCATTTTTTTTGACACATTAGGCTCTCCAAAATGAAAATGTCGGTTAAATTGTCTTTTAAAATGTCTTTAAAATGTCGTGTAAAATGTCGTCTGTACGATGAAAAGATATACGACATTTTAGAAAATTGTCGGACTTACGAGACATTCAGAGATGGTAACATCTGCCTTTGTGAATTTGTCATTTTTGACATTTTACAAATTTGTCGACCGCCACTTCTGGGTTATTTATCTTACCGACACTTTTGTGAATTCCCCCCTAAGAGTCATTCAGCCCATCTGGGACTAATGTATTCAGTCTTTTTATTAATTTACCTTCAGTCTGTAATAGTCTCTTATGCTTATCCCCTCCTCTTTTATCTGACATAATTTCTTCTACCACACACCATTTTGCATTGCATTGTGTTTAAGTTCATTAAAGTGTCCCGAAACCTGTGTATCAGTGTTTGTGTTTCCTTTAAAGTTTTGTATGTATCCTCCGTGTTCTTGGATTCTTTTTTTCACTTCCTTTTTTGTCTGCCCATGCCACAAGGGCATTTCAGTAAATACACATCATCATTTTCCAAATTTAGGTCTACCTTTGAACTTGTTTTTCTTGTCCTAGTGTCGGAGGGGCAAAGTAAGTCTTTTAGTGTAAACCCGTTTATAATGAAAAAAGTCTCTATAACTCTAATCCCCATGGTGAAGGTATGACTTATGAGAAAGCGTTATTATTTCTTTTTCTTTTCCTTCACACATTTTTTCTACTTAAATGCTAAATGCGAAATACTCTTTTTGACAACTTGAATGTACTACCCATGGAAGGGAACGGTCCTGTATGTGTGTACTGTCCAATTCCTTGTCACACCTGATGTCACTGATTACCCACTTTGAACTGTGGTAGGGGGAGGGGATGGGTGTGTTTTAAAAAGCTTTCAAGTTCTTTATTGTGTTACACTTGTATGTAAATCATGTAAATCATGCAGTCTTGCATTAAAAACTCTGATCACAGCAGTTCCTGCTCTTTGAGTGAACTCCTCATCTCTTATTTGATTGAAAACTAGTATCTGTCAACAAATTGGAACAGATTCAATTCAGTGATAAAAAGATTTATCATGTGAAAAGTCATGGAATTTATTAAATTTGAGATGCAATTCAATTCAGAAAAATTTCAATGTTAAAACTCTGTTAAAGTCTATGGGTAAATAATGGAACTGAGTTGTCTATGAGATTTCACGTGATAAATCACTTAATAGAATCTGGCCCATTTTCCAGAATGTTCCAGTATATAGCAACTCATTCTCCCACTGTCCTTCTTTAAACAAATATTTCCTTAATTCTGAGTGATTTACTTTTCTCTGTAATAATAAGACAGTCCCTTAGGCTGCATAATACATGCTGATGTAAAAATAATACTAATAGTTCTTAATGTTTGTTTAGCAGCCTTAAGGTATTGTGCTCCATATAACAAAATGAACTCTGGAAAAAAATGAGTTCCAGTTCCCAAGAATTCCGTATGATTATTTTTGGCACATATGATTGAAATCCACATTGTGGCTGCAAAAAAATACAGTATGAATACTAGAATACATGCATGCAAAAAAAAGGCAATAACTTTTGTAGAATTTAAAACAGAAATTGTTCCAAATCAAAGGAAAACTATACCCCTAAATGAATACTTAAGCAACAGTTAGTTTACATCATATTAAGTGCAAATGAAATACAGATGCAGTCACTTTGGATTGTAAGTTTAATGCGTCGTGACTTAACTCATCTATCTCATATATCCCACTTAACACAGAATATTGTGTCACAGCATCCCATCCAATTAAAGAGTTCACCATTAAAAACAATGGTGCTTTGGTATGCTAATGAAAAGGTTAAATGCATTAAATGAGTTAAGATAACTTTAGATAACACAGTTTCTTCAATTAGCCCTGAGTCACGACGCATTTAACTTACAAATCCAAGTGACTGTATCTGTAATCTTACCAGACTGGAATATATATATTTAAGTCAATATTGAACTTTTATATCTTTTCTCTTGAGCCCCCATTTTATGATATTATCTGTTCACCATAATCACCTGTCCAGAAATACTGCAGCTCTAATTGTAACAGGAAGAAGTATAGGAGCAAAAGACAGAAATGTGTCCAGTAGTTGACTCATGTGACCTAACATGAATGGTTTATTTGTGTGCTCTGTGAATTATAGGATCCCAGATTCCCAGTAGAAGTTGGCTACAAACATATTATTACTGCTTTTTATTACCCTTAGTGCCTAATATGGCATTTTTTTTTATTTTGGATTACCCAGTGGCGCATACTACTAAAAATGTATATCATCATGAAAATTATTTATTTGCACGAAGCAGGGTTTTACATATGAGCTGTTGTATGCAATATATTTATATAGGTGCAGGGGTATAGTTTTCCTCTAATCTCCATAATCTTGAATGGTAATGGATGAGTTACTGAGTGATACAAAAAGTATATTTGTGTATGTTGTATTTGGTTTTGTAACATACTTTAGCAATGATGTTTGTGATTGGTTTAAATTTTCGGTCTTTTAATTGGTTGTAGCTCCTTTAAATTCAGTTTTTCTTGTTATTGTCATTAGCCTATGTGACCCATGAAGGCATTGAAACACATGCCTTTTTTTGCTTGCACTATGGGTGCTTCGACCTTTAAATAAACTATTGTAGCAGCAGATATTGACTGTGGTCTGGGTTTTGCCAAACTGTTTTTTTCCTGGTCTGTACATTACATACTCCTTAAGATGAAGGTCTGGGGCTTAAGCAGTTGTGAAGTTGTGAGTCTAATGTTCATAAACTGGTTTATTTTTCTTGATTTAAGATGTTCATTACCAAAATACATTGAAATATGGAAGCTGCTAGATATGGGTATGTGGTGCTAGTGATGAGCTCATTTTGTTGCCAGACATTACTAGGGATGTAGCGAACATCGGAAAAAAAGTTCGCAAACATATTCGCGAACTTGCGTCAAAAATGCGAACAGTTCGCGAACGTCGCGAACCCCATAGACTTCAATGGGAAGGCGAATTTTAAAAGCTAAAAAAGACATTTCTGGCCAGAAAAATGATTTTAAAGTTGTTTAAAGGGTGCAACGACCTGGACAGTGGCATGCCAGAGGGGGATCAAGGGCAAAAATATATCAGAAAAATCCATTTTTGACACAGCGCTGCGTAAAGGGCAGAAATCATACTACATTTCTAAACCTGTGTAATAAACTGCTTTAAAACGTCCGGCGTCTACATGCCAATCAAGTCGTGTAAAGGTTACAGCCTGTTCACACGCAAAGACGAAACGCGGCACTTACTGCAACGCAAAAAAACGCAAAGAGCTTTAATGAATGATACCGTCAAGTAGGCAAATAATAGTTGTTAATTACTAGTTGAGCTTGTCACCTCCAGGATGTTCGTCCTGTTGGTGGCAATATTTCTGTAGTGGTGTGTTTAGCAGTCCCCGTGCTTGTGCGCAGGTAATTCAATGTACAGTGAAGTGAACCAAAAAACACTGATTCTGCAGTGTGGGCCCAGTTTTGGTCTACTTTATTGATCACCTGCGGTGACCATAAAAGATGCGATTTTGCCACTGTTGTCGGTATTATTATTGATATTTAGACAGAATGTGAACAAGCTCACACAGCTAGATGGCAGTTGTTTGAAGAACACACTGGGCAAATAATGCCTGCAAGTGCACTACTATTGGTGCACTACTATGAAGAACAGCAAACAGCACTGTACACGTTAAAGAACAGTAAGATAAGTAAAATAAAAAAAAATATATATGTATATTAAAAAAAATTACTCGGGTTGGTGCTGCTAAACTACTAGGAGCAGCACAGTAGCACACCAGTCCCACTCCCCAACACTGCTAGACTAATAGCACTGGGCTCTTATAGTAGCAAAGTAAAACAACAAAAAAGAAAATAAAAGCAGTCCTTACAAGGACTGTTGGGTTATTACAGCAGTCAGCAGATGAGATCAGAAGAGATCAGTGCCCACAGCAGCTACATACAGAGCACTGCAGTAGAAGGTAGATTACTAGCCAGCAAAGCTACCTAACCTAAAATGTCCCTCAAATCCCTGCAGACTTCTGTCCCTCCAATACAGAGCAGTAGCAAGTAGATTACTAGCCAGCAAACTTACTATCAACTGTCCCTCAAATCACTAACAGCTCTCTCCCTACACTAGCTCTTCCAAGCACACACAGGCAGAATGAAAAAACCCTGCAGGGCTTCAGTTTATATATGGAAGGGGAGTGGTCCAGGGGGTGTGGGGGTGGTCCAGGAGGGAGAGCTTCCTGATTGGCTGCCATGTATCTGCTGGTCTGGGGTGAGAGGTAAAAAAAAAGCGCCAGCTAAGGCAAACCCAAAATGGCGAACGTCGCGCGACGTTCGCGAACATTCGGCGAGCGCGAACAGCCGATGTTCGCGCGAACAAGTTTGCCGGCGAACAGTCCGAGACATCCCTAGACATTACTATGAAGATTTCCATTCATTCAGGTCATGGTATACAGATGCAGTCACTTGGATTTGTAAGTTAAATGCGTCGTGACTTAACTCATCTATCTCATTTATCCCACTTAGCACAGAATATTGTGTCACAGCATCCCATCCAATTAAAGAGTTCACCATTGAAAACAATGGTGCTTTGGTATGCTAATGAAAAGGTTAAATGCATTAAATGAGTTAAGATAACTTTAGATAACACAGTTTCTTCAATTAGCCCTGAGTCACGACGTATTTAACTTACAAATCCAAGTGACTGCATCTGTAAGTAATGCTTAAAAAACTGGACTTGCTTAGTAATCATTGAAGATGTGTCACTACTCATCTGAACAGCTTTTTCAGTTCAGGTTGATTGAAGATTGGTTGCTATGGATTACTGAACTAGTAAAAACTTCACTAGTATTAGACCAGATTCAAAGAACATGATTTTATGGTTTATCACATGAAAACTTATGGGTGACAAACAGCTGTACAAAAAAACCCATTTTTTTCCCCATAGACTTAAATACAGTTTTCACGTGCTTAACAAGGAGATACATGGTACAGGTAGATAAGTACTTTTGCAGATTCATTTAACCTACCTATTACCTGCCCAAAGTAAACAATTATATGTATTTCTTCGGTTAACTGCTTTCATTACATTCCATCACTGACATCTTATTACTGCCATTTTGTATGGTAATTCTCCTATTTTGGTAATGGCCCCTTGTTCTATTTGACCAGCTGTGTTCATAAGCTGCAATTTCAGTAATGACCTCTACTATCAGTACTAGTGGTTGGGAGAACCATTGGTACCATAATGTACTTTAAATTCTCAATTCAACTCTTAATAAATCTGCCACTTAGTGTTCAAAGGAAATACCTATTCTTTTCTTCAATAAAACTGCTATTTAGAAACTACTGATACGCAAGTTAGATTTATTGAGGTTCGATTGGTAAATTTTAAATTTTAATGTGAGATTTATGACACTTCGACTCTGGAAACAATTCTAAATTGACTATTCTCCACCTAAAATCTTTGTTTTTCATGTAGAAGTTAACGGCAGAGGTCCCTTGAAATATATGAAAATGTTAACAGTAGTGATTAGCCAAATTTGTGGGAGAAAAAAGAAATCAAGAAAAAGGTTTCCCCTTAAAAAAAAAATTGAAGCTCAAAAGTTGAGCTTTTTTATGTGGAAAACACGATTCGTTTGAATCATAGTAAGATGAGTAAATTTACTAGGTGGCACAAATTCACCAGCGATGGCTTCTCATCCTTGCAATGGAAAGTCTGGTTAAAGAAGTAACATTCAGTAATATCCACATTTAACTGTATTTGTGGCGTAATGTCCATTCCCCAGAGCAGGTGGTAACACTGGTGAATTGTTGCCAGCCTTAGTCACTTTGCCCTTTAATAAATCTGCCCCATGGAGTGCATGTAAATGTGTAATCTGTTCACCTGAGTGTCCAGAAACATCAAAAATATATGCAGTTCACTTGGGACCTTGGGGTAAATATGTTTATGTAAAAATTTTAGTTGAGTTGTCTGATACCGATAGTTGTCTGATTTATACTTTCTCTATAGATTTAGGTTAGACTTGAATATTTTAGACAAAGTAGACATGGGGACATGTGTTTTCTCAACCTATTTAATTTGTGTATACATGGGCTTCTGCATCAGACTTCCTGTTTTCGGCATAAACTTCCAGGGCTTGAACATGCTCAGTTTTCTCCTCTCTGTAATCTAAGCCTAGAGCTATGAGTGAGCAGGGAGAGACTCAGGCAGGAAGTGATGTCACACCAAGTTAATATGGCAGCTGCTATGCTAAACAAACAGAGAGAGTTTCTAAAGCTGTTTACTCAGGTAGGTTAAAACATTCTGCAAAATATATATATAGTATTATACAGTAGCTTGAACTATTGTGGCTAATCTATTGACAACAAGCTGCTTCAGTAGTTTTCCTTCTCCTTTAAGTCTACTAGAAAATCATTTAAACATTAAATAAACCCACTCAACTGTTTTTTCCTTCAAAAGGAGTCTTTCTGTCTTAGTACAAGGTACTGATTTATTATTACAGAGGAAAAAGGAAACCTTTTTTTAAATTTGGATTATTTGTATATTATGGGTCTGTGGAAAATGGCCTTTCTGTAATAGGAGCTTTCTGGATAATGATTTCCGGATAATGGATCCTATACATGTACAACTGTATATTGCTGCTATGCTCCTTTGCTAGTTGCTAGCATAAAAAAACTTGCCATTCTGTTTTCCATTTATGTGCCTCATTATTTCTTGAAACATTATTTCCAACATATGGTCTTGCAGTGGGCAATGTCTGGAATATCATGAGTATATTGAATGAATGACCATTACACTGTATTTGCAGCATCAAGTATCAATACCCTGTTTTTGTTATACACGTGGGCACAGTTCCCACACTGTGCCAACAAGGAAACCATCTTTAGGAAAATTCAGGGGGGAACTTCAGGGAATAAGTTTATGGGGGGGGGGGGGG
>CM044442.1:53860888-53886661 GCA_024363595.1 Xenopus borealis | reverse complement strand
GAATTTCTCTGGAAATTCGCAAATTTTTCGGCGAAGTGAAACGCGCCCGTTTCGCCCTTCACTAGCTATAAAGAAGATAAAGGAGAAAAACAAGCAAGATAAAAAAAAAACAAGACAGAGTTAAAAAGGGTAGGGGAATGCCCTTGAAACTGAAATTCTCTGTAAGCAGGTCAGTAGACCTCCAGTTTCAGTTAGTGTGGGATGTATGGAATTTCTCAGACTTCCTTCTATTAATATGGGCAACTTTAGAGAAGGGGAGTGCACTATTTTATTCTGCTGCTACAGTTGGTGGCTTGGAGTACTTCCAGTTTGTGACAATTCATTTAAGCATAGTGCAGAAATATATAGATTAGTGTTTGTTCTGGGTGTTGCATCATTTCTTCCATATATCCAAACAAATATGGATTCCATGAACAGTGGCAAGAATAATGCTTGAAATGAAAAGTCCAAGTCCATCTCTAAATAATGAGCAACCAATCTCCCAGACAGTCATATTGTGAAATATCATCACAATGTGGAATAATATTTTTATACACAATTGCATAAAATGTTTAAATGGTTTTATAAATGCTCTAAATTGTACACAGAGTAATGCAGTGTTAAAATGCTTAAACTATCTATATTATAATGAATTGGTAACTTGTTAGGGATTGAAAACCAATATGATCTATTGGTAAAAGGGCCTTCAGTATAAGAAAAATACTAATGGAATATTTAAAATGTGTAAACTAAAGTAATTGGCATTAGATCAGTCAGGTATGACTACATAATGTATTAGTGTTGCAAAACATGTTTATTTTCTTCAATATTTTTTAATATAGCTCAGTGTTAGTTTAAAAAAAAAGACAATAATTGCAATAAAATATCTTTTTTTTGTGATGCAATAACTCTCATCTGTAAGTTTTTCTTTGATGTAGCATAAACAACACAGATGTACTATACATTTCACTGGCATTTCGCGGCGGCGAATCGCGGGAATTCGCTGCAAATTCGCCCCTGGCGAATAAATTCGCCCTTCACTATTGGCCATCCTATCAATTGCCCCATCCGACAGTTTGGAAATCCCTGCTATAGTATCTCCGAAATAAATAAGCACCACTGTGCTGTGTTCTGCTTGTCTGCATTTAAAACAAGCAGGAAAAATTCTAAACCAGAAATGTAAGATTGTTTCAGACCTAGAATAGGATTTTGCATCTCACATAGAGGTCATCTTCACAGACTTCATCAACTTTCTGAATGAAAGAATTTGTATGAAATAAGAATCAGTTCATCTGAAGGGGCTACTTACAGGTAACATTAGTCCTTGAGATAGACCCAATGGAGGATTAAGTGCACCAGGAGCCCTTGCAGTCTATAAATTGATAAAGGAGAGTAGCAGTATGGGAGAAAAAAATTATTAGGATTAGAAAGATGACAGGTATACCTTAATATAGAGCATCAGCCTCTCTTTGTGCAGCAGTAGTATATAATGGTATTTTCCCTCACTAGCATCACATTATCATCAGTTCCCATTTAAATAGTTTCTTCTATCTCAGACCAAAACATAAAGCCTACATTGTCTAGGACTACGTTTTGTAGTAACTACCTGGGAGGTATAAAATCTTTTTTGTTCGATTTATAGTTAATAGCTTTATCTAAGGGGCTGATTTACTAATGGTTGAATTTGTAAGTGAAAAAACTTAAAAAATATTTTAAAAGCTATATTCGATCGAAAATGAACCTATTTTGATCAAATAAAAATCATTTGCATCGTTCGATTCAATAATTTTTTTTTAAAAAAAGCTTCAATTTTCCAGGAGGTCCCCCATAGGCTACAATGGCAATTCGGCAACTTTAAGGTGGAGAACAGTCGAATTCGAAGGATTTTAAAGAGACAGTACTTTGAGTAGCCCAAAATTACGTCGAAATTTGAATTTTTTAAATTTGACATTTATTTGAATTTTCACTTCGACTCTTAGTAAATCTGCCCCTTAGAGAAGTATACAAAGTATACAATGTATGTACAGTATTTGTTGGAAAAACAAAATAAATAAATCGAAAAAAATTGTTTCTTCTATTTTACAGGAGCAGCACATTAACCAAAAGATACAGCCTAATAACAAAAGGTACATCACCCAGTCCACAGTCCAAAGAAATTAATCTGAAGTTGATTTATGATCAAATGAATTACAATTCCAAAAATGTTTTTGTGGCTTTGGACCCAAATACTATGCATTCTAAGGCATTCTATGGCAAAATAGTTTACATAAATCTCTGAATCACTTAAGACTGCTTTCTTTTTGTTAACTTATATTTTTTATTTGCATTTGTAGATAAAAAAAAAAAACATACAAGAAAGAAGAAAAACAAAAGAAAAACGGTCCAATTTAAATATTCCGGATTGCATAGTATCTGTCACCTCCATAATTATGTTATGAGCATTCCGCAATGGACAATCTTTGCAAGTGAGGTTATACAAAATATCAACAAGAATAAAAAAATAAAAAAAATTAAACAAAAACAATGCTTATTATTGATGTATGCATGCATCTTGGGGGCAGTTGTCTACAGTATGAATAAAGCACGGGCCCTTTTACATTCACATTTATGGTTTCTTTGGGTTAAATGGCGGCTGGGTGCTCCTTATCTCTTATGTCTCTCCTGATGGGCTGTTTGGCTCCCATAAGTACCATATGAGCCTGTGTTGATCCAGTTTGTTCTGCAGTGTGGCAATGCCATATTCAAATGTCTTGTTGGTATTTACTCTGTTTATTACTTCCCTTGGAGTAGGTGCGGTTGCTGCCTTCCATTTCTTGCTACCGCTAGTTGTTTTGCTGTGAGAATCTGATTGAATAGGCTTTGATCAGATCTTTGTAGATTTCACATAGGTTTCCCTAACAGCATCATTGCGGAATCTAATTGGATCTGTCTGGAGAAAATTTGGCTTATGAGATTGGCTATTTCTGACCACAAGGGCTAAATAATTGGGCATTCCCAGAAGGTATGCATCAATGTCCCTTGGGCTCCGCAGCCTCTCCAGCAAGTTGCAGGCGAGTTTGGAAAGAGTCTGTGGAGTGTATCCGGAGTATGGTACCAATGCATCATAATCTTAAAAATGTTCTCTTTTTGTTTAACACAGGTGCTCATCTTTCTAGAATTTTCCCAAATTATAGTCCAGTCTGCCTCGGATTGGAGTGGATATGGTAAGACAGCATCCCATTTGTCCATGTACTTGTGTCTGCTCTAAGGGCCCTTGGTAGGGGCATTGAGCATATTGTAGATGCTTGAGATAAGGCTCTTTTGTGGGAGGCCATTTCTTGCCAAGATTTCAAATGGTGTTGGAGGATGTATTTTTGTGAATGTCTGATAGTGCTGTAAGAAATGACGTAGTTGGAAGTATTCATGATGTTTTAGGTTGATGTGAGGGGCCTTATCCCTTATCGCCTGAAATGGAAGTATTGAGTGGGTCTTAGGATCTAGTACCTCCTTGATTGTAAGTGCTTGGGTTTTGCTCCATCTTGTGTGATAAGAACCCAACGTGCCTGGAGGGAAGCTTGGGTTCTTTAGATATATGGTATTTTTGGACCATTTTGAAGCCAGATTATGTTTATATTTGAGCATTTCCCAGACTGATATGGTGGCTTGTGTTGTTGGTAACAGTAACATGAGGTTTTCCTTGCTTGTACAGCTGGACCAAATCGCTAAATTAAGGTGAAAGTCCTTTATCATAGAGTTCTCAATTTGTGCCCAAATGAACTGTACATCACAGTTCATTTGGGCACAAATTGAGAACTCTATGATAAAGGACTTTCACCTTAATTTAGCGATTTAGTTTGACCATGCTAGCAACTGTTTCAGTTGTGCAGCTTCATAATATCTTTGAATATTTGGAGCACCCAGTCCGCCCTGTTTAACTCTTGACATAATTACTGTCTTAGCAATTCCATGTCTCTTGTGGCCCCAGATATAATTATTGAACAACATTTGGATCTCTTTCAATACTTTGGTTGGGATAATTGCTGGTAATCTTGAAAATAAATATATGAACTTTGATAATATATTAATTTTATGGCTGCAATCCTCCCAAACCAGGAAATAGTGCTTTTAGACCATTGTGCTAATGTGGATTTGGTTTTTTGGAAAAGGGGTTTGAAATTTAAGTTGAAAATTAGACTATGTTTAGCTGGCATCTGCGTTCCCAGATATGACAGTGATTCTGTTCTCCATTTTTTTGTTGAAATTAGTTTTCAGAGAATCTAAGGCCTTATGTGGTATGTGCAAAGGTAGGGCTTCTGATTTATTTAAGTTCAATTTATGTCCAGAGAATTTGCCATATTTATATAAAATCCGGTGGAGATTTGGGAACTAAATTGTGGGTTTGGTTAGGGTGAGCAGGATGTCGTCTGCGAACAGGGCCACCTTATGCTGGGTCGACTGCACTTTGACCCCTGTTATATCTGGGAGTACTCTGATGGCTGCTGCTAATGGCTCAATGCTTAGAGCATATAATAAAGGTTATAGTGGGCAGCCCTGATGAGTACCATTAGAGATTGTAATTGGGTTGCCTGATTGACCTGGTAGTTTTAGATATGTCGTAAGGCGTGCAGGTATGGGTCCGAAAGATTTAAGTGTTCAAGAAGGGTGAACAAATATGACCAATTTAACCTATCAAAATCCTTTTCCGCATCTAAGCTTAAAACTAAGGATGGTGTCTTTTGTTTATTTATGATTTCTATGAGATTGATGACTCGTCTAGTGTTATCTCCTGCTTGTCTCCCTTGAATAAAGCCTACCTGATCTCCATGTATGAGCCTTGGGAGTATCGGAGTGAGGCGATTCGCTAGGATCTTGGAAAATAGTTTTAAGTCGGAATTTAAGAGTGCAATGCACCTATTCGTGCATTGGGTAGGGTCCTTGTTATCTTTCAGTAACAAGGATAAATATGACGGATGGGTATGGGGATAGTATGTGCTGGAACATTTTATAATACTTATATGGAAGGCCATCTGGGCCTGGGGTTTTGCCATTAGGCATGTTTTTGAGGGTCAATTTCCCTGTTTAAAATCTGCAGGTCATCTTCTGTAAATTTAGGTAGCTCCAAGTCTCCCAGGAAGTCCATTATGTTTGTTATTTGCTCTTGTTGGTTAGCTATTGGCGGTGGGAAGTTATATAGCTGCCTATAATATTCATAGAATCTAGTACCTACAGTATTTGGTCTGGGTTGTATGTTAGTTCTCCTGTGGTCAGTTGGATAGCATTTATTCTAGATTGTGTCTTTTGATCCCGTACTTTTCTGGCCAATGTTGTTTGTCTGCTTTTTTGAAGTAAATTTGTTTTTTCCAGAGAATGGCTTTTTCTGTGGCTTTAAGTTTTAGGGATGCTAATTCTTTTCTAGTTTGCATAATCTGGGTCAGGGTGGATTCTGAGTTGTTCCTGTCTTGTTGAGATTCTAGGTTTTTTAGGCGTTTGTTTAATGTTAGGTACTTTGAAGCAGTTGCCTTCTTTTTGAATCAGGTGACCTCTAATGGTTGCTTTATGTGCTTCCCATAATACAGGTAAAGAGTCTACCATGCCTTCATTTAGTTGGAAATACTCTTTCAATATGGTTTCTATATATGTGTATGTTTCTTTTTCATGTAATATTGTCTCATGGAGTCGCCAATGTGGTTCCCTTGGTGGTATTTTGGTTAACTCAATAGATAATAATAGTAATAGTGGTGCATGGTCTGACCATGATATTGGTAGAATATCAGTTGTAAAGTGTAAATGGAGGCAGGCATGTGAGAGAAAGAAATAGTCAATGCATGAGTGGGTTTTATACACTGGAGAATAGTAGGTGTATTGCCTGTCTCTAGGGTGTGTGATTCTCCATGCATCGAAGAGAGAGGTCTTTCGTATGAGTTGCCTAAATAATAAAGATAGGTTGTGTGCGGCGCGATCCTTAGAGGGTGACGATCTATCAGTCGTCTGTGAGAAGGTTAAATTGAAGTCCCCTCCTATTATCATATATGGGACATTCGGCTGTTGTGTTTTCTCTATTACTTTTTTTCAGGAAGCAGATTTGCCTCTTGTTGGGGGAATATATGTTGGCCAATAAGATGGGTATACCCACATATTTACCTTGTATAATTAAATAGTGACTTTTTGGGTCTCTAAAAATTTGATCTGCTAAAAATGGACAATTTATATGTATGAGTATAGCTACACCTGCCCTTTTATAGGGTCCTGAGGCATAATAAGTTGTAGGGTAGTATTTACAGTAGATCATAGAGTATTAGTTTCATCTTTTGAAAAGTGCGTTTCTTGAATGAAGGCGATTTCTGACCCGGATACTTTGATTTCTTATTCCTTATTCCTGTAACAGGGGGGAATATGTACCGCTTTTGCAGATATGAGATTTACTCTAAGGCTCAGTATTAAAACTAAGCTAGAGAGGAGGAAGAAAAAAAAAAAAAAAAAACTCCTCAAGGTGGGGGTGTGGAAGACTCAGTCACAGCAAGATCAGCTGTTTCAAAATCACTGAGACATATTGTCCGTTGCATTGATCCTGTCCCATAATTTAAACATGAAAAGTTTCACTTGGGAGTTCACATGAGCAGTTGTATTCTCAAAGGATTTATGATAAATTAGACCCTCAGGTGTCTCATGGAGGAGAGGAGGTGATGGGGTTTTTTTAGTTGTCTGCCATTGTGGGCTTAGTTGAGTTTGGTTCTTGGGTTGTGGAGGAGCACAAGCTTGAATTGGGGGGCTTTTGGGGCTGATGCCCAAAGCTTGCAAAATTTTTCCACCATTACGTGGGTTGTGTAGGGTGTATGATTGACCTGCACGGATTACCACCAGCTTAAAGGGGAACCCCCATCTATAAGGTATACCATGTTCTCTTAGCTTTGTAGTGATTGGTTTTAGTTCTCTTCTTTTCCCCAAAATAATGGGTGATAGATCCGTAAATATTTAGATTCTTTGCTTACGGAATTCCGTATGATTGGTGTTACGGGTCTTTGCTAGGATGGCCTCCTTATTTTGTAAACAGTGGAAACAAGCTATAATATCCCACGGGGGCTTGTCTGCTGGTGGTCTGGGTCCTAGTGAGCGGTGAGCCCTATCTAATAACCAAGACTCTGCTGGTTTATCGGGGCAGAGGTGCATGCAAAGATCTTTTAGATAGTTTGAGATTTCTGATGCTGTTATCTCCTCTGGGATGCCCCTAAACCTCAGATTTTGTCTCCGTGACCTGTCCTCCAGGTCCTCGCACATACCCCTTAGCTGTGACATCTCATCTTTAAGTAAGGAGTTCTCCTCTTCCATATTTATTATATGCTGTGTTATATCATCTGTATTAGACTCAAGTTGGTCTGTGCGGTCTCACAGATCGTTTATGTCTTTTTGGAGTTCCTTAATGGCCGCATTAACTGCTGTTGAGACTGTTTGAGCAATAGCAGAAGTCAGTGTTCCCTGTAGATGCTCTAACTGATCGCTTAAGATTTGTGCTGTCACTGGGATGTCAGCTTGTAGTGGGCTTGAGGGGGGATGTGAGAGTTGTGGGGACTGTGGCATTGTGGTAGGAGAGATTGAGCATGCTGGACTTACATGCTGCTGTGTGAACGTTTCTGCGTCACGGAGGTCTCCCGCCTGCAGGCCCAAATCGGCGCCATCTTGAGAAGAGAAGCGCGCCTCTTGTTGTGCTGACTTTCGGAGGTAAGGTGACATCATTGTGTGCTGCTCCTGGGTTCTCTTTCTGCCCATGTTTTTCTCCAGCTAATTTGTATCCTGCCTGTAGTCTTTTGGCTCTTCTTTTGGCTAGTGTGCAGATTCTTTAGGATCAAATGCATGGAGCTCTCAGTTTCAGCGTCTGCTCTCCGCCATGTCTTGGATCCGCCCCCCACATAAGACTGCTTTCTAAGCTGCCATAATCCTTGTGCCAGGCACCATAACAATGTATTAAGGTTGCTCTTGACTTGCCTGCATCTTCACTTGCAGCTTCAAGATCGCACCTGTTCATGTAGCAATCTTAATGGTCAGTTTATACATGGCTTCTGGGATAACATGAATATACAGGGCACTGAAGAAGAGATATTGATGATGCAAATATACAGTTGGATTCTTTAACCTTAAATGTTTTAGTATAGGGCTTTACTATGGACTATTTCATTACAGAAGACCAATATGGTCCACACAGGTGACAGCATTAAAGAAGAGTTAAAACAAGTGCATATTCCTTATCCACTAAAAAAATCCATACTGGGAATGAAACAAACTGGCACAGTTACAATAACATGAGAAAATAATATAGCATAGAAATTGTTGTCACTTCGACAACTTTGAAACAATGAGTTACTTCCCAATTAATAATTGATACAGCGAAATGATGAATTATAAATAAAGTGACTCACTCACTCATTGTTCCTCATGTAGATGGCTGGCATCTGTACAATTCTGATTTGCCTCATCTAAGTGCAATTAGGATCAACACATTAGCACTTGGTGTGCAAGAGTCAAGTCAAAGGACTGGTGTAAGACTCATTAAATTTTAATGTGTGGTACTTTAGCAAAAGTGGTCCAAATGATTCATAAGGCTTATGTAATCATTTTTGTGGGAGTAATTCTAATTTAAAGTGTGCTCTCCAGTGACCAAATACTTGTCCCAATACTTCTCCCTAGTTTTAGGAGCCAGCCAGCTTTCTCAGAGTTAAGCTAACATGCCAGAATAACTGACTCAAGCCCTAGCAGATCATCACAGTGATTAAAAAAGGCTCTTTTTAACTACTACTTTTATTGCAGAATTTTCTGGCAGAAAAACTATGTGGATATAAAATGGAGTGTAGTTATCTAAGAGCTAAAAATAAGTGCATGATCTCATCTAGAAACACACATTTCTTAATATTACTTGTTTTACTGCTCTCTGGCTTGTTCTCTTGGGGTTCATCACTTGTGTGGATGCTGCCACCCTGTTTTCTTTTTAAGATATATTTTAGTAAAATATAAATGTTAAGAATTATATTATTTATATAAAGTAGTTAATACAGTCTATACAAGTCAAACCAGATATCACATATTCCCATAGGGTTTGCAAGGTTTATACAGTGTTGTCACCTATAACATGATGTTTTACCTACCATTGTCAAAAAAATGTGTCAAGCAACTTGTACTTGATGGCAAATAAGTTGCATTAATCTATAGGATTTATTAAATGTGTAATTACTTTTACATAGTTACATAGTTAAATTGGGTTGAAAAAAGATCATCAAGTCCATCAAGTTCAACCCCTCCAAATTAAAACCCCAGCATACACACACACACACCCACACTCTTTCACATAAACCATATGCCCATAACTATACTAACTGTAGAGTTTAGTATCAAAATGGCCTTTGATATTATGTTTGTCCAAAAAAATCATCCAAGCCCCTTTTAAAAGCATCAACAGAATCAGCCATCACAACATCACCCGGCAGTGCATTCCACATTCTGTGAAGAACCACCTACGCTGCTTCAAATGAAAGTCCTTTTCTTCTAGTCTGAAGGGGTGGCCTCTGGTGTGGTGATCCTCTTTACAGGTAAAAAGGTCTATAATGTCCTCTAGTGTAATAATGTCCCCTTGCAAGCGCCTTTTTTCCAGAGAAAACAACCCCAACCTGGACAGTCTACCCTCATAATTTAAGTCTTCCATCCCTCTAACCAGTTTAGTTGCACTCTCTCTCAGTCTGGCAAGATCTATTACGCATAAAACCATGCTGGCACCAACTCATAGTATTGTTATTTGCTATGAAGTCCAGTATCCTATCCTTTAGTAATCCTTCGAAAAGCTTTCCTACCACCTACGTCAGACTAACTGGCCTGTAGTTTTGAGGTAGACAATGGGATCCCTTTTTGAATAGCGGCACCACACCACAGCAATTTGCCAGTCTCTCTGCACCATGCCAGACCTCAATGAATCCTGAAAAATTAAGTAGATTTAGTAGCTTTAAAGTATGATGATCCAAATATATCTTATTGTTACAGAACCCCAGGTACCAAGACAGAAACTGTCCAGTACACAGTAATTAAAAAATTTACACTTTTCCTGTAAACATCCTAAGCTGAATCAAACCTTCATGTATCTATTTCTAGTCACAAGAGATATGTTTTTTAAATATATATATTCTCATCTGCAAAATACATTTAAGCTGTTATGATTATATAGGATTAGCTAGTTCTAATATATTCTTTCATATGAAAGCCCTATCATGAAGATGTGTCAAGTGACATGTCAATAAGTAACATCATTTCACTATTTTTTAAGAAAAGCAAACCTCCTCTACTCCTTTTGAAAACCGTGCCCCCCCCCAACACAGGCCACCCTCCTCAACTCCATGAACCATTCTCCCATACTCGATAAAGGGTCTGCAAATGCAGAGCAGTGCAGATGGGTTAGTGGCTGCTATGTCTGGCTATGTCATATGCTATGTCTGGCTCCCTCATGGTATATGCAGACCAGAAGCTTACACACTCAAGCAGCTGACCTTGTATGAGGGAAGGAGGAAACCTCTTGGGGATTTTTTCATACTACTGTAGTGGAGGAAGAGAGATCAGTGCTTGGTGACCACTGTTTGAAAAGGGGTGGATGATAGCTTGTTGTCCTTTAACTGATTATTCTAACATCACACTCTGTAACAATAGGTTTTACAATGCTAGATTTTAGAAAAATTACTTTTTAATTATTTAATTACTGAAGTAATTTCTGAAATATCAGATTCCAGAATAAAATTTGAGCCTGTATTGTCACATTATGAATTGTTGGGTTCCAGAATGCAAGGTTCTTATATGCTGCATTCTAAAATATCAGGTTCTGAATGGTGGGCATACTGTGCAACAGGTTTTAACAGGTGGCCTTCTGAAATGTAAGGAATTCCACCATAGTAGAGCATTCCAGAATAGTAGATCATTCCAGAATAGGAGAGCAAACAATCTGTCACGGTTAGGATGAGATGGGCTGAATTGACCTAAAAAGCTTTTCTCAGTGCAAGAAATCCCAAACTGCCTCATGCTACACACATAGCACTGCCTAAAATGAGAGGCCTTAATCCTCACTTCTCCCTTATGTCCTTGTGGCCATCTATGAATCCAGGCACAGATCTACCTCAAAACCATTCAAACGTGCAGTCAGAGTGTTCCCATCTTGTTAGATCTCATCAGTGCAAAATAATAACACAGCCTTCTGAGAGTGTCTGATTCTTCATTATCAGGTTCCTCATTAAATATAAAAAATATCAGGTACTAGATTTTGGAATGTTTGTGTTATGGTTCTAAAATGTCAGGAATAGTTCATTCCAGAGTTCTGGGGGTTATTTATCAAAGGTCGAATTTTAGAGCAATGGGAAATTTTTAAAACTCTACTAAATTCGATTTTATTTGCAGTTCAAATTGTATGTTATTTGTGAAAAACAACTTTTGTGCATCAAATTTTTTTTTTTGCCATGCAACATTTTTTTCTATTGGGTGTAATTTTTTATGGGAAACTTGGCAAAAATGTGGCTATTATCTATACTATTATCATCTTCAAAAAGTTCAAGGGACCTCTGCCTTTGACTTCTATATGAACTTGGCAGGTTTTAGGTGGAGAATTGTCAAATGCTAAAGGGTCTGACTGCAATAAATCTCATATTCAAATTCAAATTTGAATTCCAGTTTGAATTCAAGCTGGGGAATTTACAATTCAAAATTCTAAGTTTTTACCAAAAATCCCAACTAAAAAATTGAAATTTGAACCATAGTAAATTTGTCCCCCAGAGTCTTCATTTTTGAAATGCTGCATTTCATGTTATAGAATCCTATGTTCTGGAATTCTACATTTAGAATTGAATGTCAAGGTCCTGGAATCTGAACAAACTCTGAATTTATAGATCAGAAGTCCACAATGTTCTTTATGATATAAATCTCCATTTCCCTAAGTAATCGATAATTGTTTCAAACACATATTGGGTGAGAAAAATTATTTTCACTTGTTTCACACAGGGAGTACTAACAGTGGAAACATGATGTACTGCATATAATGTTAGTCAAATAATCACAACAATATGCTCCACAAATGACTGACAGGCCCCTAATCTAATGAGTGGAAAATGAGCTTTGCAAGAAAGTTTAAAACAACTGTCATTGTTTGCTCTAGTGAGCTGGAGGCTTTTGGACATAACATATGATATCTTTACAGATAAATATATAGACTTCAGAGAACACAGTTCAAATATACAAACCAACAAGAATGAAGGTAAATTGCAAAGGAAAGGAGGGATTAGCACATTCATTTTAACTCAAATAGAACTCACTCAAGGAATTCGTTGGAAAAAGAAACGGTGACTTCACTTGTGGAATGTAAGATGAACCTGGATAAGAATACTATGGAGAAAGCATATTTTGTACATCTGTAGGTACATTATTAGGCAAGTTGTGAAGAAACAATGGTTAAAGTGGACCCGTCACCCAGACACAAAAATCTGTATAATAAAAGTCCTTTTCAAATTAAACATGAAATCCAATTTCAAATTTTTATTAAAGCATTCATAGCTGTTTTAAGCTAATTTTAAAATTTCAGCTGTCAATCAAATATTGTCTGCCACTCCTCTATGCCTTAGGCATAGAGGCGGGTGCAGATAATTACTTTCACTTTCCATTCAGCACTTCCTAGATGTCACTGCTCCCCACACATTCCCCCAGTTCTCTTAACCATTTAATTGTGTAGCCAGGACATGGGGATAGACATTGGGTCCCCCATTCTGGTGCACAAACAATATTCTGAGATAATGCAAGGCTTGCCTTAATAACAATGTCCACAAAATGGCTCCTGCCTGCTTGCTATAATTATGAATTCCCAGACTGAAGAAAACAAGATTAAAATAATTTATATAGTGTAATTAATGTTCATGTTGCTTGACTAATGTGATAAAATCTGAATATGAATATTTTTTTGGGTGACAGGTCCACTTTAACTTCTAATGAAGTTATAAAATGATTACATACATTATCCATACACAAGTGATGCTGTTATTATGAGACTCTTAGGTGCAGATTTATTAAGGGTAATTCGATCAATCGAACGATTGAATTAAAAAAAATTTAAAAAGATTCCAAAGATTTTAACCATTCGATCAAATTTTTCTTATTTGATCTTAAAAAGCTGCTTCCCATAGGGTTATACAGCAATTCGGTGTGTTTAATCTGGCGAACTAGGCATTCGATTGATTTAAAGGGCAAGTAATTCGACCATCGAATTTTCGAATAATCAAAAAGATTTTTATTTGATCTGTTCAAGTTCAGAGTGAGATCTTTCCAGCAATTCTGCAATTTTCTTTAACTCATACTTTTAGGGGCATATTTACTAAGGGTAGTAAATTAACTCTCAAATTCGACCCTCAAATTGAATTAAAATTAAAACCCCTCGAATAACGCAGTTCGAATTATCAAACGATCGAATATAAAAAAAATTTGATCGATAAAATCGCTCAAATCGAATGATTTTAACCATTCAATAAATTTTTTTATATTCGATCAAAAAAACTTGTATAAATCCTATGGGAGCGTCCCATAGGGATATATAGCAATTTGGTAGATTTTATCTGCCGAATTGTTAAATCAAATATTTATTAAAGGGTCAGTACTTCAATAATCAAATTCGAATTTTCGAATAAGCCTAGAATAAATGCGAATTTTTAATTCAAATTTGATTCAAATCAATTCGAACCTTAGAAAATCTGCCCCTCAGTTGTTTAAGTCTTCTAGCTGTGCAGAATCACTGAGGATTATATACATTTTTTACTCAGATAATTTTTTCTAGACATGTACTTTTACATGTAGTAAAGTAAATGTAAACTTACTAAAATTGTGCAAACTTTGCTACTGTTATCCATAACAAACTCCAAATGTTTCAGGTAGCTTTCATTAATCACCATTTCATTGGCACACTGGGCATGTGCTTGTAAAAAAATGCCCTTTGTTCTACTATGGTCAATTTAATCAAGAGCCAATAAAGCTTTGATTGATTTGAGTGTGGAAGAAAACTGGAGTACCCAGAGGAACCCCATACATTTACAGGAAAATCATATACTGATTTATTGGGGAGTTAAATAGGGACATGCTCACTAGAGCTTCCAATCTAAACGACAAAGGAGGTAGGAGACACAAGTTTTGTGGTATTCCTGAACCCATTATAATTAACAGACCCTTATCTTTACATATTATAAATGTATAATCCAATTCTTGGATCTGTCCTCTGACATACTTGGTACCTTCTGTAATTTGGAGAACTATGCCCTAAAAGCTACTAAGAACATTTTTAAAGGCCACATACATGGATCCGCACCTTCTTTGGTTAGATCAGTAATCGGAGACACTACCACAGAAAAGTTCTTAATAAATTGACAATAAAAACCTAGAAAACTTAGGACAGCAAAGAAAGAGGTTGCGCACAATCCAATACAGCCTTAACCTCCTCGGGATACATCTCTAGACCCTTACTGGAGATATTGAACCCCAAAAAATGGACAGAAGAAACCTCAAAGGTGCATTTCTCAAGTTTCGCAAAATAACTTATTCTTCCTTAACCTGAGTAAAACCTCCCAGACATGTTTCTGATGATCACCCAAGTTAGAGGAAAAAATTTGAATATTGTCAAATATATATATATATATAATACCCCTAGCAGGTTGTTGCAAAGACCAAAAAGCATAAATAAATATTCATAGTGGCCATCCCTGGTGTTAAAGGCCATTTTCCACTCATTCCCTTCCCTGATACAAATGAGGTTATATGCACCCCTAAGGTCAAGTTTAGGATAGATGATAGCATTCTTGATCTGATCAAATAACTCAGAAATCAGGGGAAGGGGATATCGTTTTTTTATGTTAATTTTGTTTAGGCCCCTATAATCAATACATGGGCGAAGCCCTCCATCCTTCTTGTCCACAAAAAAGAACCCAGCACTAACAGGGGAACTTGAGGGGAACATTTCAGAGGGGAACATTTCAGAAATTACTTCAGTAATTAAATAATTTAAAAAGTAATTTTTCTAAAATCTAGCATTGTAAAACCTATTGTTACAGAGTGTGATGTTAGAATAATCCGTTAAAGGACAACAAGCCATCATCCACCCCTTTTCAAACAGTGGTCACCAAACACTGATCAAATCCCCAAGTGGGGGTAATGTTTCTGCAGCTTTTTTTTAGAAAAAACATCGGAAAAATCGGCATAAGCCATGGGTAAACCCTCTAGTGATGTGACCACCAATTGAGGAACACTTATGCAAGTTTGACCTCATTGGAGTATCTCCCCAGTTACCCAGTTAATATGCGGGTTATGTAACTGTAACCAAGGTAACCCCAAAATCAGAGGAGAAGAAGAACCCTTAATGACGAGAAAGGATATCTCCTCGAAATGAGAGTTGTTAATACACACAGATAATGACACTGACTTTTGTGTTACTAGGCGAGACCCCAAGGGACTTTTATCAACGGTTAAGATTTTCATAGGAGGAAAGAGGTGTTTTAAAGGAATATTAAACCTTACTGCAAAAGCAGCATCCACAAAATTTCTTCCCGTCCCAGAATCCACAAAAGTTGAAACATTTACAGGCTTTGAGGCAAATTGGGGAGAGGAAACTGCTCAATCCAAATGGAGCTCCCCTTCTCCATTTAGGCTTTGAAGTTACCCGGCCTCTGAGTAGCTGAGGGCTCCTCCCAAAGCCAAAGGCGATCACACTACTGGTGAAGCATGAGCCGAGACCAGAGTTCTTGGCATTTGTTCTGGGATTGGGTGCCGACCGTGACAGTGGAATTTCAGGTAAAGGTCAGGATACGGAGGTCAGAATAGTCAAAAGCCAGACAGGGTCAAACACAGGAAACAGATTCAGATCAGAAGCTAAATAGCACAAAGTACAAGGCACCAGGACAAAACCTATAACAGGCAATGAGAAAATTTTTGTGCCAGCCATCATGACAAAACCTATAACAGGCAATGAGAAAATTTTCGTGCCAGCCATCATGTCAGCGCGAATGTGCCATAAATAGCAAAAGTGCTCGTGCACCTAGGAAACCGGAACCAGTGCAGGAAGAGATCAACACAGTGGGCATCCCCGCTTGGAGCGCAGCGGGCATCCCCGCTGGCACGCTAGACCACAGGGTGAGCGCATTTTGTTTCAAAAAGTTATGACTATGAAGATTTTCATTCATCCATGGTATATCTAATATAAGTAATTCTAAAACAATTGCACTTGCTGAGTAATTATTGAAGACTTTTCACTACTCATCCGAGCAGCTTCTTCAGTTCAGCTGACATCTGAATTTGATTCTGTGTAGGGATGGCGTGAACCGCCGCAAAAAAGTTCGCGGACGCGTTCGCGAACTTGCGACAAACGCGTGAACAGTTCGCGACCGTCGCGAACCCCATAGACTTCAATGGGAAGGCGAACTTTAAAAGCTAAAAAAGACATTTCTGGCCAGAAAAATGATTTTAAAGTTGTTTAAAGGGTGCAACGACCTGGACAGTGGCATGCCAGAGGGGGATAAAGGGAAAAGAAAAATCCATTATTTTCTTATGTCAAAAGTGTTACAAAGTATCTTACCTGCACCTGTTAGCTGTTCTGGACGCTGTTCTGGACTCTCTGCCAAAAGCCAAGTTCAAATCTTTGCTTCTTTTTCTGGCTGTTCAGTGAGGGTCTTTCCAGTGAAAGAGGGTCCTCCAAAAAGAGGGTCTTTCCAGTACAAATGAGGGACAGAGGGTTGAGCTCGCAAAAGAGGGACAGTTGGGACTCGGGAGGTATGCACATTTTTTTTTTTTTTAGTCCAGGGGGTGTGTGGGGGTGGTCCAGGGAGAGCTTCCTTATTGGCTGCCATGTATCTGCTGGTCTGGGGTGAGAGGGCAAAAAAAAAAGCGCCAAATTGACGCAAACCCAAAATGCGAACGTCGCGCGACGTTCGCGAACTTCCGGCGAGCGCGAACAGCGGATGTTCGCGCGAACAAGTTCGCCGGCGAACTGTTCGCGCCATCCCTAATTCTGTGTAGTTACTGTGATGGGATTACCAATGTGTCATGAAACTCCTAGACACAGGTGTTACTAGTGAGAGTTGCATGAATGGATATTTGTGCCTTAACACCACATACTTCAAATACAAGGACTTTTTTTATAGACAGAAACATGGCTGTGCAATGGGTTCCATAGTCTCTCCCATTGTAACTAACCTGTTCATGGAGGAAGTGGAAAGGAGGGCTTTACTTACATTCCAGGGAACAACACAGAGTCACTGGTTCAGGTATGCGGATGACACTTGGGTAAAATCAGATCCAATGAAGTGGCGGCCTTTACAGAACACATTAACTCAGTGGACAATAACATAAAGTTCACAAGGGAAGATGTCCATGAGAACAAACTTGCCTTTTTGGACTGTTTGATATGCATCCAAGGGGGGGGGGGGTAACTTGAAAACGGAAGTATACAGAAAACCCACTCATACAGATCAATATCTGTTGTTCGATTCCCACGATCCACTGGAACACAAACTGGGTGTCATGAGAACTCTGCACCACAGGGCTGAATGTGTGGCAACTGATACAGAGTCCAAAGACAAAGAGCAAAAACATCTCAGAGGTGCGTTGAAAGCTTGTGGCTACCCAGACTGGGCCTTTGTCAAAGCAGCAGCAACCAAGCCCAACAGGAACACCAAAAGAAGTAAACACCCAGAGACACATACGTAGTAGGTGAAACATAGTCATCCCATATGTAGCTGGAGTTTCAGAGAAACTCTGGAGGATTTTCAACAAACACCATGTCCCTGTGTTTTTCAAACCTAGCAACACGCTGAGACAGAAACTGGTACAACCAAAGGATCCAACACCAAAAGAAAAACAAAGCAATGTGGTAGACGGAGTCCAGTGTAGCGAGGAGAGCACAGATCTATACATTGGGGAGACAAAACAACTGCTTACCAAGCGAATGGCTCAGCATAAGAGGGCGAACTCTACAGGGCAAGACTCAGCTGTCTTTCTACACCTAAAAGACAAGGGACACTCCTTTGAAGATAGCAAGGTCCAATTCTTTGATAAAGAAGACAGCTGGTTTGAAAGAGGCGTGAAAGAAGCAATTCATGTTAAGGTAGAGAAATGATCCCTGAATAGAGGGGCTTTCACCACCACTTGTCTGCTACATACAATGCTGTTCTCACTTTCAGAACACTTCACACATCCATTCATGCAACTCTCACAAGTAACACCTGTGTCTAGGAGTTGCATGCCACATTGGTAATTCCATCACAGTAACTACACAGAATCAAATTCAGATGTCACCTCTTTGATGAGTTACAATGTGCCATTGCGATTGGATTAGTGGAAGAATTTATATGCCGAGAACTTCCCATACCAGTCAGTTGAACTGACGTTGAATGTCTTTAATAATCACTCAGCAAGTCCAGTTGTTTTAGAATTACTCATATTAGATTTCAAAAAGTTAGCGATTTGTCTTTGAATTTTTTTTCGTTCTATACTAACAATTTTTTTTTAATTGATGTTATTTGTCCTTTAATTGGAAGAAAAATTGTGATTTTGGGATGATTGGCCATTCCAAAAAGGGAACAGCTACTATGCATGTATACATGCATATATTATTATTAGTTCTCTAAAGGATATTCATAACCTCCCCAAACAAAATGTCACCCTTTTTCCCTGCTCCCATTTAAGTTCTCAAAACCTTAAGTGAAACAATAAAGAAGAATTTTGTTAACCAGGAAAAGCTAGTCATGACCACTGTGCCAACATAAATATATCTATAAATACATATATACACACATATATATATATATATATATATATATATATATATAGATATATATATCTATATATATATACAGTATATATATTATTTATATTTACCTTTGGGCTTTTGAACTTAACCCTCTCCTAAGACGAGCTACAGTACTTTTTTAAATCTTTAATCAATCAGCCAAAATATTACATGTATGACAAATGTGTGTTATTCTTCCCAAACACTTGAAAAAGGACCACATTCATTCTAATCATTTTACATGAGTGTAACACTAATTTGGGCTATCCAGCTAGTGAAAGAAGCATGGGTTTCATTGGACTCACACTTCTGGCTATGGGCCTCGCTAAGTGGAAGTGTCCAGCAGATGGTATAGTTTAACTACAACTCACAGGCTATGTTACATATAAAAATAGGAAAGATGGACACCAGGAGATTCTTATGTTGAACCAAAAGATAACAATCTAGACAAGTGACCCCAGGTTACTCACAGATGATGAGAGGTACATGCAGATGTAGCATCACAGGATTGAACAAGTGGATGATATAGCTGAGGAATGTGATTCCATTAAGCATTGTAGTCAAGCAGCAATAGGAATCCCCGGCAGATATACCTTTAAGTGGTTCGGATCCCACCCAGCGGAGTGGTCAGGGAGAAGGATTCTAAGCCTGACACCCTATCCACTGTGGTCCGTACACTAAAGGCAATCAGGAAGCCTTGGGAAGCTACTACCTGCTACAGATCCTTGTTGCTTGAAGCTGCTCCTTGAAACTGCTCTTTCAATATAAGCTCTCTATCTCTCTAATCAAAAGTTTACATACCCTGGTGATTTGGCCTGATAACATGCACACAACTTGACACGAAAGGCTAGATTGGCTATTAAAGTTAACCATCTTCACCTTTTATCTGTTTGCTGTTAGTGGGTGTGTATAAAAGCTCAATGACTTTCTGGACTCCTGACAGACCCTTGCATCTTTCATGTAGTGCTGCACCGATGTTTTTTGGATTCTAAGTCATGGGGAAAGCAAAAGAATTATCAATAGTGATGGGCGAATTTATTCGCCAGGGGCGAATTCGCGACGAATTCCCGCGATTCGCCGCTGGCGAATACATTCGCGAAACTGCCCAAAAAATTCGCCCAAAAAAATTTGCCGCTCAAAAACGAGTCGCGCGTCGTTTTTGATGCGACACGCCGAAAATGACGCGACGCGCGCCGAAAATGACGCGACACGCGTCAAAACCGACGCGACGCGCGTCAAAAACGACGCGCGACTCGTTTCGCGAATCGGCGAAAAATTCGCGAATTTCTCTGGAAATTCGCAAATTTTTCGGTGAAGCGAAACGCGCCCGTTTCGCCCATCACTAATTATCAAATGCCACCATGTATCTCGCTTACAATATGCCAAACAACACAGAGGCAAGCCACAAACCTTCTGGCACAAAGTCCTTTGGAGTGATGAGACTAAAATGTAACTTTTTGGCCACAACCATAAACGCTACATTTGGAGAGCAGTAAACAAGGCCTATGATGAAAGGTATACCATTCCTACTGTGGTGGATCGCTGATGTTTTGGGGATGTGTGAGCTACAAAGGCACAGGACATTTGGTCAGAATAGATGGCAAAATGAGTGCAGTAAGTTATCAAAAAATACTGGAGAAAAATTTGCACTCATCAGCCCAGAAGCTGCGCATGGGACGTACTTGGACATTCCAACATGACAATGATCCAAAACACAAGGCCAAGTCGACCTGTCATTTACTACAGCAAAATAAAGTGAAAGTTTTGGAGTGGCCATCTTAGGCCATCCTGACCTCAATATCATTGAGCCACTCTGGGGAAATGTGCAGTTCATGCAAGAAAGCCCAATAATTTAGTGGAACTGGAGGCTTTTTGCCAGGAAGAATGGGCAGCATTACCATCTGAGAAGATAAAGAGCCTCATCCACAACTACCACAAAAGACTTCAAGCTGTCACTGATGTTAAAGGGGGCATATATATACGGTATTAAGAACTGGGGTATGTAAATTTTTGATCAGGGTCATTTGGGTAGTTTATTTAGTGATTATGATTTAAAAAGAATAAACACAGTTTTTTTTACAATAAATGGTTTTGGCCAACCACTAACGATGAGTGAAAGAAAGGTTTTTGTGTTATAATTAATATTCTCTGAAAAATGTTAAGAAATCATAAATTCTGATAGGGTATGTAAACTTATGAGCACAACTGTACATAGCCTTTTGCCTAGTAACTAAGGAAAAGTAGGAAGGGTAGGGGCTTAAAGCTATAGGGACATATAAAACCTATGGGTCCCTACATGAGCAAATTATACAATGACAAGCTATCTAACCATGTTGCTGTACATGAACAGAGCTCTGATCATGTCTCTGACATATGTACAGTACTGTACCACAAAATGAGCTTAGTATATGCAAAAATGCATACAGGTATATGATCTATTATCCAGAAAGATTGGGGGTTTCTGGATAAGAGATCTTTATGTAATTTGGATCATCATACCTTAAGTTAGAGTTGCCACTTTTCATTAGGTAGGGCACAGGGTAGTGACATTATGGGGGGAGCAATGATGTACAGATACAAATTTTACAAGAACACAGGTATTGCTGGCTGGGCGCAATGATGTGCCAGGGGCAGGGTGGTATCAGGGGCATCAGGAGCTATGATGTGGCAATCAGCGATTGCCTGATTGCCACTTTAATCTCAGGGCATCCTCTCTGGTTTTCCTAAAATAAAAAACCAGGCAGGCAATTTTGACCCAGACAGCCCTACCAAATTCCGAGTCACAACCAGATAGGTGGCAACAGAACCCAACATATAGTTAACGCAATAGGATTATTTGCCACCAATATTTATTTATGTCTTAGTTACCATCATGTACAAGGTATTGTTTTATTATTACAGAGAAAAAAAAATAACTTTTAAAACTTACGATGATGCAATGGCCTTCCTGTAATATGGAGATAACAGCTTCTGGATAAGAGATCTCATACCTATACATACAGTACACAAACATTGACTCAACATGTTGCCAGTGGTCTCTCTCTCTGCCTAAAAGCATAATTTTATCCTGAACACAAATGCAAAACTGGGTAATGTGTTATTTTTGATATTGGGTGGTTTGTCAGATAAACATTGATTTGATTGTCTGATTATGGTGCTAAAAAACTAATAAATGTAATGCATGCAGATCCTCAGCTCCCACATTCCATTGCGTAGATAACTATTAAGTATAAGGTTTAGTGAACATTTTAAAGCAGTTTCAGCTTTGAGGTTTTAAATAATGATGTATTGGTACCGCTCATCTTTGAATTAGTTTATTTTAGGGTTTTTTTAAAGACAGTTTTAAAATTTTCTCTTTCATAGCCATAATTTTAATAATATTTTACACACTCTTTCCAGAATTTGTATTTGGCTCTTCCTCAAGCTGTCAGTCTGTCATGAAGTTTTACATATTTGTAATAATGTTCACACTGTACAATTATTACAATTACAATTGATGCAAAGAATTGCCTATTCTCTTGACTATTCTCTACACGGTGTGACATATATGATAATGTGATACTTACGATATTTGTAATCAAATCAAAGAGGTGTTTCACCTTTAAGTCAACTTTTATAATAAGTTTATTATAGAGTAGTTTTCAAGAGGTCTTCATTGTTTATTTTGTATAATTATTTGCTTTTTTTATTCATACTCTTTCCAGATTTCAAATGGGGGTCACTGACCCTGTGTAAAAAAACAGATGCTCTGTAATTCTACAAATGTATTGTTATTGCTACTTTTTATTACTCATCTTTCTATTTAGGCCCACTCCTATTCCTTTTTCAGTGTCTTATTTAAATTAATGCATGGTTGCTACATTAATTTGGACCCTAGTAACCAGTTGAAATTGCAAACTGGAGAGCTTCTGAAAACAAGTTAACCCAAAAACAAATATAAGAGAAAATGAAAACCATTTGCAGATTGTGTCAGAATATCACTCCCTACATTATACAAAAATTTTACTGTAAACAGCCTCTATGCCCTATTATAAGATAAAAGATCATGGTAATCTGGGGTGAATAATGGACAATGATGGCAATAGCAACATTAATGGTGTATCGCCTACTGCTTCTAAGCAAACTCTATAAAATAAAACATGGAAACAGTCTCCAACAGCAAAAAATACCAATGGCACACAGGATGAATGCAAGCAAGTGCTTTGCGTGTTTATTGCAGATGCAACATTTCGGGGTCACGCCCCTTTCTCAAGATATATAAAGTCATCTTAACTCATTTAATGTATTTAACCTTTTCATTAGCATACCAATTGTTTTCAATTGTGAACTCCTTAATTGGATGGGATGCTGTGACACAATATTCTGTGTTAAGTGGGATAAATGGGATATCTGGGTTTAGTTATTCTGTATCAAACACACAATCCAAAGTGGCTTCATCTGTACATACAGGCCTGGATTTCTGGAAAGGCCACAAAGGCTGTCTAGGGTGACAGAATGGACCCAACAAGATAAGAGTTTGCATGTGCATATCAAGGGGGGGAGGCGGAAGGGGAACAAGTGGCCCGGCCTAGGGGCACCTTATGTATAAGTCCGGTCCTGTGTACACACAAGTACACACATCTACTAAGTCCTAAAAGGCATGTGTTAGTGTAAATCTCTCCAAAAGTAACTCCTAGATCTTAATTATTCTGTTCAACGATAGATATGTTTCATATAGACAGCATAAGTAAATAGGAAATATAATTAAAAACTGTATTTTATGTTCTCATGAAATGTGAAGCTAAATTCATTTAAATAAAATAATGTAAAAAAATGTTATTTGCATGGTAGCATACACACTTTAATAAAAATATGAAAGAAATTCAAACAATCTGGTACATTCTAAGTTTTCCCTTAGCACTGGTGTTTATTGGTGGCAATTTATAAAGTAATATATAGGGTCTTATTTATCAAATTCTGTATAGTTCTGACAATTTCAATAAAAAAAAGTCTGATGAGTGGACTTTATTTGTTATTAAAAAAAGCATGATTTCATCAGATTGTGGACGAACACAAAAAAAGCAAGCAAAAATCGTACAAAAGATTTTTCGTGAATTGCTAAATTTTTTCAGGCATTTTCCTGAAAGGCCAGACTTTATTTTGATTTTTAACCGAAAAGTCCAAAATAGTTAGATTTTCAGGATAATTACAGCGAAGACCACAGAGACATCTAAATAGGATAGGAACTACCCCGTTGACGTAAATACATCTTTGGTAAGTCTGAGATGCGGGATTTTCAAATTCTGACTTTTTCTATCCTTTGGGGTATAATAAATCTATAAAAATGTTAGGTTTTTTTTGCACAAAAAATTGGACTTTATTTATTTTTAAAAAACTTAAATTTTTTCGAGTTTTTTGGGTTTGGACTGATAAATAACCCCCTTTATCTCTTACAAGACCAAGTTAAACTGCAGACAAAAAATTATCATGTTTCTAGAAAGATGTAAAAGCATATGCTGCTTCAAAAAAACAAACAACTCTTGAACTCAAATAAAATATTTGAAACCACATCCTCCTTACCTAAGAAGTTCTGTTTTAATAGCCTAATAGCTTAATTGCTTTTAATGGTTTTCTATGGCAAGAATGCATGTTTTAAGTCTATGGGGCAGATTTATTAGCCGGTTGACAACGCTAATTTACTAAAATTCAAAGTTTTGTCCTGGCTGACGGACACTGTCAAATTTTTGCTAGCATTACTTCGGCAATGCAAGCAAATCAAAGTGAAGATGTGCTAGCGTTGATTTCTGCCTAATGCAAATTCACTAGACTCTTGCTCTCGGTGGGAAAAGTTGAATGGACATCTTTATGTTATCTATTGCAGCAAATATATTCAATTTCCACTGTGAATTACACATGTCCAGGGAACCTTAATAAAGACATAGAGTTATTATAATATCCTAAACATGAGCCCACTGTATAGTAAATGTTCCATATGGTAGAAAAAGTATGGGTGAAACTGGTGACACAAAAATTTTTTTTAGGACTTTTGCAGCCTATCACCCTGAAAAAATGAAAAGACACCAGCGTTTTTTTTCAACTCACTAAATAAGATGTAAGTAACTGAAGATTAAGGAAAATCTATGCACTCCATTGCAATTTGCATGTTCTGAGCTGGTGAAGGCAAATTTGGTGAAAGAGCTACAGGTTCAGTAACATCTGCATTTTAGTGAATTTTACGGAGTAACGTCCATTCGCCAGAGAGAAAATACTCTGGGACAGAGAGCAAATTACTGCTAGCGTCTATCTCTTTTGCTAGCGAAGTGACACCTGCGCATATTAGTAAATTGGCAGTAACGCTGGCAAATTGTCTCACAATAATTGCTGAGCAATGCCAAGAATGGACCCCACATATTCACTCTTTGAATCCTATTTCCATTGTCCCTTGTCCATTTTCTCTACAAGCTCAGATGAGATTGTGCTAAATGTAAGAGTAACAAATTACTCGTACATGTCCAGGGTCTGACTGGGCCGGAGGGACACCAGGATAAAACCAGTCCAGATCCGCGCTCTGTTGTTGCTTCCTGCCACAACCCCCCTTTGCACGGGGTCGCGGCAAAAACAATTCTTTAGTGCACGCAGTCACATGCTGTGCAGCAAGCATAATCACTCACATGCTGCGTAGCGTGCATGCACACTGAGTGCGCATCACGCCAGAGTTCTCACACAGCATGGTGTGCCGGCTTACGGGGAAGGGGGGTCTGGAGGGGGGCCCTGGGATGGCAGCCCCGGTGGGCCCCGGGCCCCCCAGTCCGACCCTACACATGTCACTGCAGTATATCTAATTTTTCATGTAATATTTATGATTTCAACTGACTGATGGTACAAGCTGGTTGATGACCAAAAGAAAGATAAGACCTGAAGAATTACATGATTAAGCTCCATACAGATACCATCTTAAAGGAAAACTATACCCCCCGAACAATGTAGGTCTCTATAAAAAGATGAACAAGAAGAAA
>CM044442.1:53812535-53843445 GCA_024363595.1 Xenopus borealis | reverse complement strand
AAAAAGCCGAACTGGCCTTTTAAACTTTTGAATCTCGCGCCATTGCGCGCTGACGTCATGTGCCTTTAAGACCCGGAAGTGCGCGCCACGCACGCCTTAGTTACTGGCGCGGCAAGGCAGTAGACGGACGTCTCCGTCGTGGGGGTAGCAGGCGTCCCTGCTGCCCCCCGCTAGACCACCAGGGTGAGTCTTTACTACAATTTCTTAATTTGGAAATGTGGACAGGAAGGTTTCACCCAGACAGCCCTTTGAAATACCAGGCTGTCTATGTGAAATCCGATGTGGCAACTGTAATCTAATCTATGTAGGTCACATACCAGGCTTTTTATCTTCTGCACATTACTCTAAACATCCAAAAGGCTGCTTATATACAAATACAAATGCTACTTATACACACACACATATTGTCAGGTACTCACTTTTAACTGGAACCTGTGAGATGAGAGAAGCCTCTCCTACACCTCCCACAATGAGACAGACCCCGAGGTTAGTAACAGGACTGGTCACGTGGAGGAGTGGTAGAAGTGCTATAACAGGAACACTTCCGTCGTGGTACAAAAACGTTAGGCAAAAGGCAGGGTGAGGAACAGGCCGAAGTTAGGAGGTAGGCAGCGAAGAATCGTAGAACCAGGAATCAGGCAGAGGTCAGGCAAGGAGAGAAGTAGCAGGGAATCCGAAATTCAGGCAGGGTCAAAACAGGCAATCAGAGTGATAGAAGGCTTAGAGTCACACTGGTAGGTAATGAACACTTCGCAAGGAAGTGCAGGCCTCAGCATCCTTTTAAACGCAATGTGCTGGTGCCAGAATCGTCTGTGCACGCCACGACGAACATGCGCCCGCGTCACGACGGACGCTCATACCTTACACAAATACTTTCACAAATATGTATACATCATGTCATATACAAAGCTGCAACAACACAGTTGTTAAATGGAGTTAAATGGATGATACACCAAAAGGCATCAAATGTGGGTAAAAGAAACAAAGACTGAAACATCTTCTGCAACAGACTGTGCCAAAAGAATAATAAAAAAACACATGGATCTATAAAATAAACCCATGCATCAAGTGTCCAAATCCAGGCGTTAACTATAAACCCCAACTTAAAATGTATGCCAGATGGATTAATTTAACAACTTCATTTTACAAGTTGTACCAAAGAAAGCCTTCACTTTAGTTTTCAAACAGCCTGGAATATATTGTCAGAAATTTTTGCGGGCCTCCATTGGCATCAGTGGGGGTACATCACACCTCTTTTGTGGGAGACCTGCTAAAATTTATTTAATGCAAACCATAAAATGTTAAAGGAAAATTAAATGAAAGGTTATCTGGTTTCAGTCTGATCATAAAACTCTGTGTGCACTGTCATAATAATAATAAGGTGAGGAATTTTATATGGCAAAGTGCTAGTAAGGAGGCCATAAATTCCACCAGAGGAGTTCCGGGTGACATCATTAGCCACATGAGAAGGAGTCTGGAGAGGTGACACCAACCTATAAGAAACATTTTACTACTTTTTATATCCTTATTCATTTTAGGTATTTTGGGTTCAGATCTGTCCCACTGTAATGAATATCATATTTTTAGATATAGCAACTGCATTAACACCATATCTGGTGTGAGATATCTAACATTAAAGAAAACCTGTATACACAATGTAGGTCTCTGTAAAAATAAAATGCATAAAACAGCTCACATACAAAGCCCTGCTTCATGTAAACAAACCATTTGTCATAATAATATACTTTATTTTAAGTATAGTCTTAGTATGTCCCTTTGGGTAATCCTAAATAAATAATTGCCATTTTAAGAACAAAGGGCAACCTCCATATGATTTACAGTGCACACAAACAAACCAACAGCACTAATAAACTATGGGGCAGATTTACTAAATGCACATGAAGGATTCGAAGTTCGATTGAATTTTCAAAAAGATTTTAATTTGAATTTTTTAATGTTTTTGAAGACCACTTCAACCAGTGAATTCTGAAAATTCAATCAAATCAAATAATTCAAAAAGTCTATTTGAATATTCGACTATTCAACAGTCGAATTACTTCCCCTTTAAATTTTCATTTGACTGCCTAGTTCGCCAGATCAAAGCTACCAAATTGGCTTTCATTATTTTTGATCGAATAAAAATATTCGATCGAATGGTTGAAATCGTTCAACCAATCTAATTGCGGTAAAATCGTTCAAATGCGATATTCGAATTTGAAGGATTTTACTTCCCACACTATTCCCAGCTATTCCCATTGTCGAATTCAAGGGTTTTTTAACCCTCAAATTTGACCCTTAGTAAATCCGCCCCTATATGTTCAGTCACATGATCTAATTAAAAGACAACGTTTTGTCTTTTGCTTCCTGTCTTTTTGCTTCTTTTGTGTTCCTGTTACAGTTACAGCTGCAGTATTTCTGGTCAGGTGATCTCTGAGGGAGCACACAGACCATCACAAAATTGTGGATCAAGGTAAAATATGTAAAAGTACAATATTTACTAATCTATATATATATATATATATATATATATATATATATAGATATATATTCCAGTTTGGTAAGATTTTTTTAGTAGGTCAATTACTATGAAATATCTGACAAATCGAAATATCTGTTGGCTAAGTATTCGTTCTGAGGGTGTAGTATTCCTTTAAGTAAGCCTCGCTCTCAAGAAGGTACAAGGAGACTCAGATGAAAAAAAATACAACAGGATTTTTATAAGTAAATGTTCCTTTAATTGACTAAAAGGATCACCTGTGAAATCCTATTTTTGTGCTATATTCCTAAAAATACTCATACCCACAAACATGTTGTACAGCTGTATGCTAGTCCTGCATACATTTGTTTAAACAAAATACAGTACAGTATAATTGCCAAAAAAAAACGTAATTTATAGTTTTTCTTAGCAAATTAGTTAACATAATTTGTGCTTGCTGAGATTAAATACATCAGTCTTTAACCATGATGATGAATATTAATATATTTCATGTCTGTAGAAAAGACAGCAAAAAAATCTTGGAAAAAGGGAAACATTTCTGTCTTGTAACACTACATGCTAAATTGGATATAGATTACTGAATGTGTTAAGAACAGCCATATATAACAAAGCCACAATGGTTTTTATATATACATAGATAAGTAGGCAGTACTAGTTTAAGCAAATCGGTCAGTGTTTTCTTAGCTGCGAGTACAATTTGATACACCCTTTATCAGGCTAACACATATGTTCTATAGTTTTTCTGAAATTGTTTTTACTTGAGTCATATATTTTATTACCAGTTTAGATCTTAACTTATATAGTCATAAATTGTGCACATGATGGGCAGTACTCTGCTGACATCTGATGCACTGCATTTAAACACCTGAAATGACTATCATGTGTATACAGTAAAAACCCCATTTTACATCCCCTGATTTTAAGTTTTCACTCATTTTACATTGTTGTTTTGTGGTCCCACCTATATATTATGCATAATACATTTCCCTGATTTTAAGTTTTCCCTGATTTTACACCATTTTTTTCTGGTCCCCTGAAAAACGTAAAATGTGGGTTCTACTGTACTTTATACACTATTCTGTGCTATGCAAAATTAGTTATATAAACCATCTAACAAAATACACAGTATAAAAAGAATAAGGTGCAAGCCACAAAATGCAGATGGCATTTGGGAAAAGTGTTGCAACTGTGTTAGACAAAGGGTTTTAAATCATATTTGCACAATTTGATACAGGTATGGGACCTGTTATCCAGAATGCCTGGGACCTGGGGGTTTTCCGGATAATGGATCTTTCAATAATTTGGATCTTGAACCTTAAGTCTACTAGAAAATCATGTAAACATCAAATAAACCCAATAGGCTGGTTCTGCTTCCATTAAGGATTAATTGTATCTTAGGTTGGATCAAGTACAAGCTACTGTTTTATTATTACAGAGAAAAAGGCAATCATTTTTTTTTTCAAATTTGGATTATTTGATTATAATGGAGTCTATGGGAGACAGCCTTTCCATAATTTGGAGCTTTATGGATAATGGGTTTCCGGATAATTGATCACATACCTGTACATGAATTTGAGACATAAGGACAAGTCATGGGTTTTAGGGTTATGGTAACATGAGTGACCACACTACAAACAAGGAGCATAAATAAACAGGGTATTGTTATTAACACATTTGTAAAGCATCCAAATATTCAACAGCATTGTACAATAAATTGTATATACACACAGCTTACAAATAACCAAATGCTGGTTCCAGTCAATTCCTTATGTACACAACTGGATTCTATTAAAACTTTGTTTATATTTGTCCTCAAAAACTATCAATTGTATTGTATTAATTTGTTACATTCATGTGAAATGCTTGATCCAGGGAATGTTTCTTATCGCCATTGGGGTCAGGAAGGAATTATTTGCCTCTTGAAGCTTAATTGGCACTGGCTGCGGGCTGGGTTTTTAGCCTTCCTCTGGATCAAAACAGTGCACATACAATATTATATTTTACGTTTTATTTGTCACAGCAGCAGTAGGACCTTGCCAGAGTACTGCACAGGTAAGTTTAGAAGAGAGAGAGAAAGTAGGTTCTCTCCTGTGACTACATGGTGAATTGATTGATAAAGACACTACTACTGCTTGTGCTAGGGGGGCAGTCTGCTTGGATTTCCTATCATTGAGACACTGCAGATGCAGGTCCTGCAGCAGGGCTGCTGAACCTCTTTCATGTTGGCGGCACAGCATAGTAGCAATCTCTTGTTAAATTCTGGCTTTACAATATTGCCTTTCAATTATTGTAAATTATGCATTTCAACTTAAATCAGTATTGGTGCAATTATTTTCTAATTGGTCACAAATTAATGGACTAAATGGACAGAAATTTGTTAAGATCTTTGTGATCTGAGGGCTGAATGACCAAGTAGTTATTGGAGCCAGCACTGCACAATAATGAAGAGAGAGATCTTTCTCAAAGATCTATGTTTAGAAAAAATTAAAATGAATGGACAACTACACCCTCAGATTTATTCAAAATAATTGTGCTTAAAGCAGGGTCACACCTATGCTGGTATAACTTTATGATATGACCACACAGATTATTGAGGGAGTTGTTCCTGTGGTGAAACATTAAATTATGGACTACTTTGGCTGGTCATGAGACTAATGATATCATAAAATACCTCCTGGATTGCTGGCTTCTTTTGTGCCCAGAGCACCAGTGAGACAAAGGCTGCATAGTTAAAACTGCAAGCAGAACATGCACTTTACAAACACTTGGGAGTAATAAGCAAATGTAGACAAAAAAGGATACCAATCAATATTTCCAGTAGAAAATTCATAATAAAGGTATAGAATAATGGTCATTTAACAAAATAAAAAGGTTTGTTTATGACCTCTTAGCTGTGTACAAAATGCAAAAAACAGACCATTTGAAACACTACCTTTCCCTGGTGTATACTTGTGGCTTCAGGTGAAAGTGATGTCTCTTTTCCTCAGCACTCTAAAAATGTGGGTGCAGGGGGGGCTGCCCCCCACTCCTGCCGCTAACTCGTACAAAGGACTTTGTTCTATGACATGGTTGGCCTGAACCTCCAACACTATGCAAGAGTTTTCTGAGACAAGGTGCAAATCAATTCAATTCCCGTTAACAGTGCATCAAAAAAGAGCAGTAAGAGGTGTGTACTTGAGTGGGAGAAACATAAATGTATTGATATTTTACATCAATGAACATTAAAGGAGAAGGAAAGGCTAAAATTAAGTATGCTTTATCAGAAAGGTATATAAATATACACCAGTAAACCCTCAAAGTAATGCTGCTCTGAGTCATCTTTCAAAAGAAACACAGCATTTCTTTCCTTCCATTGTGTACACATGGACTACTGTGTGCATTGCGGATTGTAATTGCACACTCTTAAGAAGTGCTTGATGGTGTTGTAATCTTTTGGAGCAAACATTGCTACTTTTTCAGTAAGTAGTTAGCGCAAAGTATAAAATTCGCAAACGGCCTTCCGCTGGTGGAAATGGTTGCTAAACAGTTTCTGGGTTCGCAAAAGCTATATGGCATTCGTGCAAAGCTAAATTTGTTTGCGCAAAGGCTTAACTTTTCGCATTGCGAATAGTTTCTGCGTTACTGACTTGTATTACATTCCCCTATTTATTTACTTTATCTTCAGAAAAGACAGTAAGAGAAGTTACACAGACCAAAAAATGGGGTTTTATTTGCTTATCAGTTGATTTTTACAGGGACTTTAAAATCACAATTAAATAGTTAAGGATTCTTCTTTGTACTCACAAACTAGTAGTTCTACCATGCTTTGTAACTGAGCTTTAGTTATCATTATAACAGAGCATGACTTACTGGCAGATTCTGAGTAGTGATGGGCAAAACGGCCGCGTTTCGCTTCACCGAAAAATTTGCGTCGCGTCATTTTCGGCGCGCGTCGCGTCAAAAACGCCGCGCGACTCGTTTTTGCGCAGCGAATTTTTTTTGGGCGAATTTTTTTGATAGTTTCGCGAATTTATTCGCCAGCGGCGAATCGCGGGAATCACTAATTCTGAGACTTTACTAGATTAGGGGATAATTTGGGTTTATTTGTCGAATAAGTGAAAACAGAGTGAACTGTATTTTTACAATTTGATAAATACGCCACTTAAATCTCCAATACAAGGGAACTGTCAGCTGTTAAATTTCCCTCTGTTGAACTGTGTTTGGTTGTTTCCCTCTCTGGACCATATGGGAGGTTTGCCTTTTTTGGGGTCACAGTGACTTTGGTCACAGTGGTTGAAGGTATATTTTCTTTGAACCTCAACTACTAATATAGGTATCTAGTTATAAATAGATGTAAGTAATTTGCCCCTTAAGCTTTCCTTCCATAGACTTGTCATTCAGGTTTTGGCTTGATTTTGTTGAGTTTTTACCGAAACGATAAAATCGAGCTTTTTTTTAATAATAAATAGGGTAATTTTGTAGATTGGTAATTTTTTTTTATTGAAAAAAAAACAGAAAACTTTGGATTTTAATACATAATCCTCAAATAATCATTATTTGGATTGGATTTTGCATCAGCATGTATTCTTTAGCCAAAAGAGAAATTAAGACAAATAAGCTAATGCTAATGGTTGACTTTATGGGGCAAATTTACTAAAATTACCCAAAAATCCTATGAATCTATTAGAAATGCGATAAGCATTCGACTATCGAATGTTTATCAAATTGTTTTAGGCTATCTTTTAGCTCGAAATTCAATTTCTCGATAATTTAGTACAATTGGATACTGTCACGGTCGGCGTCCAATACCAGAACAAGTGCCAAGCACCCTGGTCTCGGCTCGTGCTTCACCAGTAGTGTAGCCGCCTTTGGCTTCGGGAGGAGCCCTCAGCTACTCAGATGCCACCTGGACTTATACGAGAGGTGCAGAGCAGGAGTTCTGGCTAGCAATGGGGCACGACTGTAGATAGTGTCTGATAAGGCCGATGGTCACGGTACAGATGGAATAGGCAAAATCGTGGTCAAACTGGCAGGGTCGTGGCAGGCAGCAAACTAGGATCGTCAGACAGGCAAGGGTCAAAACCGGGAATCAATCAGAAGGATGAGGCAGAATCAGTAGTCAATAACAGGCACAGGTCAGGATACAGATATTCAGAATAGTCAAAAGCCAGGCAGGGTCAAAACAGGAATCAGGAACAAACAGGAAGCTTAAAGCACAGATACAGGCACCAGGAACAAAACCTATCACGGGCAATGATCTTAAGCAAAATGTCCCTTTAAATATTTTAAACTTCGCGCCACTGCACGCTGACGTCACTACATCAGCGCGCATGCACCTATAAATAGAGGAAGTGCGCGCCGCGCGCACACTAAGAAGAGGATTCCGGCAAGGATTGGTGCGGCGGGCGTCCCCGCCGATGGCGCGGCGGGCATCCCCGCCGTGCCCCCACTAGACCACCAGGGTGAGTCCTCACAGATACAGATCGTTCGATTTTATGAAAAAATTTTACTTTTTCCTTCGTCCCTCCGAAAAATTCTAATGTTTCGAACGATCGAGGCGTTCGATCGTATGAATGGTATTAGTCTTCTATTGGTATTCAGTAGGTTCAATCTGGCGAAGTGGGCATTAGAAGGATTTTAAAATTTTAAATCCTTCGATCATTGAATGATCAAATTATCGAATATCCGATCATTCAATCTATTCAATAATTCGGTATTCGATGATCGAAGAGGCCAAATTGGCATATTCGAATATATGAAAAAATCGCAAGGGGCCGATTTACTAAATTCACGTGAAGGATTCTAAGTTTGATCAAATTCGATTGAATTTCGAACGTAGGATTTCTTCGTTTGGTCGAATATGTGAATTTTGGCATATTCGATCATCGAATAGCGAATGGTCGAACGATTGCATACATTCGAATATAGTCGAATGGACGAATATTTGATCATTTAAGTTTCTTCGACCTACCGAATTGCAATAGAAGCCTATGGGAGCACTCCCATAGGCTTCTGAGACTAAGTCCTGATCGAATAGGATTCGTACGATCGAAGTGTTTGATCGTTCGAATCGTACGTATCATTCGAATGATCAAATGATTTATTCGTTCAGTCGAATGATTTATTCAACTGATCGAATAGATTTGTATTCGATCGTCGAATGATCAAATATCAAATAAAAGGTAGCCTAGAACTATTCGATTAACATTCGAAAATCGAATGCTAATCAAATATCAAATAGAAACGAATTATTTTTGGGGAATAATAATAAATTTGCCCCTAAGAGTAAAAGCTATATTGTTCTGGAATAACAATATAAACAAATGATTATGTTGGCAGTTTTAAGGTGAAAGTCTGCAGGAGTAATTTAAGGAGACAGCTCATGGAATCTCTAGCTCGTGGAATCTACTTGGCATTAATATATATTGACATTAGTTGTGCCATACAATTGTATTATAGACCACTGCTGAACCATTGATTAATCTTGATAAATGGGCCATTTCATGAAATCCCTGTAAATTATAAATCATTTGAAATTATTTATTTTGGCTTTTTCTCTACTATTTTTCATTAAAATGTTGAAGCAAAATCATATATTTTGTCACCTTTTTGTATTCACCAGCATTCAAATAAAACAGTTAAGCTTGCAATTTTATGGTTATGGCATTATGGTATTCACCCCAGAATGGGTCCCATTTACTTGTAAAGGAAAAAGTTTGAGTGACTTGGAATTTGCTTCTAGTGCAGTGCCCATTTAAGATAAAGGGGTCAGATCTGGGTTTGTGGTGGTACTCAATGATGACACACTCAAGGTGTACCATGGCTCTAATAAGTCCGATAGAAAGGTGGTCTAGCAAACCAGGGAGCATGGCCTGGAAGCTTTGAGGCTGTAACCAGTTAAACTGTATCTTAAATGGAATGCCTCATAGCAGAGATAACATAAGTATATAATCACCTACTATTAAATATATGCAGGAGAAATCATGAATTAGCAGCATGTACAGTAATTCATTATGGGGCAAATTTACTATTATTCCCCAAAATGTGCTTGATCCTATTAAAAATTCGATAAACATTCAACTATCGAATGCTTATCGAATTGTTTTAGGCTATCATTTTGCTCGATATTCGATTTCTCGATGAATTCGTATGATCGGATACGGATCGTTCGATTCCACGAAAAAAATCACAATTATGCAAAGAGTAAAACATTAATTTTCAAGATTAGTCAAAATAAAAGTCTGACAACATAAGTAAAAAAATATGGCAGCCCAGCACTGCTTTCTGCACTGGGTTGGTGCATTGTTTTTTATGTCTGCATGTCATAAACTTGAAGAATGATGGTAAGGCATACTCATTCACAATTTTTTCGATGGTGGGGAGTAATGTCCATTTATACAGTACTGTACCATTAAAATTGGAACAGCTCCATAAAACCTTAACATTCTGGTTTTAGACATATTTTTGAAAACAATCTTTAACAGTGTATAACAAGAATATTGTAATAGGTGTACATACTTTAATAAATCTCTAAAGTGACCTTCCACTATTCACTCGCCCTGTATGGTAGCTGTAATAACTTGCTAAATGTCAGCTTTTCTATTACTCATTCCTAATATCACATGCTGGAGATATTTTAATGTTCAACCCAGTCAAAGGTTTTCTGGGGACCTATATTAGATTTCCATTAATGTTTTTTTAATTAGAATCGTTTCTAATAAAAGGTATCATTGTTATCAGCTTGATGAAAAGACAAGGAAGCTGAATTTTAATAAACTTTAAGGAGTATCACTGAATGCATAATGTATACCTTCAACAGAATTTATTTGACCTGAAGCAATATGTTGCTATGTGGAAATATATGCATACTTTTTTTTTTTTTAAGCCAGTTTCCAAAAAAGTTAACTATAAAATTAATTAAAAAGAGAATGAGAAGAGTTGCAAATTTAAAGCCTATATTTAATTGCAGATTGTACACAGACAACATATTAAATATTGAAAATGGATGCTTTTAATGCTTTCTGTAAAATATATGATAATTTTGAATTTGATGCCAGCAACACATATTAACAATGTTGGGATAGGGATAACAAAGCCTGAAATTTTTGTATAATGGTAAAAAAATAACACCTTTTAACAGTTCAGTTAAATGATTGCAGGATCAGACAAGGGCATTGGGGGCCCACTGGGACATGGCATGAAGGGCCCCCTGGCAGTCATGGGGGAGGCCCTCCCAACTTTGCACATGAACTCCACCCCCTCTCACTCAAATGTGCATCACAATTTAGGGGGCAGCCAATCAGGGGAGCATGTCTGAGCCAACTAGTGGCCCATGAGGATTGGGAGCCCACTGGGTTATTTCCTGGTGTTCCATCTAAAACAAATTCAGGCAGCACGCACCTTGTTCAATTCTCAGTGATTTGGATGCCTCCTTCAGTGTCCATTAATACTTAGGAATATTATTATTATTAACATGTATTTCTATAGCGCCAACTTGTTGCGTAACGCTTGTGGAAATGTGAAATTGGCAGCACTAAAAGTCTTTATTTTCGATAGCAGGGCAACATTGACGGAAATGTTCAAGCCTGTTGCAGCTCTTTATCAAACTAACATACAAGGGTACGAAATCTTAGTATACTTCTTAGTTACAGCACCAATTCACTAGCGAATGAGACCATCACTAGCATTTCACACGCTGTTGCCAGGCGACTTTTTGCTTTGGCGAATGATCACTAAATTGAATATTTTACTGAACGTTACCTCTTTCTCCAGAGTTGACTTCACCACCTCAGACCAAAGAAGCTACATTTTCCTCTATCTACTGTCACTTACAACATATCCTGTCTGCATTTTCTCCAGACATTTCATAACATATGGAACATTCATTTTTACAGTGGGGTCATGTTTAGGGCATTATATTAATTCTTTTTTAAGGTTCCATGGACATTTGTAATAAAAAGCTGTAACAAAGCATTTGCACCAAAACTTATAATAAAGACTTCCATACAGCTTCAAATTTCCCACTTTATGCAAATTGACCGAAGCGCAAGATCACTTGTGAATTTCCGCAAGGCAAAAACAAACGCTAGGGCTTCTTTGCTATGAAATGCTCACACATCCAAAGTAACACTAACGAAATGTCAACTGGGGTTTGACTCCCAGGATGAAACTTTTCATACAAGTGAATTAGCATATACGTAGCGCATTTGCACTTGGTGAACTGGTGCGAGGGGTGCAAAGCTGACGCTAGCAAAAATTCACCAGTTAGTAAATCTGCCCCAAAAACTTGACTCATCTGTTACAGTTGCAATCAGAAGTCCATATTTTACATGTAGCCAAATGTATACTCATAAAGGCTGTGAAAAAAAAGGTTTAAAAACCATGTAAAAAACATAATTTACCTAAAATCAGGAGACAAATCGTGTTCCATGTTTAACCCATTAGGAGACAAACTATCAAGTATTCGGATCCACCATGCCTCTTTATATAGCAATTTCTTTACTAGATTGCCACCCCATCTCGTTCTCGGGACAGCATCCACAGTATTTTAACTGTTGTACAGCATGTCCTGCTTCCACAAAATGTTTAGCTACAAACTGATATAGCCTTTTACATTTTATTGCTGATTTGTGTTCCGACTTCAAACTCTGCACATGAACACCACCCCCTCTCACCCGAGCTCGCATCACACTTATGGGGGCCACTAATCGGGGGAGCTGTCCTGGTCCAACAAGGGGTCCATGTGTTCTCTCAAGTCTGACCCTGAATGATTGGGCATAAAAATAGCAGATCTCAGGGATGCTGTGTCTCAAAGAAGTAAAGCCCCAGTCACACGTGCGGTCTTACAACATGTATTTGGCTAGGTCACTTTTTAAAAAAAAACAATCTCCACAAAAATACACTTAGCAGTTTCAAGCTTAGGCAATAACAAATTACGCTAGCCTATTTACGTTGCAGCTAGCTTTTCTTAAAACCATGTGTCCTTTGAGCTAAAGAGAAGGACTATTCAGCTTGTTATCAGATCACAGTTGAAAAGCTAGTATCCATGATAGGGGTGCATTAGAGCACAAGGCATAAGTAGCTGTGAAGGCACCATTAATGCTGAACTATACAGACAGGTTTTGCAACAACATATTCTGCCATCCAAACAACATTTTTCAGGGAAGGGTTTGCTTATTTCAGTAAGACAAAGTCAAACCGCCTTCTGCACTTATTACAACAGCATGTCTTCCTAATAAAGGAATATGATGCTAAACTGGGCCACTGCCAGCATTCTAAACCCAAAAATATTTGGCACATTATGAAAGGAGAAATGTTTTTATAAACAGGGTTGTAATATATTTTTTAGATATTACATTGTAAAAATTTGAATATACCTGAACTAAGTGCAATCACATCACATTGTGATATAGTAGTGTTATACCATGAGCGTTTTAATTTTATCCCACCAAATTATAACAAAAAGATTAAAAAAAGAGTGTATACATATATTGCAGGGGGCTTTTTTAATCTCTCACCATAAGAAATAATTCCAGATAGATTTTATGTATGTACCGGCTGTTCTATTATGTTTTTTTCCTGGTATTGTCTAACCTTTCCTGGTCCCCGACTCAATCACCAAAGGTACAGGTCCCTTTGGGGTAGTGGCTTTACTGGGGCCTTGGTGATCCCAGGCTCAATGGAAACACCTAGCTGCAAGGACACCAGAAGCCAAAGAGGAAGAGACCACTCCCTTCCACACACTATATGGCAGTGGTCATTACACTTCTTGGCCAATAACTAGTGGCGTACTAAAGGAACTGGTACAGGAATTATACTCAATAACAAAGGAGATAAAGAAAGATAGGGATTTAACTCTGTAGGAGCCATAGTGATCCTATAGGTCCCTACAGAAATTTCACTACATACCTATTTACCCAAATTATTCATATCATAATTGTTATATCATGTCATTCAGCGAAAACAATATCTAATTTTAAAAAATCTGGGGATCGGCAAAACAGAGATTTGCAGACTGTTTTATGAAGTTGTGCCTGTTAATCAATACTCGCTTTTTTAGCTTCTACATTCCAAAGCCTTTGCAGCGATAACATATCCACATGCCACAATAGTCTCTGTAAAATAACTTCTAACTACATACTTTTCATGAATTGGTTCATCGGATCTATACTGGCTGGCTGTGTCTGAATGCCCTGCTTTGTTGACAGAGAATAGTCTTCCACTTAATACACCCATTTTTTTCTCTGAAATCGCAAGATTTGTTTACATAAAAAACAGCACCTGTACAACAACCATAGCATTTTGGATAAAACAGCAATAAATCTAAGAAAAAATTGCTGATTCAATGATTAATACAATATACTGTATATCTACAGCAGGACTGTAGAAGCAAAGTTAAATGGAGAGTTAATGACATAACATACATAGCACCTAATTCTTTTCAGAAAAAAGATATATCTCAGTAGCCTACACCACACTCCACACCACTTGGTCAAGTGCAAATTGGCTACAACTACGCTAATTCACTAAAATGCAAAGTTACGTCTCGCCAATCAAGCGCTGGTGAAGTTTCACTAGCGTTGATTTGTCAGTGTGAGGATTTCATATTGAAATTATTTCTGCCTAGTTTATTAGTACACTTAGGAGCAGATTTAGCAAGGGTCGAATTATGAGTTCATGGAAGTTTCTTTAAACTCCTTTACATACTCCTTAGTATCTTACAGCGAGCACCAATACTCATGTTCAACCTGTTCTGGTGAAATTCACACAAGAACAAAGAACATGGCCCAGTGACCCCATATCACACTGCTTGGTGAGTGTCTGCAATATTGCTGGACTTTAGGGAATAATGATGCATTGTGGGGAAAAATCATGAACTGCTTCCTAATTTTGTAATTCTATAAGAATATAGGAGAAAATCAGTTCTACACCAAAGATGTTAGGCTTTCAAAGTTGCACCATATACTGGAATGCCTTTAACCTGTAAGGTGAGGTTAAGGGATAACTGGTTATCAGAGCCTGGTTCAGGTTCAAGAAAAAAAAATTCCACAGAAAAAATTGTGACAAAACTTATGTACTCACTCAATATATTTTCTATATTAGATTATGGGATCCTCATTCAGTTTCCTGTTTAGGGATTATTGTGCAGCTATCTATAGTAGCTATTCACACAGTTTCCCTAAAGCAAGAAGAGGTCTGATCCATAGGGCTATAATTAAGAACAACTGAACTTTTCACTAGTAAAAACTAGTGAAAAAAATAGAAACCAGCAGGAAGCGGAAGTATTATAATTAGGATAGCTTGTAAAAGTTTAAGAACTCTCATGTATATGAAGTATCAAGCTTTCTTAAAAAGGGTCCCTAGTATCAGAGGGAGGTCAATTGGTTGATGAGTGCAGGAAAAAAGCAGAGATTCTGATCTGTTCTCTTTACACAACTGAGGAACCAGCTAATGATTTTTTTTTTTTTTTTTTAAATAGACCTAATTCCAATAGTATAGCTATTGATGCATGGGTGTTTCAGGAGGAGAATTCAAGAGACTAGAACACGTGAAAGTAAAAAAAAGACCAGAAATGGATGGTGTTCATTTAAGAGTATATATATAGTATCTATAGTTATCTATAGTATCTATAGTATCTATAGTTAGTTTGGTATATACATCTGTAACAATCGGCACCCTAATCCAGAACTAGTGCTAAGCACCCTGTTCTAGGATCCTACTTCTGCCTATAACAGTCGCCTTTCACCTCGGGAGGAGCCCTCGGCAAATCGGATGCCACCAGGTGTAAAAGGTTCTGGACAAGCAGAGGGGCACGAACGTAAAAGCAAAGGGGTAAGTTTATCAAAGGGTGAAGTTCCGCCACTAGAGGGAAATTCCGCCGCTCTCCATTAATTTCTATTGGATTTTGAAAGGCCTATTTATCAATGGGTGGAGTGAAAGTTCACCCTTTGATAAATACGTCTTTAAAAATCCCATAGAAATGAATGGAGAGCGGCAGAATTTCCCTCTAGTTGCGGAACTTCACTCTTAACTTCACTCTTATAATATACACCAAAGTCTTTGGGCAGAAGGTCGTGGTACAAGGCTTCAGGCAAAATAGTAGTCAGATTAGGTTGGGTCGGGCAGGCAGAGTACAAACGTAGTCAAGCAGGCAAGGGTCAAAACAGGAGATCAATCAGAAGGGATGCAGAATAAATGGAGTATATAACCAGGCAAGGGTTAGGATACAGAAGTCAGGATAGTCAGAATCAGACAGGGGTCACAATAGGTAGTCAAATCACAGAAATTTAGAAGCTCAAAATAGCACAGAAGCACCACCATGAAATTGATCCTATAACAAGCAATGAGAATAACACTGAAGTCCCTTTAAATATTTAAAAATTGGCACCATTGCGTGCTGACGTCACAACACCAGCGTGCCTATATATACAGGAAATGCAAGGAAACCGGCAAAGGTATCCCCACCGGCCCAATAGACCACCAGGGTGAGTTGTTACAGCATTGGTATATACAGTTTATTTATATGACTTTGATCTACTGACTGTTAAAACCAAGCAAGTGTTCTTAGCCTATTCACATTAAGATCTGGAGTGATGTACAGTAATATACAAAAGACGTAGACTCAATCTTCTACTTATAATTTATAATGCAACTTAGTTACAAAAATAAATGGAAATAAACAGAGGTTTGAATGAATAGGCTTTACTCTTGATAAAAAAAACATATTCCTTTAGTGGATTAAATTGTGATGGCTGGAAGTTACTCAGGGAACAATGAGTAATTGACCCATATTAAGGAAAAGTTAATACCTTCTGCTTTACAGATACAGTACTATGCAAAACTGGAAGGCTTTCAAACATGTAATATTTAGGGATACTATACTATATCGCTTCCAATTTTATAACTAAAAGAACAGTTTGTTTAACAAGGTTCTAGCAGCCAAGAAATAGATCCAAACCAAAAGAACTACATGACTTTTTAATTCCCCCTTAGAGGCATTTTTTAGTGGTATATTTGGGTTTGGACTCATAAGTACCGAGTTCCAAAGTTAAATCATTCTTGTCTGTAGCAAATTAAAAATTTCCTTAACAATTGGGAAGTAGGAATCCTTCCTTTTTCCACCAAAAACAGACCATCTAACTTACATAAACATGTGTACCACATTTGCTGAATAACACATCAAAGGCAGTGGGAAGGGAATAAGAATAATAATTGTGCTATATTTTCAATCTGGTTTTCAAGAATATGCCAGCTGCTTGAAAATAGCTACTTTGCATCCTCACTTACTGTGTTGTGGAATGAAATGTCTGTAGACCTGCAATTGCTAAGCCACATTCATTGTATTTTATTTTTAACATAGTACAGGGTTGACACTCTTCTGTAGTTTTGTAAGGAGATGCATATTCCTCAGTGGAAGTAAACTAAACCAAGAAGAAGCTTTTGAAACTGGAGTAAACAAACCAATACATATACTGCTTTACTATCTCCAGCTCAGCAAATTAACACCTCTATCCATTCATTAGTTGAAGTAACCCAGCATGTAGACTTGCCCTTGGTTTGTGTGTGAGCTCAGATGAGTCAGATGGATGGACTGTAGTTTTAAAAAATGTCAGCCAATAACACAAGTTAGGAACCATTTTAAATAAAAAATTGTGTAATTACAAACAGAAACTTTCACATTCTATTTAAATTAAGGGGCCAAGCCAAGAACCTAACCTGGTTAGGGTGAGAAAGGATAAAAGCAGCCAAAACGCCCTTCACGTGCAAGACATACAGCATAAAGCCTTCTGAAAACACTTTGGTCATGCTATATACATAGCAATGCCTTAATACCAAAATTAAGAGTTTAAATCTTACATATGGCATTATGGGGGGAGACATGCAAATCACTTCTTTGTGCCCCAACTATGCATCCAGGACCTCTGGTTTTATAGCACAGATACAGCCTAATAGTTCAGAGCCACTAGCAGACAGTCTGTTTCTCTCTTGTTAGATCTCATCTATGTAAGATATTGGAACATGATTTCTGAATGGGTAAAACTTGTGGAGTAGTAAAGCAGAGAACCTAACCTGGTTAGGTTGATACAGGTTAAAAGGAGACAAAAAGCCCTTTATGTGCAAGACATGTTGGTAAAGTCTTCTGAAAACAGAAGGAATTGACTTGCCTTGTGGAAAAAAGAATTACCCTTGCACACCCTGGCCATCCACGTAATGTGACTTCCCGGTGTAACAAGTAAATGCTTGACAAAGGGGTTAAACCCAGTTTTCTTACAAAATATTGCCAAAATCTACCCCTTTCTTTCACCTGCAAAGATGCTCATACATGCGCTTATTCTATCCCAACTAGCAACTAACTAGCATACCTAAGTCCCAGCTCTCCCAATTAAAGTATGTAATAAATACTGCTGCCACAATTCCCATACTCTCATCCTAGAGTGCAAGCCCTTCTCCTGCTGAAGTCCTTATTATGACTTCCCATAAAACAAAGAATAAAATAAACTTCTCCTCATAACCTTCAAAGCCCTTCATACCTGTGCACATCACTACATGCCTTCTCTTCTGTTTTCATACCTTCCTGGGGAATTCTGGGATAGCTTTCCAAATTGGCACTGTTATGAAATTTGGTTAAGAATAATTTGTTATGTAATATTTTCCAGTTATTTTACATTGTGAGCAGCACTAAACATTCTCAAAAATGCCATTTTAAATAAAGCTAGCACAGATTTCAAACTCAATAGAGGTGTTACTAGGCAAAAACAATTAAAGGGGACCCCTGGGTTTTTTTTAAACAATATATAGTTTTTAGGTATTGACCTTCCTACATATCAGTCCTACAGATCAGTCCTAAATTAGGAAACAGACCCTACCAGTTGTTAGAGGACTCTCTTCTGACTAGGTGATTGGACTGATGCTGCTGGCTTATCTTTTTTATCCTTCTTAAAGGATAAGTAAACCTTTAAAATAAGTAAACATAAAATTGATGGGTGTTATTCTAAGCATTTTTGTAATTTAGATTATGTATTACATTTTTATTTAAAGATATTAAGGGCTACATGTACTGTTAATATGAACAAATATTGTTACAACTGCTATACCTGTTGGTCAGTTTCCTACCAGTCTGACCACCAAGTAGACAAGGAAATTGAGAGAGAGAGAGAGAGAGAGAGAGAGAGAGAGAGAGAGAGAGAGAAAGAAAGAGTGTTGCTCTGATTTTCTTCTGCTTCAGAAAGATTGAAGAGAGGTTTCTAATTTTTTTCTAAGCAGACATCAGAGCAGCCTATTTCTCTTTCCTGACAACCTTTCCTTCACTACTTGGTGGTCAGACTGGTAGGAAACTGACCAACAGGTATAGCAGTTGTAACAATATTTGTTCATATTAAGGAGCAGATTTATTATGGGTTGAATGGAAAATTCTAATTAAAATTTTTTTTTATGGTCAAAACAGTCAAATTTGACTAGGGAGTTATCCAAACTAGATTCAAGTTTTTTTTTAAAAATTCTAATTCAATTTTTTAGATTTATCATATTCTGACCCTTTAAGGATTTGAATTCGACAATTTGCCACCTAAAATCTGGATAACTGCTGTTTAAAGGGCACCTATAGGGGCAAAATGATACCCCCAACCAAAAGTGCGGGCTGATAGAGCCCGCATTCCGGTTGGGGGTTTCACTGTTTTTTTAAAAAAAATATGCCCCTCGCAATCGCTATCGGAGGGAGCTCCCGGAGCGAGCAGCCGTCTCTCCATAGGCGCGCATGCGCAGAATGAAAAAGCTGCCTCAATTCTGGCAGCTTTTCATTCTGCACAGGCGCGTGACATCATTAAGACGCGCGCCTGTGGAGAGATGGCTGCTCGCTCCGGGAGCTCCCTCCCGGAGCGGGGCCGATAGCGCTTGCGAGGGGCATATTTTTTTTTAAAAACAGTGAAACCCCCAACCGGAATGCGGGCTCTATCAGCCCGCACTTTTGGTTGGGGGTATCATTTTGCCCCTATAGGTGCCCTTTAATAGTGATGGGCGAATCTACCCAGTTTCGCTTTGCCGAAAAATTCGAGAATTTCCAGTGAAATTCGCGAATTGGCGAAAAAATTTGCGAATTGGCGAAAAAATTTGCGAAACGAGTCACGGCACGTTTTTGTTGGCGAATTTTCGCTGGCGTTTCGTGAATTTATTTGCCAGTGGCGAATCGCGGGAATTCGCAGCGAATTCGCCCCTGGCGAATAAATTCGCCCATCATTACTGTTTAAGTCAATGGAAGAGGACCAGGGATCAATTTACAGATGTTTGCAGCCTTCCTGATACTCGAGTTTTCATCAGTGAAAAAGCTTTAATCGAGTTTGAAATCGATTTCAATTCGAGTTTTCGGGTTGTTTCAATTTGTCCAAGTTGGAAAAATGTGATCTTATTAATACATTTTGAATTTATGGGAGTTTAAATTTGACCCTTAATAGATGTGCCTCCCCCAGTACATGTGTCCCTTAATATCTTGAAATATAGAAAAATAATGACTGTAAATTGTAAAAACTTAGAATAGCACTCTCATCAATTTCACATTCCCTTATTTTAAGGGTTTACTTATCCTTTATCAATTGAAAAAGGTTGGCACAAACTGGATCACTCTCCACGATCCCAAATGCCTTACGCGTTTCGTGCCTTTTGGGCACTTAATCCTGGCCTATGATTAAGTGCCCGAAAGGCACGAAACGCGTAAGGCATTTGGGATGTTGTTGTTCTAAATAAATACATTTTTTAACTACATCATGGAGAGTGTTCCAGTTTGTGCCAACCTTTTTCCATTGATATTTTGTCACAATGCCTTCCGGAGCTGAAGGCTTATGGTGTGAGCACCTGGATCCCCCAATTTATTGGGTAAGTTAAACCCTCAAAAATTCACAATTTGGAGCTTGAAGCACTATTCAAATTATTTATGCATATAATTTACTTATCCTTTAACAATATCTGATTGGGTCAGACAATAGATGACATAATTTGGTAGTTTTTTAGTTTGACTTGGCTTATCTTTTGATAAATACTTTTTGTTATTATTTATTCTGATCTGTTCTGGTAGTTGTGACCTTGGTCTAAAATTGCAGCAAAAAGCCCTGTGGACATATGGTACTGCAACCAGAATAAGGAATATGGAACTACCAACTGTGACTTTGTACATTTATGGTACCAGAGGATGGAAATTAAAACCTGCACTGCACATCATTATGAATACATAGGGAAGTCAGCCAGGTTTTGATGCCCACACAGTCCTTGCTCAGTTCTTCAAGAACCAAGTGTGCCCTAAGCCTAGGGAAAATGGTCTGGACTTTAGCCATCTGGACAATAGTCATACCAATGCAGTCTTACCATCTGTATCTAGGTCAGATGCAAATCATAGGTTCAAAGAAACACAAAAATAGGTTCTCTGTATGTGCTCCTCTTCTGAGATTAGCGATTTTAAAGATTTATGTCTCTTTTAATATATTTTCTTTAAAAAACAAACAATTTTTTTTAAATGTTACTGTTCCTTTAAGCTCAGTAACTGAAGCAGCACAGAGAATGTTCAGAAAATCAGCAAAATAGAAGATAGGGCTCTACAGTGGCAAATTTGGAGGTGCAGATTTTTACTGCTAAAGGGCTGTTTGGGTTTGCTGCCTTGGGTTTATACAGATAACCAAAACATGATGTACAACATTTCTGCACTACTTTTTTAGCTCTACTTTACCTCTCCTAAAAAAGTTAGAATTTATATAATTGTTTGATTATAAATAGTAAAAATGACTAAAATGAGAAAAAACAAAAATATATCTTTCTTTGGAAAAATGTGAATATTGTTTATTTACTCACTCCAACTATCTGTGAAGATCACAAATGGATGTAATAGTAAGATCATTCTCCAAAGAATTTTGTTTGTCTTTGCAGATGCTATAAAATCTCCATTCAGTAAGCGGTTTAACAAGTATGTACCTTTGTTGCAAGCTGTTGTCTGTAAGCACTTTCCAGTGTAGCAAGATACAAAAAAAAAGACATTCAAGACATTGGGAACAAAGGAAACCACTGATTTAAGTGTCAGTTTAATTAAAATGGGACAACAGACTGCCATTCAACATTAAAATGATTGGGTTCATTGGTCTCTCTGAATGACTTCCAGAAGGTTTGGAATCCAATATCTTTTACTGCAAGATAGTGCAAACAATAAGTGCTAAAAGGATTGATGGAAAATACACAAGAGTAGTGAAGTGGGAAGATAGAAATGTCCACATAACCTACATAATCAGTCTTCCATAAAACTTACTAAGTGATGTTCCAGTGTTCCCCTTGGGCAAACACCTGTTTACAATGAGAGAGAGAAGCCATTAAATAGTAACTACATCTCGTCTTGTGATCCCTTCCAAATTGAGTTTCATTTTACTGGTCAATGTCAGAGTGGATATTTCTAATCTTGTGTTCTGGACAATTAACCACAACCTTTGCTTTCTGGAAAGATATTCTAAGCATTTCAGAAAAGCCTAAAAGCTCAAGGTATGAAAATGCTAGGAGCTATTGAAAATAAAAAATATAACACTAAAGAAATGTGCTTCAATTCTAAACGTAAAATAAGCACCAAATACTAGAAATATTACAATAACTCCCCAGGACTCATGCAAGATGGAAAGAAAGGAGAAAAATAGTTTTATGGTCATCTGCTAATAATAGATTCGAAATTCGACCATTGAATTTTTTTGAGGGCCATTTTCGATCGAAAATGGACCTAATTCGTTTGAATAGGTCTGTTTTCGAATCGAATGTGAATCATTCAATTCGAACGATTTTCAAAAATAAATATTTTTCCAGGACTTAGAAACATAGTAACATAGTAAGTTAGGCTGAAAAAAGACTCGCGTCCATCAAGTTCAACCTTTTTTTTTTTTTTTTTTAATTTTAACTGCCTAACTGCTAGTTGATCCAGAGGAAGGCAAAAAAACCCCATCCTAAGCCTCTCCAATTTGCCTCAGAGGGGGAAAAAAATTCCTTCCTGACTCCAAAAAGGCAATCGGACTAGTCCCTGGATCAACTTGTATAATGAACTATCTTCCATAACCCTGTATTCCCTCACTTGCTAAAAAGCCATCCAACCCCTTCTCAAAGCTCTCTAATGTATCAGCCAGTACAACAGTTTCAGGGAGAGAATTCCACATCCACATGTTTCAGAAAATCTTCCAGGAGGTCCCTCATAGGCTGCAATGGCAATTCAGCAGCTTTAAGGTGGAAAATAGTCGAATTCAATTTTTTTCAATTCGAATTTTCCAATTTTTTTCAATTTGAAACTAATTTTGGGCTATTCAATAGTCGAAGTAGTCCAAAATTTATTCGAAATTCAAATTCACTTCGACCATTGTTAAATGTGCCCCTTAATAGTGTCTAAGTCTATAAAATATGGTAAATAAAAATAATCCATTAACAGGGTTATGTGGCAAACTCACCTATGACAGGGAAGGATGTGGCTTCAAAAATTTCAAATAATTCAGCATGAACATGACGAAAAAGCAGACAATGTGAATTCAAATCTGCATCTTATTCATTTTATGCCACTACTGAATTGTGAGGCATAACTTCACAAAATATTATTTCATTTATTTGGTGTTGTAATATTACTAGAATGCATTTTCTATGTTTTTGACTCAACTATCTAACACAGGCATGTCCATAGTCAGGCCCGGGGGCCAAATGCATGTCATTGATCAATCTCTCCTCTTTTTCCCTATGTCTATAGTTAATTTGGCCAGATCAGTAGCACTTCCATTGTATTTTAGTACATTTTTATTAAGCTATATTACCTTTCTTTTTTGCATTTAGTTGAAAAAACTATTTATTACAGACATTCAAAGATTTTTTTTCATAGCGTCGAATTAAATGTTCAAAGAGGAACATAAATGATGCAAGTCAGAGCAAGTCTATAATATTAACAGTATCTTAAACTTAGCTAAGTGGTGATTTGCAAATTAGGAACCATATAATCTGGTTACAAATCCCACAAATTCACTTCCAGTCTTGTTACTATTAGGGGCAGATTTATCACAGTTCAAATTTTGAAGTTATGTGATTTTTTTTTAACTCAAATAAATTCATATCTACTCACAACTGGAATGGTAGAATATTTATGTAAAAATTTGAACATCTAACATTCCATGGAATAGGAACAACCTGAAAATTGTAATCAAATATGAATCAAATTTGGATTGTTTTCCTCCAAACCCTCAAATGTCAGGAAAGCTATTAACATCTTCAAATGGTTCAATGGACCTCTGCCATTGACTTCTACATCAATTTGGCAGGTTTTAGGTGGCAAAGTATTGAATTATAACTGTTTCCATGGTCGAGGTGTGATAAATCTCACATTTGAATTGACATTCGAATTGGTGGTTTTAAATTCAATTTGTGAGTTTTGACCATCCCAAAAAATTTGAAAATTCAAATTAACCATTCAAACCTTAGGGGAAAATTTACTAGGGGTCGAAGTGAATATTCAAATAAAATTAGAATTTTAAAAACTCGAATTTCACAGTAATTTTAGGCTACTTCGACTATCGAATAGCTCAAAATTCAATTTGAATTGAAAACATTCGAAAATTCGAATGTTGAAGTACTTGACCTTTAAAAATCCTTCGAATTCAACTATTCACCACCTTGAAGCTCCCGAAATTGCCATTATAGCCTATGGGGGATCTTCTAGAACTTGAAAATTCGAAGGATTTTGCACAAAATAGTTTGAATCATTCAATTCGAACAATGCAATTGAATGATTCAAACTATTTCTATTCGATCAAATATAGCCGTATTATGACCCCTCAAAAAAAATTTGATGGTCGAATTTCAACGTTTTTTCATTTCGAAATTCAACCATTAGTAAATCTGTCCCTAAATATATCTGCCCCTAAGAGTGAAAGTGTACCAAAGACTTACTGTTGCTTCTACTGTTCTTGCACATTTTAAAAAATAATAATGATGTGGTTCTTAAATGCATTTCCACTTTTTTCATACATTGTCTTAAATAAATTCTAACAAATGTGCCATCTCTATATATATAATCATCCTTACAATCCTCACAGGGCTAAATTTAAATTAAAGTGAGCATTTATTTAATGTTTTAATGTGGAAATATTTAAATATCAAATTTCAAATGATGGCAGAGGAATTTTTCTGACTTGTGAAATGATTTCCCATCACAGTTATTTTCACACACTGAGAAAGTGCTCACAATTTATGGTTCTGAAATAACTTTTAACAGTTTTATGTAACACATTCGGTAACAATTACAAAATTATTAGCAAAGGACAGTGTGAATTTATTTAAGGTACCAAGAGAATTCCACTGAGGTAGAGGCTTCCCAGTAGCAGAATTAAAAGCAGTGGCTGAGGAGCAGCATGAAGATCAGTTAGAATAAGAATGAAGTTAAATATTATTCACCTTCCTTAAAGCTTATACAGTAGCAGATTGGCTGGTAAAAAATGTTTTTGCCTGTGAGCTGATGGGGACTGACCACATATTCAATCTAAAAAGATCAAGAATTCTCCAAACCTCTGTGTTAGGAATTACAATTCCTTTGGAGTTATATGTTCTCTATGCAGATATGTTCATTTTTAGGACTTCCAGAAACAGATGACAGTGTATACAGTATAATATTCCTTGACACTATAATTGCATACAGTTAAACTCCACCTAATCATATGACTTCTAAAGGCAATTAGATGTACCACAGCTTATTTATGGGTTTCAGAGCAAAGGGTGAATTTGTGAAAATTAGGTGAATTTATTTTCTGCTTCAACTTTATGGTCTAGTTTGTGTAGGTCAGTAACAACAAAATTCCAATCAAATTAATTCCATGTGCTTACATAAATATAAATCTACCTGGCCCTTTTTGCAGAAGAATGAACTCTTTTGTAGGTACAGATGAAGCCACTTTGGATTGTGCATTTGACACAGAAAAACCTAACTCATCTATCCCATTTATCCCACTTAGCATAGAATATTGTGTCACAGCATCCCATCCAATTAAAGAGTTCCTCATTGAAAACAATGGTGCTTTGGTATGCTAATGAAAAGGTTAAATGCATTAAATGAGTTAAGATAACTTTATATAACACAGTTTCTTCAATTAACCCTGAGTCATGACGCATTTAACTCACAAATTCCAGTGGCTGGATCTGTATTCCAACCTTTCTGAAATATATTCATACTGTCCTAAACTGGTACACGGCACAGCCCTACTTATAATACGTTGCATGAATATCATTGTCACAGGCTACACCAGATTTTAGAAAACTGAACCATAAATTCCATAGTGCAGGGAATTAAATGAGTAAGGAAATATTCTCTGTAAATGCAATTTCTCTGTCAAAATAAGAAGAAAAAAACTTAGCTTTACTCAAAGTTTATATACCAGGCTCCCTCTTGTGGTGACAACTGAGACTATAAAAATGAAGGTTTGTAAAACAGACATGTATGTGCCATTAAGTATTATCTGTACCATAACATTGATAGATCATGCTTTTTCTCCTTTTATATATAACTGTTTCTTATCATAATCACCTAATTCCATGAACAGTTTGTGTCTCAACAATCAAAGTCAGTTATTGTACTTGGTATAATATTTACATTTGACATATTTATTATTGTTCAACATTAACACATGGGTCAAATATTAAGGCCACCTGCTAACTTCAGAAAAAATAGCATAGGCAATGGGACAAACAATAGCAACTGTTTCAGAAAATCTGCACATGGGTCATTGTTCCACTAACTGATACAATAAATCAGCCCTCTGCAATCCTGTACAATTAGGACATTTGTGGTTCCTACTATTCTCTATACATTTTCTGTGCTTTTCCAAGTTACACGTTTGCCATTTTTAATAATAGTGGAGGTTGACAAAAGTCATATTCAAAAATTTCACATCTTTCCAAATATTTCAAGTCTTGCCTGCTTTGGCATTGTACAGTTATAGGCTCTGAAATCCAGAAATACTAATTCTCAGAGAGTCCAATAAGTAACCAGTTTCCATTAAGTAACATTTATTTTTTAATGATTTCCCTTTTGTTAGAAATTATAACACAAGGCACACCGAAACTGAGTCAGAATGGCCTCTGCACAACCTGCACTAAGAATACTGATTATGCAAATATTGTTCCTTAGGCATCTTGGCTATTATTATTATTATAAATGTGTATATGTATGTATGTATATTGCAGCTCTTGATGCACATAATCAAATTATTAACCAGAGTAATGAGATGAAGAAAAGTGAGTACTGATATAAGGCTAACACTTCCAGTTATTTTTATTAATAATGCAGACTACAAGCCATTCCTTTTTTGCATCATGTGATCAGTATTATTTTATGTAGCTGTCATGGGGATCAGAGGTTTACATTATGGTGATTTCATCCTTGATTTTCATTTTTAAAAAGCCCATCAAATGCTTTGGTTTGGGGATGGGTTCAAAACCCTTGTAACTCTCAACATTTGTCTATGCTATTTTGCTCTGCCCAGATGCCTGCTATTTCGACCTTTTTTTTAATGCTCTATGCAGGCCATTATGTTTCTTTTAACTACCATAATAGCAAACTGATTCTGTATCATGCTTGTTTTGTGCATGAGAGCATATTTGCCAAAACTGCAACTGTAGGAAAAAAGGCATTGTTAGGTATGTAATTTCAGGTTTGCTTTCATTGAAATCAAATCCAAACCATGAAAAACGTTTATCAGAAAATTATTCCTCCTCCATCAACTTTACATTTGGCATTAGGTCTTTAGGCAGATAGTGTTCTTTTGGCATCTGCCAAATCCAGACTCAGACTGCCAGATGGAGAAGTGTCATTCATTACTCCAGAGAATGCATTTTCATTGTTTCTGATTCCCAAAGAACCTTTATAGACAGCATATCATATTGTGATGTAAGTTCACTATAAAAACACCATGCTTCCAACAAACACTTTTGTCCTTTTGTTGCTTCCAGAGACAATTTCCAACTCAGCACTAAGTGTTCTAAGAAGACAAAATTGGAATGTCTGGATACTTTTGGGCATATAGTCTACTGGATATTTTTTATATATAAATGGAGTGAATAAGTGAATGTAAGCAATACATTATTGGCTTTTTCTTTTAATTATCCTGCAATGCCCAGCTACGCTGAGGTCCAAACAAAATATACAGAAGTCATAAACTGCTGACAGAGATTGAAAAGATACTGTCTAACCACATACAATTAGGAGGTACACTCAGGTCCAGTATATGAATGCCAAAGAGCCACAAAAGTAAACACAAAAGCAGGTCTACTACATTAGACAAATTATATGCACTATAGTATGTGCATATTAATCAATGTACAAGTGTTTAAATGGTCTTTATAATATAGCAGTAATGCCAAAGTAAGAGAAAAAAACTTCCAAGCAAAAAAATGTATTAACCCAACCCAAAATATGTTTTGTTTTTTTGCATAATCAAAGAAAATGCATTTCTAAGCAGATTTCCAATAAACAATTAAAAGTTATTAATGTATCTGTCTGGACTTCCACATTTTATGGATTCCTTTCTCTGATTCCTGTAAAAATGTAGAAGAAGCCAGCTGAGATATGGAAGAGAACTGACTTCAGATACATTGAGTCCTCAGAGTAAAATAAATACAGATTTCAGTGTGTCACTTAATTAACTTACTAATATAAAAGCTATTGAAAAAAAAACTTGATATATAATTGTGTTCAGAATAATAGCAGTTCAACATCACTAACTTGATCAATCATTGCTTTTAGTAGAAATTATATTTCTACATGCAAATAGTTTACCAGTATAGGTGTAGTAGAGAAATAGAAAACCAACTGACCCAACAGTCATGAAATGGATGAGCAGTGTGTTGTTCAATTACTGAGATTGTTAATTTTGTAAAAAATAGGTGTCAATTACAGCCCTTATTTAAGAAAGGAAGGCAGCAAATGCTGTGCGTGCTGGTATAGTGCATTTTCCTCTGACAATCTAAATAAAATGGGTCGTTCCAGGTCATTGAGTTTACTGTACTTCATTCTGATACACAGCACAGATTGCACCTCCACCGTTACTGTGTACATTTTTTGCCACTTTCACTTGCTGCAGCTTTGTACCATTACTACTTAGTGGTTTATTTAGTTCTCATGATTTATAATACTTTAAAAAAGAGAAAGATGATATAGTAGTTGCTTGGTGTGACCCATGTCAATAGTGGGTTCTGAGTTCAGTGCCATTTCTATGCCTTTTATAACTTTCTTACACATGTTTGTTAAACAGATAATCTTCCTAAGAGCCTTGTTCAGACAAAAGCCCAGTACTTTAGGATCACAATAGGTAATGGCCATTTTTGGGTAAAAGTATGGGGCAGATTTACTAAATTTACATTCAATCGAATTCGAATTTTCCAATGTTTTTGAAGACCACTTCGACCAGTGAATTTTGAAAATTAGATCAAATGGAATTATTCGAATGAATGATTCGAATAAAAATCTATTTGAATATTAGACTATTCAACAATTGAAGTATTTCCCCTTTAAATTTTTATTCGACTGCCTAGTTTGCCAGATCAAAGCTATCGAATAGGGTTTAGTTATTTTTGATTGAATAAAAATATTCAATCGAATGGTTAAAATCATTCGAATTGATTGATTCAAACGATTTTTTCGATCGATTGAATATTTGCTATTCGATCGTTCGACCAATAGAATTGCGGTAAAATCCTTTGAATTCCCCAGCTATTCACATGGTTGAATTAGAGGGTTTTTTAACCCTCAAATTAAACCAATAGTAAATCTGCTCCTATGTGTCTCCCATAGACGCCTTGTTATCAATTTATTTTTTTAATTTATTTGTTGTTTCTCTGTAGTGATAAAAGAGTACATTGTACTTGATCCGAGCTAAGATACTGTAGAGTTAATCCTTTTTGGAAGCAAAACCAGCCTATTGGGTTTATTCAAAATCTATAGTAATGTGTCAAATCAATTGGACTTGCTATATTTTCTTTTTCCTTGAAGATGCTTCCCAAGTCATTCAACTGTTTTTTTTTTCATATACCATAACCTGGATGAACAATAACCTTTATTTAAAGTTTACATGATTTTCTACTAGACTTAGGTGTCCATTTACTAATATCTGAACTTGTCATTTTTCCACAAATATTTTTATAAAAAGCTTTATTAATCCACAAAAACCTTGAATACAATTACACCAGGTAAATGTTGTAAATGTTATATAGAGGTCAATGGGAGCAGCGCTGATCCTGTTGAACCATACTAAATGAATTCGAACTTTTAGAGATCTTGATCCCATATAAACTCTCCTGTTAAGGCTCTCTGATTACCAAAAAGCATCCCTGCAAATTTAAAAGGAAGTTATCACCATAATTAGTCAACCAAAATAAACTTTACTTACATTATGGCAATTATTTAAAACTTGTTTTTTATTCTTTTGGAATTCACATTTACAGCACAGAGTCAAGCACCAATATATCAACCCTGTTTTGAAGGCAAGCTTTACATCATCCCAAAATCCAATTTATGCACCACAAAGGAGGACCTGATGCATGTGCCCAAGAACAGGCTACACCACTATAGTCAGTAAGCCAAACCAGGTCATGTTGGGAGGGCAGTGACATCAAATAGGTGCAGAAATGAAAGTGAAGTGATTGGTGTGCCTCAACACAGAAAGGGGAAAAAGGAAAATATGACTGACCACTGATTGAGAGAAATGGATGTTAACTGAATCTGAGTCTCCTGTTTAATTTGAAAATGGCTTTAATTATACAGCATTTTATGTGTGAATGATAGGTCCCCTTTAACACGTATTTACCCATCACTTTCTAGGCTAAAATCTGTAGCAACATATATGTAACATATGTTATTTGCATGGATGGTTGGCAAAAGGCCGGAAAAAGGATTTTGCTTTAATGGTAACTTCTAATTTTCATCATTGTAAACAGAGTTTATGTTGTTCTTATTGGCTTTTTGACATTCTGCCATTTATAACGTTACAAAAAATCAAACAGTGTTCAATGTAATAACGCAATCGACAGAAACCAGCTGTTTATCTACCAACAATGGAATTAGTGAAACAGCATGGGACATGCATGCATCCATTAATATACCAAATTAGCTGAGAAATAAAATCATGATGTGGCTGCAAAGTCTTTCTGGAATCTTAAAAAAAAATTATATTTTGAACAGAACACTTGAACTGGATCATTGTGCTAGTGTTATCCTTCCGTTTCTGCTATTGTAATTTCCCAAGTGCAGGAAACTTTCACAGCATCTTCAGAAATGTGTTAAGAAGATAGTTGTACTTTGTATCACCTCATCTGCACTAGCATTTCTTCTTCTAAACAATAAATGTGTCTGCAGTAGGGATGTCGCGGACTGTTCGCCGGCGAACTTGTTCGCGCGAACATCGGCTGTTC
>CM044442.1:53785176-53809697 GCA_024363595.1 Xenopus borealis | reverse complement strand
GCGCAAGTTCGCGAATATGTTCGCGAACTTTTTTTCCGACGTTCGCTACATCCCTAGTCTGCAGACCCATATAACATCTCTGCAGAAAATACAAAGAATATAAATAACTTATTATGTGGTTAAATTTGTTTTTAATCTTTTCTGTAAAATTGCTGTGTTCATTACACAGAAGGCAATTTACAAATATAAAGTGATTAGATACAGATACTTCACAGATTCTGTGTCTACAATATATTACATTACTGAAATGTAAATAATCTAAATTGCTGTTATGAAGTACTGAAATCTCCTAATTTTCCAGAACTTTTTCTTATGGACATTTAATGCATTTGCTTAAAGGGATGAGCACACAACTTAGTTATGATGTCTATCAACATATTTGTTGCTGGTCCATGTAAGCTATAAACTAACAGGAACATTTGGAAAGAATTCATAGTACTCAATTACATGGAATTGTCCATATATGATGCTAGACAATTCCACTTTGCCGCACAGCTAGGATTAGTGTGCTGATCAGGTCCTAGCTATAGACAGGTTTTGACCTTGTTGAGGTTCAGCAGTGAAGCACGCGGTTTCAGAAAACTTGGTAGTGATTTTGCATTAACCCTTTCGTTGCCAGCCATTTTGTACTAAATGCGAACATCTATTGTCAAGCAGTTTTTAGACATTTTGTACTCTTTCGCTTTAAGGACCATTCCTCGGGGGGTCTTTTAGTTTACCCAGGAAAACAATATATTGTTTTTTTTGGGACAACCTGAGCTCTCAGAATATGCTAGATTTTGGGGTAATTCCACTGCTGTAAAAAGATATGGGCTTCTAAGTGTATAAAAAAAAAACAAAAAAAAACAGTTGTACAGATTTAGAAAGGTCAATGTGTCCCGAACACGCCAATACCAAATATATATCGTTTTATGGAGATTTGTCAATTATATATTTCAAAATCTCTAAGCAGTACACTACCAAATTTCCAAAGCACCGCTCCACAAAACAGCATACTTCTGATTTCAAGGTCAAACATTCCACAAACAGTAGGTTTACCCTAAAAAACTACCCAGTATTAGAAAGAATAGATCCTGCAGAATCAAAAATGGGTAAATATATCTCTGTACGCCACACTATCAAGTTGCAATTCTATGCTAAAGTTATAATTTTTTATAGAAATTTGTGAATTTTTTTAAAAATTACCCCAGAGCTTCCAATCTGCAGCATCATATCTCTCAGACATCATTAGGTACCAATTTATAACCCTAAATATGATTTCCAGGAGTCCACTGAACATTTTGATACTCAATATGTATTGATGTACCTAAGTATGTGGCATGTAGAGGCCCCAAAATGTAGACACCCCATGTGAGCTATCAGTTATGTATTTCCAGGAACTGCAAAATCAACATTTTTTCCTCATTTTTAGGGTGGCAAAGTTCGAAAAAAGTAAGTTCACCCCCAAAAACCATACATTTTCGGAAAGTACACATTCCCCCAAATTCAAAATGGGTATGATTGGCTTTCTACTCCAAAACACCAAGCCGCAAACCTTTCCTAGATTTGGCAATTTGGTGACATCTCAAAATTTCCACCCTGCAGCATCGTATTTCCACACATACTTTTAGGTATCAAGATAAATCACCCCAAATAAGAAAGGCTAGGGTCCACTGAACAGTTTGATGCCCAATATGTATAGGTGTACACCAGCAAGTGTCATATAGAAGCCCAAAAACGAAGACCCCCATATGATCTGTCATTTCAAGTACTGCTAAATCAACAGATTTACATCATTTTGAGGGGGGCAAAGCTAGAAAAAAGTACGTTCACCCCAAAAACAATATATTTTTTGAAAGTACACATTCCCCCAAATCCAACATGGGTATGCATGTCTTTCCTACTCCAAAGCACCAAGCTGCAAACCTTTCCTAAATTTGGCAATTTGGTGGCATTTCCAAAAATCACCTCAAAATTTCCACCCTGCAGCATCGTATTTCCACACATACTTTTAGGTATCAAGATAAATCACCCTAAATATGAAAGCCTAGGGTCCTCTGAACATTTTGATGCCCAATATGTATAGGTGTACCCAAGCAAGTGTTCACCGCCAAAAAACCATACATTTTTGAAAAGTACACATTCCCCCGAATCCAACATGGTTATGCATGTCTTTCTACTCAAAAGCACCAAGCTGCAAACCTTTTCTAAAATCACCCCAAATATGAAAGCCTAGGGTCCTCTGAAAAGTTTGATGCCCAATATTTATAGGTGTACCCAAGCATGTGGCATATAGAAGCCCCAAAACGAAGACCCCCATCTTGTCTGTCATTTCAGGTACTGCAAAGTCAATAGATTTACATCATTTTGAGGGGGGCAAAGCTGGACAAAAGTAAGTTCACCCCCAAAAACCATACATTTTTGAAAAGTGCACACTCCTTTGAATTAAAAATGGGTATGCATGTCTTTCTACTCAAAAGTATCAAGCCGCAAACCTTTCCTAAATTTGGCAATTTGGTGACATTTCCAAAAATCATCTCAAAATTTCCACCCTGCAGCATCGTATTTCCACACATACTTTTAGGTATCAAGATCAATCACCCCAAATATGAAAGACTGGGATCCTCTGAACAGTTCGATGCCTAATATGTATAGGTGTACCCAAGAATGTGGAACATAGAAGCCCCAAAACGAAGACCCCACTTGGTCTGCCTTTTCAGGTACTGCAAAATCAAAAGATTTACATAATTTTTAGGGGGCAAAGCTAGAAAAAAAAAGTAAGTTCACGCCCAAAAACCATACATTTTCAGAAAGTACACATTCCCCCGAATCCAATGCATGTCTTTCTACTCCAAAGCACCAAGCCGCAAACCTAATTTGGCGATAAAGGCAGCTGTTTTTACATTTCTGAAAATCACCTAAAAATGTTGCAATTGGACACATTTATCTCACACAACGTTTTACGTACAAAGAAAAATCACCCTAAAGATGGACGTTGAGGTCTACTGAATAGTTTGATGCCCAATATGCATAGAATTACCAAACAATTTGGTATATACGGACCCCAAATGAAAAACATACATATGAATTTTCACGCTAACCAACACAAATTCTGAAACCAGTACCCCGACTGTGCGTTATGTGCCCAAACTGTAAAAAGACCCCATATAACCATACATTTTTGGAAAGCATATATTCTGGCGGATCAAACTAAGTAAAATATACATTTCTAGACCAAAGCACCAAACCTCAAAACTATACTAAAAATACATAAGGAACAATAATGCAGGGATAACATTGCAATGAAACCACAAAAATATCAATGAAATAACAAAAAAACTGACTGACAGCGTAATTAGTGGCCCAGATCGATTATCCAATAGTCACGCTGTTGAAATAACAAGATTTTAGGCAAAGATAACAGTACAATGAATAAGTAAAAAAAAAAACAGCAGTTTTTTGTGTATACATGTTTGTGCACTAATAAAAGTTGTGTGTTGAGTGTGCAAATAAGTGCAAATAAGTGTAAATAAGTATAAATAAGTGTACAAAAGGGACCAAGTGTGCTGAAATAAAAAATAAAAAATACCAATCTTTACTAAAATGTGTGTGTAAGTGTGTAAATGTACTGTAAGTGACTGTAAGTGCAGGTAAGTGTGTAATAAAAACATGCACTTACCTTTTCTGTTGCAGGAGATCGCAGGAGACACGTGGAGAGCCCAGGAAGTTGAAGCATTGCAGAGCAGGAAGCAGGAAGCGGCTCTGCCGGGAAGGAGAGGTAAGTAAAGAAGCAGAAACTCCATGCGATGTGTCTGCTTCTTTTACAAGTCGGATCTGCGACAATCGAGTCGCAGATCCGACTTAACAGCCCCCTAGCAATGTTGCCTAGGGGGCTTTTCTCCTTCTTGACTCTCTGCGGAGGCGGCAAAAGCCGCCGAAGCAGAGAGAAAGCTCTGCTGCCAAAGAATGTACATAGTACGTTCTTGGCAGCCCGAGCATTTAACCGCCAGCACGTACAGCGTACGTGTTTGGCAGTTAAAGGGTTAAAAGCACATTTGTAGTGAGGAAATCACTAAAGTACAGTGACCAAAATTATACCCCCTTTTAAAATCCATTTTGGCAAAGAAGTTTTGCTTTGCTTGCAAGTGACATACATTGGTTTTTTGCACAGCTATGATTACACAGAGACAGATCTGAAGGTTTAAGTAGTAACAAACATACCACCTTAACAAAAACATAATTGCAAAACCATTGTGTGCCAAATAGGGAGCTGTGTCAATGTGGCAAATTGACAAACTCAGTCAGCAGCACCCCACAAGTTACCAGGGGCGGAAAATGCTGCTCCTGTTATCTTCTAGTGCAAATAATGCAATTGCATTCTTTGCCTCCTGGACCCACTACCGAACATTGTGGACCCCCCTTTGACCCCTCAAGCTCATAAAGGTGAGTGCATGGGGGAGGGGGGCAGCAGCAAGCTGCCTCAGGCAGTGGAGGAACCAGAATTGGCCCTGCTGCCAAAACTACATTTATGACAAAATGTACCCCTTTTTATGAAAAAAATGCATACAGGGCCAGGCTGGACCGGCAAGACACCAGGAAAAAAACCCAATGGGCCCCTAGCTCTTGTGCACCCACATCTGCGATAGGAAGCCTTGGTAATGCCGGAATAACATTGAGAATGCGCACAGGCACAGCAGAGGTGGGGCATCGGAGGGGGAAACCATGATAAACTGCCTGTGCTGCAGGAACCAGTTTCCCATCCCCACTTAGGCTCACAGAGTAATTGAGAAGTGGCAACACAGGCACAGTATAATCGTGGCAGCAAATCTCCCAATCTGCCATAAGCCTATAAAGCCTTAGGAGCTGCTAGCATAATGATATATGTAATTGATACATGTCTATATCTAGTTTAGAACTTTATGGCTCTGATTGATGTTCATCTTATATCTGAACAATATGCTGGGCCATGATTCATCAGTTATGTTGTGTGAATAGGTGTGGAGTAGCAGGATTTTCCAGAATTCAGATTCAGATTCTACTATGTCTCCTGTGCTTGAATGGCTGTTCCCATGGCTACAAATTAGCTTGTTTATATAAACTTTAGTTCTGTTTCTAAAGCAAACATACCGGTTTTACCAGTGCAGGGCAACACTATAGTATATTTTGGTGTTACTGCTCCTTTAATATGTAACATTCTTTGACTCTATAATGAACAAGTAAAGAAGATATTTCATTAGTCCTCATTTTAGAAATGTAAAATAAAACTGCAGGGTTGGTATGGGATATAATTTATTATAATTAGTGATTTTCAAAATAAGCAGATTTTTACTGAGGTAACCTGAATTTTGTGGCATTTGCTGTCCAAATTTGTTAAGCAACAGTTGAAATGGTAACCAAATAATTCATGTTATTCTAACCATGGACTGTAAGCCTAACAATAAATCAAACTGTATTTTATCTTCTACTGTTCTCTAATCACTTACAATTACTACTGTATTGTATTAGCAGCATAAAGGCACCTTTAATTTGAATTACAGGTTTTATGTATAATATAATATACCAATTGACCTAAAACACAAAAAATTACAGTTGACATGGAATGCAGAACAAATTTACCGTACCTTATTTTGACACTTTAGACATCTCCATCTATGTTCCCCACCTACGTGATCCTGTCTGCTACATAAGATTTATGCATTCCACAGGATATGTCCATATGCAACAAAATTTTGCACTGGTCTACAATCTGCCATACAAATATCCACAAATTTCAAGCTTGTCCTTGAGACATTGGACCTTTACATTATTGGAAACCTGATTGATTCAGCTGCACTTTTACCTTTTCTGTAGAAGGAGAATTTCTAGTGCAAGTGCTATTAATGGCCAGCATCCATTCACATACTGTAGAATACTTGAAGCACAGCACCGGTCCGTATTTTGAATAAAAAAGGTTTTATTTGGTACACATGGCAACAATCTGGATACACTCTGTTGTAATAGGGAATCGCTTGAAAGGACTACATATAATACTGCATATAGGAAGCATATGTTTGGGTCTCTACACTAGGCTGTTATTGAAGCCCCATAATAACTTAATAACATAATAACTGTTGTTTCTGCTTCACAATCTCTTTGCTTTACCAGCTCACCAACCTTCAAATTAAAGAATGACAAAAACAAAATGATCCTTTAATTTCGAGCTTTTTTTTGCACCAACTTAGGAATCGATCAAGAATCACTAGGTGAATTGCAGTCCAACTTCTAATGAAGGGAGGGCAATTCATGTAGATGTTTGCAGGATGACCAGAGAATGTATATGTTTAAAGCCACATCTAATTTAAAGCATCCCAATAAAACCCCCAAGTGGGATGCCAAAGTTTAATAAAGTTATACTTGATGCTTTTTGCTAGTTACTTTATTTTTCTTTTATTAACAAGTTTTTGTGTTGTTTCTGTCAATTTTACAGTGCTCATTTAATCCCTTTCAGTTAAATCCATTAGTCATTTTCCTTCTTCTGTCATTGTTCTTCACATTCTCTATACTCTGATTTCTTTAATATCCATTTACTGTTTTTATTACCCCTTTCCTTTTTTACTCTCTGACCTTCAATGTTCAAATCTTTCATGCCTAAATCCACTTTCACTATATTCTTTTTTATCACTATTTTATCTTTTACTTTATCAACTAAAACCACCATTCTTTTTCTCTTGTGCCCCTACTACTTTGTCTTTTGTGCTTCTCTGTTGTCTATATTAGCTCTATCTTCTGTTCATATATACTGATTCAACAATGTAATGCTATGCGTCTCCCATTGTTTCTACTTCTTGACCATTCTTCTTTCTGCCTCTCTTTATCCTTCCAATGTCTTTACCTTTTTCCATTCTACCCTTTTTTTTTCTCTTCTTATGTTCATTTTCCCTCTCTGCAATTGACCTATCTTTTTAAGGCTGATTTTGTGGAGATATGTACATTTTTTATGTTTATTTGTAAGTTGCAAATCCCAGCCAAATTAGGTTAAAACTATAATGTTAACACAATATGCATTACTAGCAGGCCATGGGAGGTTGAGTATATCTCTGGGAAATTGTTCCATAGATACTCAATATATATACAGTAGAATATATTCTCTCTTATAGCTATAATATATATGTATAATATACAGCTATAGATCCTACACATACATGAGTTTCAATTTGTATTATAGAAATTGTATTTAAATATTAAACAAGGCACAGTATATGACAGGATTTACATTCGTTAAACAAAAATGTTAAAAGAGTTTGGCTTGAAAAAAATACTTTGGAACAAAACTCTAGAGAGTTACAGGCAAAGGTAATTTTAAGTTATGTTTCTGAAACTGCTAACTGTATATAAACTTATGAAAATATTTGTATGAACATTAACTAATGTTCTTAACTATCATCATTAGGCCTGCTGCAAATCATCTATAGCATAATAAGAAATGGCCAAACAACGGAACAGTCCAGCTGGCAAGAACTGGCATAAGAGTTATGATTGTTTCTATTTTTTAGTTTTAATAATAAAAATTATTTATCCTAATAGCTTAAAGATAGCAGATGCTTTCATAAAAATAACTACAGGTGTGGGATCCATTATCCAAAATATGGTATACAGAAAGCTCTGAATTATGGAAAAGCCATCTCCCATAACTCCATTTTATCTAAATAATCCAAAATTTTAAAACTGATTTTCTTTTGCTCTGTTATAATGAAACAGTACTTTGTACTTGAGCCAAATTAATATATAATTAGTCCTTAGTGAAAGCATAACAATCTTTTTGGATTTATTTAATGCTTAAAATATTTTTAGCAGATTTAAGATCCAAATTACTGAAAGATCACTTATCCAGAAAACCCCAGGTCCTGAGTATTCTGTATGAAAGGTTCCACACGTGTACTGCAGCAATTCCCAGTTGTGTGTCCATTTTTACTTACTGTAAGCTCAGTGAAGCTGGGTTACGTAATCTAATCAGGACTGGCATCCCACAAAGAGAACTCTGTAACATTGATGTGGCATGTGATACATTCTGTCCTGGGTAAAGAGAATGAGGAATGGTGCAAGAAGATTAGTCTGGTGCACTGGCAGGGGACGCAGGTCTTATGTTACTGAACCTAATCAGTTATGGGAACACCGAAAATTTAGAACATAAATAACTGGGATATCACCTAAAAGTGGTTAGATAGATCCAGAAATACTAGAATGCTTCTGATGGAAGTGGGCATAGTAAGACAAAGAGACATATACAACAGGCAGAAAAAAGGTTGTAAGACAGTAAGCATTTTTCTGATTATATTTATGTTAAATTATATTTCTGTTGCACCATACTTTAAGAATTTATTGACAAGGCTACTATTTGAGAGAAGTCCCACAATACGCGCATGTGTGTGTTTTTATTTATGCACAAGTTGTAATTGTACATTACAAGTCTGCTTCTTACTACACTTCCATATACTGCACACCTGGTAAGCTAGAAATATTTAAAAAGGAACTTCAGTTGGGTGGTCTAATTCTCAAATTAGAAGCCAACTACACAAAACAGAATTTAAGGTTTTGTGGCAGTGGATACAATCTAAATTAAGTAGTCAGCCGACACTAACTAAATAAAGTATACCAATTATTTGGTTTCTCAACTTGGCACAACTTCCAGCCCACACATAGTGTACTCCTCCATTCAACTTCTATTTCAATTGGGAGCAATGCTAGGAGAGAGCTGCCTGAATGCAAGAACACTTTTTAAGCATTTAATTCTACTTTATTTTCTAAGTTTGAAATATCCACAGGACTAATGTAACAAGATTAAATATATACAGATCCTGTATACTGTTAAAAATGGACACAAAACTTGTTTATTTGAAGGAACGGTTCATGTGGCTAATTTGAGTGTTTTGATATCCACAGTAAATACCAGCTCAGAGTATGCAGACAAAATGACTACAACTGTACTATAGTGGTGAGTGGGCCGGCAGATAACCGCAGAACCCGTGGCTTCTGACTTCCTGTTTAATAGACTCGCACCATACTGGCCAATTGCTTCCCAAAAGGAATGGGGTGCGGGTCTATAAATGGAATGGGAGTGCATTTCTTAATTAGTGATTAGGGAGTGCATTGTTATCAATGTATTTATGTTTGTTGATAACTCCAATTTATTCAAGGATGTGGCAGGGAATTCTGGACAAAATTGAAAAATGCACAGCTATCTAGGCAGATGAGATCCATTGTAGATAAATATAAGTATATGCACTGGGGATTTTTAAAAATATGCAAGCCCCTTTATCATTTATGGTATGGGGGAAAATGGTAAGTAAATTCTTGATGGAAAAGGACCTGACAACTGTAGCAAACAATGCCAGTCAGCAGCAAAAAGGGCCAGCAATGTATTTTTCTGTATTAAAAGGGGTAGGAATTTAAGAGGGGAGACCATGATTGTTACCATTTCAACTGGCAAGGTCTTATCTAAAATGAAACAGAAATTCCAAGATGAGCAAATAAGTGGATGCATGGCAAGTAAAGCTTCAATTACAATTAGAATGATTACAATAGCTGAGATAAAGAATCAGGATAAAATGAATTGAAGGGAGTTGGATAATAAGCCAGTAAGAGTACAATATTGTACATGAAGGATTCGAAGTTCGATCGAATTTAAAAAAGATTCGAATTTTCGAATATGCAAATGAGGCAACTTTGACTTTTTTCAATATTCTACCGATTTGAATAATTTGAATATTCAAATATAATTTTATTCGAATATTCGACTAAAAAAATTTGATAGGTCAGTTCGCCAGATTGAACCTACCGAATTGCTTTAAAACCCTATGGGAAGCTCCCATAGGTGTTTTAAAGTTTTTTTTGATCGAATAGGAAAAATTTGATCAATCGTTCGATTGAAATTTTCCTATTCGATCGTTCGAATATTCGAATAGTGATGAAATCATTTGAATTCGATATCCGAATTCAAAGGATTTTACTTCCCTCACTATTCACATGGTCGAATGTCAAATTTTTTCAATTTGAAATTCGAACAATAGTAACTCTGCCCCTAAGTATTCAGTTTCCCATCAAAAACATTAAAGGATCTCTCTCTGAACATTTTAAACCAAGTAACCAGTAACACAATAGAAAAAAATTAGAAACGCAATTAGAAAAAATATAAGTGAAAAGACAAAAATTATGCAGTATTCACCCCATTGCTGCATTAAGTTTCCAAAATTATGGGTGCAGATTTATTAAGGGTCGAAATGAAAATCTGAAAAAAAATTTTTATTTTTTTTATGGTCAAAACTCTCAATTTGCAATTGTGAATTATCTAAACTCAATTTGAGTTTTAATTCAAATTCGATTTTCAAGATTTATGACACTTTGGCCCTTGAGAACTCAAATTCATGTATAAGTCACTGGGAGAGTTCCAGGGACCAATTTGGACATTTTAGTAGCCTTCCTTGACATTCAAGAAAAAAAAATTTGTGCAAGTTTAAAATATTAGAATGAATGAATTCAAAATTTGACCTTTAATAAATGTGCCTCTAAAGGACAGATTTATCAAGGGTCGAAGGGAAAATTCGAATGAAAATTTTTTTAATTTATAACTATTTTTGCATACTTCATGAGGGAATAGTCCAAATTCTATTCAAATTAGCAAAAATGTAAAAAATTTGAATTTCAAAAATAATCATGTATTGTCTTTTTAAAATTTTTACTTTGACTATTTACCATCTAAAAGCAGATGAATTGCTGCTTTAGCCTATGAGTGACCTCCTAGAACCTATTCGGAGTCTATTGGTGAAAATTCGAAGTTTTTTTTGGAAAAACTTTGAATCGAATTCGATCGGATGTAATATTACTTCGATTAGAATGGATTAAATTCGATTAAGTACAGGCATATTCGATCGAATATGGACCTATTTGAATGAAAATCTCAGCCTTGTCTGAGATCAACATGTCACTTTCAAAACTGACATGGGGGGTTAAATTGGGGTAACACCATGTCACCAAGAAAGAAGTAGAGCATAGAGAGCCCATCTACTTTGTATTTTAGAGTCAAATGCATAGTTTTGGGTTTAAAATGAGTTTGCTTGACCAAATAAGCAACCATATATATGTTTTTGCTGATTTTAGACTCAAGTCTTACATCACTTTTAATGTAGTGCATGTCACAATGGGCCTAATGTAGCGGAACCCAACCATTGGTGCACCTGCACCAAAAAGTCCACACAACCACCAAGGAAATAGTATTTAATCTTTAGCACTCATGAGCGGACTGATACCAAAGTGACTGTCCTCTCCAAAGGTCTCTCATTTGTACCTACAACTAGAAACTCCAATCTAGGCATTATATAGCTATCCATTGCTTTGAAATTAAGGGAGTACTTTAGGACTGAGAATTCAGCAGATATCACTCTCTTTGAGGTCAAGTATATGTTTGAACCTCCTAACACCCCTAAATCAATTTTGGCCTTTACCTGACTCCTGATAGACTAAGTCTAAAAACCTAAGACCAATGCTCCTAAACCTCATTTCACAAGAGTAGAAGTGGAAGCTTAAATACTCTAGTCAGCTACCCTAAAATCATGGGCTATTATTATCCAGAATTATCCTGACTACAGGACTGATGTATTAAAGTCTATAGGAAACTTGAGAGTGATTCAACATCTCTATTTAAAATAAGGGTAGACTATATCTACTGCCTTGAAGCAGGGACACCTTTCAGAAAAGACCCTTCATTTTCTTTCACAACCACACCCAATCCGTCCCGTTATATACACTTCCAAAAATCCACCCACCTCAATGTCCAATAGTCAGCACTAAGGACATATTACATCCTCTTTAAATGTTTCTTTGTAAGAATTGCTTATAATTGTTGATGACAAAACAGGATGATACTCTGTATAGTTCATACAGCTACTAAAAAATGCTTTACCCTTTAAACAGAACAGGGACTAATTGTCAATATATTGCAATATATTTAAGCTGGCCAGCTATAACACAGTCATCCCATATCTGGCTAGTCCTACTATCAAATTGCATCTGATTCATCTGACACCAGTGTGATCACATGACTATAGCTGGGAAGGGTGGGAGCTACAACATGGAGCTGGCCACTGCTCCTATATAAACTATAACAAACAAAGTTGTGCTCACCACTAATTTTTAAATGCATTAGGCGGGGGTGCAATGAGGTTGTGACCACAAAATACACATAGACAAATACAAAAGATCCTCTGCACTCAACCCATTATCAATATCTTTAAGAAATTGAGACATTTTGTGCATACAGCTACTAAAAATGCCTTACCCTTTAAACAAAACCGGGATTGTTTGTCCATATATTGAAATATATTTAAGCTGGCCAACTACGTTGAAGTCATCCCATATCTGGCCAGTCCTGCTCTCAAATTGCATCTGATTCATTAAAAATTCTATTGCTTCATTATACATTTTACAAAGGGACTAAGTTTTACCTTACATCCTCCTTTCAAAGTAAAACTCCCAAACTTGGTTGCCCTTTTATTAGACACCATAGCTGGGAAGGGTGGGAGCAAAAACATGGAACTGGCAACTGCTCTTATATAAACTTTAACAGACAAGGGAAAGTTGTGCAAACCACTAATTTTCAAAACCATTATGTATGGGTGCAATGAGGCTGTGACCACAACATACATATAGACGAATACAAGTCTCCCCATATCTGGCCAGTCCTACTCTCAAATTGCATCTGAATTCATTAAGAATAGATTTTTTATGAATCAGATGCAATTTGAGAGTAGGACTGGACAGATATGGGATGACTTTGACATTGTTGGCCAGCTTAAATATATTTCAATATATGGACAAACAATCCCTGTTTTGTTTAAAGGGAAATGCATTTTTTTAGTAGTTGTATGCACAAAATGTCTCAATGTCTTAAATATATTGATAATGGGTTGAGTGCAGAGGACCTCATGTACTTGTCTATATGTATTTTGTGGTCACAGCCTCATTGCACCACCACCTAATGGTTTTAAAAATTAGTGGTGAGCACAACTTTCCCTTGTATATAATATGATGTCACAACTGTTTGTGTTTGTTCACTTTGAGAAAGGTTACAGGGGTACAGTTGAAACAAAACATCTCTCTCTCTCATTCTCTCTCTCTCTCTCTCTCTCTATATATATATATACATATATATATATATAGATGCAGCCACTTGGATTTGTGTGTTAAATGCATCATGACTCAGGGTTAATTGAAGAAACTGTGTTATCTAAAGTTATCTTAACTCATTTAATGCATTTAACCTTTTCATTAGCATACCAAAGCACCATTGTTCACAATGATGAACATTTTAATTAGATGGGATGCTGTGACGCAATTTTCTCTAAGTGGGACAAGTGAGAAATCTGTGTCAAACACACAATCCAAAGTGGCTTAATCTGTATATATACTGTATGTTATACACTAAGGGGCAGATATACTATTGGTCGAATTCCAGGGTGAATTTACCCTCGAAATTGACCAATCGAATTGTGGTCAAATTTGAAACCTTCAAATTCGAATATCGAATGTGAAGGTTTCTACCGCAATTCGGTCGAATGATTTAAAAAAATTAGATCAATAAAAAAATATGAACGAATAATTAAATTGTTCAAATCGAACGATTTCAACCATTCGATCTAATTTTTTTATTCAATCTAAAAAAGTTAAAAAAATGTAATAGCAATTTGGTAGGTTTTATCTGGTGAACTAGGCAGTCGAATAAAAATTTAAAGGGCAAGTAATTCAACTGCTGAATATTCAAATAGAATTTTATTCAAATTATACGATCAAATTTTTTAAATTCAATGGTTGAAGCTGTCTTTAAAAATATTCAAAAATTCTAATCTTTTTGAAAATTCGATCGAATTTCTAATCATTCATGTGAATTTAGTAAACCTGCCCCTAAATGTGTTGGGAGTTTCCTTAACTGAGAAAGATCTAGTAGTTCTTATAGATAACAAGCAGTGTCATTCTGTGGCTACTAAAGCAATAATACTGTCTTGCATAAAGGGCATAAACTGAAGGGATGAAAACATAATTGTGCCCCTTTATAGGTACCCGGTAAGGCCTCACCTTGTGTATGCAGTGCAACTTTGGGTTCCCGTCCAGTGATATAAATGAGCTGGCGAGAGAGAAGAGATGTGCAACTAAATTGGTTAGATGGTTACTTAAATTATGAGGGCCAGCTACAAATTGCCTGTTAATGTTCAAGTGCATTTCATTACTCATGGACCCAGCAGTAGCAAAATTGATATATTATAGTATCATTTTACAGATGTTTAGCATTCTCAGTTTAGATTACTACTTATCTTACTCCCTTAGAGTCATTAATCCAATATTATTTACATCTTGATATAACCTTGATACAAAAACATGGGGATTGACCCCAACCATAACCCCTTATTGATTTAGCCAGAAACACAGACATTATGGAAAATAAGAAACAATTTTATTTTCAATTCTACCATGGTAAACAACATACAAGATGTACCCAAGTGGTGTTTTCCTTGGAGGCAAGAAAGATGACATACTAATGAACTGCTGATAAAGTATATTTATTGTAGTGTGCAGCAGACTAAAGCCATTTTTAACTTTGCTTTAGCAGAAGCCAGAACATTCAACTTATACTACTTTAAGAAAAGTATTCATTGACATACAACTGCTTTAAAATTGTTGCAGTCAATGCCAGCATGTCTGCTGCCTAAAAGCCTGCCAGAACTCAAGACAAATGAGCTTTTGGTATGTTCTAGACTGTTTTAACAGGCACAGGCAATACAGTGAGCAAGTGACAATGATTTACAAAACAAAATTTTTTTTAATAGTATTGTTCTGATTCTGCATAGACCACCACGCTCAATCCAGATTCTTCTTGTTTTTTTTAATATTGTTAAAATAATGAGTTCATAGGATGTCATTACACTCCTAAGGCACAGCTGATAAGATACAGAATAAAGCTACAGAATAAAGCTAGCTAAAGTGGAAATAAAGAAGGAAATCTTCATGTTCAGCAAATGCTAGAATAAATAACTAATGGTGCAGGGACCAGTGTAAATGCGCAGTCCTCTTTAATGTGCTGAGGAATATGCTGTTCTATAGGAAGTACAGTATAATGGTGATAATAACATTAGCATAAAAGCAATACAAAAAAAACCATAAAAACAGTCCATTCAGTCCATGCCAGAAGCGTATCCATCAGGTATTCTAAGAAACTGCTCAGTAAGTGGCATACATGACACACCAAAAACATAATTTTTTTTTACATTTTCTGGTAATGGAAAAATGTTGTTTAGCCATTCTTTTAATCCTTTTAATAACAATTTGTTTCAAACTTCCAAAAAATGTGATATAAATGATTCTTGAGTGTGCAAGATGTTTCCATATACACACATTATAGAAATTTTCTGTTGAAGCATAAAAGATTTTGGCAACTTGATCTGTGAAAATTTACATCTGATGTAATAAGGGTCCTCAGGGGTGGATTAATGCACAGGCTACCTGGCGCTCATCTATCTTTTTTAAATTATTTTCTTCTAAAATGTATTTTTATTTGCACTGCTGGGTTCATGCAGGCACACCTGCTGGTATAAGAAGACGGTAAGGCACGTTTGTGTGCCTGGTCCCATGCTGATCCAGTGACATCACTGGCTCGCCCTGAACCCAACCCAGCGTGGACAGCTTGGGTGCATGTTTGCCTGGATCTGCACACATCCGGACCCTGCAGTAGCCTAGAAGGGGGGCAGTGGATGTAGCATGGAGCCCCCACATCTCATTAATAAGCCACTGAGGGCCTTTTTAAAGGAGAACTAAATCCTTGTCCCCTACACAGCTCCCTCCATTGGCCCCCATCCCAGCAGCAGGTATTCTTTTCAGAAATTCCTGTCTGCTGAATTGCTATAAATCTGCAGAGTTGCGCAGCAGAGGTCAAAGGCTCCATCTTCTAATCGTCTTCTGTCACTGCCAATATGCATCATGTGGGAGGATGCAAATCAGAAGCTGATTCAGTACATAGATTGAACTGTGCATGGCCCTCCAAGTTCCATGTCACTGCTCTACAGAAGAGGGTCAGCAACAGGCAGAAAATGGCACCTTTGAACTTTGCTGCACAAGTCTGCAGATTTTGAAGAGGTCAGCAGAGATTTCTAAAAAGAATACCTGGCACGAGGAAGGATCTTAGAAGAGGGGGGGCAGTGGAGGGGGCAAGATTTTAGTTCTCCCTTAAGGTATTTGATTCTAAGCATTTTTTGTGCTTGGTGGCCCACTTTACCTCTTCCATCAGGATGCTTTTATGTAAATCTGTCTCAAAGTACACATTGTTTATTGTACAATAAATACTATATGGTGGTACTTTATAAATACAGTACATGTTAATAATAAGAATGCTTTTCACAATATCACCGGTGTTTTACTTTTAGGTAAAACCCCTTAGGAAGATGGAGGCAAATCATTAAATAAAAATTTGCTACAAACAGGACACAAGTTGACCACTTTCGAAGAGTTTTTTACGCAGTGATTGGGAAATGTCATGCTGCTTGATGACAAGCTATGCTGATTTTTTTTAATTAATATGTGATTCTTTTGCTAATTTATATTTTATTTGGGGAAATCTTTTTACATACATACATACATACATTACAGACCAATAATTTTTGATTTGCAAGCAGTCAACCTCTGTAATCAAAAAAGGCAAATCAAATACTGCATTAGCCACAGTTACCCAGAAATAAGTTAATTATATTCACTGGAGGTTTGTCTGTATCAATTGTCAGCTTGTGATTTGCTACTTTTTAAGGTTATACTGGGAAGCAAACAAGCTTCAACACAGACAAAATTTACATTGTACAATTTAAATAGAAAAAAGTTAAGAATGCAAGTATATATAAACATTATTAGAAATTGAGGCTTATTAAAAATTATAGCAGTGTTAAAATAATAATAGCTTGTTCCAAATAATAGTGGTGGGGAGTTAAATTAATGATGTCATTCATTCTGTGAATAAAAAGGTGTCAGGTACAGCCCTTATTTAAGAAAGGAATGCAGCAAATGCTGTGCATCCAAAGTACCATTTCTGATGAAGACAGAGTGGGATAGTACCATTTTGGGTCTCAACATTCAATGAAGAATAACAACAGCCCTTAAACATGGTCTAGATAAAGATCCTCTTGGGACAGTAGTACAGTACAGCCGCTGTTAAAAAGTAGAATGATGTTCTACTGCCATAGAAGCTGATGCTACAGGGCTAAATTCAGATACAGAATGTACAGATATTTAAGTGCTAAATATTGTGAATCTAATTACTAATTAATTAGCCTTGTATCATGACATATCATGTTGACATTATTTTGTCTGGCAAGAAACATTTACTATTACCCATAGACACTATTAATGAATTTGCTAGTCAAATACACAGTGTCTATAAAAATGTTATCTGTGAAGCTGCAGCACCCCCTAGTGCTAATTCTTGGCTACACTAATTGAATAGTATACATGCTAAAAGAATTTATTTTGTCAATAATTCAATCTGCTGAAGAGAAGGTGAATGCAGTAAATTAGTATCTTTAACCTTAAAAGATTTTAAGGGGTTACTTTTTAAAAGGCTGGAAAATCATGTTCAAGTTACAGTATAGTTAGTTTTTCCAATTATTCCAAATGTTAACAAAAAATGTTGAGACAAACAACATCTGCAGATGAATTATTTTGAAGCACTTTTCACAAAATGTTTTATCTGTCACTGTTATATTCCAATTTCATTTTCTTTGCATGGAGCAGAATCTGTATTATGAATTAATAAGCACTGCTCTCACGAACAGAGGCTGGCCTTCAAACAAACCTCTCCTAAGTTTAACAGCAAGACATTGTTTATTATAATTATATAACGATAAACATGTTACTAGACATGATCAGAGCATCCAAAACATTTTGAGAGATTTAATGCAAATTCTTACCTTCTGGAATCAGTTCTAGTGGAAGAGTAGCAAAAAAAAATTTGAAAAGTCAGACAAGGTAAGAAAATTTGTGGTTCTACTTTTAATTGATGTGCGTAGGCCAGTGTTGCTTCAAAATATATGCTATTATACACCACTCAGTAAAGTCAATTGAAATCAATGAGAATAAAGCTGTGTAAGTGCAAATACTTGTGTAGCAAGTCAATAAAATTGTTAAAGCTATGAAAGTTTCTTATTCAATTATACAAACAACATACATTTTACAGGCACAGCTATATAAAATGGGTTGGATTGCTTTTTAGCAAGTGAAGGAATGAAGGGTTATGGAAGATAGTTCATAGTACAAGTTGATCCAGGGAATGTTCCGATTGCCATCTTGGCGTTAGGATGGATTTTTTTCTCTTCTGAGTTAAACTGGAGAGGCTTCAAACAGGGTTTTTTGCCTTCCTCTGGATCATTTAGGCAGGTTAAAAAAGTTAAAAGTTTGAATCTGATGGACGTGTGTCTTTTTTTAACCAAACTGTACATGCCATTACTATGTCTCTTGCTAACTTGAACAGCTTTTACTTAGTGAATAAAAATGTAAAATGCATCTTTATAAATGTGCAGCACATCCACTAAACTGTAACTGGGCAGGGGAAGAATAGTGAACTGCTTTGGAGAAACAAACAGCTAAGAGAAGGGATAGTTTCTGCTACAAATCACTAGTCTGAAAACTGGATTAAAGACAGGATAATGGTGCTCCAATGGCTTTAAAAATAGATGTTGGTTTGCGCAGTCTCTCTTAAAAGCCACAATTGTGGCAGGATTAAGCCTGTAGAACCGAGTCTATGGTCTTGACAATCTCTCTCACTCTCTCTTTGGTGGGAGCACAGTGAGCAAAGTGCAATTTAAAGCACAAATGCCATTTGCACAAAATGTGACCAATTTGTCAAAATATCTGTGTAACTGTGCATGAAGTTCATCACAAATCAAACACAATTGCTGCTCTTGTTGTTGGACTTAATTTAATGATGTTGATTGAACCTGGAAAACTAAACTTTTTTGTAGAGTAAAGACCAGTGTCCTACCAATTAAAACTGTCTTCAAAAGAATAAAAAAAAAATTCAGAGCATTTCATGGAGAATGGCATTTCATTATAAATATAACATTAAGGGGCAGATTTATAAAATTGTGAAATTAGAGTTCACTGCAGAAAAACTCACCCTCGTTCTAATCATCCATATGGGATTTTATAAGCGTATTTCTCAAATGGAGAACTCTAACGATAAATACCTGGTCTGTCAGCAAATTTTACAGTGTATGTTTCAATAACCTGCAGTGTATAATTCATAACGGATATTTGATTTACTTATAATACTGGTCTTTAAAACAGTTGTTTCTATATTTGCCTATGTATTGTTTACATTTTTCCCAATATATGCTTGCTTTTCTAATTACTAAAGGAATACAGTTACTGCAGTACAAGTATGGAAAACCTATTATCCAGTAGGATCTATATTGATTAACTTTTTCCCTATTATCTTAACTTGTTTCCTTTTTCTTTATAATACACTACATTATACTTGATGGGCTTGCATAATATCTTACCGGGCCTCAAGGAATGATGTTAGAAATGGCGGAAAGAAACCTCTCCTGAAAACCTCAGGTCCCATGCTTTACAGATCCCAAACCTGTACTACCCCTGTTTAAATAACCTATTTATTAATGAGATTTTAGGTTAGTACATAAAATATACAAATTAATATGATTTTATATGATTTACATAATAAAACATATGCGCATTATTTCTATTTACAAGTAGAACAATTTATTTTGATAAATGTATTCTCATAAAAGCTGGAAAAGTTTATGCAAATAGCTCCCTCTTCCAACCTTGATTATTTATGTATACGGATAAGACATAATATTACTGAAGCTATGGTGTTTATACAAATGGCCTGCAGGTGTCACTGTGTATACACAGGACTTTCTGTACAGCTTGAAAGTGAAAGTAGGAAGTACTGCAGTAGTGTAATGGCTGCATGAACCTGTTAATAAAGCACTGTTATACCCTGGTCATCCTCAGCTACCAAAACATAACAGAAGTAGAGACCTAAACTGATCTCGAAAGTTTGCTTTCTATACATGTTCTGTTAACCAGAACCCACTTTATTCTTGTAAACATCACATACTTGATAGAATAAGAGGACACACAAAGATTTTACACATAAGTGATCAGAGAACAGTTCAGTGTAATGTTTTCATTCATACAATTCTGTTAGCAACCCTTTGCACATAAAGCTTACCTGTAGGTATACTGTAAGAAACTACTGCACTTCCCTCAAAATCTGCTGGAGGATAATTTCCCTTAAGGAACATAGAAGCACTTGCTGTTTTAGAAACTCCAGGCTCTGAAAGAAAGATTTTTTTCTAAATTTACAGCATCAATAAAAAGTCTAAAATATTTTTAGCATGACCAAAAAAATAACATTTTGCAATTAAAGCAAGCAGCAAGCAGACAGGTGTCATTTTGTGGACAAGGGAAGTTGTGCATCACCCCAGCATCTTGTTTGTTATGATTTGATTGTTTTGCTGCAGAGCAGTTAGGGACCGTCTGACAATTCCTATCCACAGAAGTAAATGAAGGGAGAATTTCACTGTATACAGTCAGGTTTCTTATAAAAACAGTAGAGAGGTTTATTTTTCATTATTTTTTGTCTTTCCTTGTCCTTTAAATAGATTCCAAAATAAACAGATGATGTTACTCAATAGTTAGTAGTTCATATAAATAGTTGTATTAATTAATGTACTAATAAGTCAGTCTTTTCACTGGGGGTCTGTGGGGTTTGGCCTACACATATTCTTAACCCTGTCACAATGCTCTGCCTCTGCATTGCTTGATATTCATATTTTTCCATAAGTTACAGAAATTACATAAGTTTAGGTGATCCAGCGATCTTACTTTGGGGCTGAATAACTAATGATTCCACTGTTGAAAAGTTCATGTAGGAGATAGCTCAGTAACAGTAACCAAAAAAACTAAAGTGTTTTAAGGTAATGAAAATGTCATGTACTGTTTCCCTGCACTGGTAAAACTGATGTGTTACATATTTACATATTTTTATAGTTAAATTGGGTTGAAAAACGAAAAAAAATCCATCAAGTTCAACCCCTCCAAATTAAAACTCTGTACACACACACCCCTCCACTCATTCACACAAACTGTATTTGCCCATAGCTATACTAACTGTAGAGTTTAGTATCAAAATAGCCTTTGATATTATGTCTGTCCAAAAAATCATCCAAGCCCCTTTTAAAAGCATCAACAGAATCAGCCATCACAACATCACCCGGCAGTGCATTCCACAACCTCACTGTCCTCACTGTGAAGAACCACCTACGCTGCTTCAAATGAAAGTCCTTTTCTTCTAGTCTGAAGGGGTGGCCTCTGGTGCGGTGATCCTCTTTATGGGTAAAAAGGTCCCCTGATATAATGTCTTCTAAAGTACTTGTAAAGTGTAATAATGTGCCCTCGCAAGCGACTTTTTTCCAGCGAAAACAACTTACTAGGGATATGAACTGAAGAAGCTGCTCGGATGAGCAGTGAAACGTCCTCATTAAAATATCTCAGCAAGTCCAGTTGCTTTGAGTTACTTTTGATAAATATAACTTACTAGGAATCTATATAGAGGTATACATATGTTTTTATGCAAGACAGAATTTAATTTGATTAAGTAGCTACAGAATGACACTGCCCAGAATTAGATAACTTGTCATCTATAAAAACTAGTGATTGGCGAATTAGCGGCGAATTCCTGTGATTCGCCGCCGGTGAATAGATTCGCAAAACACCAGCTAAAACTCGCTGAAAATAAATTTGCTTAAAAAAAAACGAGTCGCTAATTTTTCGGTGAAACGGGGTAGATTCGCCCATCACTAATAAAAACCCATCCTTCTCATTTAAGGAAACTCCCAACACACTGCCATTTAGTGTATAACTAAAATAGAAACTGTACTTTCAATGCCCACATCCAGGTCATGAATAAACAAGTTGAAAAGCACGGGACCCAGTACAGAGCCCTGCGGTACACCACTAAACAGCTGTGTAGCAATGGTGGAAATTGAAAAAGGCTTAAATTATGGAAAACAGATAACACCATTATGTTCTAAAGAGCTTATTTGCCTTTGAATGGCTGCATTGCTACACAGCAGCTTATTTATATAAACAATGGTAGTGTTTCTGAAGCAAACAAACCAGTTTTAACAGTGCAGGGCAACACTACTTTATATTTGTATTACTTTAAAACACATTCATATGTATGTTACATAAGCTTCTATGTGAGTTACCTATGTTTCCAAGTAGTTTTTGTGAATGTTACATAAATGACATACATTTGAACATAACTTGTACTTTGCATAACTTTCGCTACATGGCCCCATTTCTGATCAGGATTACAATGAGCCAGGAAACATTCCCACTCCTCACCCCCCAGCACTGCCAATCACCATTCCTCAGATGCTGATGCTTGATGATGTTGATATCTTTCATGGAAGGATGTTCCTTAGGATTAGGTTATGGTTATTTATAGCAGTGACAGCACAACAACGGGAATAGGGCAGTGGCACAGGAAACCAGAAATTAGAGGGGCTGGTATGCTGAAGAGGAAATCCAGTTAATGTGCTGGGACTGTGGAGTTTGCAGGACCCAAATTATTATTTTACAAGAGGTCACCAAAGTCCGATTCCATCATAAGCACCAGTAAAAGTTACAAAACTATACTTCTAGCATAGAATGTCATATTCTTCTACAACTACTTAAGTAAGAGTCAAATATAAACTGGTCTAAGTGAACAGGAGTAAATGATGAGAGTGGAGTATTATTAGCAACACTGTCTTTTGAAGATTCAGTCTACTTCTTGCACACAACTATAATGAACAGTATATTATGTTATGTCATTCAAAATTATCCATTAGTATCATATAGTTCAATGAAAAATCATAAAAAAAAAAAATGGAGATGGTGACATAAAGGAGCAGATTTACTTAAGGGTGAAGTGGTTAATGTTGGCGACAATTCGTCAGCGTTACTGCTTTTAATGACTTTGCCTATTTACTAATAGGTGCAGGCACTGATTTGCTAGCGAAGGAGATAGACGCTAGCGGTCATTCGAACTCTATCACCAGGCGACTTTTCACTCAAATGGGCGTTACTCCTCAAATTCACTAAAATGCGTATTGAACATTACCTCTTTCGCCAGACTTGCCTTCTCCAGCTCAGACCAGGTGAAGTGCAATGTAGTGCATAGATCTTCCTCAATCTTCATTTACCTACATCATATTCTGAGTGGAAAATGCATCAAAGTTCAAAAAACGCTGGCGACTTTTTCTTTTTTCAGGGTGATAGGCTTCAGTGGGCTCATGTGCATTATAACAACTCTTTATAAAGGTTCCCTGGACATGTGTAATTAACAGTAGAAATTTTAAGTATTTGCTTCAACATATAACATAAAGATATCCATATCACTTTAAATTGCCCGCCATATGCAAATTAACCTGAGCACAAGACCTCTATCGAATTTGCACTAGGCAGAAATAAATGCATCTTCGTTTTACATTCCTTGCATTGCTGAAGTAACGCTAGCAAAAATTCGCCAGCTTCCGTTGCCCAGAACAAAACTCTGCATTTGAGTGAATTATCGTTCGCCGGTTAGTAAATCTGCCCCACAGAGTCAATATAGTGTTGTGCTTTAAATAGTAAGATCGATAAATCAATTTTTGTATCCAAACCTTCAAATGTAATAAAAGGTACTGGGGTCATTTATAAACACTGGGCAAATTTGCACCTGGGCAATTACCTATGGCATCCAATTAGTTTGCTTTCAGTGTTTTCAGTTGCTGACTGAAAAAAGTGCATCACTGATTGGTTGCTATGGGTTACTGCCCAGGTGCAAAAATGCTCAGGGTTTATAAATGAGCCCCACTGTTTGTTCAGGTTCAGAAACCCATAACAACCAATGAGATGTCTGATGTTAAACAGGTGACCAGTAAATGTTCATGTACATGTTGGGTCAGAACAACCAAAACTATATTCCTCATTTCTGACTTAAATATCCAAAAAATGTGGGAACATTTGGCTTTTTAAAAATTATTTTACAAAGCCCCTTTTTGCATAATGTGACGTAAATACTATTGCTGTCTTATTTTAAATGTATTAAGAAGTGCACTTTGAGGACATCTATATACCAGTAAGTTACCAACATGAAAGCCACTGCGACTTTTTTATACACATTTTTTACAAAAATTTAAAAGATTCTACCAGTAGAAACATATGTTTGGAGACTGTATTGCATTTTGGCCTTGAAAATAAAAGTTCACAAATCTCTCTGTGGTGTTTATTGAAAGTTGTATGTCTCTGCATATCATAAATACATACATATATTACCTTCTGAAAATATAAGGCTGAAAAAAACACTGGGCAAAATCTTAGCCTATAGAAAAACATGGGCCAAGTATTGGCCCCTACCCTTAAATCAGCTCTCCTCGGTGGGAGATATCCTTAAGAAAGAGTGCAGTAGATATATATATATA
>CM044442.1:53732699-53754270 GCA_024363595.1 Xenopus borealis | reverse complement strand
GAAAACAAGATCCAAATAATTTATATAGTGTAATTAATGTTTATTTTGCTTGACTAATGTCATAAAATATGATTTTGAATATTTTTTTGGGGTGAAGGGTCCACTTTAATTGCAACATATAACTTACTAAAAACTATAAAGTTGGTATAAAATTGCAATATGCCTAGAAAAGTGCCTTGGAGATAGAAATCCTTTTAGCCTAAATATAAAGTAATTCATCTGATATGATTATCACAGATATGCAGCTATTTCAGTCAGATTGGATCAATTACACAGATCAAAAGAAGGCCAAGATACTGAGCACCAATTTAGCTTCTGCCACTGGTTGAACCAAGTTCTAAAGAACCTGGGGCAAAACTAAGCAGTTCACTCGGATTACAGTAGAAACTGCTATTCATTTAAGGGATCACCTTCTTGCATAATAACTACCCTTCTTTATAGTCCCAACTATTTTTTTAAAAGCTATAACAGTGCCACCTAATGTTACCTAATAAATAAAATTTTTATTTATTGATGTATTATTTGAATAAAGTTATTTTTTTTTTGTTTACCCTGACTTAAAAAATCTTGTTATATCTTCCACTCTGCCTGTCCAAACCTCCCTACCCAACCAAAGATACAAAATAACTAATCTTACAAGTCAGAAGTAGTGATGGGTGAATTTATTCGCCAGGGGCGAATTCGCGGCGAATATATATATATATATATATATATATATATATATAAAACTATAGTTTAAGTGAATTCAGCACATATAATATGTATCTCCAGTGAGGACCAATACAGGGAAGATAGTTGGTACACTTTATATAATTAGTTTACTGCAGAAAATATTTTTGAAAATTCAATCGAATTTCGAATCATTCATGTGAATTTAGTAAATCTGCCCCTAAGTCTACTAGAAAATCATGTAAACATTAAATAAACCCTATAGGCTGGTTTTTCTTCCAATAAGGATTCATTATATCTTAGTTGGGATCAAGAACAAGCTACTGTTTCATTATTACAGAGAAAAAGGAAATAATTTTTTAAAATTTGGATTATTTGGATAAAATGGAGTCTATGGGAGATGGCCTTTCTGTAATTCAGAGCTTTCTGGATAATGGGTTTCTGGATAACAGGTCCTAAACCTGTACAAGAGGTCAAATTGTTATCATAGGGAACTTTTCTAAAAGACAAAATAGAATTCAAACATTCCACTTGAACAAAAAAAAAACACTGGTTATTTAAAGAAGCACGTGATGTCATAATCACTATTTAGGCCAAAAGGTTTTTGAAAATTTTTAATGTGATCCCTTACCAAGCCTACAAATAATTTTCCCATCACAGATGCCAAACTTACTGAGCTATAATTGCCAATTATCCCTTTTTAAATATTGGAATGATATCAGCTTTCCTCCAAATCATAGGTACCATACCAGATGAAAGCAAATCTGAGAAAAAAAAGGCTTATCAAAAACTGAATTAGCTCTCTTAGAACCTGGGGTGTATGCCATCTGGCCCTGGCATCTTGTTCACATTAATTTTTAGTAAAGCTTTATGAACCAAATCAGTCAGTCACTAACTAGATTGAGACCAAGCCAACATTGCATCTATGAAGTGAGCCTGGGAATTCTGACTCCTCTGTTGTATACACTGAAGGAAAAAACAGATTTAGCACATTTGCCTTTTCTGTATCTGTTACAATCATACTGGTACCATTATTTAAAGGAGCAATACTCTCAACTCGCATCTTTTTATAGTTTTAATCTTTCATAAAGCCATGCTGATTGCTGCTCATAATGCCATTCACTAGGACAAGAATTTGAATGTGATCTCTTAGCAAGCCTTCAAATAATTTACCGCCACAGATTTCAAACTTACTGGTTTATAATTGCCAGACTGATATCGTTATCCCTTTTTAAATATTGGAATTACATCAGCTTTCCTCCAATCCATAGGTAATGTTCCCTTGGCTTGGCTAGTTATCAGTGTAAATGTAATGTATTAGATACACCATGTAACATAAAGGGGTGCATTTAACTTAAAATTTCCCACCGTATGCAAATTAGCCTGAGCTGAAGACCTCTAGTGAAGTTACGCTAGGCAGAATTGAACACTAACGTATCTAGGTTTTGACTTGGTCTCTCTGCTGAAGTAATGCTAGCAAAAATGAGGCAGCATTCGTTGCCCAGGACAATACTTGCCAACTTAGTAAATTTCTCTGAGCGAATTTTCGGCTAGCGAAGTGTTGCAATGGCTGTGAAGCCGTCGCTGGTGAATTTTTGCCCTTTATCAGATCAACCCCATAGAATTACATACATAACAACCTGTAGCAGAACAAAAAGGGAGGAAGGCCCTGTACAAAAGAGCTTACAAACTAAAAGGAGAAGGCAATGAGACACAAGGTGTGGGGGTGGGCAAGATCAGAAATAAGTAAGGTGAGGGATGAAGCATGTGGTATTGCATTTGGTAGCAAAACATGGTGAGAGTAGGCTTCTTTAAAATGTTTCTTATGAAAGCAGAAAGGCTTGGAGAAAGTTGGAGGAAAGAAGAAAGGCTGAAATTTCTATACCTTTGTGAGTTGAAAGAGGTTGCAAAAAATTTTTAGAAAGTATGAAAGTGTAAAGAAGAGAAAGGCAGGAACATTTTTGAAGTGCGAAGTTACAAATTAATTTGCTAAACTCTTTACAATCAGTGTAGAACTCCACCAATAAAGCCTCAGGCCCTTGATTTTCTACCATCACCTGTTTCTTTATATTAGCTTTAAATCCTGCCTAACAAACAACAACCCTCCTCCTTTTCTATTGCCTCCATCCCTCTGATATTAACTGCCCAGTCACGCAACTCATTCAGCCATGTTTTGGCCACACCAATCACATCATATTTTCCCTTCAGTGCCAGCACCCCCCCCCCCTCCAGCTCTCCATTTCATAAGTCAGACACCTTGAATTTGTAAACATGCATCTAAACTGGTACCATATTGGATATTTGACATGTGCAGCCCATCCCTGGCAAAGAGCCTGTAGCCAATTGAGAAATCAGCCCAGTTCTCAAAAAAACCAAAACTCACTACCCTAGAGCAATCTCTCAGCCACGCATAGCTCACAACATTTTGGAAATAAAAAGATGGACAAAAAAGTTAGTTCAGTGAAAATGTTTTTGACCATGCCCATTTTTATGGCCACACAATTACCATGTTCTTTTTACAAAATTTGCCAAAAGTTTGAACATATACCTATGTTTTTTTTTTTCAGTTATCACAGTTTTGCTAATGAAGGTAACTTGCCCTTGAAGCTGTGAGTCTAACTTTTCCCAAGGGACCTGTTATCTTATATTGTAACAATTACTTCTTTGCTTATCTAGAAATTGTTACAAAAGTATTTGTTTCTTTTTGTCTGCTCAATGCAGAGAAACACAGGACTTTCAAGTACAAATGAGGGACTGTGGGTTGAGCTCCATAAAGAGGGACTGTCCCTCTAAAAATGGGACAGTTGGGAGGTATGGCCACACATTCATTTCCCTAAGCTTCTGCTGTCTTCTTAATGTTGCTCATGGCACAGGTAATATCTCTGAGAAAATTACCTTGGAAGTTCTTGCTCTCAACTTAACACAAAGTTTTTAAACTTTTAAATATAACGAGAAGATACTAAATAAATACTTGCTAATTCACGTCATGCCCCTCAAATGTGAAATCATACATGTGTTTGTTTGAGGACAAACGTATGTCCTAATGTACTCTTTTCCAAACGTTTGGCAACCCTAAGTGATCACATTTACTTACCTGAAACCCCAAGCTGGAGAAAGAGACATCAACCTGAGATTCTTCCAGCGAGCACCTGCTTCCGGCTTCTTCTTTCTTTAAATTTTTGTTTTGTAAATTATTTCAGTTCTGTAAATCTGATTCCTGTCGAACGCAGTAGGTGTTGCTTGTCCTAACTAATGAAACAATGTAATAAAAGTAATTTCTCCACCACACAAACACTAACGACCAGTGGGTTTGATGGAGGCAAAAAAATATCACATTTGCAGGCGTAAAAATACTGAGGCTATTATTTAATGGCCGAGGCCACTGCATAGAAATGTATTAAAAGAAAATAGATGGCTGCTGAAAAACCAAGAAATGCAAAGCTGTGTGTATACAGTATATTTAGTAATGCTTTTTAGTGTTTAAATTTCCTACTGCCTTTATCTGTGAGCTGAAAGATTGAAGAATTACAGAGATCTCTTGTGGCCAACAATGTTGTGGTTCATTTAAAAACCCCGTTATTTGAAATTCTGGATTTTCCATTTTAAATTTGTATTTGTTTAAATCAAAATTACAAAGATATATTTAAAATGAGACTACATTATAAAATTACTTTAAAATCTTGAATCTAACCCACATGTCCTTACAGAAATTATGGAATGTTATAAATGATGACTGATGGGATTGAGACCTGAATTATGTTTTGCTTTCAAAGAAGTAAATTTTAAACATATTTTAGAATGGCCAATTCTAAGCAACTTTTCAGTTGGTTCCTTTTTTCTTTTTCTTATTTTTTTTTTTAAATCATTTACCTTTTCTTCTGACTCTTTCCAAATGGGGGATGCTGACCCATCTAAAAACAAATGCTCTGCAAGGCTACTTTTTATAACTCTTTTTCTATTCGGGCCCTTTCCTGTTCATATTCCAGTCTCTTACTAAAATCAGTGCATGAATGCTAGGGTTATTTGGACCCTTGAAACCAGATAACTAAAATTGCAAACTGGAGAGCTGCTGAATAAAAAAGCTAAATAATTCAAAATTCAAAAACAATAAAACATTAAAACCCACTGCAATTTGTCTCAGAATATTACTCTCTACATCATGCTAAAGTTAACTCAAAGGTAAACAACCCCTGTAAAGTTTTTAGACAAATACAAGAGGTCCTCTGCACTCTACCCATAATCAATATATTAAGAACATTGAAACATTTTCCCCCATATGTAATAATAAGACACTGTTTCCACAACCTCACTGTGAGGAAGCACTTATGCTTCTTCAAATGAAAGCCCTTTTCTTCTAGTCTGTATATATATATAAATGGCGGTACATCGATGATCTGTTGTTGATATCCCCACTATTAAGTTTAAATTAACATATAGTGAGGAATCTGTCACATTTTTGGATACTAGAGTGTATAGGAAGGGTGAATACTTATATACAGATCTGCTTGTGAAATCTACTGACCGCAACAACTTTGTGCATTATGACATCCGAGATCTAACATATCATATCTCTCCCCAGGTCCCAATTACTACGTAAAATTCATCAAATTATTTATAGACATTGGCCTATTGATAAAATGAATATTACAGTTTAAGTAAGTGTGCACTTTGCATTATATATCCAGCATAGTCAATTGAGGTCAATTATATTATCTAATATGTATGCATATGGTGGGTGTGTCTACTGCTTGTATAAATAGCTGTTAACATTTTGTGCTAATGATGCTTGAAAAAGGGTCGGGAGCTCCGAAATGTCATATTTGCCTTTAACTATTAAAATTCTTTTTTGTTTCACCTTCACATGTGGTCTGGACTTTTTTGTTGAGATATATTGTTTGGAAGTGGGCTAAGTCTAGGACGGGTCAAGAACTCCACTCCTATTTGTACATTGTATATATATATATATATATATATATAATTCTATTAAGTACCTGCACTCCAACTCCAGATGTCTTTTGTCTGGGTGCTGGGTCAAGATAATCATATAATATAGAAGGATCCGCACTCCAAATTCTGTGTTCCAAAAGATTTATTTGTTCACTGTTGCATCCAACGTTTCGACCTCCATTGGGGCCTTTATCAAGGATAAAGTGCAAGTGTTACAATAAAGATTTAAATAGTCTTTTCTTGTTACAAAAATGGCGCCAAAGTGATGTCATAAACAAAGCTGTGCTGTGATTGGTACTTACATATTGCATAGAGGTAAACCAAGTGTAAATTAGTATACATTATCACCAGTAGGTGTCACCATTAATCTTAGTTAAAAAGTATAAAATTCAATCGTGTGTAAGTCCAAAAAAGTGAAACAATATTTAAAAACACTGTATAAAAACACATACGTTTGCTGAATTAACTTCTTGTAACGGCAGATGCTGCATGTTTCCATCTATAATAAATAACAACAAAGTTGCAATTCATGCCTGACATGTTTTGCAACATATTAGGAAAAACAATTCATTCTTCATCTCTATATTTGCAATACTGCCTTAAAATGTAATAAAAGGGAAAAACTCCAGTTTAAGTCAAAAAACAGGTAAACACTTGTTGCCCATTTAATCCCCTCGGTACTACGCAATCTAATTCGTGTATCCAAAAGGCTTCTCTTCTCAACAAAATGTTATCGTAATTGCCTCCTCTGTTTGTCTTAGGGATTTGTTCTATTGGCATACATCTGAAAGCCGTGGGACTATGTTTAGCCTCAGCCCAATGTTTGGCCACCGGCTGTTGTGAGATATCTTGTTTCATATTAACAGACCTCTCTGCCCTTTCTGGATCAAGTGCCGCTCTTATACTTGATCTGTGCATTGCCATTCTTTCCTTTAGTGGCCTGATGGTTTTCCCACAATAAAGGAGACCGCAGGGACATTTAATGATGTATACTACCATTGGGGTATCACATGACATTCTTTGCTTAATTGGATACTTCTTTCCCGTATATGGGTGTGTAGAAAATGTTCCCTGTATTAGGGCACTACATAATATGCATCCTTTGCATTTAAAAACCCCTGGTTGTGGTGATAAAAAATGCCCCGCACGCGGCTTTTGGTATTTGCTAATTGGGTCAGAGGGACTTAATATATCCTTCAAATTGCTCCCCCTTGTATAACTGAACTTCGGCTTGGACGGCAACTTTTTAGAAATTGTGTTATCACTGGTTATGATAGGCAACAGTGAACAAATAAATCTTTTGGAAGACAGAATTTGGAGTGCAGATCCTTCTATATTTTATATATATATATATATATATATATATATACACATATATACAGACTAGAGGAAAAGGGCTTTCATATAATATAATATATTACAATATATTTATGCTGGCCAACTACGTCAAAGTCTGATTTAGAAGGACGCATTTTCCGCTTTGTACTACGGCGCATGTGCCCAAAGTTCACCGATTGAACTTTGTGAACTTCAGGCGCATGCGCAGTAGTACAAACCAGCAAATGTGTCCTACTGCGCATGCGCATATGGAAGAAGGAAGATGTTGTGGAGGAAGATGGCGTCTGTGAGCCTACACGAAGGGACCTTTGCTTTGGAGTAATATAAAAGTTAGGGGCAATAGGCCGGTGGAGGAGGGGCCTACAAAGTGGCAAGGGGGAGGGGTTTAGTGCCGGCAGGGTTGAATTCCCCTTTAAGCTGGCCAACCAGGTCAAAGTCATCCCATATCTGGCCAGTCCTAGACTTAAAGGGGACCCGTCACTCAAAAGAAATATTCAAAATCCTATTTTATCACATTAGTCAAGCAAAATTAACTTTATCTACACTATATAAATTATATGAATCTTGTTTACTTCAGTCTGGGAATTCAAAATTATAACAAGCAGGCAGGAGCTATTTTGTGGACACTGTTAATAAGGCAAACATGATATCATCTTAGAATCTTGTTTGTGCACCAGAATGGTGGACCCAATGTCCATCCCCATGCCCTGGCTACACAATTAAACAGTGAAGAGAATAGGGGAATGTGTGGAGAGCACAATGGAAAGTGAAAGTAATGTTCTGCCCCGCCACGGGCATAGAGGACAATATTTGATTGACAGCTGATATTTTTAAATGAGCTTACAACAGCTATGAATGCTTTAATAAAAAATAGAAATTGGATTTCATTTTTAATTTGAAAAGGACTTTTATTATACAGATTTTTGTGTCTGGGTGACGGGTCCATTTTAATTTACATCTGATTTATTAAGAATTCTGTTGCTTTATTATACATTTTATAAAGGCACTAAGTTTTACCTGTAACGTACTTGCTGCTTTCAAAGTAAAACTTCCAAACACGATTGCCCTTGTATTAGCTACCAGTGGGATCACCTGAAAAAAGCTGGAAAGGGTGGGAGCTACAACATGAAGATGACCATTGCTCCTGCATAAACACAAACAAAAAAGTTGTGCTCACTACACATTTTTAAAAACATTAAGGGGGGGTGCAATGAGACTGTGACCACAAAATTCACATAGACAAATACAAGAGGTCCTCTGCACTCAACCCGTTATCAATATATTCAGGACATTGAAACATAGTGTGCCCTGAGTAGGCCCCCCTCCCTCCTCCCCTGGGTCAATGCCCCTAACTTTTTACTTATGGATCTACTGCACAAGTGCTGAAAGTCACTGACTTTCGATTAACTTTGTAGTACCTCTTATTTTGTCTATCACAGCTTTCTGCCTTTTTAAAAATATGTCTGTACAGGCCTTTAGATTTACTCATTTCAGCAGTTTTACAATGTTTACAGTAATTTATTCCATTTACTGTAGCTAACTATTACAAGCAAAATTAAGACTTACAAACACAACGTAGATCTCATTCCGACGATTACCAAAGAGCCAGAAGATGGCTGCTGTGAACCCCACTTGACAGAATCTGCACCGAGGAGTAAGTAAAGACTTAGGGGCAATTGCCCTAGGTAGCAGCTAGACTGGGGGGGGGGCTATGTAGGGCAGGTGGGTAGGGTTTTTTTTAATTTAGGGTTGAATTCTCCTTTGATAAATTAACTTAACATATAATGTAGTCATATTAAGACAACAGTATTTGCAAAAATGTAGATATCTCTTTTGACACTTTTATATACAGTAGTCCATGATAACAAATAGATGCGAACAGCTCTACAAAAGAATGCAACTGGGATTATCACTAGTTTCTACAGCTCTAATCTATGATAAATTTCCATGTAATGGCTTGGTGCCAGTAACTCACATTCTGTAACTGTTTTTCTCATCTCAAACAAAATACTTTAATTCATAATAAGATGACTCGTATTCTTATATATTGCTTGGGCAAATAATGTATATTCCAGAGAGGGCAGTTGATAACATCCCCTCTGCTGCATGAAAAGTTTAAATTGTGGACTGTAAAGAAACTTTTCCAATAATAAAAAACACATGAAATAGAATAGTTAATGATTTCTAATAAATGACTGCATCATTCTTGCTCATTTATGTTTTTCATCCAGTGACACAGCTATAGAGACAAGTGAAGTCATATTGACAAGACAATGCTGTTGGCCTAATAAGTAACAAATTGGGATCATAGCAATGCTATCTAATAGTTTAGAAATAGATATTACATTGTATTTTAATGCCAAAGATGTATAACTGTTACATATTGTTTCTAACTGTACTTTAACACTTTCAGTGGCAAGCACCTTAAAAATGTTTCGTTCAATTCGATGCAATAGATTTGTTTTCCATATAAAGTTTATATTCAATTCATTTCTCGTTCCTGATTGAAGTAAAGCACATTACTTTAATGAATCATTGCATTCAGAGTTAAGAGCGTTACCATAAAGCTTCTCTTGGTTGACAGTGATAGAAACAACACTAAGGGCAGATTTATTAAAAAAAATCAGATTTTTTCCACAATTCAAATAATTTTTGCCCCCAAACTCACACATTTTGAGTTATATTTTAGAATACTTGAATGTTGGGTATTTATTAAGTAAAAAAAAACACAAAAATTTGAATGTAAAAATTCAGCATCTAAAAGTTGGCAAAGTCACGTAGAAGACAATGGAAGTTTTTTTTTGTTTGATTTGAGGGGTTTTATCTGAAAACTTGATCAATTTGAGTTTTTGGTAAATAACCCCTAACAATTTGATGGATTCAAGTTTTTGGGGACATGAACTTGATCATAAAGAGTTTTTTTCCCTGTCGTTTTTCACTTCAAGTTTTGACATTCAGATTTTTTTCATAAATATCAAAACATTCTCACAAATCTGATCTGATAAATATACCAAATAATGCAAATGAAAATAATATCAATGAGACAGCGTATTACCCTGGAGGCTCTTACTTTATTAATTTTTAAAGCTACAAGGGGATGCCTTGTTAAAAATATATGTAAAAATGCATACAGACAGAAAGAGCACAGTTATATTTCTACTACCATTTTAAAATGCCTTTAACTAATTTAAAGGACCCATGAGTCATGTTGCATGCTGTTTACTGAAGATTGTGCTCATAAATCAATTTAATCTGATACTAATTTCTAGGGATGTCCAAAATCCACTATTTTGGATTCGGCCGAACCCCCGAATCCTTCCAGAAAGGTTTGGCCAAATACCGAACTGAATCTGAACCCTAATTTGCATATGCAAATTATGGGTGGGAAGGGGAAAACATTTTTTACTTCCTTGTTTTGTGCCAAAAAGTCACGTGATTTCCCTCCCTGGTCCTAATTTGCATATGCAAATAAGGATTAGCTGCATTCCTAGTTTTAAGAGATTTCCTGAAAGCAGAAAGGTTGGGAGAAGGTCGGACAGACCATGGAAGAGAATTCCAGAGGAGGGGTGCATGAGAGCATGTAAGGAGGTAATGAGAGAAAAGTTGAGTAGCAGGTCAGTAGAGGAGCGTAGTAAGCGGTTGGGTGAGTATATAGAGATGAGTTCAGAGATGTACAGAGGGGCAGAGTTAGGAAGTGCTTTGAATGTTAGGGTCGTTAATGATAGGGCATTGGAAGCCAGTACAGAGATTGGCAGAATGGCATGGCAGAGGAGGAGCGGTTGCTGAGGTGTATAAGCCTTCATCAAGTTCTTACCATCTCTCACAGTTTTGCTTAGCTTCAGATTTTCCTCTTTTAGTCATTAGCATCCTGCGGTGGGGAGAAGCTATGCCCTGAATATATGACCCTTTTGCCTTTTTATTAAAACAGCCCTGCAAACAATCAGCTGATTGGTAATCTTTTTAAAAGCAAACATGTTTGCTAGGTTGAAAAATGGAAAAAAAAGTTTAACTTTATTTTTGTCTCCTTATTGGGGTGTTTAAAAAAATAAAATGAAAATCAAATTAAAAGTTAATATCTCCATTAAAGTTAAAACTGAATGGCCTGAGTAGTAATCCTTTTCTTTCTGTTGATATATTGCATGCTGCTGCCCATTTTGTTTTTTTATACATTCATAGACCATATAGATTTCTATATCTTATTTAAATAATCGAATATTTATAGGCATTATGCATTAAATTTGACCCCCCTCCAGAATATCTGTGAATGCCATTACCCTTGTTTACCAAATACTGCTACTGAAATAACTTGGTCCACATTTAGTAACGGCTTATACAGCAACTGCTTTGAATAGGATCATCTTTAAATGCCTGTGTTTATGGCATGTTGATAGGAAGAGGCATTTCACATTAACATTTTTATATTGTATATTGTTTTTGGTTTTTACGTACGTTGGGGAACAATACTAATGTATGGAGAAAAGCTATAATATGTGAAAACAAACTGACTGAAAAAAATTTATAAGGAGAACTATACCTTAAACACTGCAGCTTTATGAATATGCAATTTATTTAACATTATAACTAGTTACAATTTACACATTTAGCAGGAATGTGTTACTATGCTTTTACAAAGCTAGCAGATGCTATTATAATGTTGGTATGGAGCCCCATGCCCCTCCCTAATGTTTACATTTATCCTCATTCTATTTAAATTGTTCCCGTCCTCCAAGTCTGGTATCAACTTCTAAAACAGTTGATGCAGGAGCTGTGTCACTTAGAAATTAAGGTCAGTAAGGTGGGGCTGCTGATAGGTAGCATGAGAAACATAAACATTGGATAAATGTTGCAGCACTATATACAGTAAAATTCCCATTTTCCATTTTTCAAAGGACCAGAAAGTAGTAAGGAAATTTATTATGCATTAAAAATAGATGGGACCACAAAAGACAATGTAAAATGAGGAAAAACATAAAAGCTAGCACAACACCGTCCACAGTAAACCTACCCAATCCATCTTTATGGAAGCATTGTTGGAAGGTATTAATAATCTCCAGCCCTGGTTTATGAACAGACCATTCTTTACACCCTTTTATGCAAAGTTATAACTTTATTTGTGCAGTCATCTCATGACACTTCAACATCAGTTATTACCCAGGCATCTAGGCCTTACTCTTACATGGATGCTTCTCATCTATTATGCAGTTATGGAAGTCTTCCCTAGTTTTACACCTTCATTCCCCAGTTTTACACTTGTGTCAGGGGATTAATGAAGGATGGTGTTTAGCTGCATTCCAACCTACACACTACCCCAGGGTAACATGTAGTGAGGACAGAACAAACCCTTTTTACACTTTAAGATTTAACTTACTATTTTATTAACTGAAGGGAAATCCTAGTGTCATATGGAAAGACAGTATTTGTTGGAGAATAAGGTTGAGGTATGATCACTTTAAGCATATTCCCCATGAAGCACTATCAAAGTATCAAAGTAATACTATGAGCCACCAACAGCTCTTTGTGTTATATTTCTATCAAAGTCTTAATTTGTATTAAATTATTACCATGAGCCATAATTGAAAAAAAACTCCTATGTACTGTGGAGTCAAAGGTGTAAAAGTTGAGCCCTTCAGGCTGGAGCTGTTAGTGCACCTGGGACACAGAGAGCAAACGACAGGATCAGCGAGATGGGGGAGAATGGTAAGAGTAGGGAACTGGACTAGAGCATGACTGTGCGGGCAAAGAAAGCAGAACTAGATCAGAGACTGGACAGGAGCAGGATGAAGTTGGAGAACAAAGCAGACAGTACTGAAAAGCAGAGCACGGCTGGAGCAAGGCAAAATGTTCAGACCAGAGCCAGGAGCCAGAGCTAGGGGCAATGCCACAGTGCTCAGAAAGACCAGTGGTCAGGCACTGGTGGTGAGGAGGATAGCCTTATACAGTACAGGGTCAGTTTTGATTGGCTGACCACAACCCACCAATTGGGCAGCTGCTGCAAATACACTGCAAAGGCCAGGTTATAGATAAGGAGCATGCCTCCAAGCTACTCACTAGGCTTAATGGATAAGGCATAGAGCCAGAAACCCAAAGGCCCCTGTCTTGAATCCTTACAGCAATGCAGTGCCTAGGTAAATGAAACAATATGGTGGTGCAGAACTCAAAAATAAGTGATATACATGAGGAGAGTTGTCTGGTAAGTTGACTTTCATTGTTTTTTATTCAAAATGCAAGAAACCATATTTATCGATGTTATTTTGATGTTACTGTATGTTTTGTGTCAAAAGTTCCCAGGGTGGGATTGAGAGGTCAGGCTCAGTTTTAATGCATGCATATGTGTACAGTACAATTAATGCCTTTTGCAGAACATTAGTACATTATTTCAGTCAGTCTGAATTTGAACCTGTGCAAGTCATCAGTTCTAGGCTAATATATCCCAGTGCCTGAATAACTTTAGTGTGCATTTTTGGACCATAACTGGGTGTTACTGGCTTTGGCATAGAAAACACACATTTTTCTTCTTTATTTTTATTTAAATAAATAAAAACAGATATAGGAGCTGTTATCCAAATACCCATTATTCATAAAGCTCCAAATTACAGTAAGTTCATAGACTCCATGTTAAGCAAATAATTCCCATTTTTAAAAATAATTTTTTTAATTTGTAATACTTGAACGGTACATTATACTTGAATAGAATTAATCCTTATAGGAGGTAAAACCCTAGTGGGTTTATTGAACGTTTAAATGATGTTTTAGTGTACATAACGTGTGCAGAAAACCCCAGGTCCTATGCATTCAGGATAATGTAATATAGCTGTAATAAATAATAAACATAACTGTTGCTGGCAGACTCCACCTTTTATGTTTAATTAAAACAGATGGCTCAGTAATTTTCATATCTTCATAAAACATGTCCGAGCAGGTTTAACTTTGTTTATGCTTGGTTTTTGGCAAGACCACAAAGCAGCACCTTTATGGTTTTGTTTAAGAAATGAATTGCTTCTGTTTTTGTCTGTCAGAGCTAAAGGATTTACATAACTGTAGCAAATGACCCCGTGTACGGATTTTGTCCCTGGCACTGGGCCCAGTAATATGACTGTGCGTCAGAGAAAGCCACGCTGTGCTAGCAGATTAGTGCATTTATTTATGGAAACGCCCTTATGTACTCAGTGAGCTATATAAGCCTGAGGCAGACCAGCAGAATTTTTCTTTTCTCTGTTTAGCTGCCTCAGTGAATTCTATGGTAAGGACTTCTAGCAATGTAAACAAGCCCTCTGAAGGTTGTCTGTACTCTGGCAGCAACATTGCATGTACCTATATTGCATGCAACTATATGAAAAAAAATATATTTTCTAATTTAAAACCTATTGACAGCAGATCCCCATTAGTGTGTGAGATATAATAAGGCAATATTTACAGTAGGTTACAGTTCTCATGATAACCTCTCTGACATGAACTGTGCTAATCTCTTATGTATATTCTTTTTGTTTTTCAAGATAAAGTCTTAAATTGTTATGCATCCTGGTTGTATGCATTTTCTTCTATTACTAAAAGTGTAGCCACTACACAAAAAACTGAGTGCAGTCAATGTTTGGCAGATAAAATCTGTTTTCTGGGGGTTATGCCTTTTGTGAAGTCTTGCACTTTTATGAAACTCGAAGATGTACTATTGTCTTTGAGATATAACGTAACATAGTGCCTAAAAGTATACCTGGTAAAATTTAACTGATCCACAACCATCCCCCTGCTGCCGTTCCACATCATGTGATTTAAAGGTAAAGTATCACATCATAAGGTAAGTAAATTAAGCATTGTTTTCTCCTTTTCTTTTGTGGAGCACTGAAATATTATGTTAACTGGGTCTTGTTAAGTAAATAGTTAGTTGGTTAGTTTGTTTTCAAAGGGGAAAAGTGTTATTGTATAAATCGACATATCCTCAGCATCTTTACAACTGTTCTTAATAGTTATGATGTTAAGTTTTCGGCTTCTTGTTCTGTCGCTCTGTCGAAACTGCCTTTCGTTTGCTTGAATGAAGAATCGCCTGCGCTAATGCACTCAAGGCAATTCGATTTTCACAGTTTTATTCTTTATTCAAGCAGATGGAAGGCAGGAAGAAGGCAGTTAGGGGAGATTGTCGCCCCGCAGAAGAGGCGATTAGACGCCAGGCGACTTAATCTCCCCGAATCTGCCTGTCTGCCCCAAACCCTTTTGGGGAGATTCTGTCGCCTGGCGATTAATCGCTGGTGACAATCTCCCCAAACTGCCTTCTCCCTGTCCGCTGCCTGTTTAAATCAAAAAGCACCAGCGCCAATACACACGCGGAGCGGCGATTTCCGGAATCACCTGAAGTTTCCTCACAAAGCAACTTTGCCGCGCCACGTGTACATTGGCGCTTTTTAATTTAAAAAGGCGGCGAACAGGGAGAAGGCAGTTCGGGGAGATTGTCGCTTCGATTAATCGCCATGCAACATAATCTCCCCGAATCTCCCTGTCTGCCCCAGCTTTAAGTAGGTGGTTGTACATGGGCCAAACAGACTCAGTATCTGACCGGCTTTGTATATGTTTCTTTTATCTATAACCTTATAATGAGGGCCAAACAGTGCAGTCAATGTATTTACTTAGAGCAACCTGTATTGTGAGATAACGATGCTGTTAGTTTCGATATGCAAAGAAATTAAAGGGAAACTGTCATGGGAAAACATGTTTTTTTTTTAAATGCATCAGTTAATAGCGCTGCTCCAATAGACTTCTGCACTGAAATCCATTTCTCAAAAGAGCAAACAGATTTTTTTATATTCAGTTTTGAAATCTGACATGGGGGTAGCCATTTTGTCAATTTCCCAGCAGCCCCAGTCATGTGATCTGTGCCACCACTTCAGGAGGGAACTGCTTTCTGGCAGGCTGTTGCTTTTCCTTCTCAGTGTAACTGAATAGTACGCAGTGGGACATGGGTTTTACTATTGAGTGTTGTTCTTAGATGTACCAGCCAGTTGTTATCTTGTGTTAGGGAGCTGTTATCTGTTTACCTTCCCATTGTTCTTCTGTTAGGCTGCTGGGTGGAGGAAAGGGAGGGGGTGATTTCACTCCAACTTGCAGTACAGCAGTAAAGAGTGATTGAAGTTTATTAAAGCACAAGTCACATGACTTGGGGCAGCTGGGAAATTGACAATATGTCTAGCCCCATGTCAGATTTCAAAATTAAATATAAAAAAATCTGTTTGCTCTTTTGAGAAATGGATTTCAATGCAGAATTCTTCTGGAACAGCACTATTAACTGATACATTTTGAAAAAAAAATTCCCATGACAGGATCCCTTTAAACCTTTTAGATTAGTAAGTGAGATTCAAACTGAACATATAAATACTGAGATAAAGCTGCTGTTATCTCCAGCCCTAGTGTGAGTAACTAAGTAACAAAGCTATCAGGAATTCCAGTGCCTGCTGGTTTCATTACACAGTATTAAGGTGCTGCTGCTCTGAGATAAAGGCTTTAGTGAATCAGCAAGTATTTACATCATTATAGTTACATAGTTCTAAGTAATAAAAGAAAAAGAAAAAAAAGTCCATAGTTCAACCCCTTTAAATAACCCCAGTATATTATACATACACATATCATAGTTGTTTTTTTTGCCAGTTTGCTGTCCAGTTCTCTTATTTAAATCTGCATGGAACAGATGTGGGCCCATTTAATAACAACTGAATTGTGAGGTTTTTTTTCACATATCTCAAAATTTGTGGCTTTCCATTATTTTTTAAAAGCTCTAAAAATCTGAAGCGTTAAGACCACAAAAACCTCTAATACAAAACTTTGCCAAGCAAAAATTGTCACAGTGGAAGTCAGTGGGAGAGCTGATCTTATTGATCCGCTTTAAGAGGCTTTCTGTCTTTTTTTTTGTTGCTAAAAATCGTCCAAAAATCTTGAATTTCTAGAGGTTTTCAAGGTATTCAAGTTTTCAAGGAATATATATTTTTGTGTGATCTGATCTTTTAATAAATTCAATGAAATGCATGGCTTTAAAGTTTAAGTTTCATTGTGGTTCTCTAAAACCACTAAAATCCAACATTTAATAAATAGGCCTCATAGTATCATCAGTGAGACCAGAGGCAGTACTTTCAATGCCCAACTCCAGGTCATTAATAAAGAAATGGAAAAGCAAAGCACCAAGTACAGACCCCTGTGGTACACCACTAACAACATTGGTCCACGAAAATATTCCATTTACCACCACTCAAAATATATCCTTCCAGTTTTCTATCTAATTACAAATACAATGTTCCAGGCCAATATTCCTTAGCTAATTCAGTAGCCTTCTGTGTAGTACTGTATCAAATTCTTTAGCAAAGTCTATGTAGATAACATTAATTGCTTTTATACGTGCTATATATCATAATAAAAATAGTTATGTATTTGGTCTGATATGTATCCAAACCTTTAGAAGTGTAACTATTTCAGATAAAAGGCAGCTGGTGTCACTAAAACAAACAAAGAAAAGAATTTAATTCCCCTGCTGAATACCTCTTGCTGTTTGTTCTTTCATATAAATAATGCTGACCAACTCCAAGAAAAACTAGTTTAACAGGAATGATGTAAATTTAGAAAGTAAAAGTACAGTATACAAGTAAAGCATACAGTAACACATAATGGATGAAATCAAGTATAGCAGGTTATTAGAGATGAATGGGGAGCCATGACATTAGAAATATTTCATAGACTACTACTGGACAATGTTTTATTCTAGTTACAGAATGTTTACAAACTAAGGCGACAAACGCTGGCGAATTTTTACAAGCATTACTTCGGCAGAGCGAGCAAATCAAAGCGAAGATGCGCTAGTGTTCAATTCTGGCTAGCGCAACTTCGTTAGAGGTCTGGTGTTCAGACTAGGTTGCATACGTCGGGAAATTTAAAGTGGAATGGAGCGATTTATGTTACATGGTGCATCTAACACATTACATTTACACTGATAACTACACATGCCAAGAGAACCTTAATAATGTCAATAATGTTGTTTTAATGCGCTACACATAAGCCCACTGTAAAATAATGTGCCATATGGTAGAAACTGTATGGGGGAAACCGGGTACCTGAAAAAAAAATGTGTGCCTTTTGCAGTCTAACACCCTGAATAAATGAAAAGATGCCATCTTTTTTTGGACTGGATGATTTTGCACTCAAAGATGGAATCATTCAAGTTAATGATTACAAGTTGTCAAATACTTCCATATACTTTCCAGGACTCCAGGATGATTTCTGCCAGGTTTCCTATTTCTGTAGCTAGTAGAGTCCTTAGCTACCATTAGTTCCAACGTGGCTTCTAATACCCTCAGGGCCACATTATTTCATTGAAAACAGTTAAAATGACTCTTGTGCCACTTAAGTAGAAATCATATAAATGATTACATCATTAACAAGAATACTTTTAAAGTAATTAGAACTGTGGTTTTATTCAGAATTATGACATAAAAAGTCTAAAGCCTGTAATTAATCAAATATAATGTATCACTGTGACCTTTGTGACCTCTTTTCACCCTTGTCTAAAAATTATTATTGGACATGCCAGTCATTTTAACCTTTGCCCATGCCTGTGATTTCACCAGCAGTGTTTGGACAAAGGCTGTAAAGAAAACAAAACTAAGGGAAACCTTAAAACATTTGTTTTCCATTTAACATAAACCACTGCTTTTTAGCTGAGCAAAATGTGATTATTGATTGTGATAACTGACATCACATGTTTATGAATAAGGAGTTTTACTTTGTAAATAATTTTGAATAGCACAGTCAGAAATTTTAATTAGTGGACTAATCTAGAAATGTATACGACAGGTTTCTGGTACAGGTACTTTGAAACAAAATACTGACTTCTCAGGAAGGTCTATCAATTTTCAGCCATCTACAGTATTATCCATCTGTCTAATATCTACTGGAGGGGATAGAAAATCCTGTCTTGTAATGACCACATTTGCATGTTGATGTATTCCTTGCCTACAGTTCTCTGTAAGCCCTCAGTAAAGTGTGGGTGGCCAAATCAGGCAAAGGTGTGCTCAATGGGTGCCAAACATATAGCCAGTTTATGTAAAGTTCACATACAGACCAATTTTCAAGTTCAGGTTTTTTAACAATTTAATTATATGGAATGTTAAATCTCAAGTAGCTAAACTCTAACACTAAGAAGATTTAAGATGGCTCTATATAGTATGGGCCATTCATTTGGCAAGGTTGCAGATCTTTTGTCCACTGACATGCTGGGCCCAAACAGACTGATCTGATTGTCCTCCAGGCCTGGTATGAGAGGATTGATGCAGTCCTTACCTGATGATGGGATTATAAAAACTGCCCTGTTTATATCTTGATGATTTTAAAAAGAAGCTGCTGACATGGTCTGAATGAGCTGAATCAGCAGCATAAATCTTTATATTATTATAAATTATAACTGCTGGGTAAAAAACAAAGATTATTCTTCATGCTACCCCTCAGTAAATACATCTGTGTGACATATTCCTAAGGGCTGGGGCAGACAGGGAGATTCAGGGAGATTCTGTCGCCTGGCGATTAATCTCCCTGTCCGCCGCCTGTTAAAATCAAAAAGCGCCAGCCGGAAGTTTCCTCACGAAGTAACTTCGGGCAATTCTGGAAATCGCCGCGCTGCATGTGTATTAGCAGTGGCGCTTTTTCATTTTAACAGGCAGTGGACAGGGAGAAGGCAGTTCGGGGAGATTGTCGCCAGCGATTAATCGCCAGGCGACAGAATCTCCCCGAATCTCCCTGTCTGCCCCAGACCTTATACATATTTTGGATTAGCCAGATTTAGGAAAATAAACAGGTTGATACTAAATGCAAAGATTATTTTATAAAAAGTACTGCCGTCAAAAGTGAAACACTCACTGGAGGATATACTCACAGATCACCCCAGTCCCAAGGTGCAAATCCACGACAGCAATCCAAAAAACAATTATTCTCATGTCATTAGGACATGAGAAGCAAGACCTAACGTGTTTTGTGCCTATTGGGGCACTTACTCATATGCCCAATAGGCACGAAACGCGTTAGGTCTTGCTTATCATGTCCTAATAAATTTCATAAATTTTTTAACTCATGGATTCATTATTAATGGAGGTACTCACATAATTGTTTTTTTAGCGAGATTTAGCCCAAAAGATTAGTGACCAAACTGGTCTCACTGTGAAGAAATTACCTGGTGGTCTAGTGGTGGCTCGGTGGGGAGAGCCCGCCACGTCATCGGCGGGGACGCCCACCGCGCTGTTCTTCTTTTCCTCGCAGGCTTCTATAGTGTGCGCGCGGTGCACACTTCCGCAATTTAAAGGCGCATGCCCGCTGGTGTTGTTACGTCAGCGTGCAATGGCGCCAAATTAGAATATTTAGGGACTTTTCACAATTTTGCATTGCCCTTGATAAGTTTATTCCTGGTGCCTGTACCTGTGCTTATTAAGCTTCTATGTGTTCCTGATACCTGTTTTGACCCTGCCTGGCTTGGACTATTCTGAATATCTGTATCCTGACCAGTGCCTGTCATTAGACTTCTGACTCTGCCTCATCCTTCTGATTGATTACCCGGTTTGACCCTTGCCTGTCTGACGATCCTAGCTATCTGCCTGCCTCGATCCGGCCTGCCTGACTACACTGTTGCCTTATCCTATTGTACAGTGATCTTCGGCCTAACTGACTTTTACAACTGTCGTGCCCCTTTGCTTGCCAGAATTCCTCGCCTTGTTCCTCTCGATAAGTCCAGGTGGCATCCGAGTAAGCTGAGGGCTCCTCCCGAAGCCAAAGGCGGTCACACTACAGGTGAAGCCGAGACCAGGGAACTTGGCATCCGTTCTGGTTTAGGGTGCCAACTGTGGCATTATCACGGGCCATGGAAGACCAAGATCACGATGATTCCGCTGCTGCTCCACCCACTCCATCTGCTACCACTGAAGTGCTTCTTTCTGCCTTGTTACAGCACTTGGAGGATCAGGAGCGAAAGCAGAATTATCTCCTGCAAGGTTTCCATAACCTAACTCGCCAGCTGGAGAATCCGCAAACTCCAAAGCAGCCGCCTGCTCCAGTCCCCACTCCTCCCGTGGGTTCCTCTGCTATGTGGAGTAATTCTGCCAGACCCCAGGAACCGAAAATTGCTTTTCCTGATAAATTCAGTGGGGATAGAGCAAAATTTGCACTGAATTCCGCCAGTGGGCAGTAGAGACGGGGTGGAATGATGCAGCCCTGCGTAGCCAGTTCTGTATCGGGTTATCAGTTCTGTAAGGTGTTATGTGTCTGACAATCAATCTTCATGGTCTGACTTATTACCTTGGGCAGAATTTGCTTATAATAATGCAACACATTCCTCTACTGGTCAGTCTCCGTTTTTTAATGTTTATGGTTTACACCCTAAAGCTTTTTCTTTTTCCGGTTCTCTATCCCCTGTCCCTTCTGTCAACTCTGCTCTTGGTCAATTTGCTAAAATCTGGTCTAGGGTGTATGACTCTCTATCCTCTGCTACAACTGTTCAAAAGAGGGCGGCTGACAGGTCACGTAGAGAGTGTCAGGATCGCGCCGCCCAGAGGCTTACCTTAGCTCCGGGCGGCACGTCCTCTCTGTCCGGCGTCCTATCCACAATGGC
>CM044442.1:53709349-53728901 GCA_024363595.1 Xenopus borealis | reverse complement strand
TGTTCCAGAGGGACTTCCCCTGCAGCCTTTGCAGCTGACAGCTCCAGTGGACTTTCCCCGCGTCATCGGCGAGTACGCCCGCTGCAATGTTCTTCTTTTCCTCGCCGGCTTCTATAGTATGCGCGCGGCGTGCACTTCCGCAATTTAAAGGCACATGCGCGCTGGCACCGTTACGTTAGCGCGCAATGGCGCCAAATTAGAATATTTAAAGGGACTTTTCACAATTTTGCATTGCCCGTGATAAATTTATTCCTGGTGCCTGTACCTGTGCTTATTAAGCTTCTATCTCTTCCTGATACCTGTTTTGACCCTGCCTGGCTTGGACTATTCTGAATATCTGTATCATGACCAGTGCCTGTTATTAGACTTCTGATTCTGACTCATCCTTCTGATTGATTACCCGGTTTGACACTTGCCTGTCTGACGATCCTAGCTATCTGCCTGCCTCGATCCGGCCTGCCTGACTACGCTGTTGCCTTATCCTATTGTACCGTGATCTTCGGCCTAACTGACTTTTACAACTGTCGTGCCCCTTTGCTTGCCAGAACTCCTCGCCTTGTTCCTCTCGATAAGTCCAGGTGGCATCCGAGTAAGCTGAGGACTCCTCCCGAAGCCAAAGGCGGTCACACTACTGGTGAAGCCGAGCCGAGACCAGGGAACTTGGCATCCGTTCTGGTTTAGGGTGCCGACCGTGACACTCACAATACACAAGTGACAAGCCAATTATCTGATCTTTTGTTGCATCCTCATCTGTATATCTGCTTTATTCTTTAGTTTGCCTTGTCTTCTTAAATTTCTTTAAAATTTTGAAAGAATGTTGTGCTTGCAAAATACTTCACTGAATATTAATTTCATTTTTCAAATTTTTAATTAATTTCACATTTTATGTAATTTATTTAGATGCCTGAGTTTCAGAAGAAATCCGTCCACATTAAGGACCCTGAGAGAGTGGAAGAATTAATATGTGGGCTCATAAAAGGTGGTGCTTCTATGCTCCAGGTATGAGTAATTATCTACAGTTAATACTGTATATAAATACAAAAGCAACCTTAATTTTACTCTGCAACAACTTTGGTGGTGCAATTGAAAGAGTGGAAATGTAATGATCTACAGTATTTGAATTTGACCATTAATCTTTTTGATAACTAATACTAATGATGTTTATTAGGATGTATGTAAATAACTCAATGAGGCTGACAAGTTGCCTTTAATCCTATGCTTTTTAATTTACAGCTGATTTTAGAGACTAACCATTTTATTTATCTATAGTAGAGTCAAGACATATGTATGAGTAATGCTGCATCTGCACTCCCAGGAGACAAAACACAACTAGGCCTTATTTATGAACACTGGGCAGTAACCTATGGCAAGGTGCAGATTTTTCCCAGTATTCATACATGAGCTGCTGAACAGCATAGTTCAACCAAGATTGTTATGAGAATGAATGCTGGGAGAGATGATGGGTTCTGTCTTCAAAGATTGATGTATTTTTACCTTTTTTATGCCATCCACTCAAACAACTGACTTTCATTTCCAAGCTTTTTTTTAAAAAAAAAAAATGCTTTTAAAAAACTAATCCTATTCATGAATGCAGTGCATAGTGCAAAACAAGACTTTTAGGATGTGAATCAACCTGCACCACAATGAAGTGTTGTTGCAAGTTGAGCATGATGCCCCAATACATGCGCAATTATTGTATATTACATGCATAATTTTACAATTTAAATTAAAATATTTTCAGAGTGGGTACTGTAATTCATGCTTCCCAATGCATGCTTTGTTGATAGCAGTCTTATGAGGGAATGTCATAAAAGTCGGTAACGGAAAAACTATTTGCAATGCGAAAAAGTTATGCCTTTGTGCGAACAATTTTAGCTTTGCGTGAATTTAATATAGCTTTTGTGAACCCAGAAACTGTTTAGTGACCGCTTTTGACAGTGTAAGAGAGTTTGCAAATTGTACGGCTTACGCCAATGCGCAGTCAATGTAATAAAACTTCTTACTGAAAAAGTTGTTTGCTCCAAAAGATTACAACACATTCAAGCACTTCTTAAGAGTGCACAATTGCTATTCGCAGTGTGCAATTAAGGAACAATATTACATTGCAAGATGTGGATTTTTAATTTTATTGATGCACATTTTTTTGCTCTTTGCAAATTTTATTACATTCCCCTGTTATTCACTGATTTGGTTGGCACAAGTAAGTAGCAGCAGGTTACCTGCCAGTAGAGACCTGTAACTACAACCATGTACATATTTGCGCTAATTCCAGGGTTACTTTGTGATAATGCGTGCACTTGCATGCACAAGCTGGGAAGGTACTTTGGCATCTACAGAGTGAGAGTATGTGTGTAATGTCCTGAATTCATGTTCAATTTGTTTTGCCATGCATTTTAGGGACCTATTTATCATTCTGTTTAAAACGTTGGAGAAAAACATTCCCAGTAATGTTGCCTACAGCAACAAATTAGTTCTTGCTTTTGTTTTCTTGTGAAATCTACTTGCTCATTGGTTGCTATGGGCAACATCACTGCTAATGTTTTTCGACAATGTTTTACACAGCATGATAATCAGGCCCCTTAATGTTTTACATACAGTTTATTTAAATGGTAACAATTTAATATGTCTGCCACCATTTGATTAAAAATTATTTGAACACTGTGGTCGTTTTTATTTCAGGTAATTACAGATTTTGACATGACCCTAAGCAAGTTTTCCCACAATGGAAAAAGATGTCCTACATGCCATAGTAAGTAAACTACATTAAGGAAATGTCCACGAAAGGGACATCAAAATACAATGCCATATCAATAAAAAGCCCATTAGCATTGCAAACACATACCATCGGCCTTTCATGGAATTATCATTTCTATGTAACCCAGAATACAGATAAATTATCAATAACATTGCTTCCTCAATATTAAGAGATGACATCTAGTTCACATGATCATTCTTTACAGGAATAAATTTGGCACATGTGCAGTTAGCGAGCAGAAGAGAGGGGAAGTGACAATATAAAGATGGCAGCCGCAAACTTCCAGTTGCTAATTAACATGAAACTGAAAAACTAGAACAAATTTTTATATTCTGATCCGGTGTTTTAGGATTGGGAACCTAATGAATGTTTGGGGGAAAATATTATAAAGTAGACTATTGTCCTTCTTTAAAGGATTCATATTCCCTTCTATATTAGTTAAATGTGAAATTGCACATTAAGCAGCAGATTTACTAAGGGTGAAAGTTTGAATAAAGGTCGAAATTTAAAAATTGTAATTTTAGGCTACTTCGACTGTTGAATAGTCCAAAATTCGATCTGAGTTGAAAAAATTTGAAAATTGACATTTTTAAGTACTGTCTCTTTTGAATTTGAATTTGACCATTCACCACCTTAAAGCTGCCGAATTGCCATTGTAGCCTATGGGGGACCTCCTGGAAGCTTTCCTGAAAACGTTTTTAAGTCCTGGAAAATCGAAGGTATTTTTGGAAAATCGTTTGGATTGTTTGATTTTAATTTGATCGAATTCATACGAAAACTGACCTATTTGATCAAAAATGGTCCATTTTTTATTGAAACTCCCCCCCCAAAAAAAAATTTGATGGTCGAATTTCGCATTTTCTTTTCATTCAAAATTCGACCCTTAGTAAATCTGCCCCTTAGTTTTTTTTTTTTTTTAGATTTCATGACTAGCAATTTATAAACTGCTAATATTTACCTACCTAGGTAAATACCAGACATTTTTGCCAAGCTGGTATTGCGTTGCAGTGAAATGTTATAGATGAGGCTTTTCATTCAAATTCTGTGATTTAATAGTCTATTCCAGATTATTATTTTTAACTGCTCTGAATGCTTTCCCACCAACAATAATGTAAATTATTGGTAAGAACACTTACCAGTCACTTTGGAAATCCAAAGTGACTTGTATGTTCTCCCGCCCACAATTTACATTATTGAGACTGGTAAAGCCAGGGTCGCCATCAGGGGGGGACAGGGGGGACAAGTGTCCCAGTCCCTGGGCTGAAGTGGGGCCAGATGTGCTGCACTTTTCGAAGAGCTGGGCCCCCCCTTACGAGCGACAAAGCCATGCCAGCTCCTTCTGATGTCCTGACTGAGCAGCTGAATGCAGAAGTGCCAAACAGATGTGAAGTCCTGAAGAAGCGAAAATACCCGAAGTCACGAAGGAGCTGACACTGAAGTCCTGAAGCAGCGAAACAAAGTGACGAAAGGAGCCGACACTGAAGTACTGAAGCGGCGAAAAGACCCGATGTCACGAAGGGAGCTGAAGCCACGAGTTCAATTTTACTGACACCAATGTTTTATTTTAATACTCTTTACTGCCACCAATTTTTTTAAAAAACATTTTTTTGGGGCCCCAATATTTTTTTAACTTATAAGGGGGAACTGACGACAATGTTTTTTAAAAAAATATTTTTTGGGGCCCCAATTTTTTTTAACTTGTAAGAGGGACCCTGTCACCAAGGTTTTTTTTAAAATATTTTTTAGGGTCCCAATTTTTTGGGGGGGCCCTGACCATCAATAGCTTTTTATAGCTTTTGTGTGTGGGGGGGTTACTTTTTTAGGACTGATGTCTGTGTGGTCTTTTAACTGTGATGTGGAGTGGGTGGGATCCGGGGTGGGGCTTGGCCCGAAAGTTTCATTGTACGGGGCCCCGTCATTTCTAATGGCAGCCCTGGGTAGAGCATTCAGATAAGATACATTGTTAGTTCTAGAGGAAATTAATTACAAAGTGATTAATTTTCCATGTGTCAGTGGCCCACGTGAGCTACACAAGATCAAATATATCTGTTTTTAGCTTGTTTAGTCACAAGCATGCGGTCACAAAACTATAGGCCAGTTAGTCTGACGTCGGTGATAGGAAAGCTTTTTGAAGGATTAATAAAGGATAGGATACTGGACTTCATAGCAAATAACAATACTATGAGTTTGTGCCAGCATGGTTTTATGCTTAATAGATCTTGCCAGACTAACTTAATTTCTTTTTATGACAAGGTAAGCAGGGACCTCGATTCTGGGATGGCAGTGGATGTGATTTACTTAGACTTTGCTAAAGCATTCGATACAGTGCCACACAGAAGGTTACTGGTTAAATTAAGGAATGTTGGCCTGGAACATAGTATTTGTACCTGGATAGAGAACTGGCTAAAAGATAGACTTCAAAGAGTGGTGGTAAATGGAACATTTTCTAATTGGACCAGTGTTGTTAGTGGAGTACCACAGGGCTCTGTACTGGGTCCCTTGCTTTTCAACTTGTTTATTAATGACCTGGATGTGGGCATTGAAAGTACGGTTTCTATTTTTGCAGATGATACTAAATTGTGCAGAGCTATAGGTTCCATGCAGGATACTGCCACTTTGCAGAGTGATTTGTCTAAGTTGGGAAACTGGGCAGCAATCTGGAAAATGAGGTTCAACGTTGATAAATACAAGGTTATGCACTTTGGCAAAAATAATATAAATGCAAGTTATACACTATATGGCAGTGTGTTGGGAGTTTCCTTAAGTGAGAAGGATCTTGGGTTTTTATAGATAACAAGTTCTGGGCAGTGTCATTCTGTAGCTACTAAAGCAAATAACGTTCTGTCTTGCATAAAAAAGGGCATAAACTCAAGGGATGAAAACATAATTATACCTCTTTATAGATCCCTAGTAAGGCCTCATCTGGAGTATGCAGTGCAGTTTTGGACTCCAGTCCTTAGGAGGCATGTAAATGAGCTGGAGAGAGTGCAGAGACGTGCAACTAAACTGGTTAGAGGGATGGAAGACTTAAATTATATGGGGAGACTGTCCAGGTTGGGGCACTTGCTAGGGGACATTTACACTTTACAAATATATTCGAGGACTTTATAGACAAATATCAGGGGACCTTTTTTACCCATAAAGAGGATCACTGCACCAGAGGCCACCCCTTCAGACTAGAAGAAAAGGACTTTCATTTGAAGCAGCGTAGGTGGTTCTTCACAGTCAGGACGATGAGGTTGTGGAATGCACTGCTGGGTGATGTTGTGATGGCTGATTCTGTTGATGCTTTTAAGAGGGGCTTGGATGATTTTTTGGACAGACATAATATCAAAGGCTATTTTGATACTAAACTCTACAGTTAGTATAGCTATGGGCATATATGGTTTGTGTGAAAGAGTGGAGATGTGTGTGTGTGTATGCTGGGTTTTAATTTGGAGGGGTTGAACTTGATGGACTCTGTCTTTTTTCAAACCAATTTAACTATGTAACTATGTAACTATAAATGTCTACAAAAATAATTTGGTTTCAGATATATTGGGGAAAATTCAGTAAAGTGCAGAAATGCACTAGCGTTGCCTTCGCCGACGTTCACTGCACTTCGCCAGGCGAATTTTCGCCAGCACTACGCAAATTCACTAAGATGCGAATTTGCGCTCAAGGTGGCGAACGTTAGCGAAGTAGCGCTATCGTTACTTTGCCAGGGAAAGCGTATTTACGCTAGCGATGCCTAATTTGCATACGGCACGAACTTAAGCGTATAATAGAGGTGTATGATACAGCCACTACATTACACTACACAAGCCCAGGAAAGCTTTAATAAATAAAATAAAGTTGCCTATTGCCCTAAACATGTGCCCCCTGTATAGTTGAGTTGCCATATGTTAGGAAATGTAGGGGTGTAATGAGGGTAACTCAAAGAAAATTTTCGCTCTTTTTCAGACTATCACCCTACAAAAAGTAAAAGATGCCAGCGTTTTTTGGGACTTAGAAAAAATGTAAAAACTTTTTCCCAAACTCCTATCTATTGTATTGAACTTCGCCAGGTCTGACCTGGCGATGTAACGTCTAGCATAAGAGGTAATGTTCACAAAAATATGCATTAGCATAGTTACGTCCCTTCGTCAGTGGCGTAAGGGTGCGAAGTTGCGCAAATCGATGTCCTTTGCTAGCGAAATTCCGCCAGGGACAATGTTAGTGAATCGGCGAAGTTGACGTCACACGTTTTAGTGAATTTGCCCCATTGTTTCTGTAGTCTGGCAGGGCAGAATGATAAGACGACAGCAAAGGACAGAGATGAATTATAATTTCATATACAGATAACTTTAAAATCAGTGACATTTTCTTTAAATGTAGCTTGTTCAGTGCCTTAGAATAACATTTTCTTTCATTATAGTCACATTTAGTTAATTGTATTTGATAAAAGAAAAAAATCAAGTTTAACCCCCTCCAGTTAATTCTAGCACACATCACACACATAAACAGAACTATCTATACACTCCCATATACTGCATAAACAATACAGGTATGGGACCTGTTATCCAGAATGCTCATTACCTGAGCTTTCCGAATAATGGATCTTTTGTAATTTGGATCTTCATACCTTAACTACTGGAAAATCATGTAAACATTAGATAACCCCAATATGCTGGTCTTGCTTTTAGTAAGGATTGATTATATTTTAGCTGGGATCATGTACAAGCTACTGTTTTATTTTTACAGAGAAAATTTTGGATTATTTAGCTAAAATGGAGTCTATGGGATATGACCTTTTTCGTAATTTGGAGCATTCTGGATAATGGGTTTCCGAATAATGGATTCCATACCTATATATACAATACAAAACTAACTTTGTATTACCATAGCTTTAGGGTGGATCAAGGCTATTGTGGGCCCCATGAAGAAATATTTTTTTGCCCCCTTTTTCATATAATAATTTTTCTTTTTTAACATTATAGATATTATTGACAACTGCAAACTTATCACAGACGAATGTCGAAAAAAGGTATGTAAAAGGTATTATGTTCTTGATCCAGTTAAACTACTTGTATAGGGTACAGCATGCCCTGACCTCTGTGTGATTACCAAGGCCTATGCCAGTCCAGCCCTGGGTATAGCAACATATTGCAACTTAACTGTGGGCTTTCAGAAGCAGACGCACAGCAAATGTACTGATAATGTCACAACAAAATGTCCCTGGGAGACATGGGGAGAGTCATTGGCACTTGAAAGTAAGTGCAGCGTAGAGATTGGAGTGAACGAGTGCATACATCCAAGTTGAATAGGGTGGCAGTCGGTTGGATACCACATTACTGCAACCTATAGTTAGCAAGTGCGTATATGCATGTATATATATATATAAAATTTTTCAATAAAGATCCGCACTCCTAAGCAGAATCAATGTTACGCTAATAATTGTTGTATACCCGGGTGCAGCCGTCAGGGAAAATTCACAAAAATAGATTTTAAGTCAGCGCACTCCTAGGATTTTTTAAAAAAATTTTTTTGCTTTATTCCATATAAGTTTTTTGATCGACGTTTCAACTCGTGTCTAGAGTCTTTCTCAAGATTGATATCTATATTGACAATTAACTGTATTTAGACTTGGTTTCTTGGTGTTGTTAAAGTAAAGGAATATGATGAATAGTCTGTGTAATGTCGGCTACATTGTAAAAAGTTTTAAAAGGTAACAATTGTTTTACAGAAAAATGATACTTACAATAGCTAACTGGAATTAGACACTCAAATAAAACACAGCCATTTCCATTCCTAAAAAAGACGTGTCTCAGAGAAAGTTTATTACACTGACTGCGCACTAGCGCAATCTAAAAAAATCATAATCGTATTCCCCTCTCAAAAGTAGTCGCTAAATAGTTTCCGGTTCACAAAAGCTATATTAAATTTTTGCAAAGGCAAATTTGTTAGCACAAAGCCATACCTTTTCGTATTGCGAATATTTTTTCTGTTACCGATTTTCAATACATTAATACACCCCATAACTTTGTGCATTAAACTTTACTGTTGTTCTTTCTTTAGTTATTTAAGCTGAAAGAAAAATACTATGCTATTGAAATTGACCCAGACCTAACTATCAAAGAAAAATCTCCATACATGGTTGAATGGTAAGTTAAAAAGAAAATGAGACCTTGACTGCCTTGAGACAGTTATAGGATGAATAGTAAACCTTGCACTATTTCTGCTCCATTAAAAGCTTTATTAAGAAACATATACAGGTATGGGACAAGGGGTTTTCTGGATAACAGATATTTCTGTAATTTAGATTTTAGTCTACTTGAAAAACATGTAAATATGAAATAAACCCAATAGAATTATTGTGCCTCCAATAAGGATTAATTATATCTTATTTGGGATCAAGTACAAGGTACAGTTTTATTATTACAGAGAAAAAGGACATTTTGTTTTTCCAAGGGACAAAAACATGTTACGTTCACTCACTTGATGGAGTTGTCCATGTCAGTCTCTATGCAGGCAAGAATTTATGTATTGCATGAATTTGCAGTTTGAAACAAATTAAGAAAAACAATGTATCCTTGAGGTAGCAATGTGATTACACATTTGAAAAGGCTTCTGGGTGACCTTGTAACAGTGACAAAGCACAAAGCTAATGGCACTATCAGAAATCTCCCTTTGGTGGGATATGTCAGTGTCTACAGTTTCTTTGCTTATGTTTTTTTTGTTGGTGGAGAAATGCAATGTGAAATATATACAGTATGTGACATTTTCATAGAAGGCATATAGGGTTTTTAGGGGATTAGAATAGCACAAAAAAATGATTAAAATCAGTGCTATTAAATAAATTGCATGTTGTAAAATAGCAAGAGAGTATTTTACATCTTGTCAGTAGCAATAATAATAGTGTGTGGGGGGGACAAAAACAAGTAGGGACAGTGGTAAAACACATGAATGAAGGAAGTAATCAAAGTACAAACTGAACTGTAACTTTGAGGAGGGGAAAAGAGTCCAAATAAAGAAGCTTGAACTCAGCCTTTTTAAAATAATTAGATTATTCACTCACTCAAAGATTTGTAGCACTCTAAGAAGAATTTTTCTTTACGTGCTGATAGTCAACATTTTGGTCCATCCCTTCGAACTTTATCAAAGGTCCATTTAAACTCCATGGGGAAAATTCACTAAGATCAGAAAATTCGCCAGCGTTGGCTTCGCCATGTTCGCCACACTCCGCTAGGCATATTTTCGCCATCGCTATGCAAATTCACTAAAGTGCAAAGTTACGCTCAGGTCGGCGAATGGTAGCGTAGTTGCGCTAGTGTTACTTCACCAGGCAAAGCGCAGTTACGCTAGCGATGCTTAATTTGCATACGGCGGGAACTTTAACGTATAATAGAAATATATGTTACAGCCACTACATTCCACTACACAAGTCCAGGAAACCTTTAATAAATTAAATAAAGTTGTCCTATGGCCCCCTGTATAGTTGTGTTGCCATATGTTAGGAAATGTAGAGGGGGAAGGAGGGTAACCCCCCCAAAAAAATACAATCTTTTTCAGACTATCACCCTTCAATGGTAAAACACGCCAGCATTTTTTTGGGACTTAGAAAAATGTTACCATTTTTTTTTTCAAACTCCTATCTATTGTATTGAGGTCTGGTCTGACCAGGTGAAGTAAAGTCTAATGTAAGTGGTAACGTTAAGTAAAATGTTGTTGATCTTAGTAAATTTGCGGAATTTGTCAGCGCGCAACTTCGCCTGGCGAAGTTGTGCAAGTTTTTCTACTTCGCTAGCGAAAATTCGCCAGATTGGTTGTTAGTGAATTTGCGAAGTTATGAAATTAAGTCACGCTGGCAAATTAGCGATAGCGTTAGATGCTTCGCGCTTTAGTGAATTTGGGCCCATTTCTCTTACCAGTGCATTTCCATTACTGTACCTCCAAGGATGAAGATACATAGCAATTTTTTGAGGTTAGTCACATTGACTTTTGAAATGAATTGAGGCAACTGATTGCTATAACTCAAACATCCTATGATTCATCACTGCAATATGTCACCTCGATAGTGGGTTTGAAAATGTCCTTACTAATTTCTTTACCATGAAGGCCACACCACCTTCCATTTACTGGAGCCCCTCCTTGGAAATGCTGGCTACAGTGTAGGACTGGCCCACCAGAATACCAGGAAAACTCCCGGTGGGCCAAGGTGTCAGTGGGCCCTCATGCTGCTAAACTTTTGGCCTATTTCATGTCCATTCCCTATTTCTATGAGAACAAAGAGGCTAAATAGATGGAATAATTGATTATAGTATGTAAAGAATACAAACTAGGAGAATAGAGGTTGATTGAGGAGATGAAGAATATTAGTACTGAGAGTGGCCCCTGGTCTACAGTTTTTGGGTGGGCCCCTGGTCTAAGGTTTTTGGGTGGGCCCCTTGTGTCCCAGTCCGACACTGGCTGGCTATATAATATGTTAGAGCACTGCACCCCCCGTTGCCTTCTATGATTGACCTGCCTTCTTGCTGTATTTTACTGTATTCAAATTATTTTGAAAAAACTATGAACTAGGAATAACATTAATATTGTAATAATGTATTAAAATATTGACATTTCAGGTATACGAAATCTCACACATTACTGATTGATCAGCGTTTGCAAAAGGACAAACTAGCAGAAGCTGTAAGGGAATCTGATGTCAAGCTCAAGTAAGATTTTAGGGCTCATTTACATGTACAAGTTCAGTGTGAAAGTTCTTTTACCCACCCATGTTTTTTGGATTTTGTTAACTTGCATCACTTGCATTACACCACTGTATCTATTGACACAGCCTGTTGTGGGAACCTGTGGGTCAGTAGATGTACTGCGATTTGTATAAACTCACTAGCTGATCTATTTAGCACTTTCTGCTCTCATCACGCATAAGCGCAAGGAGTGTCTTTAGACACAAGTACCTTTAAAGAACAGTAAATCCAAAAACTGATAGTTTTTTCAAGTAATGAAAATATAATTTAGTGTTGTGCTGTACTGGTACAACTGGTGTGTTTGCTTCTGATATTCTATAATCGTTTATTTAAACATGTTGCATAAGCATTCAAACCTTAAAAAACGAGAAAAGGCAAAGGATACACAGCAGACAACAGATATGCTTTGTATTATACAATGGGATTCTTATCGGGTATCTACTGTGTATCCTGTGCTTGAATGGCTGCCCCAAAGCCTGCACAGCAGCTTGTTTATTTAAACAATAGTAGAGGCAAACACACGTTTTATCAGGTTGTATTTCAGATTTTTATTGTACACACCTTTCAGGTTTAATGGCAATTTTAACTTGATGACAAATTAAACAGCATAACAGAGGCCTGCCATTAGTAAGTATCAGCAGTGGTCAATATCCTGCAAAGATCTTATCTTTTGCACAGACTTGGCTGTATAACAGTGCTACAGGTTTGTTATCATTTGGTAACAAAAGCATAGTTTGTGTGCAATGAGCCATTATATAAACCAGGAAATTCAATCATGTATTAAACTTTAAGTTTACGGTTCTAGTAAATTTATTGTCCAGGTTATACCACTAAACCTACATTTCCTCTCAAAAGGGAAGGCTATGAAATGTTCTTTGACATACTCCATAAGCACAGTATTCCAGTCTTCATCTTTTCAGCTGGACTTGGAGATATATTGGAAGAAGTTATACATCAGGCAGGAGTCTACCATCCCAACATGAAAGTTATTTCCAACTTTATGGAGTTTGATGAGAATGTAAGCAAACGCATAGCTCAAGTATTTTAAGAATGTTTATTTCTTTTTCATTTAATTTTTTTCTAGTATCACAGTTTCACAGAATGAAAATAATACAGCTTATTAAAAATAGCCTGTGTGCCTGCACTTGTGTAAAGCAAAACACTCATATGACTTAAAATATGATGAAAAAGAGAAAAATTTTATTTGTTATTCCAAAGTTTTGGTCTGCCTTGAGACCTTTGTCAAGGTGATAGATTGTAGGAAATGTAGATTCTAGAAAATGTTGCATTCATTTACAAAATACAATATGTATTTAGAGTTTACAAATTAATAATCATAAATGACATCTGTACAGCTGACAGACCCGAATTTGAGGCAAGACCACAAAGGCCCAGGCCTAGGAGTGGCAGAATTTGAAGGGCCAGTCGCATCTCAGTTAGCTACAAGCAGTGGCGTAGCTACTACCTGGTGGGCCCTGGTACAGGATGGGCACCTGGGCCCCCCTGTCGGGCCCTTACCTCTATGAATGGCATGCTAGAGTGTTTATGGCATGTGTGCTGTAAAATCTCCCCCTAGATAACCGCCTTCCATAACCATTATCATGGCTTCGATGGGCCCCAAGGGGGTGGGCGCCCTGGTGCAATTGCACCCTCTGCACCCCTGGTAGTTACGCCACTGGCTACAAGCACTGGAGAAGCACGTCAGTCTCCAGTGTTGTGTCCAACCAATAAGACATGCACGCATGTGCAGGAAGGGGAGGCGACTGCAAGGGGAGGGCTCAGTGGAGGGGGAAGGAACCAGAACCGGACAGTGGAGGGAGAAGGAACCGGAATGGGACAGTGGAGGGGGAAGGTACCGGAATGGGACAGTGGAGGGGGAAGGAACTGGAACGGGACAGTGGAGGGGGAAGGTACTGGAACAGGACAGTGGAGGGGGAAGGAACTGGAACAGGACAGTGGAGGGGGAAGGAACTGGAACAGGACAGTGGAGGGGGAAGGAACCAGATCGGGACAGTAGAGTGGGAAGGAACTGGAACAGGACAGCAGAGGGCAACAGAACCAGAAGGGAGGGGAAAGAGGGGGGGAACAGAAATGGCAGGGGGTGGAAAACAGGGCTGGCCTAGGGTCAGCTGGTTTGTAAATCTGGGCCTGACAGCTGAGCATTTGTTCTAGTTGTAAATGTTTTATAAGAACAATGATGATTGGCTTTTTCATAGAAAATGCATTATAAATTATGTATTTTATTTTCCAAAGGGTATTATAACAGGATTCAAAGGAGAACTAATACATGTGTACAATAAACATGATGGTGCCTTAAAGAATACACAGTACTTTGGCCATCTAAAGGACAACAGTAATATCATACTGCTCGGGGACTCCTTAGGAGATTTAACTATGGCTGATGGAGTGCCAAATGTGGAGAATATCCTTAAAATAGGATTTCTTAATGACAAGGTGAGTCTCTCTCATGTATTCAATTTAAGTCCTATACATTCTATTGTCAATCCAGCCTCATAGAAATCAAATCATTCCTGGCTCTATGGATCAGTTACTACCGATCATATGAAGGGGAAACTAGTACCTTCTAAATATGATTTGTATTTGGTTTACATGTCAAGAGGATGCCCAGCTAAGTTCAACGCAATATAGTTGAACTTGGTTGAATGCTCAATCCTTATAAATAAGTACGATTCACAAAGGCTTAGAGCTAGAGAGCTAGTTTAAGATTTCCATAGACCGTTACTATTTATTGGACTTGTGGGGGGGCTATTGTATTTTAGTCCTGGTCTGTGTACCAGCCTAAGGTAGCCATAGTTCTTTAGTAGTGAAACTCTTTACCTTAGAGGAAGCCAGTAATTCAAAATCTTCTTTTCTGCTGATTTACAGCACATGCTCTGTGTGGCTGTCAACCAGAGTTTAGGGACCGATGCACAATATACTGTACTGTATATATACAATATACATAGAAGTCATAATGCAAGGCTAATTAATGTTTCATTCTTTGAAACCCTTTATTTTGCTGCCATAGAAATGATGAATCTTTATTTTGGAACAGTAAGTTTGGAATATAAAATAAAGTATCTCTAAACACATTTGTTTTTAGGGTTTATTTCTCCTTTTAAAGAAAATCTCCATTTAGCCAGATAATGCATGCAACTCATATGAACCCCAGCAGCAAATGCATTATTTCCACCTCTCTTGGTAGATTATTTAGAAACCTTTAATTAAAATCGTAGTGCTGGTGCTGCTGCTGCTGCTGCTGCTGATGATGATGATGAAAACTCTCCATTTTAACAGGTGCTGACTTGCACCTTTTTATAAAGTTCATAATTACTTTTTTGTATATTTTTGTACATATGGATCATTGGGAAGGTCAGCAACGGGCACATGATGGATAACAATTTTATATGACTGATCCATACATGTTAAAATTCTTATTGGTAGCCTCTCTTGGCTTGCAGTTAGTAAAATAAACAAGTGACTATTAAAGCCAATATTCATGGTACCATAAATTACGTTATTGGCTTAAAGGGGAACTAAAGCTCACTATAAACAGGCTGATATTTGTATAAACAATCCTATACTGTAAATATGAAGCACCCAAAGCCTCTTAGCTACAGTTTTGCAGATAGTACTTCTTACTGTTTTTAATAAGCATCTACAGTATACAAAGTTTGAAAAATCTTCAAAATGTTTTTTTTATCAATAAAACAAAAGCTACAGTGTACAGTTGATACACATGGGTATCTATGCTCTCATTCAGCTCCAGATTGCAGTCGACTAGGGAAGGGCTGTCCCTCCAAAGGATTTTCATGGCCCCCAGTCAGCTCAGAGGCTCCATAGACTTCACTATATAACATTATAATTTAATTCAGTCTGGCCCCCCAACATACTGCATGAGTTATAATTTGCACACTATGGGGCCGATTTACGAAATTCACGTGAATAGATCGAAGTTCGAATGAATTTGATCGAATTTCGAACGTAGGATTTATTCGTTTGGTCGAATATGCAATTTTTGGCATATTCGATCATCGAATAGCGAATGGTCGAACGATCGAATACATTCGAATAGAGTCGAATGAATTAATATTCGATCATTCGATCAGCGAAGGATTTAATTTTTTAAGTTTATTCGATTACCTACTTCGGCAGATTGGACCTAGCGAATTGCAATAGAAGGCTATGGGAGCACTGATCGAATAGGATTCAAACGATCGAAGTCTGCGATCATTCGAATCGTACGTATCATTTGAATGATTGAATGGTTTATTTGACCGATCGAATAAATTTTAATTTGATCGTCCAATGATCGAATATCAAATAAAAGGTAGCCTAAAACTATTCGTTTAGCATTCGACGATCGAATGCTAATCGAATATCGAATTTGCTCGAACTAATTTTGGGGAATAATAGTAAATTTGCCCCCAAATGTAATAAGTTGGCCATGAACTGGTCTAAGGCATCACCACAACAAAGACACATGAGACCTTTATCTCATATTGGGGACCACATAGCCTTTTCAGAATATGTGACTTTATCGACCCCATCGTTAACAAACAGTAGACTTTATGAGATACAGTATTCAAACTAAATATCAGCTTCCCTCCTTCTTCTTCTTCTTCAAATACCTTTAAATTATCCACTATATTCACCCAACTCCTGTCCTATGACCCCCATTTGAAAGCATATGACGGTGAGGTCTACCCCAAAAAACTATGGTCTCCACACTATACCAGATCCTAACTAACCTCCCAACAGGCCCTTTCTCAAAACACAAATATATGCTGCGATGGGAATCCATTACATCCACTACCATATCATTAGAAGATTGGGAAGAGATATGGGAAAACAACAGGAAGAGTGTCTCATGTGTATGCCATAAAGAAAGTATATTTAAATCCATGTTCTTGTGGTACTACACACCAGTACAGCTGGGCAAGATCTACCCTAATGCTTACATCTTTTGTTGGCCAGACTGTGACAATCCAGGCACCTTAGAGCATATTATGAAAAATTGCCCTAAATTAACTAACTTCTGGAAAGCAGTAGAAGAACTCCTATCAACAGTTATTGCGTACCCAATAGACCTAGATATTTGGAACACACTTATTGGTAAACCAATTCCAAGTAATACACCCTTGGAACAAACTATATATTAACAGCTGCCCAAATCCCCCAACACTACCAGAAGTCCTCTTGAGAATGAAATACATAAGAAACATGGAATAAATGACAGCTAGACTCTGTAGGAAAAGTTCAGATTTTTGAGAAATCTTGGTCGAAATGGGACCTATACACCCAAAACTCAAGGACCACTTCCTAAAGACCCCTTGTGAGAATACCTCGTGGGTATACTCTACTTCACCATATTTTTCTAAACTATACTCCGCCACATCTCCTCCCACTCTTAAACTTTCCTACATAGATTTTACACTCTTCTATGCTAAAATTATGGTGACAGCAGGAATTGATAAAATTTTAAACTAACAATTACCATGTTGATCAAACCTCTGCTATACAAATGTACTGAACAGCATAATGTCTGCATGTGTTGATAAACTTTTATGTTGAAAAACCAATAAAAAGAAAGTTACAAAAAACGCAAATGGGAGATATTATGTTGTACTGTATTTATAGAAAGATTTAACCATTTGGTTTTTGTTTTCTTTCTCAGGTAGAAGAACTGATAGAAAAATACATGGACTCCTATGATATTGTTCTTGTCAAAGACGACACATTGGATGTAGCCAGCTCAATCATAAAGAAGATTCTATAAGCTGGACTGAGACAGGACCTTACTTTTCAGAAAAATAGAGAATTTTAAATTATGTTTTCTTTTATGAGTATATTTAAAATTCTTAATATTACTGCAGTGACATCTAAAAAGCACCTTATTTTTCAGCATGATGCTGCTTTCTTGTACAGTGTCACATTGTTTTTAGTGTTTTCTCTTATGCAATCATTTAATTGCATTTACTCAGATTGTTCCTGGAAAATGAAACATTAGGAGTGAATTAATATATTTATTTTGATATGCACTTTTAAAGTCTTGCATTTTGTTTGTTTGTAAATGTTTTATAAAAGCCAAATAGTGTGCATGATTCCAAGTGTTGTTTTTTATGTATGTAAATCTTCTGCAATACATTTCTAATTCATAACAATTGCTATAGTGTGTTGAATTTACTTCTGCAATGCGTCCTGCCACAACGACTATAACTTTCAACAGTTTAAGAAAAAAAAGAAGCACCACGGATGTTGGAATTGTGTTACTAGAGGTAATGTGATATAGAGAAGGGAGCTGCATTGTTTCTTGCCATTCTGTGAAATTGGATTGGAACAGTTAATTTATTGCCACTTGCGCAGTATTTGTTTGGTCTGGGAGATGATTAAGGTCAGGGGATTAGGCTGGCTACTCAATATTGTTGATCTTAAATTCGAGTACAGGCACTTTGCAATGTTGTTGTGCGCGAAAAAAGCTTTGACAGTAACTTAAATTTGCAATTTGCGAAACTGTTTTGCGAATATTGTCTCCGCCACCAAAGTTGTGGCGTAATTCAAACATTGCAAATTTTGCCATATTTAAAAAGCTTTTATAGACATTTGCAATGTGAAAAACAAATTTCGCAAATCTGTTTCCATATTCTAATTCAGCTTTAGAAATATAACCAGACGCAGGGCAAATATATTCACTTTGCGCAACCAATCTGCCCTGCATGTAGTTTGTAAATGAACCCCACTGTGTTTTAGCATGCAGTTCTTACTGTGTCTTACATACCCCCCTAATGGTATACCTAGCACGTTTGAACCCACACGGACCAGAAAACCACATGTGGTTTTATAATTAAAGTGTTTTGCTGTTGGCAAATTTTACTTCTCATAAATCCTCTTAGGTGCAACAAATTTCAGGTTCCACATATACTGTACTTGCATGACACATTTCTGTACCTGACAGTCCCCCAGGGTCGGACTGGGCTGGCGGGCCACCGGAAAAAAACCCGGTGGACCCCCAACTTCTGTTGGCCCCACTGGCCCAGATCTGCACCCACACCTTCTTCTTAAGGCTGTAACCCCCATGCCATGCACATGCGCACTGACACGGCCCCAATGGTGGGGGGGCTGGATGGATTTTCTGCAATTCGATTGGTCGAATGATCGAATAGGAAATATTCTAACGATTTTAACCATTCGATCGAATTTTTATAATTCGATCAAAATTTGCCAAAGTGGCTTTGGCAAATTTTAATCAAATGATAAAAATTTGATCGAATGGTTTGAAACTGGCGAACTAGGCAGTCGAATAAAAATTTAAAGGGGAAGTAATTCGATAGTCGTGTATTCGAATATTCGAATCGATTTTTATTCGAATCATTCGATTCGATGGAATTTACTGAATTCACTGGTCGAATTTACCTAATTTGCATATTTGAAATTCAAATCCGAATCTTTTTGAAAATTCGAACAAATTTTGAATCATTCGTGTGAATAGATGTGAATTTAGTAAATTTGCCCCTAAGTGTTTAATAGTTTATTAATTTAGTCTGTATGAATTGACCATTTGGAATATTATTAATACAATGCCTACTATGGACATGAAGGTGGCCATTCCGATTTGTCAGTTTTCTATTAAGTTTTGTGCAAAGGTCCAAATAGAAGATGGATAAGTGGCTATACTCTGGTTGAAACTTAAGTTAAAGGATGCCATCGCTGTAATTCTTTTTCAATAAAAAGAGAATACAATTAACTAAAAACTCATAAATCTATGTTATGAATTCACTCTGGGACAGTAAACATTTTGAAAATGCATTAGCCTCCCTCTTCTTGAGGAATGCAGGCATACAATGAACTTACTGTACATCACGTTACCAACAATAAATCTGGGGATCATTGAAGACTTGCAACCAAATTTAGCAGGCTAGTGCAATCATTCTAATAAGATTTCTGCAAAACTGCATTAGGACTTAATACCTGACACTTTGAACCTTAGAGAGGTGGTACAGTATTACACCACTATACTTATTTTATCAGGAACCTACAGTGGTGTGAAAAACTATTTGCCCCCTTCCTGATTTCTTATTCTTTTGCA
>CM044442.1:53641727-53695797 GCA_024363595.1 Xenopus borealis | reverse complement strand
GGATTAAATACAGCATACAGAACTGCATGCTCTTCAAACCAAATAGCCTTGTTTATTTTTAGCAGGCAGTTAGAGGTTAATAATGTTAATGGTAAAATATATTATAAATAAAAATATTAAAATATTATATTCTGGGTCAGACTGCAGCCTTGGGGGCCCCCTGGGGCTGCAAATGAAGGGCCCTCCCGGCAGTCCCGGTGGCCCCCCTGGCCCTCAATGCGCGTATGGGCAGACACGGCAGTGCTGCACTCCAGAGCTGCAAGCACATCACACTCATTTATTTTTTTATGGGCCAGCTGGGTGAGCAGGTCTGTTTTTTTTTCCCCCAGTTCCCATCGGCCCAGTCCAACACTGGTTATATTCCCCTTATAGTGGTACTTCCACAACTATAAGGGTATAACTAATAGAGCAGCCAGCATGTATCTGATTCCTGCACATTTGACAGGGAGGAGTTCAAGAAAGAAGCTGACTATGTGGCACTGGTCTGAGTGTGGAACCTTCTACTGATAATGATTTTGTATAGTAAAAAGTATAAGGGGCACTATACACATTTTTCTTTATTTAGCATGAGCCAAAAAATAGACTATATGCTTAAAATGCATTCTGCCTATCCTTTTAATTGAAAAAAAAAAATCTTAGTTATTTTTTATTATAATGTTATGTACAGTAGCATTATTTTCCTTTCATGTTTACAATATCAATTAGCTCAGTTAGTTTGATTTGAGATGGTAAGTTCTGTATAAACACGCCCCGCCATTCATCCTTTGTTGCAACTGTTTTGGCTCACTGACAAGGCAGAAACTCAGCAGGATTGCTTTAGTTGACCTGCTTACTCTGTTAAGCTTGCTTTTGTTGCTACAACAAAACAAATGTATTTCCAAGACCTATTCATTTAACTCATGTTGAACAAGGTAATTTACTGCTCCTAATATTACTTTAGGGTCACACGGGGTCAAAAACAGCCTGCTGAAATCTGCAGGCCAATGTCAAACCTTACAGCGGGCAGTAGCCTCCTTCTTCTTTTGTATCCAGAACCAGCTGCAAAAATGTTGCAAAATGCAAACTTTTATGTTTCTTCACCAAAATCCTCCAAGTGTGTTTGCAATAGAGTCAACACAAGGGTTCTGGACGCAAACATAAGAGGAAGGCTACTGCCAGTGGTAGGAGCTGAAATCAGCCTGTGTGTTGCCCTAGCCTCCCCCCCAACTGGCATATTCTTCAAGAGGTTAAGGATGTTGTTTACCAAGAGTTCTTAAAAAGCTAAAATAACTGTGCCCTAGCTTTCTAAAAAATACCTTCTCTCGTGTTTCCTTAGTCAACTATTTACCAAGAGGTCTTGAAAGGCTAAACTAACTGTGCCCTAGCTTTCTAAAAAAATTACTTCTCTCGTGTTTCCTTAGTCAACTATTTACTAGGTATGAACCGAATCCACTATTTTGGATTTGGCCAAACCCCTGAATCCATTGTGCAAGATTCGCCGAATAACGAACCAAATCCGAGCCATAATTTGCATATACAATTTAGTGCATGTAGTTCCTTGTTTTGTGCCGAAAACACATGATTTTATGGATTCGGTTCGGCCAGGCACAAGGATTCGGCTGAATCCTGTTGAAAATATCTGAATCCTGGCTGAATACAGAACCGAATCCTGGATTCGGTGCATCCCTACTATTTACCAAGAGTTCTTGAAAGGCTAAACTAACTGTGCCCTAGCTTTCTAAAAAAAAATACCTTCTCTCGTGTCAACTATTTATGAGGGAGTATAAGTGGTTTCAATTAATTAAAACCACTGGATCTGAAACATAGCCAGTGGAAAACTATGAATTTTTCTGGGGTCTGTTATCTGACTTGACAGTATTAGTTGTGTCCAATAATAGCATTTCAGTTATATGCTTCCGTCTATCTGTCATAGTCAGTTATCCTTAAGTCAGTCAGAATACCCAACTTTTTACACTTTGCACACTTCCGGTTTTGGCAACACTACATTCTGGGGGGCGGGGGCACTCTGTCACCATCCCATCCTGTTCCTTCATTCAGAGAAGGTGCAACAGTCGTATAAATGATCACTGAAGTACTCTCAAACTGGTGCTGACATCTTAAAAGCAAAAAAACCAGCATGTGGCATAAAAAATAAATCAATAAAACATGATTGCAATAATCCTCGTTTCTAAACTCACCTAAGTACAGACAAGCAGAGTATAATAGAATCAAGTAGTTGATGTGTTTCAATACGCTCAAAAAGGGGATTGCATCAAAATGGAGTAAATTACAGGAAAACATAAAAAAAATCTGACACCTCTGTCCTGCATGGGACAGAAAAAAAACAGTGTCAATTCTGTGACTTCAAGTTGAACTTATGCAAGCATTACACAGATGGGGGTTAGTCAAGATCAACCAATGTTAATTAGTCTTGGAGTGTTAAGGTGTGCCAGGGAAACACTATAGGAAGTCACAACTTCTCCTTTTTTCCTTGGATACTCCCTATGGCCCAATCTGGGTGCACATGCAGTAAAAAGCCAAAAGGCCAGTTATTCACTCTTCTGCATATGCACACCTTATCTCAGGCCCCAAAGAGGAAAAGAACACCAGAATATTAGCAGAAGTTTTGGTACTGGATATGCGTTGATAATGGCGCATTGCAAAATGAGAAAAGAAGACCCTTCAAGAAACTTCATAATTAGTGATGGGCGAATCTATCCGTTTCGCCGAAAAATTGGAGAAAAATTCACGAAACGAATACCGTCATTTTCAGTGCGCGTCTCGTTTTTTTTTTGCCGCCAGCGGCTTCGTGAATTTATTCGCCGGCAGCGAATTGCGGGAATTCGCCACGAGTTCGCGCCAGGCAAATAAATTCGCCCTTCACTATTCATAATACATACAGTACACCATACACATATAGAAATACATGTTAATAAATACACAAATGCAAGGGATATAGACAGCAAAGCTTGTGGCAATTGTCTTTTATACTTGTAAACATCCTTATAATATCTCATTGTTTTTACTTAATGCTTTTGAAATCTTGTTCCTTATAGTTTGTTTTGTCTGGAACTTTCTTATGTCTGTTGCTCAGATGGCCACTGGTGAGGCTGGTAAGTAATTGAAGTAACAATTTTTGTTCATTTACTATAGCCACATTGTTTTCACTCTTCTTTATGATTATGTTTAAAATGTCTGTGACACTTCACAATTAATTTGGTTATTTTGCACATTGTATTACAGGAAGCATAATAATTCCAAACATATAAATTATCATGCTCCTTTTTTAACTTGTAAATTATTTGGCAGAAGCTAGATTCAATTACAGCACAAATTATATTGGGGACTTTGGTTTAACCTTTTCACAGTGTTTATAGGGCACAACATATATAGATAAATGAACACAGCTAGTGCAGTTTTTGAAAGATTCTATAGAAACTCATTTGGCTGCCCAGACCAATTACACTACCAAAGTTATACATTTCTAATAATAATTTTAATAAATGTATGCTAGCATCCATGTTGTAATTTGAATGAGAGACTGGGATAAAATGTAACAATAACAATAAAAATTTTGCCTCAAAGAGTAACAGATTCTTTTTAAAGCTGAAAAGAAGCAGAATAAGAAATCAGAAACTTAAAAAAGACCAATTAAAAAGTTGACCCGCCCCTTTAACTTTTAATTTTGAAATAAAAGAGTTAGGCATTTCCATTGTGATTTGAATAATACTGTATGTTGATAAATGTGAGGTTATACAATGAACTCTTTAATTTAGGAGTATTGTAGGTCATTTCAATATTTTTACAACTTAGTTTCTGCTAAAGCTAATAAAGTACTCCTTTGTCATTTTTTGACAGAGACTTAAATAATGAAAAGTATATCCCTGCTAAATGGAATGGAGAAAATTAGTAACAGCAAAAGACTACAATAGTTGGGTTTGTTTTCTCTGGTGCATGCAAGGGGAGCACATACATCCTTACAAATATGTTAGAGGGAATAGCAGTGGAACATTTTTCCCACATGAAAATGATCATAAAGGATCGCCCCTAGACCAGAGGAAGGGCATTTCCAAAGTAGCCCTTCAACGAGATCATGTCAATGAGGATGTGGTATTCTCTGCCTGGTGATCCGGAAATGGCAGAGTTTCTAATGCATTCATTGGGGAGATTTAAGGGCTTAACTAGATTAAAATATCCTAGCTTGGTGTATATTTGTACTCTGTACTTTATATACAGTATACATAATCTGTAACAGTATGTACATATATATAACATCCTGCAGGGGGTCGGGTACCCATGGGTTACCAGCAAAAAAGACAAAAAAAGGTACCCTGCAGAACTAGGTTAGGATTTTCAGGTGCAGGTATAGATGCAGGTCTGTGGGTTTGCAGGTTGCGGGTTGGGTTGTGGGTCTCATCTAAATCTCTTATTTTATGTTATATTATCTATATTTTACTCCTTTTAAAATTTTACAAGATTTTTTTTCTGTCCCTGCCCACTTTTGATAATGTCACTTAAAGTTTGCAGCAACATCTCTGTTTGATGGCGTTCGGCGGGTCTGGGTCAGTAGCTGATCAAAATGGGTAAATATGCGGGTTGTTGGTCAGGTCGCGGATGGCGAGCTGTGGGTTTAGGACAGGTCCAGATTTTAGAAATTGGTTCTGCACAGGATTCTAATTCTAGGCACTGATGGGCATAGTTACAAATAGTTTTATTTAGTCTTCACATGTTGCCCCACATCGAGGCATTTTGGTTCTCGCAGAACCATCATCGGGAGAGAACCAGAATGCATCAATGTGGGGGGAAATTGTGAATACTAAATAAATATATTTCTAACAATGCTCGTTGAGTGCCTTGAATATTTCTTAGGATTTAGAAGTTTTGGGAGCACCCAGGACTACCAGGGTAGTGGCAGTGGCAGAACTACAAGGAAAGCAGGGGATGTGAATGGGCCAGGGCCCGTACCCACTCAGGGCCCCCTGGCAGCTTGCACACCACTGAATTGCAGGACAGTTAGTAATTTTAATTAGAAAGTAAAAACATCTGTGTCCTTTCTCCACCAAGTTGGTCTGTGGCAGGTGTTATTTCATTTTATTGTGTGAATGCTGCCTGTGGATCCTATTATATATTTCTCCTAATGAGGGTAGGTGATGCTGGTGTATATTTCTCCTAATGAGGGTAGGTGATGCTGGTGTATATTTCTATATTTCTCCTAATGAGGGTAGGTGATGCTGGTAGAAAAACCTGATTTGATGGTCAAAATTCTGTGTATATATATATATATATATATATATATATATATATATATATATATTTCCTGAAAATGGATATTACAGAAAGATGTGTCAGTCGTTTAGGCTGCTAAAGTTCTCACACAGAGCAGGAAGAATGAGTTTCTACCAGTAGGGACGGTAGTGTGTTGTAACCTAAAACAAAATTTTCAAACAAGTCTTAAAAGTAGAAAAAGAAAACCTAGTTAAACAAATGGAAAAAATATTATATTTGGTCATGTATTTATTGAAAAAAAATTATCCAATAACATATCTGTGTGTGACAAAAGTAAGTAATCTTTAGGATTATCAAATATTTTGGGATGATCAATTTGAGTGAGAGAACCTGTTTTATTCAAAGAGTAAAATCCAGCAAAGCCTGATCACACATACAACACATTTGTGGATGTATATTATGGCTCAAACCAAGGTGGTGTCTGTAGATATCAAAAAAAGAGTTGTTGATGCTGGAAAAGGTTACCAGACTAAAGAGCTTGGACTCAACCAACCAATAATCAGATAGATTGTGTACAAATGGAGGAAACTCAAGACCATTGTTACCCTACCCATTAGTGGTAGACTATCAAAGATAACTCCAACTGCAAGGCATCTAATAGTCCGAGACGTTACAAAGGAACCCAGGGTATCTTCTAAGCAACTGAAGCCCTGCCTCACTTTAGCAAATGTTAATGTTCATGGGTCCACTATCAGGTGAACATTTAGGGGCATATTTATCAAGGGTCGAATTTCAGAGTGAAAAAACTTTTATTCGAAGTGTTTTTTTTCGATCAAAAATTAAACGTTTTCAATCAAATAGGTCCGTTTTTGATTGAATTCAAATCTTTCAAATGGTTCGATTCGAACAATTTCCTCCAAAAAAAATTAGAATTTTCAAAAAGACTCCTTAAAGGTCATAGGAGGCCCGCCATAGGCTAAAACAGAAATTCGGCAGGTTTAAGGTGGCGAAGGGTCAAATTCGAATTTTTTTATAAAGACAGTACTTCGATTTTTTAATGGTTGAAATTTTCAATTAGAATCTGATTTTTTCAGCTTGAATCGAATTTTGGCCTATTTGATAGTCGAAGTACCCAAAAATTACTTCGAAATTCTATTTTTTTAATTAAAATATTCACTTCGACCCTTAGTAAATTTGCACCTGCGCTATAGCCTAATGGATAAGAAATTTTCCATGGTAAGTATACCAATTTTCTCTGTATTTAATAATCATCAAAAATTACTGACCATGCAAACAGGTTACCCAGGATCACCCCATGTAAGTGTTTTACATGCAGAAATTCAAAATAATCTGGATTTGGTAAGAATATAGAAAACACAGTATAGATAGCTGATATACCTACATGTCTCCAGTCAGGATTGTTAGACGAGTACAGTTTTGCAAAATGAGGGCTTTCGACCAAAAGTCCAAAAATAACAGGAATCGAAGATTTGGGGCCAATTTATCAAGGATTGCGGAAACTTTCAGTATTTCACCATTTCTTTTCCAGCATGGTAAGTAACTGTCCAGCAATGTTAGATATTCTGAGAAACTGACATAGGTTTTTATAAATGGTGAGGATATTGAACTACTGAGAGTCTACTGAGACTCTGTGTGCTCTTTTGCACATGTACATTTGCCTGCGTGTGTGCATGTGAGAGAGCGATAACTGGCTGGGTTGTCTAGGGTACCTGGCTGGCCTTGCCCAGGATTGTTCTCACCTTTTTTTCTTAGCTGTTCACCTCAATTTTCTACACCCTATTATTTTTTATCTGCAATCAAAATGTTGTGTGCTGTAATTATGTTCTACTTTTACAGGAGCTTTTTGCCTTGGTGACAGTGGTGCTAAGTATCCTGGCTGCAGCCACAGCTGTCATTGTTTATGCAGTTGAGTTTTCTGCACCACAGCTATTCCCACATGATCACCGTGATGTAAGTTTTTCTGTAAGCTATAATGAACCTTAGATTTAACAGATTGAAGAATTCTAGTCTGTTACATTAGAAAATAATATGGCTTTGGTGTAAGTGTGAATTGCCGGAGGTAAAATATAAACTTGTGTATTATAATAAATAAAGTACCCCTTATTGGAAAATAAAGAGAAGTAACTTCTGAGTTCCATGGCCTGTGTAAAAGCCATTATAAAGTCATGGAATTCCTTGGTGACTTATCATATCCTTATATTTTACAATAGGAGGTAGTTTATTTACTTTATTGTATATTTATATAATACACATAAGCCATGGATATCCTGTAATTTATATCATTATAAATTGCTCTTATTGATGTCATCAGTTATAAACAGTGCCTAGTGATGCCATTTTTGTCACATGACTAACTAGAACTTGTGTATTATAATAAATAAAGCACCAATTATTGGAAAAATATGAGGATATTAGAAGTAAACTTGGAGGTCCATGGCCTGTATAAAAGCCATTTTATGGTCATGGAACTCCTCTGTGACTTATAATATCCTTATGCTTTACAACAGGAGGAACTTTATTTACGATATAATGAAAACATTGAATAAAGATTTCCTTTTTTGGTTATACTTTTCCTTTAGCGGTTAAGCAGCTGCATGCATTCTATATATATTCTGATATTTTTTCTGTCTTCTGTTCCAGCCTGAACAACTGGTTTTGACCTACCGTGTGGATATGAGTGTCCTTGCATTATGCTCATTTGAGCTGGGGATCTCAGTATGGATTCTCTCTATTTTAAAATTATCACGGAAAGCAGATAGCCACTAAACTGTGTGTTTTTACCTATACCTACATGTCCTATTGTAGTTAATTTCTAACCATCCTCTGCATAAGTCTTCAAACAAGCAAACAAGTTATATTAGTTTTACCTCAGAGCAACTTATATACTTATAGAAAATACTAGAAGCCCACTCAGCAGCCACACTTGGAGAAACGAGTCTCTGGAAGCTTATTAGGGACCAATATTTAGAGCTGTTTTGCTATTTTATTTAAGTTTTTTGTGGGCATAAATGTGAAGCCCTGCATGAAAATTATATATTCGTGTGAACTTACAAAAAAAAAATAAAGTCATTTACTGCTAGTCAGGAGAGGGGATTGATCCTACTACCAATTTATGGAAGAGTAATTATAACAGTTTAAAAACTGATGGGAATGGAGTCCCAAAAATCTAGGGTCAAGGGCAGTTTTGGCCAGATTGTTAGATGCAGCTTGCTCTTATTGGTGGAAAGTAACCCTTGCTGCATTTTTGAGGGAAGTGGGTTGCAGTTGAAGCCTGGGATATTCCAATTGATGAAAGGGCCCATTTATTGATGTGTTCAAACATTGTCACAGTTAGCTCTTCTTATACACATTGCAATTATTTATTACCAGAATTCCAGTGTTATTGCTCCTGTTAAATCTTACATTTTGCACATGCTGCTAGTTACAAGCTATGTAATGATCCAGCTGTAAATGATGTGCAAATTGCACAAGCATCATTGTGGGCACCACACATTTAAACTCAAAAGAGTTCACAGAAATGTGCCCAACAGATGCATTGGTCCTAGCTGAGTGATAACATAGGCAAAAGTTCTCTCTTTGTACACAGTATATGACATTTACAATGTTGCATTTCCTACACAGTTTATAAAGTAATAAAATAATTACAAATGTAGTGTGCATTAAACTTATTTTAAGTTTGCATGCAAGGCATATTAAAGGACAAGCAAAGGTACAAGTTAAGTGATATTCCTTATGGGTAAAAATAATATGCTTCTTTTCAAGCTGCTTAGTACTAGCTTGTTTAAACTTGGAATAAAAATAAATAAAAGCTTTTTTTTCATGGCTTTTGCAAATATTGACACACTTTTGGTGTATGAATAATCTGCAGACAATTCTTAAAATGCACATTTTCATGTGCAATTGTTTTTATCAAGGGTCCCAAACCATTTTTACCTGTGAGCCACATTCAGGTGTAAAATAGTCGGAGAGCAATGGGTGTTGTGGGTGTCAAATATGGGCTGAGATTTGCTATTGCAGCATCTATGTGGACAGCTCAGGAGACTCTGTATGGTAGTACACCTAGTTTCATGCAACCAAATCTTGGTCAGGAATTCAAAAATAAGCACCTGCTGTGAGGCCCCTGTGAACATTATTGATAGGATTGGTGAGCAACATGTTGCTCAAGAGCCACTAGTTGGATATCACTGATTTTTATCATCAATTAATTTCAGCTATTGTCTTTCCCTGGTATACCAACATATTGCCTACCACCAGCTAAATTTTCTTGATAAATGGGCTTCATTTAAAACATTAGTTTAATCTGGCCAATGTTCATTTGTGCCTTTACAACTCCATCATTGGTTTGTGTTTTAAGTGCATGCTGTTTAATAAAGATCATCAAGTATCCAACACCCTAAATAAATTAATATTGGGATTTTTTTTTCTGAATAAAACCATAAACTCCAGAATTTCCCCACTTTAGCCATTCCCGCCACATGTGGAGGAAAATGTATTGTTTGGAGTTTGGACTAAATGAAAATACTGTAGTTAAAGGGATCCTGTAATGGGAAATTTTTTTTTCAAAATGCATCAGTTAATAGTGCTGTTCCAGAAGAATGCTGCATTGAAATCCATTTCTCAAAAGAGCAAACATTTTTTTATATTTGAATGGATTTCAGTGCAAAAGTCTACTGGAGCAGCACTATTAACTGATGCGATTTGACATCTTTTTCAGAGAATTTTGTACTGATTTACAATGTAGTTTCCCAGATATAGCCAAGTGAAGGTTAATGTAATGCTGTTTTTCCAAGGCAGCCTTACTTTCTTCAGTCTGTGCATTGATTTCTGCAATTACTGTTACTTGGTGATTTGCAATGTGCAACTGCAGAACTTCTTGTTAATGTATGTTAGCTTCTTATTGAGTTTTCATGGCTTCTTGGTATATTTTAATTAATTTATAAAGAAATCCAGAATAATCTTTTGAAACATGAAACAGCAGGAGTACAGCATTTGCATGTTACATACATTTGAGTTGCTATAAAAGGAATGTGCTATGCCAGTATCATATTGGCACAAGACTGCACAGTGTCAATGCTAAGCCATGCCTTAAAAGAGTGCAGAGAAAAGAGATGTCAACAAGCAGCTAAAAAGCCCATATAAGCAATAAAATAACTGAATCATCAGAAAAATTACATAGGCACAAATGAAAGGTAAAAATAATTTATTCCACTTTGATTGTAAGCTCTATGGGACAGGGATCTCTATCCTCTTGTCTCCAACACATTGCTTAATCTTGTATTTATTTGCATCTATTGTTGAATGAGCCCTATTTTTCTGTTAATTTACAGTTATGCCTTACAGTGACGTGTATACAAGTATATACATACATTCTAAGCACTTTTTACAGTACTTTGACAGTCAGTGCCAGATATTTTTTTTAAAGTTTGTCTATCCATGACATTAGTATACATAAAAACAAGTTTCGTTCTTCAAGAATTCAATCACCACATCATTTTCCACTGATAAGTAACCCTGAAAATAAAAAGGGACAACTTAACTTGGAGGTGGATTTTCACTTCAATGACAACAGTTTCAACAGAACATACTATTATTTATACATGCAACAATTATGTCATGTAGTAATTTCAAACACGAACTAGCTCAAAGAGTTAGAGTGCTTTTTATTAAAAGGGATATAGGTGAAAATACTGTACGAGTCTGGTGAGTGCCATTCAGGGGTGAGGAAGTCTGTTGTGCATGCTACTTTATATGTAGATGTGACTAGTAGCCTATTGACCAGCATAAAAATTATTTGGTGACCCTTTTTAACCTTCCTATGACTAAAGAGCAAGTGCCTGAAAGCATAAGATCAGCTCCATAGGCTACATAAAAAACAAATAACAGAACCTAGTGCAATATTGTTAATATTCAGAGCAGTCACCAAAGTGTTACAACACTAATCTGTATGTGTCTTGAAGCATAGAAAGTCTATGCACAGATCTTTTTGTGTGTGCTATAGTGATTTCTACAAGGTGCCATCTCCAAAATAAAATTATAATTAAGTCAAAGTGCTTTTAGTGCAAATCTGCAGGACCGCCATGGGAACAAGATTCACGTCCAGCCATGCCAACCTTCTGATGGGTTACTGGGAGAACCAGCAAATCCTTCTTAAGTTGGACACCATTCATCCACGGACATCAATTCATAGATGATATCTTATTCATATGGCAGGGCCCACAGTTAGATTTACTCAAATTTGTAGAAACCCTGAATCAAAATTATTTAAACTTGGAGTTTTCACTAAATTTTAATTCTTATCACATAAGTTTTTTTGGATTTAGCAACCACCACCCAAAAGAATTGCTCTAAACCAGAAAAAATGGATACAAAAAATAGAATTTGTTACAAACATATTTGAGAAAAGGGGCTACAAAAAGGAGTGTATAAATAAAAAATCAGTTGAAAAGGCAGTTATAAAAATAGAGGTCTTAATTAAAGGACAACTAGCATCTAAGGAGACTGGTAAAGATAATAGGTGCACTTTTATCATTACATATGCACCTGGAGCCAGACTGGCAATCTGTGAATTGTGGCAAATGCCAGAGGGGCTGCTAGGAGTTTCCATAGAAAGACAGTATTTTGTGGTTTGGTGGGTGATGTTTGGACCTCTGTATAGGCTGATTGGGCCTCTGTGTACCTGAAATGCAAGCGCCTATTTTGATTCTCAGTCCAGACCTGCCTGGAGCCCATGAAATTAGAAGAATTATTTCCAACATTGGAGTATTCTCCAAAAAGCTCAAGGCAGCAGCTGGTTCATATTTATATTCCAACCAAGTTGATAATACCAAAAAAAAAAAAAAAAAAAAAAAAAAAAAAAAAAAAAAAAAAGAGAAAAACTTTATAGAAATGTTTCCTTCCCCCAAAGCATGCAACGAAAAAATATCATTTATAGCAAATGCAGTACACAGAGAATATTGAATTTGTATAAAGTGCACATCAGAAAACATCATTTACTGCTTAGAATGTCCTTGCGGACTCCAGTACATGCAGAAAACAAACCAGAAGCTAAGGGAGTGAATACATGAACATATACGGGATATCAAAGATGGAGTAGTGGAACGCCACTGAGCACATAAGCAATGCCCCCCCCCTCCGCTGCCGCTCCGCCGAGAACATGCGCTTGTGGGCACACCTGTTACCCAATAAACGTAGGGCACCTGCACACAAGTGCACACTCTCGGCAGAGCAGCAGCATAGCGGGGGGCATTGCACACACTCAGTATTGCGTACAAACTCAATGGCACGTCACCTTAGCTGTGGGGCCCGGGAGGGGGTCGGGTGGGGGTCCCTGGCTAGCAGCCCCATGGTCCTGCAAACTTGGATGTGGATCTGAAGAGTAACCATGGCAACACAAGCAATATAAGGAAATTAGCAGGGAAAGGAAATCCACCTCTGGAGAAGCTAACCTCAGCAAAACGCATCAGGTGTGAGATCATTTCCGGTCCCAGCAGTGAGTGGATGTCCAGGTGGAACATAAAAAAGAAAGTGAGACACTGGCAGAACCACTCTCTTTGAATTGCAAAGGTTCACCTCCATGATCTGCACTATAAGACTGGATTGTTTATTATGCGCTAAGAAGCGTGACTTATGTAAGTGCTAGAAAAAAATATTTTAAAAAATAAAAGGCAAATTACACTATGAGCGCTGTCGCTGCTTTTTAATGTCTTTACAGAAAAAGGAATTATACCCTGGAGTTGATATTGAAATGCTGTTTTGAAAACATGAATCTTGTAAATTGTCCACCAGAGAGTGGAGAAGCCACATGCTGATTTTTACCGATTGAAGAAAACACCATTTCACCTTATTTTAATTTATTTTACCTTTTGAAGCAAGCACCAAAACACTTTGTTTGACTTAATTATAATTTTGGAGATAGCACCTTGTAGAAATCACTATAGCAATTTAAAACACACATGAAAAATCTGTGCATAGACTTTCTATGGTTCAAGACAAGTGTTGTAACACTTTGGTGACTGCATTGAATATTAATAATATTGCACTAGGTTCTGGTATTTGTTTTTTCCATAGCCTGTCCTGCTTATCTTTAATTGTATCTTGATTTGCTGATCCAGTGGAGGAACAGGCAGGCAAAGAAAAAATTAGAGAGTTTACTTTTCCTTTAAATCTTGCAAATATTTGTTTTTTGTTGCAAATATGTTATTCGAAATTTTTACGCAGAATAAAAAATGAATCACTTTTTATTTTATGATTGTTCTGTTGTTCATAATTCACATGCCACAGTATGAGTGACTAGAACGATGGGGATAGTGCAGCCCCTCTTACAAGAAGATATTGGGCCAAGATACAAGAAGATTTTGATTCTTGTGAATTTACAGCACATGAATACTTGGCTCCTCAGATAAAAAGTATATCAGCACTTGCCATTCAGATGGGTAAACGGCAAAATTATCAATCATCATAGAGCCAGGAAACAGAGGATATATGAATGCTGCACTAAATCAGAGATGCCTTCCAGATAAAATACAAATGGACAGAAGTGGCAACTGACTAAATATGTTTTGCCTAATAAGAGAAAAAAATAATGATATGCTTCTTTGAAATACACTATACATTGTTTACAAATTATTTGTATATGTATTGCCACTGATTGCAGTGTTTCTCGGCCCCTGTAACTGACCCCCACCAATCTGTTCTGAATCTATACTTTTATTGTTTTATACTTTTATTGTTAATGTATATTTATTTTATGCAGACTTGCCCCTATTCATATCAAGTCTCACTGAAACTACAGTCCTCTGAATATCACTGCCTATGTCATACTAAGTTATTTTAAAGGTGACAACCCCCCACCCCTCAGTAATGCCATCCCATTGTATACTACAGAGCTTATCTGGTATCTGCTGTGTATACTGTGCCTTTTCTCCTTTTTCAGTTTTGAATGGCTGCCTCCATGGCTCAATAACAGCCTATTTATATAAATTATATATATTTTGGCATTACCACTCCTTTAAGCCCACTGTTTAGCCCCCTGCTGTCCTCTATTTCAACTGTTAAGTCCCTTTTGATTCATATATAGCCACTGAATAGCACCACCTGCAGTCTATCATTGCTACTGCGCCCTTTACACTTCAATATTGCCACCATGCTTTTCACTATGTAACTTCCTTACAATCACCTAAAACCAGTGGGCAACCCTCCTGCATTCAATGATATGCATCCATTTTGTAGATAATTTTTACTATGCTTCACCCCTCTGTAATCCATTATTGCTACAGAGTGGCTTCCTGTAATTCATTACTGCTATTGAGTAGCCTTCTGCAATTGAAAACACAAATGTTTCACTACAAATGCATTGAAAAAATATCCAATAACACGTTAACCTGACTATATACAATTATGCACATACCCAAGTCTTCATGGTATTTTGAAGATCATATGAAATCCTGTGAATATAAGTATAAGACACAATGAGGGGTGTTGGGGGGAGGGGAGATCTGTATAAGACTAAATATTTGGTATGTCAGATTATAATAAAGCTGTCACCACAAATATTCTGTTGGGTAAACGGCAAAATATAATCATCATTGTGCCAGAGAAGACAATAAGGTGACATATGGGCACTGACGGTATACCATAGGATGACTGCATGTATTTTAAATAAGTGAACCTGTCACTTGAAGTTATCACAAGTAAAAGGAATTTCAGTAAAAACAAAACAGACACCCACCTTAGTCCAGTTGTACTAAATCTGTGCAAGGGTCATGGCACACAGATTTGTAGCCCACAAAAAAAATTATGATAATAATCATGATATATTTGATATATATTTATGGTCGCCCAAAGTTTCCTCATGAGACAACTTCAGAAACACAAAGTGATTTGTATCTTTTTCTACCACCAATTTATATTATTGCCAGTATTAAAGCAATTTGGGAGATTTATTTGCCCTTGAAGTGTGGATATATCATGGGGGACTAATCTCATGTGCCATTACCCTAAATCCAGATAAATGCCTGCTGTTTAAAATGCATCAGCTTTCTTCTGTTGTCACAAAGCATCATGGTCACTTCATGATATCTTCAGAGGTCCAAAGTCCCTAAAAAAATTTAAATTTGTATATTCAGTATTTATAACCATTTAATGTATATTGTTGTGGAATATGTTAGACCTTCATAAATGTTTATTATGAAGAAGAGAGCGCAATTGCACTAGTGATACGCCCCATTAAAAAAGCTATGTGATGTTAAAGCACACCTACACTTGGCTCCTCAGATAAAAGAATATCAGCAATTGCCATTCAGATGGGTAAACGGCAAAATCAGTGATCATCATAGAGCCAGGAAGAAGCAGATTCCAGAAGGCTGCACTAAATCTGAAAGACCCCCAAATAAGGTAAAAAATTACAACTTTTCAACACTAGTTTTCTTTTAAAGGGGCAGCTAAGCCTTATGTTAGCAGCCCTCCTGCAATCCATTTATTGCTACTGGGCAGCCTATTACAAATGTAAATTAAATATATTTCCATTAAGCTACAAATACACTGATAAAACACCAAATAAAGTATTAACCTGACTAGATACTGATATGTACGTACCTCAGTCTGGTATTTTGCATTAAATATAATTATATATATTTAATTATATTTATACCTTGGTCTTCATGGTATTTTGCAGTGCTCACGAATACCTGTGTATATAAACATAAGATACAATGAGGGGCACTGGGGGAACCAGAAAAAAAATTATCTATAAAAGTCAATATGTTAAATTGCATTGGCCTTTCAGATTATAATTAAGGTTTCACCACATACATTCTGTTGGGTAAACGGCAAAATATATTCATCATTGTGCCAGAGAAGGCAAGAGGTTTAACACAGATACATACATTTAAAGTGCACCTACACTTTAAAAAGAGACACCCACCTCATTTATTCTAAATCTGTTTCAATCCTGAGAAATCCCTGCAGTTTCAAAAGTGCATGTGATACTACAGTCTCAGCTTTCTTCTAAATCAGAGCAAAGTATCATGGGAGGAAAATGCTTCTCACGATATTTCCCCTTCCACAGCAGAACATGGACCTGCATTTCAGAGCAGCAGAGTTAAATTAACTGAGACATCGATCTTTCTGCAAACACCACAGATCAGGTTACCGAGCTCCCCCTCCCTTGTTTTTGCTGCATTTAACCCTATTTTCTGGCAGCTGACAGTGTTGCTGTTATTTTTTAGCCCCATATCATAAGAAAGAATGGGAATTACTTAACTCCTCATCTTATAGTTTGTCGGTAATTTAAAACAGTATTCAGGAACAGTCAGTCAGTGCTCCAACTTTTAATTTATTAAATTGTTTCTGTTTGATCTTTCTGCACAAAATCATAAAGTATAGGGTAAACTGTACTCCCTAACCCCCTATTTTGCTGAATTTTTAACCGTAATTTCTTTTTATCAATATTTATTTTAAAAGTTTTTAAGTACAAAAACACAAAGGTAATCGCAAAACTACAAATCATTAAAAAAAAAAAAAAAAAAAAAAAAAAAAAAAAAAAAAAAAAAAACACTTTTAAACTGCAAGCTCTTTTCCTGGTAATATCTCACTTAGATGACTGTTAAGCTGGCCATAGATGCAAAGATCTGATTGTACGAATCCCCGATTCGTATGATTTTTGGACAGTTTGTGGCGTGTCCCGACATTTGTTTCGTTACGGACAAAGAAAACTGCACGTGACATTACTTTTAAGTCCACCGTTTAGCCCCCTGCTGTTCTCTATTTCAACTGGTCAGTCCCCTTTAATTCATATAGTGCCCCATGCAGTCTATGATTGCTACTATTTCCCTTACATTTCAATATTGCCGTCATGCTTTTCACTGTGCAACTTCCTTGCAATTATTTAATACCAGTGAGCAGCCCTCCTTCAGTCATTTATCGCCATGTTCCCCTTTCACAGACCATTTTTTGCTATACTTCAGCCCTCCTGCTATCCATTATTGCAAATAAGCAGCCCCCTGCAATTGAACCAGCTTTTTTACTAAAGCTACAAATGCACTAATGAAATATCCTATAAAGTGTTAACCTGGCAAGATACAATAATGTACATACCTTGGTATTCATGGTATATTGCAGTTCTTACGAATACCTGTGAATATAAACAAAGTACAATGAGGGGCATTGGAGGAACCAAAAAAAAAAATCTATAAAAGCCAGTATCTTAAATTGCATTGGTGTTTCAGATTATAATAAAGGTGTCACCACATAAGTTCTGTTGGGTAAACGGCAAAGTATAATCATCATTGTGCCAGACAAGGCAGGAGGCTTAACACAATTATGGATTATGGGGACCAACACTGCACAACAACTGCATGCATTTAAAGTTCAGTACATTTAAAGACACCCACCTCATTTACCCTAAATCCAGATAAATCCCTGCTGTTTCAAAAGTGCACGTGTCACTACAGTCTCAGTTTTCTTCAAAGTCATTGCAAAGCATCATGGGAGGAAAATACTTCTCGCGATACCCCACAGCAGAATATGGACTAGGATTTCAGAGGAGCAGAGTTAAATAATGAACAGATAAAGCTGCTGCTCCTTCTGCAAACACCACAGATCAGGTTACTGAGCTCCCCCTCCCTTGTTTTATTTGCATTTAACCCCATATTCGGGCAGCTGGCAGTAATGCTGTTCTGTGAGATGAGAATTTTGTATCTCCTCATCTCACAGTGTGTCTGTATTTTAAAACAGTATTCAGGGAACAGTCAGTGCTCCAACTTTTAATTTAATTAACTTGTTTCTGTTTGATCTTTCTGCACAAAATCAAAATGTACAGTATGTGGGAAACTGAGCTACCTAACCCCTTCTTCTGTTTCCCTGAATTTTTAAACATAATTTCTGGCAGCAGGCAGTGTTGTTAATCAATGTAAAAATCAACCAACAGTTTCTTTTTATCAGTATTAGGGCTCCTACACACGGGCGTTTTTTGACCTGCGCTCCCCTGCGTTGCGTTTGGCTGCGTTCAGCCGCAGGGGAGCGCAGGTCTAGACGCACCTCATTTTGTTCAATGAGGTTGTACCCACGAGACGCGTGTAAGCGCCGAACGCAGATTTAGACGCAACATGCTGCATTTTTCCTGCGTTCGGCGCTCACATGCGTTCGTGTGAGTACAGCCCCATTGAAAATAATTTAGTGCGTCTATACCTGCGCTCCCCTGCGTTTGAACGCAGCAAAACGCAACACAGGGGAGCGCAGGTAAAAACGCCCGTGTGTAGGAGCCCTTAGGGGGGAATGTAATTAAAGTCACAAACAGAAAAACATTGCGCACCAATTAGAGTTAAAATCCACATCTTGCAATGTTATATTGTTCCTTAAACGGTTATTGTGAATCGTTATTGCGCATTGCGGATTATAATTGCGCACTCTTAAGAGCCCTTACACACGGGTGTTTTTGACCTGCACTCCCCTGCGTTGCGTTTGGCTGCGTTCAGCCGCAGGGGAGTGCAGGTCTAGACACACCTCATGCTGTGTCTGAACCTGCGTTCGGCGCTTACACGAGTCTCATGGGTACAACGCCATTGAAACTAATGGAGTGCGTCTAGACCTGCGGCTGAACGCAGCCAAACGCAACGCAGGGGAGCGCAGGTCAAAAACACCCGTGTGTAAGGGCCCTAAGTTTTATTACATTGACAGCGCATTAGCGCAAAGTATAAAATTCGCAAAGGGCCTTCCGCTGGTCGCTATAAAAAGTTTCTGGGTTCGCAATAGGTATACTGCATTTGCGCAAAGCAAAATTTGTTCGCGCAAAGGCTTAACTTTTTGCATTGAGAATAGTTTTTGTGTTACCGACGTATATTTCATTCCCCTTAGTGTTTTATGCATAAAACCACAATGGTCATAGCAAAACTACAAATCAATATTGAATAAAAAAAAATTTTAAACTGAAAACTATTTTCCTTGTCATATCTCATTTAGATTACTGCAACTCACTGCTTGGGGGAATCCTCTGTCTAACCTGACTGCATTCCAATCCATCATGAACACTGCTGCCAGACTCATTCATCTCTCCTGCTACATCCAAAGCACAATAAAAAAAAAAAATCACATGCCCACAGAAACAGCTGACCTTAAAGGAACAGTAACACCAAAAATGTAAGTGTTTTAAAGGGTTTGTTCACCTTCCAAACACTTTTTTCAGTTAAGTGGTTTTCAAATTGTTCCGCAGAAATAAAGACTCTTTTCAATTACTTTCCATTATTTATCTTTTACTGTTTTTCCAAAAAGTTGAAGGTTGGTGTCTCTGGTGTTTGAGTCTGGCAGCTCAGTAATTCAGGTACAGACTCTAAACTGATACAATTTTGCAACATTTAATTGATATATTAGCAACTATTATCAGATAAGAGATGTATCCATTAAATGTATCAGTTTAGAACAGTTGGGCTCCCAGAGCTGCTTTAGAAGGTGAAAAATTACACTTTACACTTCAATATTAGAAAAATGTTTACAAATAGAAAATAGACAGTAATTGGAAAAAGTCGTTATTTCCGCTGATCTCTCTGAAAACAATTAGTTGTTTCAAGGTGGACAACCCCTTTAAAGTTAAGAAAATATCATGTAGTGTTGCCCTGTGCTGTTAAAACTGATGTTTTTGCTTCAGAAAGACTACTATAGTTCATATAAACAAGCTGCTAAGTAGCAATGGAAAAAATTGAAAAACTGCTATATGGCACAGGATAAGTAATGGATAACAGATAACATTATGTTCTACAGAGCTTATCTGCTATCTGCTGTGTAACTTGAGCCTTTTCTCCTTTGAATGGATACTCCCATGGCTACACAACAGTTTATTTATATAAGCAATAGTCATGCTTCTGAAGCAAACACTGCAGTTTACCAGTGCAGGGCAACACTGCATTATACTTTTATTATTTTAAAACAATTAAATTTTTTGATGTTACTGGTCCTTTAAGAGAATTCAACCTGTAAGTGCCCCTTGTTACCCCTCCTTCCAGGTCCTGCATTCACCAGCGCAATCTTGTCTTGTGCGTAATGGAAGTATACAGGGAGAAGGTGAATACACTAAAATTAATTTTAAAAAAGCAAAACAGTATGCCAATATTTTAAGATCTAGATATATAATATCAGTACAGTATATATATATATATATATATATATATATATATATATATATATATATATATATATATACATATACTGTACTGATATTATAGATTCTACTGTCCTTCACTCCTCAGTCACTCATTAAATCATGTCACTTCCACCTAAGGAACATATCCAAAATGTGATCATTTATCAACCAAGATGCTGCCAAATTTCTTATTCACTTTCTCGTCCTCCCCACCAGTGACCTCTCCAGTCCATAATGAACACTGCAGCAAGGCTCATAAACCTTAGCAACCGCTCCTTCTCTGCCATATCACTCTGCCAATCCTCTACACTGGCTTCTGCTACCTTTCAGAATAAAATTCAAATGAATGACCTTGACATTCAAAGCACTTCATAACTCTAGCCCACCCTACATCTTTGAACTCATCTCTATATAATTACACAAATGCTTACTACACTTCTCTACTGACCAGCTACTCAATTCTTTTCTCATTACCTCCTCACACGATCCCATTCAAGACTTTGCAAGGGCTGCACATTTATTTAGAGAAGTATTTTTGGGCGCATAGTATGAAGAAGTAATCTGACGATTAAATGAAGAAGTAATCTGACGATGTTCTGATGTGGTTCATAACTGTTTGACTTTGACTGTTTGAATCTGAGCTGCATGCTAAGGATCAATTGCAAACTCACTGAACAGTGATGTTCCATGTGGACCCCTTCAAGTCGTTGACTGACTCAGAGCTAGAGAGCTGAAAAGCAGGAAGTTGTTTTCTGTTCTCTTATTTTAGACATCCAGTCACTCCAGCCTTTATATATTACATTTTTGTCTAACTAACCATATTATAAAAATCAAATTCAAAATCATATTTTGCAAAGACTTTCCATTTATCCAGTTTTTATTTTTACACTGAACTGTTCCTTTACCTCCATTGTTACCACATACTAACCTGGTTGTAATGTGTTGTGTTGTAGAAAGTCAGGAGCTAAAGAGAAAAATAGTCAGAATTACTTTCCATTCCCTTTACTTTATATCCAGGAACAGAAGCTCCTCCTCAGCCTTGTGTTAGACATAAATAAGATGGTCTCAATTTGCAGCTAGTTAGAGGTTTTACATTTTCCTTAGCAAGTGTCTTTTTCCTTAGGCTAAAGATCCCCCTACCCCCTTCCAGTTTACCTTAAACCAACCAAAATAATTAAAAATAACCACCCAGATACTTGTATAGTGGCAAAATCTGTGGAGGTCACGTTCTTTATTTAACAAATCATAAAAGGACTAGGCACCCCTGACCCACAGCTGCAGCTCCTATCATTAAATCTGGGCCTCTGCCCATACCAATTCACAGGGAGCAGAGATCCTGGGGCAAAGTGCACTCTGTGACCAACCGTTATCCATCCTCCTACTCCCTATCATGTGCAATAATGGCTCTAAACCAGCCTCTCAGATGAACTCAGACAAGACCGTGCAGTCTCAGTCTGATCCCGGCTAGAGACTCTCCAAGGGTAGGCCTGCACTGTAGACATCACAGATTCTGGAGCCATACTGACGCCAACTGGAGCCGCAACTGCGTCAGGGGAATACTGTTGACCTACACAGATAATTGCATTCCAGAGGAAGGCAAAAAACTCAGGAGCTTGCATCCAATTCACATCATAATGAAAAATTCCTTCATGACCCCTCTAAGTCAATCGGTTCCAAGAACCCTGGAGAACCACATTTTGCATCCATCTTCACCTAGGGTGGGAGGGTGAGAGACAAAAAACAAAGTTAATCTGTTTTCTCCTTTTAACCTTCACCACCCCCACTGCACACCCTACAGTTCTACCCCCATCCCACCCCCTTTTTTCCTGCAAAAATGAACTGCCCATTGTGGAGGTGGAGTGCAGTCCTGCAAGTACTCCCAGGGGGAGGGGGGCCCATCTTAACTACGTTCAGCCCCACAAAGGGCCTTATTCCCTCTAGGCTACAGATAGGGTTACCACCTTTTCTTTAAAAAAATACCGGCCTTCCTATATATTCAACTTTTTTCCCCTATTAATAACATTGGGACCAGCCATCAAAAATACCGGGCAGGCCGGTAAGAAAACGGCCTGGTGGCAAATCTAGCAACAGATACCCTCTACCCTCTTCCAGTTTACCTTAAACCAACCAAAATAATTAAAAATAACCACACAGACACTTGTATAGTGGCATAATTGGTGGAGGTCACATTCTTTATTTAACAAATCCTGACCCCTTACCCACAGCTGCGGCTCCTATCATTAAATCTGGGCATCACCGTTTCTGGAGCCGTGCTGACGCCACCCATTGGAAAATAGGGAAGAGAGCCCACTATTCTTTTTCCATGGCCCACCTGCTCAGCCTGCGACCTCCACCATTCTTCCACAAACTTCCTAATGTTTCCCAGAAACATATCCAAACCATCGCCTGACAAGTGAACTCTATCACTTCTGTAAAGATGCCTTTGCCTATACTTTATATTTTCATGCCTTATTATTCCGTTAAAGGATGAACCCATGATTTTGTGCATGGCTCTTTTCACTTTCTTCCTTGCTTTCTCCACACACCTAGGGCAAAGTGCTCCTCTCCACTCTCCCCTCTGGATGATATCTGACCATTCAACCTTTCCAACTATTTCCCAACACCTCTTCCAAGACTCTTCTCATGGTTTTTATGAGCACCAGGGGTTTTCCTACTTTAAGATTGTTTCCTTCTTCATGTATTACCAGTAAATCCACAAATTTAAATTGCACAATCTATCTCTCAGCTGTTCCCACCTAATACCCCTCCAGCCCAGCCATGTAGTCTTCATGTTTTCCTCCGGTAACCCTCATTCTTGCCCCGCTACATGTTTGCTTATCCAAAAAACAAATGAATGGCCAATCATCACAATGTTGCAAGGAGTTGAACCCCCTGCTGGAAAAACAAATTCAACAGATATCAAAAACCACTATATTCCAACTCCTGTCCCTTTTACTGGACTTTTGTATTTCTTATACACTTTTGACTTCCATCTCCCTATCCCTTTTATCCTTTCTTCCTTATCTCTCCTCATTGCAGCTTCTGTCGCTCCACCGATCCCAAAGGAATGTGACCCAAACTTACTTGAGTCCCAACAATTAGCAGCCACTGCCTTCTTTAACACTGCCTAAACTGAAAGGCTGATACAGTAGTTAAGTCTTTGTGTATTAAAAACACCTGACCCCCTGTTGGGTGTACCCTCATATATTCCTGTACCGCTTTCACTGGGCATGCAACCCCAAATGTTTCCTCAATCCTAACCCATTTCCCTCTACCCAACTGATCTGTATTTGAACTACTAATGTACACTAAAACCTTGTTGTCCTGTAACAATACATGTTTAAACATTAAACCTTTTCCCAAAGCCTTCTTGGGAGGAGCCCCCACCCCAAATTACCAACACAAAAGTTGCCCTAAACAATATACATTCAAATTAATCAAAACAAACCCTTTTTAATGATCAACTGCAGCCTACACTCTATTATCGGCTCACTTTTATCAACTCTAGGGCCTTCCATCCTTGCACATCCATTCATTATTTTCCTAACCACTGGGTAATGGGTTATATCTGGTTTCCCTTCTGCTATAGAAAAATGGGAAATTGCTGCCAATGCGGTAGTTACCCCAGCTTTCAACTTTCCCTCTTTAGGCAATATCGCCAGGAATGATATCAAGACCTTAATGCTTTCATTGCTCTTCCCGCGCTTGCAGAATAGCTGCCATCTTTTCCATTCCCTTTTGTAGGTGGCAATAGTTTTTTTCTGATACCGACCTTTCGAAAAGCTCTTCTAAGAGGGGTTCACCAACTGCCATAAATTATCAGGGCATACATGAGCTGTTTTAGCTGCATTAGGTGCCATCTTAAAGTAAATATCCAATTTTTCCATAGACAATGCATCAGCTAAGGTATTCTGTACCCCTGGTACATGTTGTGCCATAAAAGAGATATTAAATCTCATGCATACTAACACTAAATGCCTTAACAGGCAGATAACAAGAATAGAATCCAATTACAGGTTGTTAACCGCGTGTACTATACCCATATTGTCAGAAAAGAACTTAATTGCCTTATTCTTCAACTCTTCTGCCAATAACTCTAGCGCTACCACGCTACCATGCCTGCAGCCACCTTGCTTGCACACAACTTTCCTGCCAAGAAAGCCTACCCGCTGCATCCGTGTACAATGCAACTTCCTGATTACCCTTCACCTCCTGCACCCAAAACCTTATTCCATTAAAGTTCTCCAAAAAACTATCCCACACTGCCAAATCTGCCTTAAGCTCCTTTGTGATCCACATCTTGTGGAATGGCTTCTTAACTCCCACCGTGGATTTTACAAGTCTCCTATTAAATACACAACCCATCAGTTAAATCCTTCAGGCAAAAAAAGATAACTTGTTAGTTGATACCACTGTCCTAACCGCCTGTCTGATTCTTAACACTTTGTCCTTAGGCAACCTACATTCTCTAGCTTCCATATCAATTTCAATACCCAAATAACTGAACTTCGAGGTTGGCTCTACTGTTTTATCTTCTGCAACAGGTACACCTAGTTCCCCTAATAACTGTAAAAATATTAATAAAATATTCTTACAAACCTCTGAATGGCTAGGTCCAATAATTAAAAAATCATCTAAATAATTTGCAACTGTGTCACTCCTTGCCCTTTCTTTTAGCTACCAATGCAAATACGTACTAAATGACTCAAAATAAGAACAAGATATGGCACATCCCATTGGCAAACAGAGATCTACAAATATTTTTCCCTGAAAACAACAACCCATCAACTTAAAGCTATCTGGATGCAAAGGTAACAACCGAAATGCTGATTCTATATCAACCTTTGCCGATAACGCTCCTACCCCTAACTTCTTTACTTTCCCCAATGCCTCATCAAATGACTGGTACAGCGCTACGCAACAAGTTGGCGCTATAGAAATACATGTTAATAATAATAATAATACTGCACCCTGCACTGTTCCCTATCCAAAGCATCATTAACTGATGCTCCTTCCAGGTATGACAAGTGCTGTATCATTCTAAACTTCCCAGACTCCTTCTTTGGAACAATCCCTAATGGTGATACCACTAGATCAGTGGTCGACAAACAGCAGCTTGCAAGCCACAAGCGGCTCTTTAGCCCCTTGAACTTGGCTCTTCCAGGTGCAGGCTCAGAAGTATGTTTGCATGTACAGTGGGATCGCATTTTCATTGCGTATCGCTAAAATTGTCTTTGGGGCTAGAGCCACTATGTAACAGAGCTACGCTACCCTACTAGGGCCTATCCTACAGCGCAAGGCAGGAGTTCTGCTGATCAGAGGCGCATTCCGCCCTGAAGGATGGTAAATTACATTAACTTACGATCGCTCTAATGCTGCAGTACTACTATGCTTGTTAATTGCTTTTAAACTGTTACAGCATGGAGTCTTTCAGCTAATAACGGCTCGATATTCAGCCTAATGGGGTGATCGTGCAATATATGTATGCTCAGTATTATAATTCGGCTCATGAAAATCAGAATCTATGTGCACAGTAAAGTGGCTAATAGTTGTTTGCTCCCTTGCTCATGAACTCTTAGCACAAGGACACTTTAATTTCTTTAATAATTAGAGTCTAATATTAATTCATAAAAAGCAACATTGGTTCTAAAATGAGTTAGCTATGTATGAAATTAATGGGTTTATTAATTGAATTGTGTGTATTTATTCATTGTGTTATATAAATAATTTTTTTTTTAATTAATTAATAAACAATGTTTTATATTAATTTTGTGTAATTAATTAGGAAGCTCTTAGTTAATTACTGATATTTAAATGTAATAAGATTTAATCACTGAGTGTGAGTTGAGATACTTTTTTCAAAATTCATTTTCTTGTTTTATATCTCAAATACTTAACAATGGCTGTGCACTCTATTGCATTTCAAAGATACATACAGTCAGTCATTACAAGTCAGTAATTTCTGACGGTGCAAAAGACTGAAACCACCAAAATCGATTTAAACAAAAAAGAGTCTCTATTTGCACTCTGTAATTATATATCAATTCATTAAATTTTATTTAACCACATGAGTTTGTCCAAACCATCACCAATTATGATTTATTTATAAATATTTTACAACATCAGTTCATCATGAATAATCAATATTAAATATCACTCACTATAAATTAATTAGAAAAATATACATAAATAGATAGATTAATGGTGCAATGGATAAATTTAGACTTTGAGTTCATATCTCCCGACATAGTTCATACTGTTAAAAGTTCCAACGAAGGAGGAGAGTGTTAACTATTTCACGCTAGGTGCAGTGTATATGAATCCAATTAAGAGGTCACCAGATGTATTAGTGAACGCTTTCCGACTCTGCCAGATCTTTTATATATTGATTGGGACTGGCAGTTTTTGGATCACATAGAATTCAAGGAAATCAGAGCTTTATTACAGCCATTCAATTAATTGGAAAGCCGTAGAAACATGCGTAGCCCATAATGTTAGTATAGCACATAGTGATCTCCATAGTAGCCTCTGCACACCTAGCCAACGAGAGAAAACTTACCTCTTCACAATAACCTCCAGAACGTAGAAATCAACTCCTCACATATCAGATATGGGTGTTTTTTTTTTCACCTTTAACCTCTACACAGACATCAGGAGACATGAAAATATTTAGAGCTTGGAGACAATAATAGTCACTGCATCTTCCAAACAGATAGAAGCCTGCATTAGGCAATAAGAAATTAGGCGAAAGAAATTATATCTCCGCAGGCACGTTTCTCACGATGGATTGATCCATAATACGCAAAGATGGAATGTGATTTCTCCTATAACCTCTGCACAGACTTCAGGTGACATGAAAATACTTAGAACTCGGAGACATTAATAGTCATTGATTTCTACAAAGAAAGTCCTTTTATCTCCTTTTTTCTATGTCTTCACAGACATGTCTTACACAGAAGATTGATCCATAAAACACACAGATGGAATAAGACACTCAGATCCGCCAAGCAATATGCCCCAGAAATGGGGATGGAGTTGGAGGGAGATCAGGAAAAAATGAAATGTTTCTTTCTCTTTTTTAAAAGGAAATAAAAAAGGAAAGAAACTCCCTCTGCATATATGTTCACTCTCCATGAAAAATAATATATAGCACAGAAGCCATCAGAGAGGAGAGCCTACACAAAGGACCAATATCAATATAATTAAGCTGTGATGAAAATGTTGAATAACTACTCATGGCGCTATATATCATTAGAGAACTAAACCCTTGATTTCTTACCTATAAATTTGACTTCACCATATTTCCTGAAATCAACAATCCATAAATTGATTATCGTTACATTATAAGGTTTCAAATCGCTACATCTGTTTACCACCCATATATATTGTGAAGTAATAATTGAACTCTCCAAGTATGCTTGGGAGCTCGGAGCGGGAGTACACTCCCCTTAGCCCCTTCACTCACAACCCCTATTAGAGGGGAACCAAAGAGTTGGGACCACGTGGTACACCCCACGCGGGAACTGGTAACTTCACTGTCTTATCATGTACTATTTAATGCTAGTACAGGAAACACATTTTAAAGCAGGTCATATTCCACGTTTGAGGTTCAAAAGGTTGTCTACAATACACATGAGTAAACCAATACAGGCCAAGAGGCATGGAACGGCAATTTTACTAGCTGATTCGATGGGCTTCTCCACTGCAGATGTGAGATCAGACTACTCAGGCAGATCTTATAAAAGGAAACATAAATGGCCATAAATATACTTTGGCATCTGTATACAGATGCAGCCACTTGGATTTGTGTGTTAAATGCGTCATGACTCAGGGTTAATTGAAAAAAATGTGTTATTTAAAGTCATCTTAACTCATTTAATGCATTTAACCTTTTCATTAGCATACCAAAGCACCATTGCTTTCAATGGTGAACTCTTTAATTGGATGGGATGCTGTGACATAATATTCTGTGCTAAGTGAGTTAAACGGGATGTCTGAGTGTCACGAACGGCACCCAATACCAGAACAGTTGCTAAGCACCTTGGTCTCAGCTCGGCTTCACCAGTTAAGTGACTGCCTTTGGCCTCGGGAGGAGCCCTCAGCTTACTCAGATGCCACCTGGACTTATCGAGAGGTGCAAAGCTAAGAGTTCTGGCAAGCACAGGGACACGATCGTATCACCAATGATACTGGGTTGAAGAATACCACCAAGTGGAATAGAATAGTCAGACAGGCCGGAATCAGGATTAGCGAATGAAGAATAGTCAGGGGACAGGCAAGAGGTCAGGATTGGAGATATCAGAATAGTCAGGCAAACCAGGAGAACACACAGGAATCAGTAGTAATAGCACCCAGGAACTAACTAATTGAACCTAACAACGAGTAATGCTCTGAACTCAAGGATCCCTTTAAATACAGTTTGACCACCAGGGAAACCGTAAGCCCTTACATTGAGTTAAGTTATTCTGTGTCAAATGCACAATCCAAAGTGGCTTCATCTATATATACTGCAATAGAGCAATGTCTGAATGAATTTGGAGAAGGAACTTATATATATTTATATAATATTTTAGAAGGAGACTTTAATATCCCGTTAGACCCAAGAATAGACACCTCAACAGGATCCTCAAATGTATCACACAGAACACATTCAAAATAAAAAACTTAACGACAACACCCTAATGGACACTTGGAGAATCCTCAACCCTTCCACCAAAGACTACTCCTTTTTTTCACACTCACATAATGTATATAGCAAACTGGACTACATTTTCATTAAACATAGTGACTTCCCGACAGTGGAAAATGCAAAGATTGACATAATATCTTGGTCTGATCACGCACCAGTCATATGCTCGTTTAATTTCCCTGATACCAGTAGATTTAACCCGAATTGGCGACTCAACGATAACATTATTAGAGAACCCCTCCTTAAAAAAGAGTTGGAGACCTCCATAAGGAACTACTTCAGGGAAAATAAAACAGAAGATATGGATTTCTGGACCCTCTGACAGGCACATAAATGTGTTATAAGATGTGAATTTATCAAATTAGGAGCAAAGCAGAAAGCAGAGAGATCAGACAAAATAAATAAACTTATAATGAAAATACATGTGTTAGAAACACAACACAAACATTCCCATCTGCCATCTTTCCTAGAGGAGCTGACACAGGCCAGACTACAACTACGAGACATCTATACATCATACACAGAAAAAGCGATGTTTTCCGAGCATGGAAATAAATGTGGTAGACTGCTTGCATCAGCGCTCAAGAGAAGGCAAACACAGAATCATATCTCAGCTATTAGAGAGAGATCGGGTCATATTACACATCGCTCCTCCTGAATAGCTCAAATTTTTTGTAACTATTTTTCAAAACTCTATCAACTACCTAACTCTACACCTACAGACCCACAAAACACTCACAGATTAGAAAACATACGCTCCTATTTAACTCAAGCAGGCCTAGGCAGAATTACCCCGGAACAGACAAAAAGTCTAGAAGCCCAAATCACAAAATCAGAATTTACACAAGTCATAAAAGATGCAAAACCAGGGAAGGCCCCTGGCCCGGATGGCTTTTCCATTTTTTATTATAAGGAATTTGGAGGATTACTAATCCCACATCTAACAGAAGCAGTCAATTCCATAGCATCTGATAAACCTAAACTAAAAGAAGCTTTAGAAGCACACATTACCCTCATCCACAAAAAAGGTAGAGACCCACAAGACCCGGGGGGGATACAGACCCATCTCTCTCTTGAATGTAGACTTAAAACGTTACTCAAGTCCTAGCACAAAGGATACAGGGTATGCTTCCATCTCTTATACATCAAGAGCAGATTGGATTCATCCCTGGTCAAGAGGCCAGAGACAAAACCAAAAGATTGTTCGCCCTTATACATTATGGTCAGAAAAGGAAAATACCCTTTATGATTCTATCGACAGACGCCGAAAAGGCATTCAATAGGGTAGACTGGACATACCTGAGGGAAACCCTACGGATAATAGGCATAGGTTCACAAATGTTAACAAGGATCCTCACCCTTTACTCAGCTTCCTCAGCCAAGATCAAAATAAATGGGTCACTTTCCAAATATATAATGGGACCCGACAGGGTTGCCCCCTATCTCCTCTTTTATTAACCTTATCAATTGAAAGCTTTCTAAATCATATTAGAAAAAACACGAACATATCTGGTATTAATGTGGGCGGCACGTCATAAAATAGCAGCCTTTGCAGACAATTTATTATTTTTTCTCCAAGGTCCACATATCTCTCTGCCCAACTTGTTAGAAGAATTTGACAGGTTTAATAGGCTAAGCAATTTCAAGATTAATTTAACAAAATCTGAGGCACTACACATCTCCCTACCCAAAGAGGCATATAATGACCTCATGAAAAACTCCAGATACTCCCAAGCGTATATCACATACCTAGGCTTAAAAATTTTTCCTCAGACACCCAAAACCATCAAATCAAACTACGAAGGACTTCTCACCAAAGTCAGACATGATCTTAAAACCTGGGAGAAACCCTCCTTCTATTGGATAGGTAGGATAAACGTCATAAAAATCAACATATTACCCAGATTCCTGTACCTGTTTCAAACAATACCCTACCCCCCCATTCAAGTACTAAGAATATTAAAAAAGACAATCATGCAATATATATGGAGCCATAAAAATCCCAGAATATCCACATCAAAATTGACAGCGACAAATTTTAAGGCAGGACTATGTCTACCGGATTGGGACAATTATCTTAAAGCTTTACAAATTGTTAGATGTGTTGACTGGGCATTCTACGGTTCCCGCAAACTATGGGTAGAAGTAGAACAGGAGTCATCACTGGCACCACTCATGGCCTTACCATGGCTGACACACAAAGACAAATGTACAGTATTACAGATAAGACAGATACCAAGCTTTTATACACCCTTCAAATTTGGGATAATTTAGTACAAACATGGAAATGGGTGAATTACCAATCAAGATTTACCCCTATATTTGGGAAACCCAATTTCCCCCCAAGTCTAGATCCACGCCCTTTTATTAATTGGCCTCTAAAACAACATCATGGGATATATCAGTGGATATCCAACTCCTCAGTCCGTTCATGGGAAGATATATTTCCTAATACACAACCATCACCACTAGACAGGTTTCGTTACTAACAAATAAGACACTTTATATTATCTAAGCACTTGAGACAGTAAAAACAACCCCCACACAGATAGAATCCCTATGGGGTTCTAAAGACCCACCATGGAGAAAAATCTCCTATTTATATAACTGTATTCAACAAATCAAAGCCTCCCCCAGCAAAACATTTAAAATTCAATGGGAGGAAGAGATAGGAAATACTATAACAGAGGAGGACTGGGAGAAAATAGTTACATTACATAGTTACATAGTTACATAGTTAAATTGGGTTGAAAAAAGACCGAGTCCATCAAGTTCAACCCCTCCAAATTAAAAACCCAGCATACATACACACACACACACACACACACACACAACACACATAAACATCTCCACTCTTTCAAACACAAACCATATACCTGTATGCCCATAGCTATACTAACTGTAGATTTTAGTATCAAAATAGCCTTTGATATTATGTCTGTCCAAAAAAACATCCAAACCCCTCTTAAAAGCAACATTGACGCACTCTTCCTCGGTGTGCTGTAGATTGCAGGAGCTAAATTATAAAATTATGAGCAAATGCTATAGAACTCCTAATAAATTAACAAAGATATTTAAATCCATACCTCCTACTTGCTGGAGATGTAACCAAGATAGAGGTACTCTGACCCATGTATTCTGGAGCTGCCCAAAATTTTTTGATACTGCACTCAGATAAGAGACCTTATTAAACAGAAGTGGAGATCCCCAACAAACCTCTAAACATTAAACATACTGCTACACCATACCAACAAACCAATACAAGTATACCGTAAGACTCTTATACCGATCATGCTAGATACAGCTAAGTCATTAATACCTTTTAAATGGAAACAGCAGGTGCCACCTACAATAAGGGATTGGTTGCGAAAGGTAACAGAAATCTAAAGATTTGAGAGGTATAAGGCATTTTCCAGTTTCCACACAAGAAATACAGACACATACCCAAATATGGTTTTACTTGCAGAAATTTATGGAGTCAGATAAATACAAAGAAGTGATGCAGTCATGACTTAATGCATTATGTTGAAACAGATAAATCAACAAACAGTTAGCATAGATACAACTCAAATGGTTGTGTTCAGACCCTGGTTTGGAATAAAGCCTTCTGGATTATCTTGTACCTGCTACACACAAGGACGAGGTCGGGAGCTGCTCCTCCTTTTGGTTTCGATCCAACCACCTAATAACAAGGGTAGGATACATGGAAATATTGTTTACTCCGATATACTTAATGGAGCCAATCAAAAATTTTGTAGCCATAAGGATAAACACTACATGAGTAAAGCTGAAATATTTACCCTTACTATGCCGCCACATACAAATATATTCAACAGCGGAAGATCTTCTTCTTAGAGCCTCTTCATCTTCTTTCGTACTTTTTTCCCTCCTATCCTATTTTTACATTAAAGGTTCTTAAACATTCAGGTATAGAGGACACTACCATATACAGATATGATTACAGTTATGTACAAATAAGAATGTTACGCAATACCTTTTTCACCATGATATGCTGTTCACTATCCTGAAGGAAAATCAGTTTTTTACTGTCATGGGAAAACATGCTTTTTTTAAAATGCATCAGCTAATAGTGCTGCTCCAGCAGACTTTTGCACTGAAAGGCTGTTGTTTTTCCTTCTCAATGTAACTGAATAGCAGTTGATGAGTCTTGTGACATAAATGATACAGCGCAAGTTTTACTTTTTGTAAGATTTATTTCAACTACAGGTCCTAAAGAAGAACTTTTAGGATTATTGCCACTCACAGGTCAAACACGTGGAGAGGATATAGCAAATGCTGTAATTAAGTGCTTTGAAAAACATCATATTCTACTCGACAAAATTGTCTCAATTTCAACAGACGGGGTATAAAGTATGACTGGCATAAGAATAATCACGAGATCACAAGATACTTTCCTACCATTGCGTCATACATCATAAAGCGCTTTGTGCACAGACATTGCCATAAGAAATTTGCTAAATTATGGAATTGGTGATTAAGATTATCAACTCCATTATAGCTAAAGCTCTTAATCATCGCCAATTTAAAGAATTTTTTGTTGAAATGGAGAGTGAGTACGCAGATCTTCTGCTGCATAACAAGGTACGTTGGTTATCAAGAGGGAACATTTTGAAATGTTTTGCTTCTTTATTATCAGAAATTAAAGCATTTTTCCTTGAGAAGGGTGTTCACTATCCAGAACTAACGAATGATCAGTGGATCCAAAAATTGTATTTCATGGTAGATGTTACTGTACGTCCATCTAAATCAGCTTAATCACAAGCTACAGGGGAAAGGAAACTCAATTTTAGAAGAATGTTAGAAGTTATTTCATCTGAAAACAAATTATCTGTTTTTGCTCAGGATTTTGAAAGAGAAAATTTGATTTACTTTCCAAGCCTGTTGAAACATTGCCAAAAAAATAATTCTATTGACATTTGCTATTTCAAAACAACACTTTTAAATATGAGGGAAGCTTTTCTCAACAGGTTTCAGGAATTGAGAAACAGCAAAGCCACTTTAGCCTGTTAAAAAACCTCTTGATGCTACTGTAACAGAATTATTTTTTTCTCCCTTTAATATTGACATTGGCAACTTTGAAATGCAATTGCTGGATTTGAAAAACAAAGAACTGCGGAGCTCGAAATTTGAACATCTTTCTGCTGATATAGAAACATTGGAGAAAAACAAATGTGAACTTAGTTCACAGCACAAGTGGTCTGCTTTGAAGATCTGGAGAAGCAAGATATGTTGATTTTTAACACCTGGAATAGTATTCCTGACTCATATAATCAACTGAAAAAACTAGTGTTTGCTGTACATTCCTTATTCGAGTCTACATATTTATGTGAACAATCATTTTCAAGCATGAACCTTATCAAAAGTAAACTGAGAAGTTGTCTTATTGATGAGAACCTGGAATTGTCTAAAATTAAAAACAACATACAAACCTGACTTGCTCAAACTTTCAAAGGAGATGCAAGGCCATTGTTCACATTAGTCACATTGTCACTAACACTAATGATTAGTGATTGTCATGATTTCATTCTCTGTATAACTATATTGTAAGCCTTACAACCCACCCCTGCCTTACAATGTAAGGTAAATGGTAAGGGATTTAAGTTTATCAATAAATAATATTGTTATTAAGTATGTTATAAAGTTTTATTCAACGCACATATAGTTTAACAGTTACTTTACTTACAGTTTTAAGTCTACTTCTTAGTTAAACTTTAACTAAGAAGTAGATTTAAAACTTTAAGTTAATTTAAGTTAATTTTAGGAAATGTTGTTTAGTGAAAGAAGTCCTATATATTTGGCTCTCAAAAGACATTTCAATCGCTGATTTGTTGATATTTGGCTAATAAGTTTGCCCACCCTTGCACTAGATCTTCCATAGGTCTTCTTTGTCAATTTTCTGCTTTAACACATCTGTATGCCTACTGGCTGATTTCAAATATTTCACCTTTCCGCTGGGAAGGTGAATTTGCAACAGTGGTATCTTAAAACCTTCTGAAAAACCCTTAGCTAACAATTCAGCTGCTTTCTAGTCTGGGTACCTTAACAATGCTTCACTTAGCCTGCCCATCTGAATTGGAGTTTCCGCTCTTCTGTTCAGTTGCTCGAAAGGACTGTCTAACTGCCTGATTGTCCCTCTTTTTATAGGATTCGCTTACAGCATGAGAAGATCCACAGGGCAAGCATACATGCTTACATTTGCACGCATACCCCCTATTGCATCTTTTCTCATTGTATGCAAAACACATAAATTTCTGCTTCAATGTCGTTCCCCATTTTACCACTCCTGCCAGCTGAATTGCCCTCCTTGGACACCCATCTTGTTCACAAATCAATATCCTTCTGCCAAAAAGACAACATTTTACTGCTCACAATTTTCTTCCTAAAATCCCTGTCATAGTCAAACCTATCCTAGCCATTTATAAAACAAGAATGTGTCTACTATGGTATCCATGTACTTTATTATATTTAAAAATTGCTATGGCTGTTTACCTAAATACACACTAGCAAAGCGAAAAAACCTTTCAACCAATCAAAAATTGATTTCTTTCTGCCTTTTCTTCCTGCTTTTCGCCATCCTCCTTTGACTGCACCGTTTCCCTTGTTTGCTCATAAATATCAACAAATTTCCCTGCTTCAATATTTTTTATCACTTTTCTTGGCAAATAGGCAGCTGTGTCTGTGAAAGCGTGTCCACTGCCCCCATCACCAACATGCCTGAACTACTTCCCTGTGCCTTCTTACCTCCTTTTACTTCCTTTCTCTCTTTTTATAGTATTTCTTAATAACTGCTATGATCTTACCACTTTCTGTCTAATTTTCCGACACCTCCGAATCCAAAACACTTGTTTGTACATTCAACTCACAGATGTCTCCCACATTGTGCCTCTTAACTCCTGCAAGACCAAAACCTCCTTCTGTGCCTATTCCCCTTCTCTCCTCCCCCTTGTCTTCAAGCCGATCTCTCCTTTTCTTCCATCACCTCTCTTTCTCTTCTCCATTGCAGCCAGCTTTCTTCCTCCTCTTTGCTCCTGAAATAAAAACTCGGCACCCAATTACCACCATGCCTAAAATCCTCCCACTGCTATGCCCGACTGGGCCTCCTCCTATTAACCCATTGCCTGCTCGGGGGTAAAAATTCCATATCATCTTCATATGCAAAAACATCATCCCCATCATCATAAAAACAATCCTCCACATAGCAATCATCATCATAGTCACTTCTATACCATCTCTGCTTCCTCCCACCATTATGCGGGCCTGTGCAAGCCCCCTTGCTGCCAGCCTACTTCCCCTTAGCCACAGACTTGGGTTCAGCCTCCATGCCCAACTTTCCCTCACCTTCCCTTCACCACTGGGGCCTTCCATGGGATCCTCCCCCCTCGCTCCTCCAGCCCTTCTGCCCCCCACCTCCGCTGCCCTGACTGTCCCGAGGGCATGGGCCTGCCTTGCTCTCCTTTCTCCTCTCCCTCCCTGCAACACCCTTGGGCCTGCCTTGCCCCGAATCTTGGCCCACACCTTTTTCAAAACAGGGGTCCTTTTCCCTAGGGCCACTCTCTCCCTTTCCTCCCACCTACCTGGATCTCCTCCATTTCCTGCCCCAGACCTGCCACCGGCCACTCCTACTCCGCTCCCACTCTGATGCCTTCTGCAACACTGCCCTTCCGTGTCACTGATGACGGCGACCAGATCTTGCTCCAAGTCTCGCGATGCCTGTATATGGCAGCAAATAAAGTGCTTCAAGCTGGGAATCTGGGAGTATCTAAGGGTTAATGGGCATTGGACCCAAATCTGACCTAAATTGCATTCAACCCTACATTTAAAAAAAAAACAACCCCTGCCAAGACACCAAAACACCCTGCCTCCTCCCCCCAGCTAAAGATTGTGCCTGTGAAGTCAGATGCATGAATCTGCACAGAGGGGTAAGTTTGGACTTTGGGGCATTTGCCCGGGGTATCACTTAAGCTGGGGGGAGGATGGGGTAGGGTTTTTTTATGCAGGGTTGAATTCTCCTCTTCATGCAGGTGTTAAAAGAGGTTGTTCACCTTTGAGTTAACTTTTGGTATAATGTAGAGAGTGATATTCTGAGACAATTTGCAATTGGTGTTCATTTTTTATTGTTTGTGGTTTTATAGTAATTTAGCTTTTTATTCAGCAGCTCTCTATTTGCAGTGTCAGCAATTTGGTTTCTAGGGTACAAATTACCCTAGCAACCCTGCATTGATTTGAATAGGAGACTGGAATATGAATAGGAGATGGATTGAATAGAATGATAAGTAATAAAAAGTGGTGAAATAGTAGCAGTAGGACCCACACAACCCAAAGAAATCCAAAAAAATCATGCATGTGGAGACTTTGTAAGTAAAATGTTTTATGCTTGTACAGATATGGGACCTGTAATCCAGAATGTGATCTTCGATCTTAAAGGGGAATTTAACCTGTAAGTGAAAAACACACTCCCCCCAACCCCCCCCCCCATGTAGAGCGAATGAGACAAGATGGCCCCTGTGAACTCCACTGGACAGGACCTGGAAGGAGGGGTAAGTAACAAGTTAGAGGCATTTGCCCGGGTGGATGGTAGGCCGGGGGAGGAGGGGGGATGGTTTTTGCTGAATTCTCCTTTAAGTGTACTAAAATATCATGTAATCATTAGATAAAACCAGTAGGATGGTAGGATGGTTTTGATTCTAATAAGTATTAATTTTATCTTAGTTTGGATAAAGTACAAGATACTGTTTGCACATGATGCAATGTATGGTTTGATAAAAATAAGGAAAATGAGGAAAAGCAAATGAGGTAATTAACTTAGCCAATAGTGACATTTAATGATATTTAAAACTGTTCTTTATAAATTCTTACTTGCTTTAGTTTAATAGGCACACACTTGCTTTTTATAGTTCTGCGCTTGAGTAAAATCTAGGGCAACCACAATGGATCGCTGGGACAGGCCACAAGATGGCAGTGTTGAGTCTGAGGTCAGTGATTATAATCACTGTGCTATAGTGATGTGTGGGCTGGACCGATACCCAAGGATTTACCTGGGGGTTGGGCGGGTTCAAGACGACCTCACACCCCCATTTGCAGGTGGTGGTTGGGTCCTGGGTTGAGATCTTCTTCCTGCTCTCCCCACCCACCACCTTATACTCGTAACTTCCGGCTTCCTTATTTATATGCATGCCTGCTAGCCACGCCCTTTTTGTGACGTCAACGGCGGGTCGGTGTTTACCCACAAATGACTACCGTGCGATGCCTTTTTTTTTTTTATTTCCAAGATATTTGAGATACATCTACTGTTAATATGTATGAATTTGCATCAGTGACACCTGCTGTTTTTTCCTGATCTTCGGAATTGTCAGGAGAAAGAATGGAAGAGTGGAATGGATTCACCCTTTGATAAGTACACTTCGAAAAATTTCATAGGAATGAATAGAAAATCTAACCAATCTCACATCTGTCCCCAAGCATTTAGTAATTTAGAAAGATTTGTTGCCTTTAACAGCAGTGAAATAGAAAATAGATGTCCACATAAAGAAGCAATTGTATGCTATGTACCTGCCCTACTTTATGTGGTCAATGCTGGTGTTATCCCTTTTAACAATAAACTTAAGATGTGAATAGTGGCTGCCATACATTGCCCCTATTTGTTTTGATCTATTTTTATTCATCCCCCCCCCACAGATGATTCAACATTAAAGTGGGACACAATATTCTGGACCAGGCCGGTTCAACCCTAGCCCTGTAGTGAAGATCCATGCCTCTTAAAGTGCCCCACTAGCCCCCCCCCCATCTTATTTTATGGTGATTTCCAGCATGTGCTTTGTGCTGCTGCCGCTATTTAGCCTGAGCATAGAGATTGACTCAAAATATATTGTATACATACAATATTCACAATACAAGGCTCACTGGTAATTAATTCAGATTCATATTACATGGAAGCTCAGAAACCAGGTGATTTAGCATTAGAATATAATCTAATAGTTTGTAGCATTAGCTTCTATGACATGAAAAAAACCTAATTTTGTGCTTGATGAAACCTGTGAGCTCCTGTGTACAACTTAGCAAGTATAGCAAGTTCAGTATATAAAATAAAGGATTTCTAGCCATATTAGTTTTTAGGGTTTAGCATTTTTGCTTGAATTTCCCCTCTTGGTCGTTCTTGAGGCAACTAGTAGATTATATACCTATAAATTGCCACAATACACATCTGTTCATGTTCATTGGGAGGCAGGGCCTAAATTTTTGCCCAATTTCCTCAAGGTATTGATTACTACGTGTGCACTGATTTTTCTTCTCCTTGATTAAGGCTTTTAAGTCGATTCGAAACATTGGATGCATTAAACATTTATACATTTTCAGTCCTATGCTGTGCGATTGTTTAAAATTATCTTTCGGATTTTTACTACGGAGCAAAAAGTAGACCGTTTTGCAGCTCCAATTTTTAAGATTCTGTTGGACCTAGAATGGATTCAATGTTCTTCATTTCATATATTTTCTGCAACTGTAAAGAGTCTTCCTGTTTCGGTTGGTGCGGATATGCAGGATGCAGGGGAGGGTGTAATCATTGGTGCTTGGTTCCCAGTGTAGTTGTGTAACACCTCCAACATGGAAAAATTCATTGATCCATAGGCAACATACTTGTATTAATGATTTAAAGAGAAAGGCATGATAGTACAGGCAAGCTGAACCAGGCATATGATAAGTCCATATATATTTTAACAAAAGGCAGCCAAGGCGTTTGGTGGAGTGCTACTTTTATCTGTGTCATAACCATTTTTATAAAACTTACCTAGCTATAAACAATTATGCCACAACCAATTGCCAGCTAGTTACCTAAATGTCAAGCTGCTATGAGATTAAAATAACCTTAAACTTCTTAACTAGCTCATACATAACCTTAATGGACAAGGAAAGTGAAACTAAAGAAGTAGGCTAGAAATGTTGTACATTATGTTTTGGGCTTCTGTGCCAGCCCAAAGCAACTGCAGCCCTTTAGCAGTAAAGATCTGTGTCTCCAAAGATGCCCCAGTAACTCCCCATCTTCTTTTCTGCTGAGTCACTGCACATGCTCTGTGCCGATGTCAGTTACTGAGCTTAGGGACTCACTCAAAATATACAGAACACAGAATGGAAATGCCACAATTTAAGGCAGATTAGTCATTAATACAGATAATTACTAAATGGCAGCACAGAAACCAATGCAATTAGCATCAGAATTTACTAATAATCAGCTTATATCACAGGCCAACCTCATTTTCTGTTTGATAATTTGCGACAACCCCTAAGCATAGCTTCTCAACAGCTGCTCAGAGCCCACTGAGCGTGAGTGTTGCAGACACTTTCCAAGATGGTGACTCCCTGTGACAAGTTTGAAGTTATGAATCATTGCTGCTATTGACAAGCTGAAACTTTGGGCAGGTGTAATATGTTCAGTATATAAAACATGGCATTTTTAGCCCTATTAATTTTTAGACTTTCCTTGTGCTTTAACATGAGAAAATAAAATTAAGTTGTGACCAGACTCAGACTGGGTCCTGGCAGCAGGATACCAGGTAAAAACCAGGTGGGACCTACCAAGCCAGAACCTCACCCGCCTATGGCCCATGCGGTCCCTGTCTCAATCATAACTACTGCACAGGTACAGTGGGGGCTCAGGGGGGGTTGTGTCTGGTGCCCTCTAGAGGGGCCCTGTGGAGGAAGCCCTGGTGGGCCTCCGTCACGCCATTCCAATGCTGGCTGTGACAGTAGGTTACATAGTTTTGTGTCCTCTGCAAACCCAGATACATTACTTACAATGGCCTCCCCTAAGTCATTAATGAACAAGTTAAATAAAAGTGGGCCCAATACCGAGCCCTGTGGGTCCGCACTAGGAATGTACCATTAACAACCACCCTATAACCGATCCTGTAGCCAGTTTCCTATCCAGTCAACCCCTCCGGCGCTAAGATGTTACTTGCTGTGCAATGTGAATTAAAGTGTTGTGTGAAGAAAGTATGTCATGGTCAATGGCTAAAATATCCACTAGGTGGCAGCAGAACATCATATTAGTAGTAGTTCGTTTTTCTGTTTTTTTTTTGAGGGAGCTAATGTGAAGGTATAAAAGGGCGGCGACACCCAGAAGGATGGTCTTAGATGGGAGAAGGTGGGCCGAGAGGTAGGTTCCCGGGAAGAAGGATCTACACGTCCACTTAAGGTAGAGAACTAGATAGCAGCTTCAGTGAGCAGACACTAGGTGCCTGAGCCAGGAAAGTGAGAAAGGGCAGCTTACTGCCCCAACGAGGAATCTAGAAGGGAACAGTTCCCAGGGGTACCCCCCATGCCAGGGACCCAGTAATCTAGTCAGTGGCTGACTCAGGATATGATTCATAAAGCTTTAATAAAAATTAATGTAAACAAGGTGAAAGGGCCTGATGGTATCCACCCACGGGTTCTAAGATAGCTTAGTTCAGTTTTAGACCATCCCCTATTTCTGATTTTCTCAGATTCACTTTCATCTGATATGGTGCCTATGGATTGGAGAAAAGCTGATGTCATCCCAATATTTAAAAAGGGATTATGATCTCAGCCTGGCAATTATAGGCCAGTTAGCTTGACATCTGTGGTGGGCAAATTATTTGAAGGCTTGTTAAGGGATCACATTCAAAATTTTGTCCTAGTGAATGGCATTATGAGCAGCAATCAGCATTATGAAGGATAGGTCATGCCAGACAAATTTGATTGCTTTTTATGATGAGGTAAGTAAGATGCTGGACAGTGGGGGGGGGGGGAAGTAGATGTGATCTATTTGGATTTTGACAAAGCGTTTGATACCGTGCCCCACAAACGACTGCTTTCTAAACTATAGTCTGTTGGGCTTAATGAAGTCGTTTGCACATGGATAGGAAACTGGCTATAGAATCGGGTACAGAGGGTGGTTGTTAATGGTACATTCTCTACTTGGAGTAAGGTTCTTAGTGGGGTTCCTCAGGTATTGGGTCCACTTTTATTTAACTTGTTCATTAATAACTTAGTGGAGGGTGTTGTAAGTAATGTATCAGTGTTTGCAGATGACATAAAACTATCCAGCCCAATTAATTCCATCCACAATGTGGCATCCTTGCAACAGGATCTTGACAGACTGGAGATCTGGGCAGCTAGGTGGCAAATGAGATTCAATATTGATAAATGTAAAGTCATGCACCTGGGATGTAAAAATATTCAAGCCACTTATACCCTTAATGGGACTGCACTAGGCAAATCCATTATGGAAAAGGAACTTGGAGTCCTTGTTGATGATAAACTTGGCTGTAGCAAGCAATGCCAGTAAGCAGCATCGAGGGCCAATAAGGTCTTGAGCTGTATTAAAAGGGGCATAGAGTCATGGGAGGAGGGGGTCATTCTTCCACTTTATAGGGCACTTATAAGGCCACATCTAGAATATACTGTCCAGTTTTGGTCTCCCTCACTCAAACAGGACATTATTGTGTTAGAGAAGGTACAGAGAAGGGCAACTAAGCTGGTAAAAGGTATGGAAAATCTTAGCTATGAGGAAAGATTGTCCAAATTGGGGATGTTCACGCTGGAGAAGAGGCGCTTAAAGGGTGATGATATAACTATGTATAAATATATAAGGGGGTCATATAATAATCTCTCTAATGCTTTATTCACCAGTAGGTCTTTCCAGATGACACGAGGTCACCCATTCCATTTGGAAGAAAAGAGGTTCCGCCTAAATATTCGGAAGGGGTTTTTTACAGTGAGAGCTGTGAAGATGTGGAATTCTCTCCCTGAAACTGTTGTACTGGCCGATACATTAGATAGCTTTAAGAAGGGGTTGGATGGCTTTTTAGCAAGTGAGGGAATACAGGGTTATGGTAGATAGCTCATTATACAAGTTGATCCAGGGACTAGTCCGATTGCCTTTTTGGAGTCAGGAAGGAATTTTTTCCCCCTCTGAGGCAAATTGGAGAGGCTTAGGATGGGGTTTTTTGCCTTCCTCTGGATCAACTGAAAGTTAGGCAGTTAAAATAAAAAAAGTTAAAAAGGTTGAACTTGATGGTCGTGAGTCTTTTTTTCAGCCTAACTTACTATGTTATGTTACTATAGTAGGGATAGGTGGAAGACCTATGGTCGGAGTGTTGCCGGTAAGTCCGCTCAGAATAACCAAGGCGCACTGGTCAAGTGCCAGATGGTTGACAGAGGAGGACTTGGTGAAGGGGTGTGATGTACACTGAGCCAGGTCAGGAAGGTCCGGAACGTAAGGAATATCCTATCCTGAACTAGTGGGTACTGTCTCAGCAGGGTGTGGGAATCGGGTAACCCTGGAGGAATGTAATGGATCAAGAAATGAAATGCCGACATTGAAAATGCGGTCTAGGTGGTACTCTATGAAGTAATGCAAAGACTTAGATTCCAGTTGATTGTGTTAAGCGTTAAAGAAAGGTAATTCCCTTCAGACTCTTAGGTTTAAAAAGCCTCTCCTTTCCAATTAACTTTAATTCTATATTAAGCCTCATAGGGCAATTCTTGGTGATTCGTAAGGGACTAAAACGAGAACAGTAACAATTTATCAGACAAGTTTATAAATTCGTCCTGGCAGTACGGTTGCTCCATTCAATATCTGGTTAATTTAAATCACCCATTATTACATTCCCAAACTAACAGCCTTTCCTATTTGCATCAGGAGCTTAGCCTCCTCCTCACTTACTTTAGGGAGTCTATAGCATACACTTACAATTAATCTGCTGACTCTTTTACAATCAGTGAAGAGCTTCACCAATAAGACCCACCTTATTTTTAATATCACCTACTCCTTTAGCTTTTAAATTCTGCAAAACAAACATACCCCTCCTCCTTTTCTATTGCCTGTCCCTCCGATTTTAAATGCCCAGTCATGAGACTCATTCAGCCAAGTTTTGGCCACGCCAGTCACATTTTCCCTCCAGCTCTCCCATTTTACCAGTCAGACTCCTTTCATTTACAAACTACATTTAATACTGGTAGCATATTGAATAAAATACATGTAGTCCTTGTCCGTAACAGTACACACCCACACGCTTGAGTTCAAAGTCTGCTCCAGCCATCTTCTCCCTCAAAGCAACTGCACCATTGTTGAGGTGCAGTCCATCCCTGGCAAAGAACCTGAGTTCTCCAAAACCCTCCTCCCAACACCAATCTCTCAGCCACACATTAATCTCCCACTGTTCTCTTAAAGGGAAACGGTCATGGGAAAACATGTTTAACGCATCAGTTAATAGTGCTGCTCCAGTAGACTTCTGCACTGAAATCCATTTCTCAAGAGTGAATAGATTTTCTTTATATTCAGTTTTGAAATCTGACATGGGGCTAGCCATTTTGTCAATTTCCCAGCTGCCCCAGTCATGTGACTTGTGCCAGCACTTTAGGAGGGAACCGCTTTCTGGCAGGCTGTTTTTCCTTCTCAATGTAACTGAATAGTATGCAGTGGGACATGGGTTTTTACTATTGAGTGCTGTTCTTAGATCTACCAGGCAGCTGTTATCTTGTGTTAGGGATCTCTTATCTGGTTACCTTCTCAGTGTTCTGTTAGGCTGCTGGGTGGGGGAAAGGGAGGGGGTGATATCACTCCAACTTGAAGTACAGCAGTAAAGAGTGAATAAAGTTTATCAGAGCACAAGTCACATGACTTGGGGCAGCTGGGAAATTGACAATATGTCAAGCCCCATGTCAGATTTCAAAATGAAATATAAAAAAGTCTGTTTGCTCGTTTGAGAAATGGATTTCAATGCAGAATTCTTCTGGAACAGCACTATTAACTGATGCATTTAAAAAAAAAAATCCCATGACAGGATCCCTTTAACATTGTTTGTGGCACAGGTAAGATCTGAGAAAATTACTTTGAAAGTCCTCACCCTCAACTTTACACCTAGTTTTTTTTTCTTAAGGGCTTCACCACCTTCTCTAACTTTGTCATTGGTACCCCTTCCTATAATCTGTCCACTTGTTCCAACACATGCAGAACCAGGCACCATCAGCCTGTTGAAGGGTCCTTACAACAGATCCAGCTTTCTAATGTAATCCCCTATAAATAAATCTACCTTTCCTTCCTCACACTCCCCCCACCACTAGTAACAGAGACTGTGCCTGCCAGGATGCTTGAATATTCAGCCATACATGCCAGCTCAGAGCTGTCCTCTCCAGCATCTCCTGCCAAATTGCAAATCTTGCTTGGACAAAATGTGGGCCAGCTTCCCTAACCTTCTGTCCCCTACTTCCTCTCAACTGTCGCAAACATGTCCCCATCATTAAGCTCCACTGTCCCTTCTCCACCCCCCACTACACTGTCCCCTGCAAGTGGTTGCGTTGCAAGCCTCCTTTCCTCCCTCACGTTTGCCACCACCATCAGTGCTATTTAGGGAGATAGGTCACATGACTTGCTGAACTGTCTATTTTAATAATGTACCAAGTTATAAATATGAGATTAGAAATATTAAAAGCCTTCATATTGTCATGGAACTCGTTGCTGACTTATAATATCCATATATTTTACAAAAGGAGTACATTATTCACTACAATACAGCTTTCCTTGGAAATGCAATACTATAGCAAAGATAAGTGGTTTCTTTGAATTGGTAGTCTTCAGGTGAAGCCACTTGGTACAGGGGCTAGAATTGAAGGAATTGGTCAGTATAAAAATATAAACTGGATATATAGATAGGCTGTGCAAAAAAAAAATGTTTCTAATATAGTTAGCCAGAAATGTGATACATAAAGACTGGAGTGACTGGATGTCTAACATAATAGCCAGAATCCAACTTCCTGCTTTTCAGCTCTTTTGTTTTCCACTGACTGATTTCCAGGCAGTAACCAATCAATGACTAGGGGGACACACAGGCCATAACTGCTGCTTTCGAATCAGAGCTGAATCTGATTCGAAAGCAAGAGTTATGGCCTGTGAAACCCCCCCCCAAGGATCAATTGAAAATGCACTTAACAGTTACAGATGAAGCCACTTTGGATTGTGCATTTGACACAGAATAGTTTAACTCATCTATCCCATTTATCCCACTTAGCACAGAATATTGTGTCACAGCATCCCATCCAATTAAAGAGTTCACCATTGAAAACAATGGTGCTTTTGGTATGCTAATGAAAAGGTTAAATGCATTAAATGAGTTAAGATAACTTTAGATAACACAGTTTCTTCAATTTACCCTGAGTCACGACGCATTTAACTCACAAATCCAAGTGGCTGCATCTGTATGTCCCATGTGGTCCCCCTTCAAGTCACTGTCTGACTCAAAGTTAAAGAGCTGAAAAGTTGGATTCTGGCTAGTATATTAAGACATCCAGTCACTCCAGCCTTTACACATTACATTTTGGCTATTAGAAAAAAAAAATTATTGTGCACAATCTATTCATCCAGTTTTTATTTTTACACTGAACTGTTCCTTTAATAGGACAGATCTTTCTCTGTGGAGACTCCAATATTATGGTCGATCCAACTAACATAGGTCAGCCTTTTTCTTCACCATAGGTTTAACTGGTGCCAAGACTGTTCTAGCCTGCAATGGATAATATACTGCAAGCTTTGTTAAGTTGGTTCCTTAACTATAAATAGTAACATAGTAAGTTAGGCTGAAAAAACTCACGTCCATCAAGTTCAACTTTTTTTTTTTTTAACTGCCTAACTGCTAGTTGATCCAGAGAAAGGCAAAAAAAAACCCATCCTAAGCCTCTCCAATTTGCCTCAGAGGGGGAAAAAAAATCCTTCCTGACTCCAAAAAGGCAATCTGACTAGTCCCTGGATCAACTGATCATTGTATAATGAGCTATCTTCCATAGCCCTGTATTCCCTCACTTGCTAAAAAGCCATCCAACCCCTTCTTAAAGCTATCTAATGTATCAACATACACCATACATGCATACTATGGACATCATACAGCAGAGTGGGACCTGCAAACAAAATATAGTCTAAAGGCTAGAAAGCCTTCATAATAAGCCACACCCACCAAAATGGGAAAACCATTTGTTAGGTACATTATTTGCAGTTTATTTAACCTTTATTTGATGCTAGTACATTGTGGACATAGTGCTATATACAATGTTAAAGTGCTTTTTTAATTGTGTGTCATTCCTTGGCAGACACAGAGGTGGCCTTTAAAGCATTCTACTGCAATGCGGATCGCATGTCCGCACGGGAGAATATACAAGCTGCACAACCACCGAGGAGGGAACCCATGCGTACCCGCAGCAGCCAAGAAAACAGAGAAGAGGTGGCCGCCGATCGCGGCTATTACAGAAGTTCAAGGCGCGGCCGCAGGGCACGGTGGTAACGTATGAACAGTTTTCTTCATTTACAGCATTGGACACTGGACCCATGACTCGGGAGTCGAACGAGTCGCGGACTGTTTCGCGTACCCATGGTGACATTGATACACACAGTCGGGGGGGGGGGGACTGACAATACTAATGTAATTAATTTATCTACACAGGAACTCTCGGGTAATGAACTCTCACTTTTATCTAAAGGCCTTAACTATGTCCCTGATTTTGACTTTGATAAGTTTCAGACCCTGATGGATTTGAATAAATTTATCCGGTCACTTACTCTTAAAAGACACTTTGCTATGAAAACCACTGGGGCGGTAGAGTTAATTTCAGATGTAATGCCCTTGCATGGAGATAACCGGGTAACCAGCACATCACACCAAGATGCAGATCCTCCAGTAAGCCTGTTAGAGGGCACACAGATGTTTGATTTCCAAGATTTGTGCGCGTTGCACACTTTGGAGGATTTAGCACTAGAAGGATCCGATTATAAGGATATAGAGGGGGAAATTATACACACTGGGTTAAAGAAAAAATCTAGTTTTTACCCAGTACAATCCAAAGGGCATTACATTGATTTATTTTATAGATTGGTGCAACAAGATATTGAAGCCCTAAATCCGACCCGGATGGATACGGATAGATTTCATTTAAATAAACCCTCTAATCTATCCTCAGGAGAGTACCATGCCCTCCATAAATTGAGTAAAAACAACCAAGTGGTTGTGAAACAAGCAGACAAGGGGGGGGGGGGCGGTGGTCATTCTAGACAAGGCTAAATATGAGAGTGAAGTTCTTAGACAACTAACGGATGAATCTGTGTATTCCAAGTTACAATCGGATCCTACTTTTGCCTTTCAAAAGGAGTTGGAAAACCTGTTAACTATTGCTCGGGATGAAGGAATAATTAATAACAATGAATTTGAATATTTATACACTGAATTTCCTGTCATCCCTATTTTTCATATTCTCCCTAAAGTCCACAAGTCCTTAGAGGATGTCAAGGGTCGCCCGATAGTGGCAGGAATAGGCTCCCTGAATGAGAATTTATCTAGATATGTGGATAAATTATTGATGCCCATGGTGCTTAAACTTGACACCTATTTAAGAGATACCACAATGTGCATCAATAAATTTAAAGGGATACAATGGAATCCATCATATAAATGGTTCACTATGGACGTAAATTCTCTGTATTCCTCCATTAGACATAATTTGGGCAAGGAGGCCATTATGTTCTGGCTAGACAAAGAGAGAAGCTACTCCGAACCCCAGAAAGAGTTCATAATTCAATCTATTGATTTTTTGTTAAATACCAATTATTTCTATTTTGATGGGGGTTTCTATCTCCAAAAATGTGGAGCCGCCATGGGTGCTTCGTTTGCACCAACCTATGCCAACCTGTTCATGGGTTGGTGGGAGCGGCTCCACATTTTTGGCGACGGCAATCCCCATAGAACTCATAATTCAATTTTATCGCTATATAGACGATTGCATAGGTATCTGGGATGGGGACTCAGAATCCTTTGCTGCATTTATAGAATATTGCAACAAAGCAGTGGAGGGTATTACTTTTACCTAGGAGATCCATACTATGGAGATACCCTTTTTGGATGTCCTTTTTTACACAACAGGGGGTCAGGTTTCCACTACCCTTTACCGTAAACCTATAACCAGAAACACGTTGTTACATGCCAGTAGTGGGCACCCTAAATCGTGCAAATGTGGCATTCCAGTAGGCCAGTTTATGCACCTCAGGAGAATTTGCTCCACCTGGGATGATTTTCATACCAAAGCCATGGAGATGTGGGATAGGTTCATTCAACATGGTTATGCCACTGAGGACATCAAGATAGCCTATGACAGAGCCGTTCTCTCTGATAGGGACACTCTTTTGAATGCTAGGGGTTCCTTTGGGATACAGCCTAGTGATACAAACTGTAAGAGTTTGGATGAGACCACTATTTCCACGACCTATACCCCAGGAAAGACACATAATAAGGTTGTCATTGAATAACAAAGACAACAAGGTTCGGTTTAGTACTATATATTCTAAACAAGCCTACAAAATTCATTCTATAATAGAGAAACATTGGCAGATTTTACTACAAGATCCTCATTTGAAGGAAAATCTTGATGTTGTTCCATCCTTTGTGTATCACAAGGGTAGGAACATAGGCTCATGGATATCAAGGAGTTTATATAGATCTGATCAGGAAACCAAGGGGGCCGCTTGGCTCAGATACAAAGGCACATATAAATGTGGACGTAATAGATGTAAGGCATGCAAATCGATATTAGTGGCTAAACAATTTGTTAGCACATATACGAAGAAAAAGTATGACATTTCACAACATTTTAATTGCCTTTCCAAAGGTGTAGTATATTTGGCGACCTGCAGTTGTGGAGCCCAATATGTTGGGCAGACCACACGGGCGGCAGGGACCAGGTTTCTGGAACATCTGTCAGCATCTGAGAGGGGCGATACAAGATCGGCCATTGCAAATCATATTCAATTGAGACATTGTGACCCTAGCAGTGTTCGTTTTCAGATTATTGATAGACCCAAATTTGAGATAAGGAAAGGGGACATAAATAGGAGGTTGTCATTTAAAGAAGTATGGGGGTTTGAATCGGAAATGGGAGGTATCTTGCTTCTATTGATTTGTTAAAACAGCTTCATCCGTTAGTAGTTTAAAATGGGAAACAATTGTAACGATACATTTAATCTTTAATCATTATTTGAGATAAAATGTCTGTTCATTTGATACTATGTATATTGTGCTTAGGGTTACTCATATCTGAATATTGTCACATTGTTATGTTATACTAGGAATTCCAGGATAGTAACTATTTAATAACATTTTCTACTTGTATTTAAATGTGATACTTTTATAAGTGCTTCTTTTCCTTTGCCTCTCGCCACTTTATATTCCCATCCCCACCTGTAGAGAGTGTGAGGATTAGGGGTTAATGTTTTTTGTGGGCGGGTATGTTGGGGGTTTTAAAGGAAATTGTTTGCATAGAACCTCTAGCTTTTGAAAAAGTGGCTGGAGGCTACGAAACGCGTCAAGCGTGGGGTTCTTTTGTTTGTTGGTTTTTGTAGATTCCCAGTTTGGTGAGAAATATTTTAACAACGGAATAAACGCTATGTTTTAGCTTCTTTGTGGTGCTCCATAACTTCTCTACACTATCACATGGACTGTGCTGCCGCCGGGAGCAGTTTTTTATGAGTAGCACACGAGGAAGACCTTTTTGGGTGCTCCCCTGGATATATTCCCCTCGGTTGCTACTGCAATCCACTGGCCATGCTTTATATATAATAATGGGATTGACACTGCTGTCTAATCTAACAAGACTGACAGGCCAGCAAGAACATGGGGCATTTTAATGTCTTTAGGCAACCATAATAAATGTATGGCAACCTTCAATAACCCTGTAAAAAGGACCTAAAAACAAAAGATTTGTGTGGTTACTTCTAAGGGCCCTTACACACGAGCGTTTTTACCTGCGCTCCCCTGTGGCTGAACGGAGCAAAACGGAACACAGGGGAGCGCAGGTACAAATGTTCGTGTGTAAGGGCCCTAAAAGGTGGCTATAAACATTACAATTACGATCATTCCTGGAAAATAATCTTTCCAAGAAAGATCATTTGTTTCAATACATACATGTAGAGCTGAATCAGACTGGTAGAAACAATAGAATTTTAACTGTATCGGACGATACAGCACTAACAGTAGATGATGTTCGGGTGCCTTCAAAGGCACCTTATCAAAATATTCCGCCAGGGCCGATCAGTGAGCTGACCAATATCCAAGTCCTCTGCGGATATCAGCGCTATGAAATATGTTCACGCTATAGAAATACATGTTAATAATAATAATAATAATAATAATAATACTGGTCAGCTCGTCTTCCACCATACACACACTGAATATTGTAACTTAGTAATTAGTTAGACTCACGCCCATCAAGTTCAATGTTTTTAACTTTTTTTTTTTTATTTTAACTGCCTAACTGCTAGTTGATCCAGAGGAAAGCAAAAAAACCCCATCTGAAGCCTCTCCACTTTGCCTCAGAGGGGGAAAAAATTCCTTCCCGACTCCAAAAAGGCAATCGTACTAGTCCCTGGATGAACTTGAATAATGAGCTATCTTCCATAACCCTGTATTCCCTCACTTGCTAAAAAGCCATCCAACCCCTTATTAAAGCTATCTAATGTATCAACATACAACACCATACATGCATACTATGGACATCATACAGAAGAGTGGGACCTGCAAACTAAACAGTCTAAAGGCTAGAAAGCCTTCATAATAAGCCACACCCACCAAAATGGGAAAAACATTTGTTAGGTACATTATTTGCAGTTTATTTAGCCTTTATTTGATGCTAGTACATTGTGGACATAGTGCTATATACAATGTTAAAGTGCTTTTTTTATTGTGCCATTTCAATATCTCATTCTATTCTTTCAAATGGTATAACTTATTCAAAACTGATTTTTTTTTCTCTTTAGTGTGCCTGTTTCAAAATTATTTAGCCTCCTCAGCTTCCAGTGTGCAAAATACCACAGGTTTACACAAAAATTCATGAGTGGGTAGGACCCCTTTTCAGGAGTAAAATACTACATGCGAAAACACAATATACAAAATTTGTTTAAGAGATATATACACTTTTATACAGTTTGCCACTTCTCTACTTCTTTTTAGTGCCACGCCTCCGTAATCCATGGCCTAGAAGCAAAAGAATTTAGTTAATTTATGTTCTATAAAGTTTTTTCTAGAAAAAGTTTAACAAAGGTTAAGCATGCAAGTTATTTACAATTCAGACTAATGCTGGCCATACACGGGCAGATAAAGCTGCCGATATCTGTCGTTTAGACCAATTTGACAGCTTATCTCCCCATGTATGGGGGCTTCCAATGGGTCTTCATGATCAATATCTGGCCACGTTATTAATCGGTAAAGTTTGATTTTCTCCCGACCGACCCATTGGAGCCCCTTGGCGTCATCGTAATCAGATTGTTCGACAATATGGCCAAACGTTCGGATTACCCCAATATAGCCCTGCCATGTTAGTGGCATGTCGGGAAAAGATATGCTCGTTTGGCAATGTAACCAAACGAGCAGATCTTTGCATCTATGGCCAGCTTAAATTCTCGCTTTCTTCTTATTGGACACCTAATCAGTCTGATCAACACAAACGAGTACATGGCTACAACACTATTTTGCATAGACCACTGTTGGTCTCGATTTAATGATAGCTGAATAAGGTTTATATAAAGTAATTGGATTACCATCCTACCCTGTGTGTTGATGGCAATTTGAGTGCTTTCAGGCCTTTTTACTCCATAGTACACAGTTACCAGCTCGGATAATTGGAGTACAATTTGATTTACTTTAAAAAAAAAAAAACCATACCTCTGTACAAGAAGGATCTAGGAAACTCCCATGTTTCTACTTCTTCTGGATCAGTTCTAGTTTGTTTTCTTTTAGAAGACTTGAGCACTCCTCTCTTTTTTGGAGGCTTATCTATAAAACATGATGCAAGACTGAAGGAGTCCTTACCCTGGAAAGGGTAGTAATTAACTGCTTGGGTTGGACATCACTATGACATACACAATAGCATAACTAGAGTTTAAATGCGTACCACAGTGAATACATTTTAGGGCCCCCCAAAAACAGGATGTCCTATTTTACCAGTACATGGTAACAATTGCTTGTTAATTAGGGCCTTGTGGGACCCCCTATACCATCTGGGCCCCCCTGCAGCCGCAAAGTCTGCTTGCTCTGTAGCTATACCCCTGCATACGCACACCCAGCCTCAGTAACAAAGAACTTAATGGCATCACTCACTTTTTGCATAACATTTGGATAATAAAAGCGCAGAACTGACCATACTATTCTATAGCAAAGTGCATGTGCCCGAACTGTGCTGGGCTTAAGCTTTGAAACAAAGTTCTGCTTCAATGGAAGTACCTTTGCAGTTATACATACAAATTAAAACACAACATTTTATTTGCCTTTATAATCCTAGGCCACCACAAGCCATATATTCCAAAAGTAGTAGACTAAATAAACTGAAACAGCATTGGCTATGTTACATATGTTGCAGAGATTCCCTTACACTGCACATTTAAAGGGATCCTTTCGTGGGGAAAAAAAAAATTCAAAATGCATCATTTAATAGTGCTGTTCCAGAAGAATTCTGCACTGAAATCCATTTCTCAAAATAGCAAACAGATCTTTTTATATTTCATTTTGAAATCTGACATGGGGCTAGATATTTTGTCAATTTCCCAGCTGCCCCAAGTCATGTGCCTTGTGCTCTGATAAACTTCAATCACACTTTACTGCTGTGCTTTAAGTTGGAGTGATATCACCCCCTCCCTTTTGTGGTGTTTATACAAATGGCCTGCAAGTGTCAATGTGCACAGGACTTTTACTGTGCATACACAGGACTTTCTGTACAGTTTGAAAGTGAAAGTAGGACGTAAGGCAGTTCTGCAACGTTTGTATGAATCTGTTAATAAAGCAGTTATACCCTCCACATTCTCGGCTACCAAAACATAACAAATGGCGATGAGGATGTCTTTTCTACCTGCACCTTTTCTACCAAACCCTGGTGAGCCTAATGCTTGGATCCGTATGTTTGATAATTTTATTGCTTGGATCCGTATGTTTAATAATTACATTATTGCTGCTGATCAGGGGGAGATT
>CM044442.1:53616891-53630355 GCA_024363595.1 Xenopus borealis | reverse complement strand
AAGCCTCATCTGAACTACAATTTCTGCGATATCTAATATATTGACTATAAGGTATGCTTCGTAAAGTATGCCTCGGGTGGCAACTATTTGCCTGAAGTATTGTGTTACCTGCTGTCGGTTTACGAAAAATCTCTGATTCTATTTTGCCCAAGGAAGTGTTGCCTCAGTAGTAAGTCTAGAAAGTCTCTCTCATGTGTGTCATATTTCAAAGAAAATTCAAGATTAAAATCATCATTAAGGTAACTTTGAAGATCATTAATGTGATTAAGTGGCCCATCCCATATAAATAACAGGTCTATATAGCGACCGTTCCATATAATGTGTTTACGATGGAGGTTATCACATCCAAAAGATATGGGACTGCTCCCACCACCCCATATAGAGGTTGGCATAGGAGGGGGCAAAGGCCGCCCCCATAGCGGTCCCACATCTCTGGAGGTAGTAATCACCATTGAAATAAAATAAATTGTGTGTGAGAAGAAATAATAAAGTGTATTCCACAACATCCTGTGTGTAATTTCTCGAATTATAAAGGGCCTCCGAAATTGCCCACACACCCTTGTTGTGTGGTATTGAAGAGTATAAGGATTTAACATCCATGGAGACCCAACAATACTTGCTCAACCAAGTGATATCAAAGTTTTTCCAATAAGTGACCAGAATCCCGTAAATAAGAATGAAGTTGAGAAACCAAAGGTTTTAGAGTGGTGTCAACCCAATTTGATAGTCCGTTTGCCGAGCCAATGCTTGCCACAATGGGCCTCCCCTCTGGTGTGGTCAGTGATTTATGTATTTTAGGGAGATGAAAAATGGGGATCACCGGATTACGTGGTAAAAGATAATCCCTGTCCCCAATGTCCACCACTCCCAATGAAATGCCATATGAGACTAAGTGTTCAATTTCTGCCACTATTTTAGGTTGAGGATTAGAGGTCAGTTTTACATAGATAGTTTCATTATTTAATTGGCGTTCGGCCTCTGCAATATATGCTTTGGTATCCATAACTACTACACTACCACCCTTGTCTGCCTGACGGATAGTAATGTCTATATTGTCTCTCAATTCTTTTAGCGCCCTCCTTTCCTCTATAGTGGTATTCGCTTTCTTATTCTTACATATATTTTCTGACAATTTTTTAAGGTCACGTTCCACCAATTCCTGAAAAATGTCCATTGAGGGACATCTGGATTGTAATGGATAGAAGTCAGAAACCACTCTTTTAGAAAGGGTGATACTACCTATTGGACTGTGGGGTATAGGTGGACTAGTATTCTCTGTCTGTAAAGACTCCAAGTCCAATATGCAGCATTGTTCTGGAAAGGTGGCTAATTGTTGTGACATCTCACTATCTATGGCTCCAGTTAAACCCGCCATAGAGTGTGGTCCAGGTTTTGTAAGACTATAACTATTAGTTTAAGAGGAACCAGACCCACAATTCCCAAAGTGTCTACGCAAAGTAAATTTACGCACAAACTTATTTACGTCCAAAAGGGTGTTAAATAAATTAAAGTGATGCGTGGGTGAAAAGGACAAGCCATTACTCAGAATTTTTTTGAAAAAAATCCTACATGATACTGCGTTATAACTTATTATATAGAACAACAAGTTATTCCACCGAGAGTAATCCAATAAAAAAAGAAAAAAAGATAAGGTCGATAAGAAAAAATAAAAAATAAAAATTAAATAAAGAAACTAAATCATAAAAATTAAATAGTGACACTAAATAATTATGATGATTGATACACAATTAATTTTATATTCCACGGACTATGGTCTCCTCTAGCTATTAATTTAAATATAGGCTATATACATTTACAAGCATAGCTCCTTTGAAAATGTATGGAGATAGGCTTTATCCTCTCCTTTTTAACAGCTTTAGCGGTTCTTTACCTTTTAACAAGTAATAAAAAGACCTTTTAAATGTATATTTAATATTTATAGTAACAGTTACTAATTCATTACATACTATGTATCAGGTTTTTTGTTGTTACAATGTATATACATATATATCCTTTGATACCACATCTTGTCCAGCAGATGTCACTGTTATAATCTGTATTTAAGGAAATGAGAGTTTCCATTTTGTGAGCCTATGATTAAGGGAGTTTTCTCCCGAAACGCGTAAGGTATAATGGATCCTTCCTTGATGGAATAAATTCCTATTTGTTTTACTTGGAGTGCCGCCAGTTTCTGTTCCTTTTAGCCATCACACATACACCACCTCAGCCAGTACCATTTCCTGATACAGCATGGGAAAACTTGCTATGGATATTGTTGGCCCTTTTGCAGATGCTCCTATAGACTGTAGATTTGCTATAACCTTTATAGACCATTACAGTAAATGGCCTGAAATTGCATTTGTTTCTCATGTAACATCAGCTACAGTAATAACATTTCTATCTACAGTCTTCAGCAGAGAGGGAAATCCAAAGGAGTGAATATCCGACAATGGACCACAGTTGTCTCATACGAGTTTGAATCCTTTCTGAGAGAGAGGAATATTGTGCATAGGAAATCTTCAGTGTATTACCCACAAGCAAATGGAGAAATTGAGCGATTAAACAGAAGTCTGAAAGAAGCATTACAGACAGCAAATCTTACTGGAAACTTCAAACTTCCACCAAAAACGGTTCCTACAAACTCATCTACTGCTGACATTGTCAAACGTCAACAAGCCAAATGCAAGGCTTATACTGATAGAAAACTTGGTGCAAGAGAAGTACACTTTCAGCCTGGATCTTTAGTCAGAATTAAGAAACCAGGAATACTGAAACAAGGACAATCTAAATTTACTACACCACTTTAAGTGAGCCGCCAACGAGGACCATACACATATGAACTGTCTGATGGACGCATATGGAATGCAAGTTGTCTTGCTCCTGCTAGATAGGACTTTGGAGAAGCTCCATTTGAGGAGACATTTTCCTACCCCTAATGCCAACTGCAATAGGCCTGAAGAAAATGAACCTATAAGGCGTAGTGAGAGAATCAGAAAACTACCTGCATGGACCCAAGACTATGTGATGTGAATAATGTTTATTATTGCTTTAAGATGCATTGTTGTTGGTTATTATATTTGTCCAAATGCTTTCCTACTAAAGGGGGAATATGTGGAGTTTATACAAATGACCTGCAGGTGTCACTGTGCACTTGTACTGTGCATACACAGGACTTTCTGTACAGTTTGAAAGTGAAAGTAGGAAGTAAGGCAGTTATGTAACGGTTGTATGAATCTGTTAATAAAGCAGTTATACCCTCGTCATTCTCGGCTACCAAAACATAACACCTTTCCCCCACCCAGCAGCCTAACAGAACAATGAGAAGGTTCCTAACAACAGCTGCCTGGTAGATCTAAGAGAAGCTCCCTAACAACAGCTGCCTGGTAGATCTAAAAACAGCACTCAATAGTAAAACCCATGTCCCACTGAATACTATTCAGTTACAGTGAAAAAGAAACTAAAACAGCCTGCCAGAAAGCAGTTCCCTCCTGAAGTGCTGGCACAAGTCACATGGCCAGGGGCAGCTGGGAAATTGACAAAATGGCTAGCCCCATGTTTGCTCTTTTGAGAAATGGATTTCAGTGCAGACATCTACTGGAGCGGCACTATTAACTGATGCATAAAAAAATAAAAAAAATCATGTTTTCCCATGACAGTTTCCCTTTAAATTATGTTTGTTGTTTCTGCAACAATCTCAAATGAGACCAGGTTAAGATCACTATTCCCTAAATGCTCACCTACACAAATGCTGGAGGAGTTCTGTATTAGTTGTTACCAGGTCCAAAAGAGTTAATCCTAGTAGCAGTTATAAAAAATGCCACCCTCAAACATGGCACCATGGCAACCCTTTGTTGTCCTATATGATGTGGCACACAGTTAGGGGAAAGGCATTTATTTTACTTTCATTTACTTTTCATTGCTGGTAAACAAGTAATCAGCCTCCATTCCTGCCTTGAGAATTGTGTCCAACAAATGCAGCCTGAAAAGCCACACCAACCATTTAGTGGCTCAAAAAAAAAAAAAAAAAAAAAAAAAAAAAAAAAAAAAAATAACAGAAATTACATCCCAGATATCAGCCTTTGAATTGCATGAATTCAAAGCAAGACCCCCATTGCCAACTAATGAGCACACACACACTAAAGGGCAGATTTATCAAGGGTCGAAAGTGAAAATTAATAAAAAAAAAAAAAATATATCTTATTTTGAAGTAATTTTTGGGTACTTAAGACTATCAAATAGACAAAAATTCCTTTAGAATTTAAAAATTTGACCATTCAAAAACCAAAGTATTGTCAAATTCAACCATTCGCCACCTTAAACCTGTTGAATTGCCATTTCAGCCTATGGGGAATCTCCCATAACCTTTACGGAGTATTTAAAATTTTTGAAAAATCAAATTTTTTTTGGAGAAAATAGTTTGAATCGAACGTTTCAAATAATTTTAATTCGATTGAAAATGGGCCATACATAAAAATGTATGGCTCTACAGAACAGAAGGACTTAGAAGGTATTAAAGACTACCAAACGTGGATGGAAAACTTATTTCATCAATACATTATGTTGACAAAAGCAAGTCAAGAAAGGTTGTCTTCTCAGCTCATTATGACCATCAGATGATTGAAACAAGTTTTCTACAACACTTGTATTTCAGATTCAAGAATGCATTTAGCCATTTACACATACCTTGCACTTTGATTTTGGCTGAATCTTGCAAATAATATGCAGGTTCTGGGTATTTGGGTTTAGCACCTCTTCCAACCCAGTACTCTTCAACAGCTGTCCCAGTGGTTTTCTTTTGAGCTTTTCCTGGAGTAAACATTTTTAATATGCAAATAAGAGCTAGAATGTAAAACTAGAAAGTAATATTTAGGGGCAGATTTATCAAAGTGAGAGTTCAAATCTTTGGAATCACATTCAGCAAATGGAGAGTTCCAATTTTCACCCATTGATAAATATCCTTCTAAAAATCCCATAGGAATGAATAGAATGTGGGAGAGTTTTAGTAAAATCTGAACTCACCTTTTTATATATACCCCTGGATACCTTTATATATATATACACAAAAGACCAGAGGTTCCCTAGATAGACCCAGAAAAACTTTTATGCTTTAAGCTTTCAGGTGTTTTAAATAATGCTGTATATACTAACTGGCTGCAAACTAAGTGCAGATCTTTAGCAAAGTCGTATTAAGCGTTCTAAAAAAAAAAAACGAACATTTCCTGATCCAAAATATATGCAACAGTTAGTTTTATGGGGATAGGGTGGCTGGTCTTAGATTCTTCAACTTACCACCCACTGACTTCTGCAGAGATTTCTTCGGCTCAGAGATATCTTTGAAGCCACGGTTTAGTTTTGCAAGCTTCTCATCATAAATCGTATAATCACTGCAATCATAATCCTTAAGTCGACACACCTGTTTTTCTCTTACAGGCCATCCAATAATTTGAGCTGGGATCATGCCTTTTGGAGGTTTCCAAAGAATTCGCTTCTGAGCTATTTGTTTAAAGATGCTTCCTTTTCCAATATCCACCTGCGCATGTGGAAGGCTCTCTTGAAAGTAATACTCCTCTTCATCACTATCGTCTTCATCATCTTCGTCATAGTTTTGCAAGTCCTCTTCTTCCATGACCCAGTATTCCTCAGAGTCCTCAGGTTCAGACAATGACTGACTCTTCTTTGGCTTCTTTTTTACAGAATAGAGTTTCCTTCTACTGAGGGCTTTAAGAGGAACTCCAATTTTTTTTCTTGATCTTCTGGATACATCCTTAGCTTTCACTCTAGAAGACTTGTATTTATTCTCATACTGGTTGCTACATTGCTTCAGAAGTATTTCATCTTCCTTTAAAGAACCGCCACTTTTAATTGGTTCCCTCTCAAAGTCCTCTGTGGTTTTTCGGAAAGTATACAAACCTTTCCTAAGCACATAATCAGGGACAAAGTAAGATACAGAAGCACTATCCATTGAAGATCCTTCATCCCTAGATGAAAGCTCTTCTGAAGTAATGCTTAATACACTTGTTCTTTTTGGCTTCCTTTGCGAAGAATAAACATCATAATCATAGTTTGCATCTATATTTTCAAAACAAGCCAGCCATGTTGGTGATGGCATAAATTTCTCTATTGAATCATCTGTCCACATGTTACTTTTGTTAGCCAATTTTACCTCTCCATTACAAGTTGATTGATTTGGAGTACCTTGCTGCTCTGGACATCCATCTGGGCCCTCTAGAAGTTCACCATTTGTAATGAGATTATGTTCATCAGAATCCTCTGGGACACTTACTTGTGGATCATTATAAACAGGACTAACTACTTCAACACGTTCCATCACCATTGTTGGCGAATCTGCCTCCACTGTGGCCTTAACATTCAGACTTTGCTTTCCCTGTTTGCTAGTTTCATTTCGGGGCTCCCTTGTTTGAGCTATTGTTGTTTGGGTTTCTGTTTCTTGAACAGCATCAATACATAGTTTAGGAGGAACTGAATTTTTACATTCATCTTTGTTTGAAAAGGCAACGCTCTGCACAGCAAGCTCCTCGCCTTCGGCATGAGGACCACACAATACACCCTCACAAAACAGATCACGCTGCACTACATTTTCTGGTAATTCTTTAACAACTGCCACATCGTATATTGGTATGGTTTCTTTATAAGACTTCCACATCTGTATGGCAGCAGGTGAACCACTTCCATACTCTATTCTTACCTCCTCTTTCTCATATGCATAGCTTCCTGGAGGCATGTTTCTGTATTGGGCAGAGTTGCAAGCATTTTTATGAAAGTCCCTTTCCTGTGTGGATGTTGCAGGAGACATGGACATCTCAACATTCTCCAGGTTACTGTCGTTTCCTGTGCTGCTAATGCCAGAAGAATGATAGACTACATTTCCAACATCACAGATTTTACCATCTGAACTCTGTTGCCTTTTGGAAGCACATTCTTGTTGCCGTGGATCAGTCTGGGTTTCTTTGGTTTCAGTTCTTCTCCCAGGACTACTGTAGTGCCTAAATCTTGTAGCATGGTAAAACATTGGGGAAGGTGGATGGGGGTTAAAATGAGGTCTTCTACTCATCCTAGTATTCATTTGAGGCTGGGGAACAAAATATCCCGGGTACTCATGGAGAGCAACAGAGTAGTATGGAATATAGGGATTTCCGCCTCTGAAGCCTAAGGAGAGGGGAAGAGGAAGGGTGAAAAAGTATAATTTAATGCAAATAAAATAAGACACTAATGGGGGAATGCAATAAAAGTTGGTAACTGAAAAACTATTCGCAATGCAAAAAAAAAGTCATGCCTTTGCACAAATTTAATATAGCTTTTGCAAACCCAGAAACTGTAGAAACCACTATAGACAGTGGAAAACAGTTTGCAAATTGTATAGTTTGCGCTAATGCGCAGTAAATGTCATAAGACTTCTTACTGAAAAAGTTGTTACTCCAAAAGATTACAACACCTTCAAGCACTTAAGACTACGCAATTAAAATTTGCAATGAGCATTAAAATGTGCAATGCAATAACAGTTTAAGGAACAATATTACATAGAGAGAGAGAGCTGTCTTTTTATTCTTATTGGCGTAAATTGTTTCTCTCTTTTTAAATTACATTTTCCCCCTAAAAGCCATAAAATAAAGAATGTGTTTTATCAGCTAGCACCTTGCCAAAACTCTTTTTGGAAATCAAAAGAGCAGAAGGAATAAGAGACTAGGCAAAAAATAAGATTTAAATTAGGCATCATATTAAAGTAAAACTGATGTTGCAATCTTCCCTCTCCGATCACAATATGCTCACATTTCAACTCACTAACTCCCTCCTCAGCCCCTGCTATTCCCCAAACACGTACCTACCGTGACCTCCATGCTCTAGATGTGTCACATCTCTCTCCTTACTTTGACTCTCCTTACTTTATCTCCACCATCTCGTCCTAATGTGGCTCTGTTTACTACAGCACTCTCACCACTGCCCTTAATGAGCTTGCTCCTACAAAAACTAAACGTGCTAGACCCAAACCACAACTTTGGCATACTGCTCAAACAAAAGTGCTCCAAAGACAATCACGTGCACTTTGAGCGTCGCTGGTGCAAATCTCGCTCAGAATCAGACTTCTGGAGCTACAAATATGCTCTGCGCTCCTATAACACCAGACTCTCCCAAGCCAAAAAAAAAAACACTTTTTTTTTTAAAGTTTTTATTTTTCCTTTTTTTTCCGAACAGAAAATAATAACAAAACAAAAGAAAACATAACAGTTTTGCATGCATGCACAACACTCCACACTTGTTTGATCCTGCTATCATCAAGGTATTTGTATAGGGTGCTTGTAAATCGGAGCATGAGACTAAAAAAAAACATGTCACAAATCTGGAAATCAGTTTTTGACATGTATTCACCTACAAGACTGTGGGGCTGTTTGTTTCTGGGTTTAAAATCCAGAGTAACCATATATCAATAAATTTATCTTGACATCCTCGAGCAATGTATGTTCCTTTATAGAACGGCAAAGCCGCATTAACCAATGCTTTCCATTCCTCTACGGTGGGAGCCAGTGGTCTGTTCCATTTGAGGATTATTGATTTTTTGGCATAGTACAGCAGAGTTTGAAGGAGCACTCTGCCTTCCTTGGTAAAGTCATGATCCGTTGTTAGGCCAAGTAGTGCCGTTGATGGGGAGGGTTCGATTGGGAGCACCATGACTTTTGAGATAAAAGTAAAGACCTGTGTCCAGTAGCCCTGTATCACCCCACACGTCCACGTCATGTGGAACCAGTTCCCTGTTTCTGCTCCACATCTGGGGCAGATTTTTGACCCGCTTGTGTTCATAAGATGAAGTCTTTCTGGTGTCATATAAGCACGATGAAGAAATTTAATCTGTATCAGTTTGTCTCTTACGGACACCAGTGGAGGTAGGAGATGTAGTACGATCGCCCAATCGTTATCGGTTAGTGTAGGTATGTCCTGTCACCATTTGGCTTGGCAGGGTAAAGACCTTTGATTGTTCTGGAGCATTAAGACCCGATATATTGTTGAGAGAAGTTTGGTCATGGTCTCAAGCTGGAGCTTTTCCTCAATTATCGTGGCCTCCACTTTGGGACCTGATGCTGTGAATTGGCTCTGTGCTGCGTGGTATAGTTGACCATATCTGAAACGTATATTTTGGGTAACTGTCTCTGTGAGAGTCAGCTGTTCAAGTTTTACGATTAGTCCCTCTGGGTATAGATCCTTTATATATTTAACTCCCAGCTTTGCCCACCAATGATTGTCTGGCACGTTCAGCAGGTGTTCTAGTCCTGGGTTTCGCCATATGGGAGTGTGTGGCGAGTAAGACTGTATGTTTTTTGTCTGGAACAGTTTCTGAGCTGTTGTACATGCTTTTATCGTAGTCCTCATAGACAATGTAAGAGTGTGGTGTGCCTCCACTCCCCTATATGGAAGGGCCCGCAGAGCCTCCATTGAACCCACTACCGTTGCCTCCAATACTGTGGCTGGGTTTGAGTACTGTGATTCAAACCACCTTCTCACATTCACCAAAACAGATGCCAAATAATACATTTGAAAGTCTGGCAGAGCTATCCCCCCGGTAGTCACATCCCTTTGTAAAGCATGGATACTAATCCTAGGGGCCTTTTTGTTCAACACAAATGATGTAATTAGGGAGTTCATTCGTTTAAAGAAGGCTTTGGTTAGCCAACACGGGGCATTTCTAAAAATACATATAAAAATTTGGGCAAGTACTTCATTTTGATGAGGTTAACCCGGCCAATCAGGGATAGAGAAAGCCCGCCCCAGTGCGTTAGTTTGGTTTTCATATCTGTCATTATGGGGTCTATGTTGTACAATTTGTACTGTTTAATCTCTCTCGTGACCACTATTCCCAGGTATTGTAATTTCTCTACCCACACCAGGGGTGTATCCAGATTAGGGTAATTCTTTGCTGGTTGATCTATGGCGAATAAATTGGATTTATGCCAATTTATCCGGACCCCTGTCTGCAGTCCGTAGTCCGTTATCTCTAGTGCTCTCTGTAGGGCCGGCCCTGGGTTTTCTAATTACAATATCATATCGTCCGCATAGAGGGATATCTTTTCACAAAGATTACCTCTTTTTAACCCTTGAATGTTGTTTGAGTTACGTATCATTTCTGCTAATGGTTCGATAGCTAAACAGAACAGAAATGACGAGAGCGGGCATCCCTGTCTCGTGCCCCTTTTGAGAGTGAAGGGAAGGGAAAGCATATTATTTACACGTATCTGGGCCATTGGGGAAGAGTATAGGGCTTTAATCCAATTTATGTAACGAGGGCCAAATCCATATCTCCTAAGGACCTCCCAGAGAAAGGTCCACTCAACCGAGTTGAACGCTTTCTCTGCGTCAAGCGAGGCAATCACTCTGTTCTCGCTGTTTTCATGTAATACCTGTAAATTGGTTAGGAGTCTTCTCACATTTATGTCCGTGGCTTTACCTGGGATAAACCCAGTTTGATCTGTATGCACCAGACTGGACATATATGGCTTGAGTCGATTGGCCAGGACCTTAGAGACTATTTTAGCATCACAGTTTATTAATGAAATTGGCCTATATGAGGCACATTGCGCTAAGTCTTTCCCTTTTTTGGGGATCACAACTATTAAGGCTTTAGACATGCTTTCTGGGAGGATTCCCGTCTCGGCTATTTTGTTGAACAGCGATGTCAGATGGGGTATTATATCCTCTGCGTGCTTCTTATAGAATTCAGAGGGAAGCCCGTCCGGACCTGGGGCTTTACCTATGGGGAGGTCCCTAATGACAGTTCTCACCTCCTCACTTGTAATTGGGGCGTCTAGTGTTACTTGGGATTCCTGGCTCAAGAGTGCCAATGGGATCTCTGCCAAATACTGCTGAATTTCTGTGGTCGTTTACTTATCTTTGAGGAGTACAAATTGCTATTGTATTCCCTAAATATCTCCAAAATTTGTCGGGAGGTAGTCACCTCTTGTCCCCTGCTATCCTTTATAATGGATATTGCAGTGGTCTGCTTTATATCCCTTACAAGGTTCGCTAGCAGTTTGCCTGTCTTGTCCCCCCGTGTTAAATATTTGCTGGGCCTGTGCCTTAAGCTGTTTCTGTGCTGACTCAATATTAGCCAATGAAAGCAGTCTGCTCAAGTGGAGCCAATCAGTTTTTTTGTTTTCTGAGGGATCCCCAAGATAGCTTTGTTCCTTATCTTTTACTTCCGTTTCGAGTTCCTCTATTTTATTTCTTATTGAATTTTTTGCAGTTTTGATGCCTGAGATATAAGCCCCTCTGGTTACTGCCTTGAAAGCGTCCCAAACTATGTGTTCAGGTGCACTTTCTTCATTAGCTTGCCAGTATTGGCCAACCTCTTTTTTCACTATCTGGTTTACCTTATCATTATCTGCCCAGTGCGCGGGGAGTTTCCAGATCTTGTCCCCAGGGTCTTGCCCTATACTCATGGGGATTTCTAAGGGGGAATGGTCCGATATGCCTCTTGGTAGGTACGTCACTGCTTTGATCAATGGGAGAACTTCTTGAGTAACTTATTCTAGAGTGGGAACCATGAGAGGCAGAATAGCATGAGAACTCAGTTTGGTTGGGGTGTTTCCACCTCCACGCTTCTATGAGGTTGCTGCTGTCTGCCCAATCTTTGACTGGAAGCCTACTGTAATGGGTTCCAGTTCTGGTGTCTTTTTGAGGATCAAGTACTGCATTAAAGTCTCCCATTAAAATCACCAGCCTAGATGTCTCTTCTGCTATCATAGTTGTGATCCGCGTTAGGATATCTACATCCGCCATAGGGGGCACATAAACCAATGCCAAAGTGAAATGTAGGCCTGCCATGGTAGCGTGCACTAACACGAATCTACCTTCAGCATCCTGCTTAAGGGATTGTAGATGGAAGTTTACATTTTTACGCCCCAGCAATACTACCCCCCTTGAGTACGTAGAGTATGTGGCATGGAACATCTGACCCACCCAAGATTTCCTGTGGGATAGTGTTTTTGGCCTGTTAGGTGGGTTTCTTGCAGAAGAATGAGGTCTGGTTTGTGTCTGCGAATGAACTGGAAAACAAGAGATCTTTTTATCTTAGAACCTAAGCCCCTGACATTCCAACTCATGAGTTTCAGCTCTGCCATTTTGTTTCATGATACATATAAATAGACAATAAAGCTTTGAACTTAACCCCCTGTCTGGGATGTGGAGCTGTGCATGCACTCAACAAATACAACATACATTCAAAAATTTTACAGTACATTCTGATTATTAGAAAACAATGGTTGATCCCCTTCCCCCCTCCCTGACCCTTCCACAAAAGAGGAGTCCTATTCCCTAAACTAACTGAATGGGAGGCACACCGTGCTAACTATCTACTGGTTCTCTTTTTGTTGCTCCAAATGCTCCAATAATTTACCTTTTTTGCTGATGTTAAGGTGTCACTGCGTATATTGGCCCATTTTTCCTCTCATATCTAGCGCCTGTTGTCCAGCCAGGCCGCTGCATCCTCTGGGCTGTGAAAGAATCGGGTGTTGTGCCCATCTATTACTCTTAATCTGCTGGGGTACATCATGCTGTATTGCAGACCCTTTTCCCGTAGTCTCCTATGGATATCTGTATAGGTGCGCCTTCACAGCTCTGCCGTGAAGTCTGGATAGAACTGTATTGCATTTTGGAATTTTACTTCGCCTTTGCGTCTGGCAGCGGACAGAATGGCGTCCAGATCCCTGTAATTGAGTAGTCGCATAATGAACGGTCTCGGGGGGGCTCCTGGCACCCTGCCCCTAGTTGGGATTCGATTGGCCCTTTCAATTATGAATGCCGCTGAGAGCTCTATGGGGTCAAGTAGGTCCTTTAGGAATTTTTCCATAAAGGTGGCGGGGTCTTGGCCTTCCACCCCCTCCGGGAGGCCCAGTATACGGACATTGTTGCGCCTCATGCGGTTTTCCGCGTCCTCAGCGCGTTGCGTTAGGTGGGTTACCTGGCGTTGAAGATCCTGCACAGCAGTTTGGTTTTGATGTGCCACATCTTCGACTTCCCCCAACCTTCGCTCTGCCTCCGCCATCCGCTCTCTGAATTTTTCCATGTCGCCTCTGAGCAGAGAGATATCTGTCTGCAATTCCAGCTTGAGGTCATCTATTTTCAATGATAACGTTGCTATCGACTCTTATGGCCTCCAGCAGTGTCGCTGATTCCGCCGACATTTCAGTAGGTATAGGCTTGTTTGCCTGATCTTTGTTAGGCTTCGCGGCCTGCATGTCCGCGCCTGAGTTGTCTGCGGCCTGTTCCAAGATGGCGCAGTCTTTCGTGTGCGCTCGCCGCTTGTCCAGTGACCCCGTTTTTCGCCGCCCTCTGCGAGGCATTTTAGATGTGTAGGGTTCCCCCAGATATTGTGGGCTGCTCACGACGCCTTCTTTGGTCAATGGATTATGTATAATCTTTGGTCAGGATATCTGCAGGAACGGAGCTCTCCAGAACACA
>CM044442.1:53590412-53614834 GCA_024363595.1 Xenopus borealis | reverse complement strand
GACAATAACCTGCTGGACCCCTTACAATCTGGATTTAAACCACAACACTCCACTGAAACTACCCTGACCCGATTAACTAATGAGCTTTTAACAGCTAAAGCCAACAATCATTTCCCACTACTAATACTACTTGATCTCTCCACTGCATTTAACACTGTAGATCACCCTCTCCTTCTACAGTCCCTCCATTCACTTGGCCTTCGTGACACGGTCCTGGTTCTCTTCTTACCTCACTAATCGTTCCTTCAGGGTCTCCTACAATGGAGTAGCATCTTCTCCCCTACCATTTTCTGTTGGGATTCCTCAAGGCTCTGTCCTGGGACCCTTATTATCCCCTTCTATACGTCCTCCCTCGGCAAATTATTCAGCTCATATGGTTTCCACTACCACCTCTATGCAGATGATCCCTCTCTCATCTCAACACAGAACTCCTAACTAGCATCTCCTCCTGCCTGTCCGCCATCTCTACCTTGATGTCACAACGCTACCTTAAATTAAACCTCTCTATAATGGAAATGGTTCTCTTTCCTCCAACTAACACCAGTAACATCCCTGAAGTATACATCATAGTTAATTCCATTATCACCCCGTCTCCCCAGGCCGGTGCCTTGGGGTTATCCTAGATACTGCCCTGTCTATTGCTTGTTAAATCATGTCACTTCTACCATATAGAACATATCAAAAATACAATCATTTATCACCCAAGATGCCGCCAAAATTCTTATTCACTCTAGTCATATCATGTCTAGACTACTGTAACTTGCATTTAATTGGCCTTCCCCGCCAGAGACTGTCACCTCTCCAGTCTATAATGATCACTGCCTTGAGACTCTTATACCTCAGCAATCGCTCCTCCTCTGCCACGCCATTCTGCCAATCCCTCCACTGGCTTTCACTACCATTCAGAATTAATGACCCCGACGTTCAAAGCACTTCATAACTCTGCCCCTCCGTACATCTCTGAACTCATCTCTATATACTCACCCAACTGCTTGCTATGCTCCTCCACTGACCTGCTACTCAACGCTTCTCTCATTACCTACTCACATGCTCTGATTCAAGACTTTGCAAGAGCTGCTCCCCTCCTCTGGAATTTTCTCCCACGGTCTGTCCGACTTTCTCTGAACCTTTTTGCTTTCAAGAAATCTCTCGAAATTCTCTTCTTTCAAGAAGCCTACTCTCACTCTTAACTACCAAATGCAACACTACATACATTACCACATTTCTTACCCACTTATTTCGATCTTGCCCATTCCCACATCTTATGTATAACTCCCTTACCATTAGATTATAAGCTCTTTCTGTATATGACCTTCCTCACCTTTTTATCTGCATTGATTGTGATTGTATGTAACTCCATATGTATGTAATTCATGTTATTTAGTTGTATAAACACATTTACTTTAAAGCGTTACGCAATATGTTGGTGCTATAGAAATACACAATTATAATTAAATAAATAATAGCACTTTAATTGCTAGGCACATTTAAGCATCACTTGTAAGGAAGGACAGCAGCATTTCCTCATTTCTGACCAGACGTTTGTTGCTCAAAAATGTATAAAATGTAAAGTTTGGTGATACCTTTTATTGGCTAACTGAATAACTAACATTTGTAAGCTTGGGTTGTAAATAGTCCATGCTAAGTCTTCACCCTTGGGACTTATCAATATCTGGATAGTGATGGGCGAAACGGCCGCGTTTCGCTTCGCCGAAAAATTCGGGAATTTCCAGAGAAAAACGACGCGCGACTCGTTTTTGGCGGCAAATTTTTGTCGGCGAATTTTTCCTGCAGTTTCGCGAATTTATTCGCCAGCGGCGAATCGCGGGAATTCGCCGCGAATTCGCCCCTGGCGAATAAATTTGCCCATCACTATATCTGGACTGTAATATTCTTCGCTCTACAGGTCACTATTCCCATTTTCAGTTTTTTACAGTCTGGTAAGGAAATGTGAAGTGGATAAATTCTGGTTCCATATGCTATCCAACCCAGTGGAACCTTTATCTTCACTTTTTTAGTTTGCAATTCCTAATTATGTTCATCAATCAATGTTCATTTGTATTTTGCCTGACGAAGGGGCCTGTAATTGTTACTTATTCAGTTAGCCAATAAAAGGCATCACCAAACTTAAAATTTTTTCAAATGGCTAACACGGTACTCCATCTCAATGCCAAGTACAGAGAGTAAGTTATATAAATCGTGCTGGGTTGGGAACCCATGCTATAGGATTACCACTTGTTATTTTGACCTTTACTACTTGGGACTGTACAGTTTCCAAACGGTCTCAAAGATTCAGCATAACCCTGAAAAACCACGTTATGGCTCCCAGCACTGAAAATGTGTCAGTGTATCACATACCTCCAACATTTTAAAAATAGAAATAAGAGATATAAAGGTCTGGTCTGCATAATGCAGCAAACATTATTGACCATACCCCCCCAAATTACCATGTCCATTTTATAAAATGTGGCAGGTTATGAAAAAAATGTGAACACATTTCTGTTTTAGGGACCTGCAGTTTTGCTAATGAAAGTGAAATTGCCCTTTACTGTAAGTCACAGTTTCCACATTGGACTTGTTTATACTACTAGTTACAATGGTATCTTTTCTTATCTTGCATTGTTACAAATGTATCTAAGTGCAAGCGCCAAGTTTTCTGGGCTCTTTACCCAAAGGACTCTTATTACTGAAGTTTCAGAAAGTTGATCTCCTGTACTGCTAGAAAAAGATACAAAGAGAAACTAGAGACTTAATAAAAATTCAGGACTGCAGGCTGAGCTGTCAAAATTAGGACTGTCTCACAGAAAACGGGGCAGTTGGGAGGTAAGGTACCAGGAATTGTGCCACAATAACAGGACTAACTGAAGGAGTGACAAGTTTAACATCGGACTCATTTTCTTAGCTGCACCTCCCGATCAATGTAGGTCTCTATAAAAATATATTGCACAAAACAACTCATGTAAAACCCTGCTTCGTGTAAATAAACCATTTTCAGATTAACAATATACTTTTTCAGTAGTATGTGCCATTTAAAGGAGAACTAAACCGCTAGGTGCAACATCCGTCTCCCCCTTCCCCCCGGGCAATGCCCCTAATTTGCTAATTACCCCTCATTCTAGGCCCTCTCCAGCAGAGTTCACGGCAGCCATCTTCTCCCAAGCGCTCTTCTACCTGTAGTCATCAGCGTTTTGGTGGCACATGCACAGTAGGGGGCATTTGCCTGTTCGGATCTACTGCGCATGTGGCAAAAGTTACATTTTCCAAAAAAAGAAATTGGAAACTTCATGACTTTCAGGCACATGTGCAGTAGCTCCGTACCAGCAAATGCTCCCAAATGCCGAAAAGTCACAAACTTCCCCAGGGGTAAGTAACAAGTTAGGGGCATTTGCCCGGGGGGGGGGGGTTGCAACTAGGGGTTTAGTTCTCCTTTAAATAGAAATTGCCATTGTAAAAAAGAAGGAATACACCTGGGATCCTTTGGTTCCACACTTCATTTTACAGTTGTACAGACTATTATTTCTGAGGCAGCCCAGAGACCAATATATTTCAAAGGGTGCTGGTTATAGTAATGTATATGTGGCTTTTTTTTGTAAACAATAACCTTGTATTTAACTTTTCTATTAAAAATGCATTGTATACAGTACACTTATAGGCATTTCCCACAAATCATTAAAGAACAATCACATTCTCTCCACATGCATATGAGGTTTGAAAGCAAAGTATTAAGTACGGTGTAAAAATAAAAACTGGGTAAATAGGCTGTGTAAAATAAAAAATGTTTGTATGTATAAAGGCTGAAGTGACGATGTCCAACAGAACACAATTTCCTGCTTTTCAGCTCTCTAACAGAGTTAGACAGAATGAATGAACATTTCAGAGTAAAAATGTAACTGGATAAATAGGCTGCGCAAAATAAAAAAAATGTATCTGGTATAGTTTGTTAGGCAAAAATGTAATGTATAAAGGCTGGAGTGACCATATGTCTAAATATCCATATCCCACTTCCTGCTATTTAGCTCTCTAGCTTCGAGTCAGTCAGCGACTTGAAGGGGGGCCACATGGGACATAACCATTCAGCGAGTTTGCAATTGATACTTAGCATGCAGCTCAGATTCAACAGCTAGGACCCAGGTGCCCCCCCTTCAAGTCACTGATAAAGACAGTTCGTGGAAAGAAAGCTAAATAGCAGTAGTGTTCTGTTATGTTACACATCTAGCCACTCATGCCTTTATACATTACATTTGTGGCTAACTATATCAAACATTTTTTTTTATTTTGCCCAGCCTATTTACACAGTTTTCATTTTTATACTGAACAATTCCTTTGAAGTGGCTTCATGTGAGATCAGCATGAAGAATTCACCAGCACCCATAGCAACCAGTCAGTAGGTAGCATTTACTGGCCACCTGCTTAAAAAAACCATGCCAATTAATACTGCTTTTCCATATATCAAATAACGTATTTTAGCTATACAGTAGAAAGCAGCAACATCTACTAAAACTTACCTGGCCCATTAATGCAGTATGGATTGTACAACTGGCCAAGGTACCAAGGATTTTGGAAAGGTAGTTGTGCTGTTGGCTGTGCATAAAAGAAAGGCCTTGGCTGGTTTGTAGAATACTGTCCATTTTCTGGGGGGGGTGCTGCAGTGTTCATTTTTAAGGCTATGAAACAAAAAGTTTATAGTTATCTTATTTTCAACTAGAAATACAAATGTTTTATTTAACTATTTTCTCCTTTTAAAAAGGAGTCCGATTTTCTCTGCAGCAGATCGAACTAGATCACAGACATTCAAAACTGTTACAATTCAATACATTCAGTTATACATTGATCCCTGGGCCAAAAAAGGTTAAGGGCCGCTGTGCTTCATCATGCTAAAGTCACAAAACCAGGTTAATTGGCTCCTGGTGAATGTGGTTGGGTAGCAGTAATGATGAGAACTTCAAACTTGCATGATTTGCATATGCAAGTTAGGGTTAGGAAGGAATAAAAGTTGGCTTCCTTGTCTGACACAGTCACATGATTTTAAGCAACCCATTACAGGGGTGCCCAAACGATAGACCAGAATCTACCTACCAGTAGATCTTAAGACAATCAGCTTGTCTAAATCACCCTTTTTCATGCTTTTAAATCAGATATTTTTATGTTAATGTTAAATAATAATTATACGTTTAATAATAAAAAATTTCATATTTCAATATTTAATCAATTGTTTCCATGGAACAGAATGCTAACAATGTTTTTTATGGATGTAGATCATGTCACATCAACTAAAAGTAGACCTTGCATTAGTAAAGTATGGACACTCCTGCGTTAAGAGTTTGCTACATACTTAGCAGAACATAAATATTTACTAATTGAAGGAGTTGTTCACTTTTAGTATGATCTAGTCAAGATATTCGAAAACATTTGGAATTGGTTTTCATTTATTATTTGTGATTTGAGTTATTTAGCAGCTCTCCAGTTTGCAATTTCAGCAGTTTGTGTGTTGGGGGCCAAATTACCCTAGCAAGCAAGTACTGATTTGAACAAGAGACTGGAATATGAATAGGAAAGGACCTGAATAAGGGCCCTTACACACCGGCGTTTTGGACCTGCGCTCCCCTGCGTTGCGTTTGGCTGCGTTCAGCCGCAGGTCTAGACGCACCTCATTAGTTTCAATGGCGTTGTACCCACGAGACACGTGTAAGCGCCGAACGCAGATTCAGACTCAACATGCTGCATTTTTCCTGCGTTTGGCGCCTACATGCGTTCGTGCGAGTACAGCCCCATTGAAAATAATGGAGTGCATCTATACCTGCGCTCCCCTGCGGCTGAATGCAGCAAAACGGAATGCAGGGGAGCGCAGGTAAAAACGCCCGTGTGTAAGGGCCGTAAAAAGAGGAGTAATAAAAAGTAGCAATAACTATACATTTGTAGCTTTACAGGGCATGTTTTTTTAGATGGAGTCCGTTAGCCCCATTTGAAAGATGGAAAGATGTCAAAAAGAAAATGGCAATTAAACTATAAAAAGAAAAAAAATTAAGGCTAACTGAAAAGTTGCTTAGAATTGGTCAATCTACAACATACTTAAAGGCCAACCGCAGCTTAAAGGATTGAATTTGTAAAATGGATTTGAAAAATAAGTGTAGAAGAGCGTTTTTTTTACGAGCTTACAAGCGCATGCAGAACCAAAAAGCATGTACTGTGCACAAATTAAGTACATTTGCATGATCCCAAGCACAACCTTTTATCCTATTTCTATTGAACTTGCAGAAAGTGCAAAAAAAACAATGCAGCATTTGCATCTTTAAAAAAAAAAAAAAAAAAAAAAAAAAAAAAAAAAAAAAAAAAAAAAAAAAAAAAAAAAAAAAAAGGTAAAAATGCTAAATGCTAAACACTCATGAGTACAACCAGGCAGAATATAATGGAATAAATTAGCTGATGCGGAATATAATGGAATTAATTGAGACTTTGGTTTGAGCTCACCTAAATCAGCCAAAGACACATCAAACACATAAAGCAACTTTGTGCAAGAGCCCTTAAAGGGCACCTATTGGCAAAAAAAGGATATCCCCCAACCAAAGGTGCGGGCTGATAAAGGTGCGAGTAGGCTAGCGCTGGCGGGGGCATTTTAAAAAACTACCGTTAGCCCCAAATGGAATGCGGGTTCTATCAGCCCACACCTTTAGTTGGGGATAACATTTTTTTTTGCCAATAGGTGTCCTTTAAGATGGAGGTTTCACCCTGCATTTCCCTGCAGAACAAGAATCATGTACATGATGCATCCAACCTGCATTCAGATGCTTGGATGCATGGCAACCCATAGCCACTAGTGATGGGCGAATTTATGTCCCTGCTTCTGGGCTGGCACAATGGCTCCAGACATATGAATGGGCTAATGCCTACATAGCAGCCAATTCTCAGCCCCATGTGGCATTACCCTTTAAAGTGGACGCGTCACCCAGACACAAAAATCTGTATAATAAAAGTCCTTTTCAAATTAAACATGAAAGCCAATTTCAAATTTTTATTAAAGCATTCATAGCTGTGTTAAGCTCATTTATAAATCTCAGCTGTCAATCAAAAAAAGTCATGCACAGAGTTTATATATTGTGATTAGTGGACAGCAATGAAAATAAGTAAAAAAATTATGATTATGCAACATGAGCTCAGTCTGAAGATCTACCACAGCATCTCATAAACAAGACAGCTCCACCCCATGCCCTCCCTGGTTATACCCACAAACACACCAACATGTTTTGAAGCATTAAATGTGCTTTTAACTGGATCTGTGCTGAAACACTGGTGTTTACCTCTCACAGAATATACCCACAAAAATAGTTAGTGCACATTTTATCCATTAGTTAAATGAAAACATTTAGCAAATACTAAACTAGATTTTACATTGCCAATTATCAAATACATGTTCATTCAGTAAGCCTCTTACTTTTCAGGCATCCTGATGCCATACAGTATGCCAAATTTCACAGGTTCAGGGTCCACATATTTAATATAAGCATTACTCATACTACCAGGATCATAGACAATACATTTAATGGGAGTATGGGTACTGCACAGGATCAAGCACTAAACAATGAATAAAAACCACTACAGGTGTTGTATATTGAATAGGAAACCTTTAAGCATTACAAAGGCTCAAGGAGCCTACATAAATAGATCTACTACTGGCATTATACAGGAAGAAAATTTAAGTGAGGTGTTACACAGACTCAGTCACAGTATAGACAGAAATACTAATGTAGTAATGTATTTAAGGAAACTACTGCAAGTACTACAAATGCTTGGGGAACATGCATTTAATAAGACCACCACAAGTATAAGTCAAGACAGGCTATAAAGCCAAATCACAAAAGACTAAAATAATTGGGTAAAGTATGAGGACAAAGTTCTAAAACCACATTTTCAAATGGCCATGTGCTTACTAACAGCGCTTATAGGTTTTTTATAATCTATATAAATAAACAAGCCAACACACATAATCTTCTCACTACACAACACTCACCTGTTCATTCAAAAGCACAACTAACTTTCCACCAACCCACAAAGCACCTGTTACACATTTATAAATTACTTAACCCAAGGAACCCTGCATGAAAACCAATTAGTTGCTTGAAAGGGGGAAGGGGAAAACAGAATGCCCAAGAAGCTGCAAGATATGGGATTGGTTAATCAAATGCTTTGCTGGGTGGTTGTCATAGAAAGAGAGCATGGCTATGTCTGTGCTTTCTTTATTACAGTATACAGTATTAGAATTTTTTTCATTCTGCTGTGGAACACAATATAACTAAATGCAGGTTAGCACAGGAAAAAATACTCAGCTGTAGGATCCCTAAATCAGGTTGCCAACTTATCCCATGAATCACACTTATGTATGCATTCAACTTCCTTCTAAAACTGTATTTATACATACACATTTCTGTAAGCACACATTTTATAAAAATCATTAACATGCATTTTTTTAAAGTGCCGACATATTCCTCGGAGCTAAACAATAAATGGGTTTATACAAAGAACATACAGAATGACATGCATAGCGATGAGTAACCAATATAAAAGATGAAGAGGGCCTTGCCCAAAAGAGCTTACAATCTAAAAGGATAAATGGTTGAAATACAAAGTTTTAAAGTTATGTTTACACCATCTTGGCAAATGTACTACAGTAGGGTTGCCACCACATTTAATAAGGGACAGCTCCTTCCCTTGCTGTAACACTCAAACAAAACATATTGGGGCAGATTTACTAAAGGGTGAAGTGGCTAATGCTAGCAACAATTCGCTAGCGTTGCCACAGGCAGGGACATTGCCAATCCACTAAAGAGACAGTAGCTAGCGTTTGTCCGCACGCTATCGCCAGACGAGTTTTCACTCTGTTAAATGATTGTTACTCCGCAAATTCACTTAAGTGTGGATTTTACCTCTTTCTCCAGAGTTGACTTTGCCACCTCAGAACAGGCAAAGTGCTAAAAAGAAGCTAAATCTTGCTCAATCTGTCACTTACGTCATATCCTGTCTGCCAAAAATGCATTAAAGTTGAAAAAACACTGGTGACTTTTCCATTTTTTAAGTAGGATTTGCTGAAAAAGTCCTAACATAGACTTTTTTTGTGTAACCGGTTTTCTCCAGATATTTGCCTGTTAGTTAAACTACCCCCTAGTGCAGGGGAAAACAGCAGTGTACCTCACATAATTATGTAACATAATTAGTGTCTATGTTTTTCTTTATTCTTTTGGGTTGCATTATTTTAAAGCAGAATATGTGGTTAGGCAACTAACTGAACATTTGGTTGCATTTTTTTTTGCCATAAAAACAACAATATACTACATTGTTTCGAGGGTAGTCTGCTCTTCAAATGATAGTATGTGTGGCTTGTCCTATATAAAACAATGTAAACTTTTTAGACTGTTACAAGGCTTATGTGATCTAACATGTATCAAATGTTTGGTTTGTCTTCCCTGTGACTCATATCCAGGGCCATAGATCATAAAGAGTACGAAGATTGTGACATGGCATTCATACATTAAAACCCCAGACTGGTGAAGTTTTCAAATAGTAGGAGCACTAATCTGGGTTCTCAGGTAAGTGATTATCATGTTTCTCTCCTCTCTCCAGGCCCGGGCCTAGGATGACAGGATTTTAGGGGGTGGCATGCTGCCCAGCCACTACCACATTAGTTCAGAAACACTGGGGATACGCAGGAGATACTATAGTTTTTTTTTTAATTTCCCATGCGGCAATTCCCATTGCTCCAGACCTGATGATGAAAATTTGGGAATAAAGGGCAGAGTATGGGGGCGAAGAGCGGCAGTAGGCCTAGGGGCGCCCTCTGTGTAAATTCAGCCCTGCCTCTCTCTGATAAAGTTCTGTAAAATTCAAAGAGACAGGTTTACTACAATTCATGCACTTCAGATTTAACACAAGTGGCTGGTCTGAATATTTGCAAAAGGTGGCAACCCTAGGGCCACCATATCTCAAATCCATCTGCAGTCGTATTAGTCATCATATATCAGTCATTCCACATTCCCCAGAAATGTCAAATATGTATTGTTTTTAGGATACAAGGGGGTCCCCTACCAAATGTTGGATCTTAAAATGGTCAATCTTAAAAAGTCAGCAAATTACCCCACTGAAGAGGAATATTATAAGCCTGATTTATGACTGCAGTGCAACGGCCAAAAAAGTGTTTGCTGCTACTTGTGCATTATCAACAATATAAATTAGCATCGGTTTTGGTAAATTACACACAAGATGTCATTCATGCTATTTGCCTAGATTTTGTTTTGGAATGGCATAATTTCCAACACAAATCATTTAAAGCTAATTCCTTGGCACAAGTTATTTGTGGCTATCGGTGCAAGCTACTAAGGGAAGCCTGTAATTACTGATTCTCTTGCTTCAGTTTGTACACTTGCGCATAATTTGTCAAGCAAAGATGAGATTTGGATGTCTGATATCATATCCAGTTTGGCCTACCTCATTATTTCTTTCTGCACAGACATGATTGACTGAGTCCTACATGGAGGTATAAAGTTGGTTTATATGCTAATATTATGATGTGCAGTGTTTGTGTAAAAAATTGGATAGATCATTTTAAGTCAAAAAGATATATGTATTAGATGGTAAACAATATTGCATGCAGTCCATATACTATGATTGTCATTTGAAACTGAAATGAATATATAGATAGAATTGGTCAACTGCAAAGGTATAGATATTTATAAAGGAACAGATAATACTGCTGGAGGTTCTTTCATTTTAGTGAAGAAAAACAAATAATAAACTATGCTGAAGAGCACAGAGCCATCACTGGGGGCAAATACATGGTGTTACATGGATATGCTTTTACTTTAAAGGGCAAGTCAACCACAAAATAAAAATTATCATAATCAAAAAAACTATTTTAAGTGTCTTTCCAATATACATTTATTGTTGATTCTCTGTGCTTTTAAAGTTATTTGTAAAAATATGCTATGCATTTGCCCAACTCCTGGTTGTTATAACAGTCTGCTTTTCCCATCAAAGACTATTAATCAGCTGGCTTGTCTTAAGGTGGCCATAGATGCACATATATTATCTTATGAGACAACAGGGCTGAAACTAGGGGTAGGCAGCTGTCTAAGGTGTGGATTAACTGAAACTCCAGTCCAGCACCTGAATAAACTATTGAGTATGGGCACAGTGTATATAGTTTGAAATGACTGTTCAGAGTAAAAGATAAGGACATTGTGGAATGGAACTTTCAAGGTCCTTAAAGCGGATCTATTGCAAAAAATGAAAATTAAATATAAGCTTCATCTCACATAAATAAGACACTTTCCAAATACAATCAATTAAAAATTAGTCACCATTTAAGAAATAATCAAGTTAGTCTTCAGTATCTCACTCTCCACAACCTGTTACTCTTCATGCTATCTTCATGCTGAGGTCTGGGTTTGATTCAGATGTGGGTCTTTGAGGGTGGCTCCTTTTTGAGCAGAATAACTCAAATAACCAATTCCAGCACAAACAAAAGAGAAACAGGATTTCCATCAGAGCTGGTTATTTTTAAAGAGTGAGCACCTAGGTTAAAGTGATACAGACACTAAACAACTATGTTTTAAAATATGAATGTACATTAAAAGCTACCTATAGGTCATGCTGGTTGTTTTTTGCTGAGAGGTTTGTTTTTGTAAGTTAGTTGAAGTTCCTAAACCTGACTGTTTTTCCAACCTGACTGTCCCATCTCAGCCTGTCAGTTAAAGTATCTAATGCTAACAGACTCCTGCTGCACATATATGGCAGCCCTCTCATAGACAAACACAGGGAGTCAGATATATAAAATCATAGGCCAAATACTTTATGGCAAAATTCTAAGAAGCATGCAAAGCCAATATTATGATAGATGTAAAAAATGCATAATTTTTGGTATCAGTATCTCTTTAAGAGTGCAACCTCCCCAAAGGAGGGTTAGGCCTAGCAGTCATTCAAAACCTGACTCCACCTACTGCATGAAGAGAATAAAGAGAGACAGTTTGCTCAGAGGGGGAGAGAGAAGAGTAACCTGATTATTTCATAAATGGCACAGAATTGTTAATTGATTAAATTTAGAAAGTTTACCACTTCAGTGAAATGAAGCGAGATTCCCTTTAACAGATCAATAGGACATGCCCTTCTATATACAATCTACATAGGGCACACCTTGCAACACACCTTCAAGTTCTCTTGTTCCATGTTCTTCCTTATCAGGAGGATCTGGGGATTTTTGCTTTAGTGGCATCAACACGGTTGGTGCTTGCAAGTGACATCACAGGGAAGCATGCAACACTATTATTTGTGTAATATTCTCCCTCCAGACCCTTTATAAGCAACAGAAAAGAGGGATGCCTGTACTTCCTCTGATTTTGCAAACACGGGAACTATAGGCCATTTTGTTAGGCTGTCTACAATTTTGAGAAAAGAGTTTGTGCATCTTGAACAATTTCAGTTTTGCAGTTCTGATGACTTTCATCATGTGTCCAGCCTTAATTTAGAGAGACTCTAGTATCAGTTGAATTATCTCTTTAATAACCGCAAATATTTCACTCCCCAAATTCAGCCACTTGTGTTGTCCTCTGAAAAGAACGGGTGGATAATTAAAGAATTCAGAAGATCCACAGAACTTAAAGATAATAGAGATTCCAGGTCTAAGCAGGATCAAATTATTTGGGTGTTATAAAAAGAAACATTTAGTTTCTTACTGCTAGTAGTTACTACTAGTAGTTACAAGTAGATACAGTAGATTATTTGACATGAACAACATCCAAAAAGGAAACCTTTCCTCACGGATAGAAATGTAGAAATGACTGAGATCACTACGTACATGGGGTAAAAGTTGGTCACAAGATGTAAATACAAGCAGTGTTGTTAGGGTAAGTATACAGAGCTGTGCCTTGGCACATCTCCACCTGTTTTTTCTCAGCAAATGAAAAAAGGCCAATGCAATCTCATCCACTCTGTCAATTCTCTCCACCGACATTCACTATATCTGCCCTTGTGCAGATACACAGAGTACATATCAGTATGAAAACAGTATGAAAACGAACGCATGTAGGCGCCGAACGCAGGTTCAGACGCAACATGCTGCATTTTTCCTGTGTTCGGTGCCTACATGCGTTTGTGTGAGTACAGCCCCATTGAAAATAAGTGCGTCTATACCTGCACTCCCCTGCGGCTGAACGCAGCAAAATGGAACGCAGGGGAGCACAGGTAAAAACGCCCGTGTGTAAGGGCCCTTAAAGTATTTTCACACATCTTCTTTTCACAAGCAGAGAAAAAAACAGGCGAAGAGAAGCAGTGACAAAGCTCTCTGTGACTTTAGCTTTATGCTATACATTCTGTTCTAATTCGATCTTTCTAGCTGCCTCACATTAGCTTTCATTACCCCACACTTTTCATCCGTCCTATTTTCAACCTGCATCCCCTTTTCCCCTTCTTATATGATTTCACTCTCAGCCTTTATAGTATCCTTGCCTGGCAGACAGAAATCGGGGTGAAAAACAGGCAGCTTTTTGGAAGATTCATATAATTTCAACTTTACTTACTAGACATGATTTTTCTCCAGAAAAGATAGCTGCAGAGTGCATAACTAGTAAAAAAAAGATCCATTTAGACTGCAGCTCACCTCTTTGGAAAGAAAAGCTATGTTTAAAGGGAAACTGTCATGGGACGCATAAGTTAAAGGGCACCTATTGGGGCAAAATTATACCCCCAATCAAAAGTGCGGGCTAGCGCTTGCGAGGGGCATATTTTTTTTAAAAAAAGTGAAACCCCAACCGGAATGTGGGCTCTATGAGCCCGCACTTTTGGTTGGGGGTATAATTTTGCCCCAATAGGTGCCCTTTAATAGTGCTTCTCCAGTAGACTTTTGCACTGAAATCCATTTCTCAAAAGAGACAAACAGATTTTTTTATATTAAGTTTTGAAATCTGACATGGGGCTAGACATTTTGTCAATTTCTCAGCTGCCCCTGGTCATGTGACTTGTGCCAGCACTTTAGGAGGGAACTGCTTTCTGGCAGGCTCTTGTTTTTCCTTCTCAATGTAACTGAAAGGTGGACATAGACACAGAGATCTGCTTGTTTGGCCCAACGATCAGGTCATAATGCATCCCAAACATGCGGTCGGAACATGGGACCACATACATGCACAGATACGGCCACGATCTGATGGGATTTTTTAACCTGCTGGATCGAGATCTGGCCGACTTTCGGCCAGATATCGATCAGGGAAGTCTGTCGGATGGCCCCACACACGGGGCAATGATCGGGTCATAATGCATCCGAAACAGGAGGTCAGATCCTGGGACCGCATACATGCACAGATACGGCTGTGATCTGATGGGGTTTTTTAACCTTCCGTACGAGATGGCCAGATATCGATCAGGGAAGCCCGTTGGATGGCCCCACACACGGGACAATGATCGGGTCATAATGAATCCAAAACGGGTGGTCGGATCATGGGACCACATACATGCATAGATACGGCCGCAATCTGAAGTGATTTTTTTTACCTGCTCAATCGAGATCTGGATGACTTTCGGCCAGATATCAATCGGGGAAGCCTGTCAGATGGCCACACAAACGGGCCAATAAGATGCCGACCGATCTGTTGGCAGCTTTTATCGGCCCGTGTATGGGAGCCTTTACACGCAACTGGCTGAATTTCCATCTACATTTCTCAATGTTGTAAACTGGACAGAAAGTTTTGACAACCCTATCTCTTATCTATATTCTGCCTGATGAGTAAGCCCAATCCTTTAATTACGGCGGGATCTATTATACAGAAATCAGTTACCAAGAGGGCTCTGAAATATAGAAATGCTAAATAAGAGAAGCAATTTCATATTTTTGATTGATTTGCTTTTTTTTCTGTAATGAGAAATTCACCTCACTTGATAATTCCGTTATAGGCCAGATTGTTGTCCGGTTTCTCAGAAGGCTGAAAACCGAACAGAAACTTGAGATCTGAACAGGTCTTAAAAAGGTTGCAACTGAACCGAAACCCGTTAGGCAAGGAGCACAAGCCACATCCACAGACACCAGAGTAGGAAATAAGAGGAATGAAAGATCTTGTACAGGCCGGCTGAACTACAACCCTCTACCTTTACCTATGCTGTGATGTAAAATCTTGATGTGACTGAGACTCCTAAACAAATGTGAGTGCAATTTTATCTAATTTTAAAAGAATCTTTTTAATAAACAATATTATACAATGCAATCTCCATGCTTTTATATTTGAGCTATAATATCTGGGAGGAGAAGATACAGCAAGAGTCCTACACTATATGCAGTCCAGGGAAGGCGTCCTGTAAGTAGGCACTCTTGCCCCATTGGTGAAGGAACCCCGTAAACCTTATTGGGAAGGAAAACACTGTTCCCCTGGGTGCACGAAAGTATATATCCACACGGGATTTATATCTATCCAGACCCAATAGTAAAATACTACACCATATACGGTCCATGGTCTCTCTGTTTGCCTTAGGCGCTGATCCAAATACAAGATTGGAACTTTTTTACCCAAAAACAAAGGAGAGTGGGAAAAGGATCGGCAAAAAAAAAAAATACCGGCCTTCCTATATATTTAGCTCTTTTTCATATTAATAACATTGGGATCAACCATCATCAACCTAGCAGCAAGCCACCTCAGGGAGGCAGAGAGACCTAAATTGCCTGTCATTTGATTTGCCTACGTTTTCCATGTTGTGATAGGGTTGCCACCTGGCTGGTATTTCACCAGCCAGGGAGGTATTTTTGATGGCCGAGCCCAATGTTATTAATAGGAAAAAAAGATAAATATATAGGAAGGCCATAAAATATTAAAAATATTGGCCTTGTCTTTACATAAAACACTGAACGAGAATTTAAAATAACTGAAAGCCTGTGTAACAGTGGAGACAACCAGTGTAGTCCAACTCAACAGGGAAAAACAGTGGTTCCTTTTTGGGGCCTTGGAACTTTGTCTGTGGAAGACAAGAAACTTGCACCCATCAAGAGTTGAACTAAGACAAATGAAGAGTAAAAACGTGGGAGCTGAGGTGACACATAGAGCAAGGCGGGAGACAAGCACGAATCTTGTTACTTTTTTTATTTCTATGCTCTCTAACACAAAGCAGGAAGTGCGAGCAATGAAACCACAACACGACCGAACCAGCCACCACGCATTCTATCCGCATCCCATTTACCCACACCATCCCTACTCATCAACTCCCACAAGGCAGCTTTCGTTTTGCGTCACTGCACCTACGTGTAGTCGTGACGCCAATCTCGCGTGATTAGACTTGTAGCATCGGGATTTTCTGAAAGACAGGAGAAGGAAGCTTGCAGTTAACTGCTTTGCGGGAGGTGTAAGTAGCTATCCCGGGCTGCGGGCGATGTTTGGAAAAGTGGGACTGTTGGGCACTGTATTTATTTCGATTTGAGGGTGAAGTTTCAACTTTCCTCCAGCCTATCCGATCTTCATACCGCTCTACCGGGACGGAAACTGTGACAAAAGCGAGCAGAACAGGAAGCTGTATAGGGGAAAGAAGATGCAACCTCCCTTCCTTCTGAAGTCTATATCTTACTGAAAGCAGGGTAATCCAAGTAAGTAATAGCGCCCAATCTCAGAACCCAAAACACACAGGGCCTGGGAATATTACTGTCCCCCGTCTCCTCCTCCTGATGGCGGCTCTGGATAGAATGAAGGAAGTTGTGTAACAGGGCGCATCTTTGTTAATAAAGCATCACAAATCGTGTTACAAGTGCAGTGATCTCTGTTCATGGATTAGAGCTGTTTGTATAAAGCTACCGAAACAGCTGTATAACATGGCCTGTATGTTTGACTGCAGAAAATAGTAGTAATAGTAATAAGACATGCTGTGTCTACAGGCAAAACACGTGTTTCACGTCTATTTGACTTATGTATGTCAGATTTCTATAGGCAGTTTCTATAACTATTTCTGTATGTGACTACAAATGTAGTTTGTGTGTGTGTGTGTATATATATATATATATATATATATATATTTGTGTGTATATATACACAAATATACACAATTATTCAGTATGTTGTAAATCAAATCCTTAATTGATTATTTTTTTGCTTACAACAAACATCCCATAATTTGGAGCTACGGGCTAACTGGTTTCTGGCTAATCCCACACCTGTACTATACTAATATAACCATCTGGATAAATGAACACATTTGTTAAATATTGGGATTCAACAAATTGCTACATTCTCCAAGAGTTGGTCTTCGATTTAAAGGGCACCTATGGGGCGAAAAAAATTCCCCAAACCGAAGGTGCGGGCTGATAGAGCCCTGCATTCTGGTTTGGGGTTCTAGTAGTTTAAAAAAAATTGCCCCCTGCAGGCACTGGCTTACTCGCACTGGGAGGGAGCTCCTGGTGCGAGCCGCCATGACAGTCCATGCACATGCACAGTATGAAAACCTGCCTGAAACTTGGACTTTCATGGTGGCTCGCACCGGGAGCTCCCTCCCGGTGCAAGTAAGCCAGCGCCTTACTAGACTACTAGAAACCCAAACCGGCATGCGGGCTCTACCAGCCCACACCTTCGGTTTGGGGAATCTTTTTCGCCCCATAGGTGCCCTTTAACTGACTTGGATTACAAATATGTTTTTGAAGGAGAAAAAAAGCCATTTTCTATGAACAAAATTTGTGGACTTCAGTTTTCCAGAGCTTCAAAACTTAAAATGCCACCCAACAAAAAAGTGCCATTTTGCTAGTGCAGTACATTCTGTGTTTCCTAGTTGCTTTTTTTGATCCATGCCAAGTTTACTGGCAAATCGCCGTATGGTAAGATGAGAGATAACCGCGCAATAACAGGTAGTCATGTGCCTTTAATAGGTTTCATTAAAGTAAGGGCATTATTTGTCTGTGCATGACTATGAAGTTTCTCATTCATCAAGGTCATGGTATATCTAACACGAGTAAGTAAAAAATGGCTGTCTTTCTACACCTAAAAGACAAGGTACACTCATTTGTCCAAATCTTGGATAAAGACGACCGCTAGTTTGCCTGTTGTTGTAATTCACCCACCAGTACTTATGGTTTTCTACAGCTACAGGAAATATTTTTTCTTCTACTTTGCATACTAGCCAATAAAAGAAGGCACAGTCATAGGCAAGTGCATACAATTCTGCACCAGCTGCCAGCCCAGTCACTCAATAATCTTTTATTTATGATAATCTAGGACTGTCTCATCAGGCAAAACAGAAATTTGCCCTTTGTGAAATCAGATTTTCTTGTCAGTACAAACTGGCAGTGGTGGATTGTTATTTTTTCCCGCAACAGAGAAACAGCTGGTGTGACATTAGCCTACATACATATAGGTTAAAACGATTGTTAAGCTAAAAGGGATGTCACTGTCAGGAAATCATATTTACAGTCACTGCACATGTGGAGGCTTATTTATTAAATGTTTGGTTTTAGAGGTTTTTGAAACCACGACTAAACTCACAAACTTTACAACTATAAATGTGAGATTTATTTGAAAAATCTGAATGAAAAAGGCTGAATGAAAAAAATAGCTGAACAATGTGTTAAAAAATACGAAAACCCAAAAGAATTTGTTGTCCGGACAATTTTTAGTGGTGAAAAAAAACATCTGAAACCCTCTAAGTCTGAATTGATTTAAAGCGGTCTAATAAGATCAGCACAGCTCCCATTGACTTCTATAAAACGTAACTTTTACTTGGCAAGGTTTTGCCTAAAGGTGGCCATAGACTGGGAGATCCGCTCGTTTGGCGATATCGCCAAATGAGCGTATCTCTCCCCGATATGCCCACATTGAGGTGGGCGATATCGGGCTGATCCGATTGTGGGCCCTAGGGCCCAACAATCAGATCAGAATGGAGGAGATACGGGCGGGCGGCCAGATATCGGATGGCGCCACACACTGGCCAATAAGCTGCCGACTCGGTCTGTATCGGTGTATGGGGGCCTTTAGAGGTTTTTTTGTAATTTTATTCACTTAATAAATGAAATTCCAGTGCTTTTTAAAATGCCTTTGGCACACTTTAATATGCATTAAGTTCTTCAGCAAACTGCTGATGTGTTAGTATGTGTAATCAGTTGTGTCTTTTCAACATGTGAAATCTTAAGCATTAGTTAGCCATTTTAATCAACTTTAATCTTTCACACCAGAAATGTAGTTTCTTGACTAAAGAAGTAGGGCAGAAATATTATACACTATGATTTGAGGTTCTCTATGAGCCCAAGGCAAATACAACCCTTTAGCCTGAAAGATCTGTACCTCTGAAGATGCCTCAGTAGTTCCCAGTCTTCTTTTCTGCTGATTCACTGCACATGCTCTCTGCTGCTGTCCCTTACTGAGCTTTGGTGAATACGCACAATATACCAAATATTTAATATAAATATCACATTATAAGGCTGCTGAATAAATAATTGTTGGTATACCAGCTCTACAATCGGCATCAGAATTTAATATAATCAGCCCTGTAACATCAGCTTAAATGACAAACCTAATTTTCTGCTTGATGATTTTCAGCAATCCCTAAGGTTTGCTTCTCAACAGCACAGCCAGCATATGTGTCGCTGACAAAATCCAAAATTGGAAACTTCTGTGACAACTTTGAAGGCCTGGCTCATTACTACTACAGAGATGCTGAACTTTTAGGCTGGTTCAAAAAGTTCATTATATAAAATAAGGCATTTCCAGCCATATTTATTCTTAGGGTTTAGGTCTACTATTATTTGTTTATAACTAATAATGAACCCTTTGTGTACAATTTATCATTGTAAAATAAGAAAAAGTTTTTATTGGTTTGACTTAGATGCTAGAAAAGTTTTTAACGATCACAGTTGTGTGTGTGTATATATACAAACATCTAATTATTGATTGGGCCCCATGGACTTATCACCCCTCCTGTGATTGTATTCACTTACCTTATATCCCAGGCTGGGTGAACCTATTGGCACAAAACTTCACAGGCCTGGGGTTCTTCTTAGCAAGCACCACAATGCGACAAATGCAATCCGTTTCCTACCTTTTTGCTCCAGCGCTCATGCAAAGTAAAGGAAAAAGCCAAACTTTTGGTTTACCACAAAAAAAAAAACTTCATGAAACTAGCACTATATAGTATACATTATTTCCTTAAAGGAACAATAACATCAAAAAAATAAAATTGTTTTAAAGTAAGAAAATATAATGCAATGTTGCCCTGCTCTAGTAAAACTGCTGTGTTTGCTTCAGAAACATTACTATTGTGTATATAAATAAACTGCTGTGTAGCCATGGGGGCAGCTTCAATTGACAAAAGGCTCAAGTTACACAGCAGATACCAGATAAGCTCTGTTGAATATAATGGCGTTATCGGTTATCCACTATTTATCCTGTGCCATATAGCCTTTTTTCAAATTCGCCATTGCTACTCAGCAGCTATATTAGTGTTTCTGAAGCAAACTCATTAGTTTTACCAGTGCAGGGCAACACTACATTATATATTCTTTACTTTAAAACACTTTCATTTTTTTTGGTGTTATTGTTCCTTTAATATCAACAGCCTTTACCTTTTTTAGTACTGTCTGCTAATAATTTGCACACCATGTTTATTTCTCTGACCTCTCTGTGGGACTGATCCCCAGGAAAAGTGCCTTAATATAATACATTGAATGTAGAGGATCTACTGTAAAGATTATTGAACTAAGTTAACTGTATTGAGTTCTCTTGAGTTTATACACACACACATTTTGTCATGTATATGGGTAATCTACCATCTATTAACGTCATTATTTGTGCTTTTGTGTGCTAAACCTTATACTAGAGCCATGGATAACCTAATTAAAATGTCTGGTCCCTTTTCCAGAACCCCTTTATCCAGAAATATTTGAATTGCTGGTTGGCCAATTCCTGTGAGGCAGATGTATTAAAAGTATAAAATTAGAACTTGCCACAAAAAACCCACACCCATTCTATTCATTCCTATGGGATTTTTAGGAGCTCATTTATCCAACGGTAAGGTGTAACCTTGATATATTGCTTCTTGAAAACCCATAGGCATAAATTCAAGAAAAGAAAGTTTGTGATTTTTTTTTTTTTTTTTAATTTTTTGTGATCAGCTCAAATTTCAAACTTTTCAAAATCTGCCCATGTTAAGCAGTTTGGAGATGTTATTAACCTTCCTGACCTTTCTGACATTCAATGTCAAATATTAGATATTCAATTATTTTCTTAAACAACCTTCCTGTCAAATTATGAGTATATTCAGATTTTAAAAAATTCACATGAATTCCAAATTTGACCCAATTCAGATTTACTAATTTTATTGTACTTTTTCTTTTGATAAATGTACTTTTGAGGATCAACCAATTTGTTCTTTTACCTGTATTAGTGCTTTAGGCTGAGAGCAAAGTGGTTGATTTTGCCAGGTGAAAAGCTTCCAGTCACCCCCTGCTTTATCCCAATAGAATGAGAAATCCAAGTAATCATGCTTTTCAGCCTAAAATACTCGCTTCAACTGGTGCCTTCAGGTGTTTCCGATACAAGTCCTTGAGACGAGGCAGAGACGATCATCCAACTGAAAAGCATGCTGTGTGCCATCTTCTATAAGAATTATCACTTCTTCATTTAAAGCTTTAGAAGACAATATATACTTTGTGTAGCTTTTCCTCCTGAGTAAGACAAGGGTACTCTTATATTAGAACAATGTTTCATTCATATGATTTGTGTTTTGGCACAGCCAAACATCTTTTATGCCATTTTTCCTGGTCACTAGGGAGAACTTTTAGTTGATCTGTTAATACTTTTATCCTGTCCAACCGTGGCTTGTATCACTTATATGAATCCATGAATTAAAGGGCACCAATCATAACTAAAATCATTTACTTCGTAAATATACTATGGGAAAGTTCAAGAAAACCGATTTTTAAAACAGTTCGAGTTGTTTGTAAAATGTAAATCATCAGCTCACTATACCTTCTGCGAAATCTCCCCTATCTCCACTGCAGTTCTAGCTGAGGCAGGCATCTTGGATTTCACTGACTCCTCCTACCTATATCTTCACAGCCAACTGCAGCTCTGATATCTCGGACATGCTCAGTTGAAATTCCTTGCTTGCCTAATAAACCTTCTAAGCTATTTTGAAATCTGCCAGACTTCTGTGTTAGTGCTGCCACCTTCTGGAAGTTGGTGTGTGCCCTTCTTGTGATATTTCTAGAGTTTACTAAAGCTAGGCATTCTGGGTAGAATGCTCAGGGCATTGCTAATGCTAATCTGAGCATGCTCATGAACTCATTTGCATGTTGTAGTCACAGTATGGACTCCTTCAGTGAGAGAACCCATTTGACAAAGTATGGGATTTTTCAAAAAATGTAGTAGTTTGTTTAAACATGTTTAGGTTGTACTGGTCAGGTTGTTATGTGTTTGATTTTGGCTGTGATTGGTGCCCTTTAAAATAAATACCTCTTCATCTAAAGTGATGTAAATTCAAAATTAACTACACTACAAGAGGATACCTGAAGCCTTCATACCTCTTTAACAGTGACAGCTATTTTACATTTAGCTATTTTACATTTGCATATTCTGATTGCAATACATTCTGATGTACATTCAGTTGCACAGTGACACACGGCCTAAAAGAATTTGGAGTAAACATTGGCCATGAGTTTAATGGCACATGGGCACACTTTTTGAGATTTGGGCACTGTTTTTAGGTAGCCCAAAACTTGTCATGATAGCAGAGTAACTATGCAGACTGCCGCATTACCAGGGAACTATCTTATAGTAAACCATAGCACAAGCACTTTTTTGGCTACTTAAAGGGGAATTCAAGTGTCAGAGGGTTGTGTGTTATTCCTTTACAGAAAATGGAATATTAGGCTGTTGCAAACAGTAGTGTCTGCATTCTTCTTTACAAACTCAAACAATCACTGTATAAACTGAAAAATTTTCAAGATTGTGCTTTCCTTTGAATCACTGTACTAATATTTAGCTGTATAAACATCTGAGAACTGCTACACATCTGTGTTGCATGGAGTGGACCAACTTCTGGCACCTGTTAAATTCCACAATTCTTATGTGTTTCTTAGTTTTAACTCAGAAAAAACATTTTTGATGTTACCCCACAAGTTTTCTATTGGATTAAGGTTTGGGTTGGCCACTCCATAATGTCAATCTTATTGGTCTGGAACCAAGATGTTGCTCATTTACTGGTGTGTTTGCGGTCATTGTCGTGTTGAAACATCCATTTCAAGGGCATTTCCTCTTCGGCATAAGGCAACATGACCTCTTCAAGTATTTTGATGTGCCATCCCCATATTGTAATTCTTGTGCAAACAAACTGTCTGCTGCCCCTATTCTCAAAGAACAATCTTTCCTTTATCAGGCCAAAAAATGTTGCTTCTTTTCATTTTAGGTCAGAATGTGTTTTCTATGGCAATTTATAACCTCTTCAGCATGTGTTTTTTTTTTTTTTTTTTTTTTTTTTTTTTTTTTTTTTTTTTTTTTTTTTTTTTCAAGCTATGGGACTTTGCAGGGGCTTTTTACTGATCTTTGGCTTCACATAGGAGTCTTGGATCTTCCTGGAGCTAGTCATTGGCTTTACCATTTTGGCTAATCTTCTATCAAATTGAATGGAAGTTTTTCCACATCTTTTCAGTTTTGGTAGCCATTTTAAAACATTTGAGAGAATTTTAGCTGAGCAGCCTATCGTTTTCTGCACCTCTTTGTTTTCCTCTCTTCTGAACATTGTCTGGAACAACCCATTTTACTCATTGTCAGAGACAAATGCACTATAATCAGCACGCACAACATTTGCTGGCTTCCTAAAATCCATTCTGTTTTTTCACAGAATGAATGGTCTCACTAATTGAACTCCAAACTGTTATTATTGTGAACACTGCTATTATTTTGAACAAGCCTCCATTAATTATTCAATTACACAGAATCAGCAGTTCACATCTTAAAAGTACATTTTTTTTAAAAATCCTTTCCCCAAATATTAGAAGAGAGACAGTGCAACCAATCTCCACCCGACTCCACCAGAAACTCGCAGATCCTTGCCAGATCTGCCGATTCAACACTTCCGAATGAGAAATAGAGAAGAGGCTTCTGCCCACACGGTAGGGGCTGAAATCAGCCAGCGTATTTCAACTAGCTGATTTCAGCCCCATGTGTCTGTAGCCTTATACATTTATTTTAGTCGTTAAAATAACATTACGGTTATTTGACAAAGAAAAGGTATTTAAATGAAAATTCTTGTCTTAATTTATTTTTTAATCTCATATCTTCCTGCGTTCATATTAAATGATGAAGAATAGGAAATGTGTAAAATGAGAACTGGTTGAGTTTAATAAGGCATGGTGTGGGATGGTTCAGGCTTATACAGGCACATACTTGGCTGTTCATTTAGCCAGGAAGTGAATGGGAATTGGGGGGGGGGGGGGG
>CM044442.1:53567514-53579263 GCA_024363595.1 Xenopus borealis | reverse complement strand
TCATTGATGAACCTGTACTAGCAAAAGGAAGCAATGAATCCAAACTAGTTACAGGAAAGGGTAAGAGACTGGGTATAGGGCATACTGATTTTAGATTGATACACTGTACAACTGCCAGATCTGAACAGATAGAGATGTTATGGACAAGTGCATGAACCAAATATAAAGAAATCCTAATATCACTTGGGGCCTGTTTATCAAGACTGAAATTTTTCTGGTCAAGTTTTAAAGGGCAGAAAGTACAATAAATCCAATAAATTTTAGTTTTTTCAAGAGACAACTCGATAAATTCAAGCTTTTAAGAGCAACAAATTGAAAAAGTTGCTTGATTTGAATTGCCACTCGGATTTGTTGCAATTTTTTGTCGCACCGATTTTATGGAGAATGATTGTTGGTAATAAGGACACTTTAATAACGTGAGAAAAAGTTGAGTTTTAGTAAAAAAAAAACAAGACCAAGGGTTTTTTTTTTGTCTGAAAAAAGCATTTATTAACTATAATAAAGGGGAAAGGGGCTGTATTCTATGTATTGATTAATATATAAAGATGTAAATATATTAAAACATACAAGATTATAGATTCTGCAGAACTGCCATAGGTAAATTCCCCACAAACAGAGGTAGCATACCTGAACCCATCAGTGCTATATAAAATTAAAAATACCTAATTTGCCTGTGTGATAACATCACTATAAACACTTTTGTAGTACTGTAAAGAGTTTACCTTTGAAGTTTGTTTTTTAACTGCAAAGTTCTTTTTCCCCTAGAAGGCTCACGATTTATACAGAACATCAAATGGAAAGTAAAAACTATTATTCCATGTGCTTTCAAAAGAATACATTTATGTAGTGCTATGACTTAATGCACTGCAATATTTTTCTGATTCATTGTCCTTTTCCATTGCAGGTGGATGATGTTTTACAGCTCTGTAGAGAATATTTAATTAAAAAGATCAATGCCAAAAACTGTGTGCGGCTGCTAAGTTTTGCAGATCTGTTTAGCTGTGAAGAACTAAAACAAAGCGCCAAAAGAATGGTAGAGCATAAATTCACAACTGTATATCACCAGGAGGCATTTATGCAACTGTCCAGTGAGCTTTTGATAGAACTTGTGAGCAGTGACAATCTGAATGTGGAAAAAGAAGAGACGGTCCGAGAAGCTGCAATGTCTTGGCTTGACTACAATACCGTGTCGCGTTCACAGTACTTGTCTACTGTTCTAAGCCATCTCCGTATAGATGCATTATCAGAAGTGATACAAAGGGAGTGGTTTCAAGGTTTGCCTCCAAATGACAAGTCTGTAGTGGTTCAGGGACTCTACAAATCAATGCCTAGATTCTTTAAACCCAGACTTGGCATGACAAAAGAAGAGATGATCATTGTAATTGAAGCTGCTTCAGAAAATCCTAGTTATTGCTCCACAGTCTGTTATAGTCCGCAGGCTGAGAAAGTGTACAAGCTAAGTAACCCCCCTGCCGAGCTGCACAAGGTTGGGACTGTAGTAACTCCAGACAATGATATTTATATAGCTGGGGGTCAAGTCCCTGTAAAAACCACCAAAAGCAATCATAGCAAACCAAGCAAACTGCAAGCTGCTTTCAGGACTGTGACTTGCTTCTACTGGTTTGACGCCCAGCAGAATACTTGGATTCCAAAGACCCCCATGCTGTCAGCTCGTACTAAACCTTCTTTGGTATGGTGTGATGGTTACATCTATGCAATAGGAGGAGATAATGCTGGTGGTGAGCTTAACAGAAGGACAGTGGAAAGATATGACTGTGAGATAGATGAGTGGACAATGGTGAGCCCTCTTCCATGTGCATGGCAGTGGAACGTTGCAGTAGTAGTCCATGACTGCATTTATGTTATGGCATATAACCTGACATACTGTTATGTTCCGAGGACTGGTGTTTGGGTTGAAATGGCAATGAGACAAACAAGTAGATGCTTTGCTTCTGCAGCTGCCTTTGAAAACAAAATATTCTACCTTGGAGGCTTGCATATTGGTAACAATTCTGGAATAAGGCTCCCCTCCAACACTGTGGATGGCTCCTCTGTCACTGTTGAAGTGTATGATGTGAATAAAAATGAATGGCACGTGGGAGCGAGCATTCCTGCCAAGCGTTACTCTGATCCCTGTGTTAGAGCCGTGGTTATATCCAATTCCTTGTGTGTGTTTATAAGAGAAACTCACATGCACGAAAAAGCTAAATATGCCATCTACCAGTATAATATGGACCTCAATCAGTGGTTTCTGAGGCAGCAGATATCCGAGCGTGTTCTTTGGGATTTAGGGAAAGACTTTCGGTGCACTGTAGGGAAACTCTACCCGTCATGCCTCGAAGTATCCCCATGGAAACCTCCAACTCATCTGTTCTCTCCTGATGGGGCTGATGAATTTGAACTTGATAGAGACATGGCTGCATTACCATCTGTATAGCTGGTTAAAAACCAGAAACTTCATGTATGCATGGATCTCAGTTCCTCCATGAGAGTTCTTGAGAATTGTGCTGTTAAGGAATCGGGCTGGAAAAAAAAGTTTGCCTACTTTACAGACATAATTTGTATGCCCTACTTAACATTAGTAGCCTTTAATGCATTTATATAGGGGAGATGCTTCCATTATCCCTTGACCAGCTAATGGAAAGAGCAAAAGCAAAAACTGTATATTATGCCAGCCTCAGCATCCAGTTTACCAAAAGCATTTATCTGTATCTTTGTGATTTTTCTTTTTTGTTTTTGATCATTTTTTTCCCCTTGACCTAAAAATTCACATTAGTGACCCAACTATTCCTAGTATTATAAGTAAAACCGCTTTCTGGGAGAATCTTCCATTAGCCTCCATTACATCTAGTTAGCGATCCTACTTATGAGCTGGACTATATGTGCAAATGTATGTGCAGTGTTCACCCAATCTCAGTGCATACCTCCAAATCATTGCAATTATTCTTTTTTTTTTTTACCTTCCAGGTTTCCTTGTATTCATTTTTAAAATCTAGATTCACATGACTCAGAGCGTTCTCATTACTGAGACCGAAAACCGTTGCTGTATGATATCATCTGATGTAAATGCTTTGCAGCAAATAAGTATGTGGTTACAAGTATGGCTTGGAAGTAATTAAAAATATACAGTTCATCTGCAGTTTTTATTTTTTTACAGTGATTTTCTTTTTCACCCAAGCCCAACTTTAACACACAGTCTGTATGATAAATATATATATTTTTTAAGCTAAATTTGATGTTTCCTGCTGTGGGAACTGTAGTATTTCATTTAATAACACACAGGTCAATAGATGACTGCAGGCTCAGTCAGGCTGTGCAATGCACATGTTTTTGTTGTCAATAAACCTGTAGCTTTGTTTCATTACAGGTCTTCCAAAAGGGCCTTGTAACATCTGCAGGCTTAATTGGGCATCTCATTAATTGCCAGCCCCTCATAGTACGGGTCCCTGTGGAGCTTTAACCCTTTACTGTTTCATTGCAGGAAGGGGATTAAACATCAGAGCCTTCACATTCTGTAAAACACCTGTGTGGGCTCACTCATACAATATTCTGCTGCTGATATCTATTCCTTTCCCCATACCCATTTGTAAAAACACTGTTTTAGTGTGAAATTACTAGGTCTGTTTCATTTTTGTTAACTTAACAAGCATTTACTGTAGTGTGATTATGTATAGGTATACCCTACTTTTTTCCTTTTACTTTTTTTTTTTTATCTTTTTTTCCCCTCATCTGGGGAAGGGAAAGAACTGTTCAGGAATACATTTACACAGCACTCTGCACAAGAGAGCACATCCTAGTGCTGCTCCGGCATTCATAACAATCCCAGGAACCACTAGCGGTAGAGGGGCACCACCGTCAACTTAACATGAGCACAGGTGCTTCATGACATATCCTACTAGCATGTTCAGCTGCATTATGTTTTGGCACTGTATTTTGAATGACATTAATTTATTAAAAAAAAAAATAGATTGAAAATGAAATTTGCGCATTGATCTTATTTGAATAACCCTATTTTAGTTCTGATTAAATGGATATCCTTAAATGGTCAACTTGTTACAAATCTGTGCCTGTGGGACAAATTATATTGTTAAACTGTGGATGGAGGGCACTCCAAAAAAAAAAAAGTTTTTGCTTTGAAAAATTCTTTGGAGAGAGGTGCCGCATTAGCCCCAGACCACTCCCTACAGGTGGCCACCAATACACTATAATAGACTTATAGGGCGTGCACACTCAAAACACACCAATTATTGCTATAATCACACAGTGGTTTTTATGTAGTATAAGTACATTCACGAAAAGATGTTTTCCAAATAATCAATTTGGCTTAGCAATATAAACATTTCAGAGAAAAAAATTGTTGCATTTACATACCATCAAATTGTACTATGTATGCCAAGTCCCAACATGTGAACTGACACCTTTACCAGAAATGAGAATCACCCCAACCTTTTGGCGAAAAGCCTTCATCAAGGGGAATTCTAGTTTATCTATATTTGCCAGTCATTTAAATACCTTAGATACTACTCTTTTACTTGTGCGCACGCTAGTCCCTTCCAGGTATGTGATGTCACTTCCACGTACCATTTGTCCAACATAGTGTTGCAGGCCCTCTCTTTCTCTAGCAACACGCTTACAATATTCTGTTTCTTCTACATGGCAACTCCAACATAAGACACTTCCACCATAAATCACTCCCAAGGCACCTACAATACTTTTGCAAATACATACAGGTTGGTGCAAGGCACACTGGATATCCACGCTCAGATCAGACCAAAAGAAATAATTTTATATAAAATTATTTCTTTTGGTCTGATCTGAGCGTGGCTATCCAGTGTGCCTTGCACCAACCTGTTTGTATTTGCGGAATGTTTGCTCCCTGAGCTGAGGGCCTGGGGCTGGAGCACCTGGGCCACACTTCTATTGTGGTAAGGATTTCTACATGGCCGAATGTGTTGCTTTAAAATTATTTGTTGTAAACCTACAATACTTTTCCCATGCACCAATCCAACAGCTTATAATTGTTCCAAAGACCAAATGATAACATTCATTCATAATCCATATCATAAAAATTCACAAATAAGAGGATTAAAGTGACATTTTATCTCATATCAAAACCGTATTTCCTATTCAATCAGTGTTCCTTAAAAATATAAAATTAACTGAAAGGTTGGACGGCACTTCTGGAAAAAGGTTTATTCAAGCAGGGTGCTGTAGAGACACCTTCAAAATCTATCAGTTAATAGTGCTGTAACAGAAGAATTCTGCACTGAAATCCATTTCTCAAAAGAGCAAACAGATTTTTTTATATTTCATTTTGAAATCTGACATGGGGCTAGACATATTGTCACTTTCCCAGCTGCCCCATGTCATGTGACTTGTGCTCTGATAAACTTCAATCAGTCTTTACTGCTGTACTGCAAGTTGGAGTGATATCACCCCCTCCCTTTCCCCCACCCAGCAGCCTTACAAAAGAACAATGGGAAGGTAACCAGATAACAGCTCCCTAATACAAGATAACAGCTGCCTGGTAGATATAAGAACAGCACTCAATAGTTAAACCCGTGTCCCACTGCGTACTATTCAGTTACATTGAGAATGAAAAACAGCCTGCCAGAAATCAGTTCCCTCCTAAAGTGCTGGCACAAGTCACATGACTAGGGGCAGCTGGGAAATTGACAAAATGTCTAGCCCCATGTTAGATTTCAAAACTGAATATAAAAAAATCTGTTTGCTCTTTTGAGAAATGAATTTCAGTGCAGAATTCTACTGGAGCAGCACTATTAACTGATGCGTTTTGAAAAAAAACATGTTTTCCCATGACAGTTTCCCTTTAATCATACCTTAAATGTATAGGTTATCAAAGTTAATTGTGCCAATTCCCTAATCACATATAATCCATAGTGCCAAATTTCATAGTGCCACATAAGCTCTAAATATAATATATTTTTCAAACTTTGTGTCCATAGTTGTCAATGTAACTATCAGTGTGCTTTTAGTAATTTTCTATTATATTGATCCCGTTGTTACATTTTCAATATCTTGTTAAACTAAGCATAGAGTTGTATCTGTAAAAAATCAAAAAACACAAATGTTTAGATAATACCAGAATTACAACCATAGAATCCCATATCACACACTAGGCTGAGGTCATACTTCCAATCACCCTGGATCACATCAAATATTGCAGTCATCCATCATGAGTGGATTTAAAGGAAAAGTGTCAGTTCTCTATCTTCATTCAAACCCAGAGGAAAGTATTTAGTTTATAAATCCACATAAATCTAGTTTACTCTGGAACTTGACAGAAAACACCAACCATTAATGAATAAACTATGGAATATTGGCCTGGAACCTACGAGTTGTACTTGGACAGAGAAATGACCGAAGCATAGATTAAAAAGAGTGGTGGTAAATGAAACCTTTTCTGATAGAACCAGCATTGCTAATAGCATACTGCAGGGCTCTGTCCATGGTCTTTTGCTTTTTCATTAGTTTATTAATGACTATACTAAATTGTGCCGTAGAACATTCATCCTTTTTCAGAGTGATTTGTTTAAATTGGGAGAACTGTACAACAAACTAAAGAGGTTCCATGTTGATAAATGCAAGGCTGTGCACTTTGGCATAAATAATCTAAATGTGAGTTAAACACTAAATTGGAGTTTCTTTAAAGGGGAACTATCATGAAAATGTAATATAAGTTTCAGCATACTGAAATAAGTTTTTCTAAAAAAAAATTCTGTAGTGTTTCTGAAAAAATCAAGTGTATCTTCACTATCTCTCTCGGCATCTGTTTCTCTTCATTCTCTGTTCATGCAGGAGTTGGGTGTCAGATATTCACTGACAGTTAGATCCAATATATCTTATAGAGGGGCTCTTTTTGCCTAGAAGATGTATTAGAGCTCACTCTATTAAAGCCCACCAGACATCTCTCTACATGCAGGATTTGTGCAAAATGCAGTTATTTTGTTAGATTTTGGAATGGAATCAGTTATTTTAATGAGGTCTAATTAATCTGCTTGGCAATGGAAGCCCCCCCCCCCCCCTTATAATATAGAGTCCGGCAGCACGGGTTACCTGCAAAAACCTGCGGTACCCTGAAGGCTGCGGGTAGAAGTTCCGGGTGCATGTATAGACGCGGTTCTGCGGGTCTTCTCAATAGTGATATTTACTCATTTTTTCTGATCACTTTGGATTACGACAGCACTTCCTGATTTTTGATTGGCAGCATGACAGCACATCCTGATTCCTGATGGTTGGCGGGTCTGGGTTGCGGATAAGGTACTTGCGGATCCAGGTGGGTAAGAATGCTAGTTTCGAGCGATTTTGGAAAACGCAGCTCCGCGTGTGAATAGGCACAGCGATTCTTCATTAAGCAGCTGGAAGGCAGGGGGAAGCGGTTCAGGGAGATTAGTCACCCCAAAGAAGAGGTGATTAGTCGCCAGGCGACAAATCTCCCCGAATCTTCCTCTGTGGACTAGCCCTAAATGTAGTATGAGTATTGCATCCCACTTGCAGATGAGTTGATCACACAGTATAGGACAACTTTGTGTCAATTCACAAGTGAGAGTTGTGAACAAAAACTATTCAATTTACCCACCCTCTGCAGTTAATGGACCACTCTTGAGCTCTATTACTGCAGGCATTCTCTTCACTAGGTCCGTAAAAAAAAAAAGTGTAAGTAATACAAAGTATACAAATATAATTCAGTGTTGTCTGTTCTGGTAAAACGGTTGTGTTTGCTTCAAAAACACTACTATTGTTTATATAAATAAGCTGCTGTGTAGCAATGGGGGCAGTCATTCAAATGAGAAAAGGCTCAAGTTACACAGTAGATAAGCTCTGTAGAAGATAATGGTGTTCTCTGTTAACCACAATTTATCCTGTGCCATGTGGGCTTTTTTCCAATTGCCACCATTGCTATACAGCAGTTTGTGTATATGAACTATAGTAGTGTTTCTGAAGCAACAGATCTGTTTCACCAGTACAGGGCAACCGTACATGATATTTTCATTACTTTCATTTTTTTATATTACTGTTCCTGTAAGAGACCACAAAGGGGTTCTGGCCCTCCAACTCAACTTCAATCAGAAAATAAAACCTTTGTATAGATCAATGGAGAAACATAAAAAGTAAGAGTATTAAAATTAACCATTTTCTTAAAAAAAAAAAAAGAAATATCAACCAATTACTCTCTGAGGCATACTAAAATAATTGTATTTATCCCACTCTGTATCCGTTTATTCCTGGATCCGATGCTGGCCGATAAAACGCCCGCGTCCAGTCTGATCTGACAGGAACAAGGTAAAGTAATAGGAAGTCTGACGGTGTCCCAGGGTTGATCTGACTGGGGAGGGTTAAGTCCCCAGTGCTTTAAAGATGTGACTGGACTGCATGCTGCCCTCAAAATCTCACTGCCCTAGGCCTGGGCATATGTTCCCCCAGGCTCTTCTACATCAAGGATTTAGATTAGTCACCATGAAGGGTATAAGTGTCTTGCATAGATTTAATTAACATGCACAAACCTGCATTTATCAACTCTGAATCTTATCTGCGTCTTGCAAGCATGTCACATTCTGGATTAAATAAATTGAGTAGTTTTGTATCATTAGCAAACACACATACAGAGGTGTTCAGAATAATAGCAGTCCAGCATCACTAACCTGATCAATTACAGTATTTGGTAGAAATTGTTTCTACATGGCAAATAATTTACTAGTAGGTGTAGTAGAGTAATAGAAGAGCAACACACTCAACAGTCATGACATTCATGTTACTGATTCTGTGTAACTGATTAATTGAGGCTTGTTCCAAATAATAATGGATTGTTCGAACTAATAGCAGTGTGGAGTTCAATTAGTGAGGTCATTCATTCTGTAAAAACAGGATTCAATTACAGCCCTTATTTAAAGGGCAAGGAAAGTGTAAAATAGAATAAGGCTAAATATGCTGTATTTTGTATACTAAACATAAACATGAACTTACTGCACCACAACTCTAATCAAACAAATGATTTATGCTTTCAAAGTTGGCCACATGGGGCTGTCATCTTGTAACTTTGTTATATATCTTTGCCTGACACTGGCACTGCACATGCTCCGTATGGTCTGTGCTGCTTAGGGATCGTCATAAATGGTCAAAAAACAAATCTGCTTGATTTCTGCATGGCTGGTAAGTAAGGCAAGGGCTCCCCCTGCTGTTCATAAGTGAGTGTTTCCCTGCCAGAAGTTAGGGACCGTATGACAATTCCTATCCACAGCACTAAATGAAGGGAGAATTTCACTGCATACAGTCAGGTTTCTTATAAAAATGGTACACATTTTAAAAGTATATTGGAGATCTATATATATATATATAAATTGGATTTAATTTCTTTGCCTTTCCTTGCCCTTTAAGGAAGGAATTAACTCCTTAGATATATTCCAAAAACAAGTTTAAAGTTAAAAATACATATTTTATTAATCAAAGATTAAAAAGGCATACAGACCAGTTGTTATTCTGTATGCCTTTTTAATCTTTGATTAGTAAAATGTTTTTTTAACTTTAAATTTGTTTTTGGACTATATCTAAGGAGTTAATTATTTGTGCCTCTGGAACTGGGGGCTATATTCCAATTAATCATGGCCCATTAGATTGGCCGCAATTGATTGCAGCATGTTGGGGCTATTATAACTTTGGACTTTAAGGAAGGAAGGCAGAAAGTGCTGTGCATGTGGGTTATATTTAATTTCTCTCTGAATATCTAAGTAAAATGGTTTGTTCCAGACATTCTTCAGAAAAACAGCATACTTTGTGCAAGAAAACTACCATTCAAATGGATACCCAAAATGGCAAAGACTCAGCCAATGACCAGCTCCAGGAAGATCAAAGACGACCTAAAGTCACCTGTAATGTTACAATTATAAGATAATTATGTGAAGTCAAGCTATTGGCAAGAAGCCCCTGCAAAGTCCCTTTGTTAAAAAAATGTGCTGACGAGGTTCCAATTTGCCAAAGAGCACATTGACTGGCCTGAATAGATATGGCACAACATTTTGTGGACTGATGAAATCAACATTATTCATTTTGGGTCTAGGGGCAGCAGACCGTTTCAAAGACGACCCCCAAACACTGAATTCAAGCCACATTACACAGCGAAGCTTGGTGGCTCAAGCATCTTTATATGGGGATGTTTCTTTTACTATGGTGTTGGGCCTATTTATCACATATCAGGGATCAAAGATAAGTTTCAATACATCAAAATACTTGGAGATCGTGTTGCATTATTCAGAAGAGGAAATGTCTTTGAAATGGATGTTTCAACAAGAAAACAACCCCAAACACAAGATAGGTGTTGGCACAGGCCAACTGTAAGAAGCACAAAAGGATGCTGTGAACCAAGGTACATTGTAGCAGCTCTTACAGGATCGTCAACCCTAATTAATTCTTCTCCTTCTTGTACATCTATAACACACGTGTTCCCTCTATCAGTCTCTCCAATGCCAAATGTAGTGTGGAAATCCACTAGCAGAGTGCGGATTTCAAGGGGCCTCTTCTCCACTTCACCTTCCTCCAATACAAAATACATACAGTAGTTTTAGGGTTGACACCTTTTAGCCCTGTGGAGACTAGACATGTAATGGGGCTGTGAAATCGGGGAGGGGCGATTGGACAATCACCGTGTCAATCATAGGGAATACTGCCTGGTCTTCCTAGTTTGTTTTGACCCAGGCTGCCCTTAAAAAAAACCAAGCTGTCCAGGTCAAAACCAGACAGGTGGCAACCTCATGATATTTTGTTCTTTTACAGTTCCTTACCTGAAAAAAAAAACAATGAGAGCAAGTTGCAAATTAAATTAAACTTCTTTGTGAATAGATGCTTAACCTTCTCAGAAAATAGAACAGATACCATAAAGCTGGGCCCAGTTATTTGAAGTGTGGAATGCAGACCATGAATTTCTGTTTTTAATTCTAATCATGTCCTCCGTAGCAGACAAACTGTATAGATTTCCGGGCCTGTGTTGTTTAATATAACCAGACGGCAATTTTGCTGTAAGAAACCAGCCGCAAAGGCAAAATTAGTTTTTGGACAGGATCCAAAAGGGATATATAATCTATGTTCTCCCTGGAGCCAAGAGGCAGGGCAAAGCATGGCTGGAGAAATCCCGATAATATTGTTTAATTAGCTGTGATTGCATTAGCGGAGGCTGCTTGCATAAATCATGCAGAAGGTTATGTGAGGATATGAGCCAGAGTGGTGGGCAAGGGAGTTAACATTTATACTCCAGTTTCTTTATGACTTCACTGCAGTAAATTCAGTTTGGCTTGTATCCCAGGGAGAACTACAAAAAAAATGAAAGCATTGGTGTTTGTAGGCACAAATGTGGTGATTTCTTTGGGCCTACACTAGTAACTTTAATGCTCTTTCTAAACCGAATCTAAAGGGAAATATTTTGAATATACTTGTATATGTTGTTTAGGTAGTTTATCTGGAGTTGTTGAGATCCTATAGAAGCAAATGGGAGCTGTGCCGATCCTACTGGACCGTATTTAATCAGTTCTGATTTTTTTTTGGATCATTCAGCATATTTCCATTTGTACTTTTTAAATTTGGATCTTTTAATAAATTGCATGATATTCGTGGTTTTAAAGAAAGTAAGTTTATTTGTGGTTCCAAAAGCAACTAAAATCACTGAAATGAGACAGCCCCTTAGAGACCCATTTATCAACATTCTCATTTTAGTGGTTTTAGAGGTTTTTGAAACTACGCT
>CM044442.1:53531115-53548514 GCA_024363595.1 Xenopus borealis | reverse complement strand
CTTGTGATGCAGTAAGTTCATGTTTATGTTTAGTATACAAAATACAGCATCTCTAGCCTTTACACTTTCCTTGCCCTTTAAATAGCTAAAGCAATACAAAAAAAAAACACCAAAATGAGAGATAGAGAAGATAGAAACATACACATATTTCTAGTTCTGTATTTCTTGTACAGGTATGGGACCTGTTATCCAGAATGCTCGGGACCAGGGGTTTTCTGGACAACAGATCTTTCTGTCATTTAGATCTTCATACCTTAAGTCTACTAGAAAATCATGTAAACATTAAATAAACCCAATAGGCTGGTTTTGCTTCCAATAAGGATGAGTTATATTTGGAGCAAGTACAAGTTACTGTTTTATTATTACAAACTAAAAGGAAATTATTTTTATTATAGATTATAATGGAGTCTATTGGAGATGCGCTGTTAAGAGTTCTCTAATACTGTGAAAAGTTGAGATCCAATTTACAGACGGACCCCTCATCAGGAAAACACCAGCTACCGACCATTTTCCTATGTCCATGTATAAACCTGTACATCTTTATATTTCAAACCAACTAAATTAAAGACAAATAATGAAGTACTACTACCCAGGTACAGTAATAGACCAGTCATCAATATTAAAACAATGTCATATAATATGTCTAATGGAAGACTGGGAAGAATCACTAAAATCACCTGGAACGCCACATGCATGCCAAGGGCCTCCCGTTGAACAGTTCAGTTTAAGAAGCAAAGCATTTACACGTACCTCAACAATGGCATCACTTAAGTGCTTCTGCTGTCTGAAGAGAATATTTGTAGCTCCAGCTACAAATCCACGTATACTGACATCAGAGAGAAGGTGGTGCTGTTGCAGTGCCATGTATGGCATGCACAGATAGCCCTAAAATGGGAAACAGCACAGATAAGGAAGAATGCCCAGCACATACAATTAGCTGAAACACGTTTCACTCCATTTCATCAAACAGGGAATGCCATAAATCACATATTAGGCAAAAAATTCAAACTATATAGCATACTTAATTTGTACCTTGTACTTTTACCCCAACAAGATATAGTTAATCCTTAATGTAGGCAAAACAATCCTATTGGGTTTATTATTTAAATTTTTTTAGTAGAATGAAAGCATGGAGATCCAAATTACGTAACTATCCCTTACCCGGAAGAAAGCCCAAGCACCTGGACTGCAGGCTGTAGAATACTACCACTCCCTGTATTTGCAGACAGTCCTGCCAGCTTATGTAAAGGCCTTCTTTTAGAATGGGTAAGGTTGAAGCAGGTTGCAACATGTATTAGGATGCATTTTATACATCTCCCCTCCCCATATATCCAGCTCTTCCAATTACTTTTAGAAATTATATAGTCAACCATGAGCTAATAACTGCAAAAATGTTGATTACCATAGCAGTTTGTTTACCATCACAATCTGCAGGGTACCGTAGATTTTTGCGGGTAACTTGCAGGTACCCGACCCGCTGCAGGACTCTACCCTATTTATTTAATAACTCAATTGTACCCCAGTGCAGTTACATAGTTAAAGTGGGTTGAAAAGAAGACCATGAAGTTCATCATTTCAACCTCTCCAAATGAAACCTAGTGCCCATACATACGCACATAAAAGATATATACACACCTATATCTGTATTTATTTTAGATGTTAGTATCACTATAGTGTTGGATATTATGCTTGTCTAAGAAATCATCCAAGCCCCTATTAAAGGAATTAACAATCAGTCATTAGTCGGCTGGCGACTAATCGGCTGGCGACGAATCTCACTGAACCGCTTCCCCCTGCCGTCCAGCTGCTTAATGCAGAATCGCCTGCGCCTATTCATACATGGTGCTGTGCTTTCCCGAAATCGCCTAAGGAGGCAACTTCGAGTGAGTTCGCAAACGCAGTGCTGCGTGTGACAAGTCACAGGCGATTCTTCATTAATCAGCTGGAAGGCAGGGGAAGCAGTACAGGGAGATTAGTCGCTCCAAAGAAGAGGCGATTAGTTGCCAGGCGATGAATCTCCCCGAATCTTCCAGTCTGGCCTAACCCTTAATGTAAAAAAATCTCCTACTGTATAATATATATTGTTCTCTAATGTATTTATAAAGTGTAATCATATCCCCTTGCAAACATCTTTTTTTTTCCCCAGAGAGAAACCCCAAACCATAACAATCTACCCTCATAATTTAAATCTTTCATCCCTTTAACCAATTTATTTGCACATGTCTGCACTCTCTCAGCTCATTCTTAAGGACTGGAATTGAAAACTGCACTGGATGCTCAAGGTGAGGTCTTACCAGGGATATATAAAAAAAGCCAAAATTAAAATCCCTTGAGTTAATGGCCTTTATGCAAGACAGTACTTTATTTGCTGTACTGCCTTGTGTAGGCCCCCCTCCCTCCTCCCCCCTGGCCTACCTGCCCCACCTCCCCGGGCAAATGCCCCTAACTTGTTACTTACCCCTCCTTCCAGGTCCTGTCCAGTGGAGTTAACAGGCGCCATCTTGTCTCGTTCGCGCTTCATCCTGTACTAACCAGCGTTTTATGCATAAAACCATGCTAGCACAAACTCATAGTATCAAAATTTGCAATGTAGTCAAGTATCTTATCCCTTAACACCCCTTCGAAAAGCTTTCCTACCATTGAAGTCAAACTAACTGGCCTAAAGTTTTTAGGCTGAGAACGTGATCCCTTTTGAAATAGAGGCACCACAATGGCAATTCACCAGTGTCTCTGCATCATGCCAGACCTCAAAAAATCCTGAAATATTAAGTAAAGGGGTTTGGCAATCACAGAGCCAAGCTCGTTTAGTACCCGGGATGAATACCATCCAGTCCCAGACCATTGTTTATGTTTACATGTTCCTCTAGGTTGAACCATGGATCAGTAGTTGTATTACTACAATTGGAACTATTTAGAAGGAAACGTTCCTTAGCTGGTTGTATAGACAGACAAAAATATAACAGTTCAGAATCTTTTTCTCTATTCTCATAGATAAACTTACCCCATCTGATTATTTAGGGAGCTACCCCTTCCTTCCTGCTTCAATTTTTTTACTATTTACATTAGGGATGCACCGAATCCAGGATTCGGCCTTTTTCAGCAGGATTCGGATTCGGCCGAATCCTTCTTCCTGGCTGAACCGGGGAGGGAAATCATGTGACTATTTGCTACAAAACAAGGAAGTAAAAAATGTTTTCCCTTTCCCACGCCTAATATGCATATAAAAATTCTGATTCGGCTCAGAATTCGGCCAAATCTTTTGCAAAGGATTCAGGAGTTCGGCAGAATCCAAAATAGTGTTTACTTCCAGCCTCAATATCCTTACCAGTAACTCTGAGAGTCAGCTATGATCTTGTTCACTTATACTAATTAAAGCAGGCATTTAATTTCTAGCAAACCTTTCCCATTGTATTTAATAACCATGTTAATTTCAGTTTACATAAAGCTCCATCTTCTTTGTTAATGTTAAAGTCCTTTTACATACAACTCAACAACTTACAAATTCAAAGACAAAAAAGAAAATTCATGCATAATACTGTAATTATTATTTTTGTAATGTTGCAAATAGCTAACCTTCGTAAAAATGGCCAACGGCATTCCATACTGGTCTTCTTCTAATCCTGATAGAAGGCCTGGAATGTATACAGACTGTCCTGTGTTTGACTGTGGCTGAACTGTTATGGGAGCACTGCCTGAGCCGATTGTATCCGTAGGTAGCAAGTCCAGATGCTCTGGTGCTGTACTCCAAATTTCCTCTTCATCCCTTGTAATACATTCCTCCAATATGCTAGGATCCAATGTTTCCCAGTCACTCTCAACAGACTCTGGAGATGTATGTGAGGGAGGCTTCAGTTGTTCAATACTGCTATTAGTGTCAGCCTGATGCTTACAAAGTAATGTGTCTATCTTCCTATTCTCTGTATTCTTATTGGGTCCTTGATTCTCTCCTTTATCATTTAACCCTGAAGTAGCCAAAGTACAGTCCTCTGAATGTGTAACTAAAGGATATCCTAGGTCTTCTGACATGCTGCTCCGTGGCCTGTACTGGGAACAATCTGTAAAGCCATGCTCAATCATCCCTAAATAAAACAGAAAACAGTTAATATTAAAATAAATACAATTTTTTTTTTTACAGCAAAGTCTTATTATAGCCATCTACCCATCTTTAATAGATAGTTAAAAAAATGTTAGTTTGGGTTTTAAGTTATTCAAACCAACATCTTACCTGGAAAGAGAGATAAGACAGTCATCAGTGCACCCACTAATCTATTCACTGGGGAAACATAAAACAGAACCTGAAACAGTAACAAATTGGAGGGTCATTTGGGTAGTTTGTGTAGTGATTATGATTTAAAAAGAGTAAACACAGTTGTTTGACAATAAATGGCTTCAGCCAACCACTAACTATGAGTGAAAGAAAAGTTTTTGTGTTATCATTCATAGTCTCTGAAAATGGTTAAGAAATCATAAATTCTGCCAGGGTATTTAAACTTATGAGCACAACTGTATCAGTGGGTGAAAGTTACTGTTCACCATTTTATAGCCATGCTTCTAAAAATGCCATAGGAATGAATAGAACTTGGGTGAGTTTTCATATGTTAAACTCTTATATATTTTTATAAAACTACCCATAATTTGAGCTTATTATAACATAAACTGTACTAGCTGCTAGGTCTACCGCTTGAGAGAAAGAAATGGCATTACCTGCCATTTCTGGCAAGCTTTATCACTATGCAGTGATAACATTAACACCTGGGTAAAGTAATTGTTGTGTTTGGTAGCCGAGGATTAGGAGAGTATAACAGTGCTTTATTAGCAGGTCATGCAGCCCTTACATAACAGCATTAAGACTTACTTTCACTTTCAAGTTGTACAGAAAGTCCTATGTATGCACAGTGCCACGTGCAGGCCATTTGTATAAACACCACAGTAATCACATTGCAAATCCAAGATTACTATTTTAAAAACGTGTGATGATTTCTTACCTTTTTCTCTAGCAGGATCAGTTTAAACAAAATTAGAACCTATATAAAAAAACAAATAAACAGGAGGTCAATATAGAACAATGTCATCCCCTGTGTATATTATTCAGTTAAAAGCAAAACGCTTTATACTACCTCGTAGCAAGGCTTACATTAAACTTGTTACTTTATCTTCAATATACAGTATAAGTAAAGCTATACTAACAAAAAATGTTAAATTATTTTCACATATACAAATTAGTAGAGACTGAAAAAGACATATGTCTATCTAATGAAAATTTTTAATAAAGTGAATCCTACCTTACGTGTAATTGAGCAGAGTGCACAAAACACACTCTGAAATGACAACCGGAGCCCAGATCAACATGCCCTGTATTACTATCTGTAGGTGTTTCAGTGATGATTGAACTTTTGTGTACCCTTTAAACGGTTTGATATTTTTATTTTATATGAATGTGAAAGTGTAAATTTATAAAAGTACATAAAGAAAACCTAGTTAAACAAATTTTTTTAAAAATTATATTTAGTTATATATTTATTGAAAAAAAAATATCCAATAACATACGGTATCTGCTTGTGGCAAAATTAAGTGAATCCTTAGTATTATCATAAGATTTGAAGGTAAAATTTTAAGGAATATGGTTCTTTCAGTCAATGGAATGACAAACATGTGAATGAGAGAGCCTGTTTTATTTAAAGAATGGGGATCCAGCAAAATCTGAACATACATACAACACATTTGTGGATGTGTGTCATGGCTCAAAAAAGGTGTCTGAAAAAAAAAAAAAGAGTTGATGCCCATAAAGATGGAAAAGGTCACAAGACTATCTCTAAGGTGTTTGGACTCCGCCAATCAACAGTCAGAGGAAAATGGAGGAAATTCAAGATAGATGTTACCCTACTTTGTAGTGGTGGAGCATCAAAGCTAACTCCAATTGCAAGGAGTCTAATAGTCAAAGAGGTTACAAAGGAACCCAGGGTAACCTCTAAGCAACTAAAGGCCTGTCTCACATTGACCAATGTTGGTATTCATGAGTTTACCATCAGCAGAACACAGAACAGCAATGGTGTGTATGGCAGAATAGCAAGGAGAAAGCCAAAAATACTGCTCACCATTTACAGTTTGCTAAAGATAATGTGACCAAACCAGAATGATACTTGTGGAAAGTTTTGTGGATGGATGAAGACTAAATAAAACTTTTTGGCTTAAATAAGATCTCAAGAGAAAGTGAGATGTTGCTCACAGAGCAAGACAACGATCCTAAACACACAAATCATTCTACCAAAGAATGATTAAAGAAGAATAAAGTGAATGTTCTGGAATGGCCAAGTCAACGTCCATACCTTAATCCAAATGAAATGTGAGGAATCCCAGTTAACAGTTACGGCAAATGTTTAGTTGCAGTTATTGCACAAGGGGTCATACCAAATACTGACCGAAAATAAGTGAATACTGACTAATTTACTTTTGCTATACCCAGGCATGTTATTTGATCTTTTTTTTTAATAAATGCATGACAAAATATAAGATTTTTGTTTCCATTTGTTTAACTAGGTTTTCTTTGTGTACTTTTAAGACTTGCTTGAAAATTAGATCACATCCATATAAAAATAGACAATTTTAAAGCACCATCTCAAATACTGAAAAAGGCATCCAGATTTTTCATATTATTTACAGTATTTTATAACAAAGACATCTGATGTTTGTTTTCTCTTTTGTACATGTATTTTTTTTTCTTTTAAGAAGAAGTTATGTTTTTTTTGTGTGTGTGTTTGCTAGCTCTATTGAACAGGACACTGAAGTCTATATATTCAGTGTATATTGCCTTTTATTGCACAGAACAGGTTGACACTTTACAAATACATGCAAAAAAAATATTTCAGCCCTCTAACCCACAGTGAGCCCAAAGAATCTGAACTAAACTCCCAGCATGCCTTGAAAGTGGAAATTAGTTATGAGTGAGATGCTGATGATGCCTGGCATTCTATTCCTATTCTTCTTTGCTTCAGAAGTTAATAATGCAAATAGGATTTTTTTTAAATTAGCATTTCATTGCATTAACATAATCTTTGTTTTGTTGAACAAAGATATATGTTAGTTTTCTAGCTGCTACAGGGAATTAAAATGCCCTGTATTTAGAAAACACTTTGCTTACAATGTATGTTCGTTTATTAATTTAGACCTACCATAATGCTATGCATTAATATGAAGTTAGAGATAAGTGCTTTGATAATTTCTCTTTCAAGCAGTTTGAAAGAATGTATAAAGGAAAAAGTTATGTTTTGTCCTTACAAAAACTAGGATGATTCAGTAATAAAAGATGCAATATCTGCCCAGGTTTAGTAGCCCATAACAACAAATACGATGTAGTAAATGCTACCTGCTTGTTGGTTTTGGTTGGTTTGTTGGCTTGTCGGAGCAATTAGTTGCCTGGCGACAAATCTCCTCTTCTTCGGGGGCAACTAATCTTCCCAAACTGCCTTCCCGGTGGCTAGAATGTAAATCGCCCAAAGTGTCCTTGTGAGGCAAATTCGGATGACTTTGGAAAACGAAGCGCTCCAAGAAGGCAGTTCAGGGAGATTAATTGCCCCGAAGAAGATGTTTGTCAACGGGCAACTAATCTCCCCGAATCTGACTGTGTGTCTCTGCCCTTAATGGCTAGAGGAGATACAAATATAACCTGCACTGTAATCAAAGCCATGCCTTCTTTTCTTGGCCCACAATAACCCAGGGACCCACATTTCATATCTCTGTTGCTTACAACAAAGTAGACAAATACAATAGGATAGGAGGACATGCGTTCACAAATCTAAGGCACATACAAAGTCAGATAATTTGTACTACATATTGTTATGGGTCAATGTGTATTAAGTATATTGGTGATTCACGGTTGTGTCAAGAAATTCTCTGTAGTAAAAGTAGCTGCTGTGCACAGGGAAAAGACTGTTTGGTAAGGTGGATCTGTGTCACTGTCATGAAATAATGGGAGGGGATTCTCAAGTCTGGACAGAAATTGGAGTGTAGGAGGACCTGGGATTGTGTCCCTGCTGGAAAAATATTGTGCAAACAAACTATAGATACCAAGCCCAAAACATTTCACTATGGTATATGGTTTTGATATATTCAAAACTAAACTATGTAATGGGTTATGTGGGCATGGCTATGTGAAGCAATCCCTCATACCCAATCCAAACAATTGAAATTGTAAATTATCATGGATAATTATATTCCACTGGGCTCTTTATGGCCATCACTGGGGTTCTATTATCTCCTTTATGAGGCATAACAATTAAAATAGAACATGCGGTATGTTTAATATGTTAGAACAATAGGTATATAACTATAACAAAAAGGAATGTATCCATATTACTTACTAATCATGCTGCATTGTGACATTGGATTCTAAAAAAAAAAAAAAAGTCACCTACTTTGCTCCAATTGAGCAACACTTACCCCTTCTCAACTGTTGGACCATTCTAAAGTTGCCTGAGTGTGGAGAGTCTATTGAAAATCATGCTCAGTTGGTGGTGCCGTGATCCTTCAATATGACAGAAAACTGCATAGGCTGGAGTAATGTTTACCCCAGCGCAAGGAAACCTCTCAATATATCTGCTGTACTATAAGTATAGGGTATGTGCTTCTGGACAGGGGCATATTGAGGCAACTTTTGATATAAATAGAAATAAATGGCACTGTACTGATTGCTTTGTAATACTGATACTTTTCTTATAATTCTAGGAACATGTCAGCAGGGCTGAAACTAGGGGCAGGCAAGCAAGGCAGTTGGATATCAAGTCTCGCTCTGTATGTCATAATTACTGAAGAATATATTCTGTTTTGCCTCTTGCAAACAACAAATTAGAGCTTTGATTTTGGTCAATACAGTTAAAAGCACAGCAAAAAAAAAAGTTATGCTCATAGATGCTAATGAGCTCAATAATATCTGATGCTTAATATTATAACAGAGGCAGCGCTTGGGTACATTTTACATAATTTATGGTAATGACAGGTTTATTCACTGATTTAATGACTAAGCAAATATGAATGTAAATGTAGAAGGCTCGATTAGATATTCATTCTTATGGGATTTTTAGAATTGTATTTATCAATTCACCATTTGATAAATATGAAAATCCTATAGGAATGAATAGAAAGTGAGAGAGTTTTATTGTGGCGAGTCCTAATCTCACACTTTGATCTGCCCCTAAGGGGCACATTTACTAGTAGTTTGAAGTGAATATTCAAATTAAATTCAAATTTTTTAAATTCGAATTTTTAAGTAATTTCGGGCTACTTCCACTATCGAATAGCCCAAAATTCGATTTGAATTGAAAACATTTGAAAATTTGAAGTACTGTCTATTTAAAATCCTTCAAATTCGACACTTCGCCCCTTTAAAGCTGCCAAATTATCTAGGAAATCGAACGATTTGAACGATTTTCATTCGATCGAAAACAAATCTTTTCAATCGAAAATGCCTTTTAAAAAAAATTCAATGGTCAAATTTCAAAGTTTTTTTAACTTCGAAATTCTACCCTTAGTAAATCTGCCACCAAGTGTCTGACAAAAAAAAACAGCTGCTCTGTCAGGGGGCCTAGCGGCTCCCACCGGGGAGGAGTCAGGACCAAGGAGGAAGCTGTAGGGTTAAAGTCCAGATAAAAGGTACAGGCAGGGTTCAGGCAATATTCAAGGTCTAATCCAGGCAAAGGGTTCTAGGCAGGCAGCAAGTAGCAAGGTCGAGTTCAGGCAAGGGTCAAAGTCCAGGAAACAATAGCAGGAGAATTATAAAACACCCAGGAAGGTATACAACAAATCCTATATTTGGGCATTGAACCCAGGTCTCTGGTGTTCTTTTATATTTGAATTTGGTGCCATTATGGTGCAGACTCTGTGACGTGTCTGTCGCGGTGCCGTGACATCTTCACCCACATGGCGGCTATGGGCGCCGTCATTTTGGGAGCAAAGCCAGGAGAAAGAGACGTGCCACCCAGAGCTCTTGGAAAGGCTCCGGGCGGCATTCGTGACATGCTCTAAGCAAGGTAAGACTGTTGCAGCAAAGTTTATTATATGTTAGTACATGAATATGATATAATGATGTATCACCTTATGCCTGAAATGTAGGACTAGGTCTCTTGGAGATAAACCTAAAATACACAAAATACAATTTAGTTAGTTTACTAAAATGAAAAGAATAAATAGAATCATAAACAGAAGAATAAAAACCTACTTGTCTTTGCAACTACAATACTAAAAGTTAGATATTCAAACTGCAACCAAAGATGTTCATTTTTACATGAACCAGAAAACTTACTTGGCACACGCTACCATACAGCACTGATAAAAGGGTACTATGCTAAAAATGTTATGCTAATAAAATCCTTATTCTCGACCCAAGTGGGTTAGTTGCCTACCCCACCAACAAATTTTGTGTTCACTCCTCTGCTTATGCTGCAGCCCTCCTGAGGAAAGGAAGCAAGCCAGTATTTGGGAACCATTGGTTTATGTGATGTTTAATAAATTGAGATATACGAGCATTTGAAGTTAACCCTTTTTCTACCAGTGTTCTGGTGGGTTTAAATGTGCTTTGGGAAAGGAGTAATGTAGTTCACCTTTATATTATTGTTATTTAAAGGAGAAACACTTCAGCTTTGTTTTTTAGAGTATCCCTTTATGACGTATGTAACATATGGTGTTTTCTCCACTGGCAGAAAATATTTCCCTGTTGCAGAGCATCTTCTGTGAGCATTGACAGGAACAGCATCTACCTATCAGTGCCCACATGGACAGATAGACAGAAAATGTGCAGGCAGATGTTATTATGAAAGTGAGTGAATGCTATCACTTATCACTTTTTGGTGACATTAAAACAGTATAAGTGCAGTTCAACACTTTGAGTATGGACACTCAACAGACAATTTCTCATGGTATACTCTACAGCCTCATACCTCCCATACTATGTAACTATGTCCCGTTTTGAGCGGGTCAGTCCTGCTTTTACAGCTCAACCCGCAGTTCTGGATTGTTATTGAAATGTTCCAACTTTCTCTTTGATCTCTTGCACTAAACTGCCAGAAACAGATTTAATTGGCTTTTCGCAGCCCAGAATAGATACTTAGATACTTTTTTTAATGATTTCAGTTAAGAAGGTCTCTTGGGGAACCTGTGATTTGCAGCTTAAGGGCAATTCACCTTCATTATAAAAACTGTCATAACACATAAAAACCACAGAAATTTGTTCAGACTTCCATAACCTGCCAAATTTTGTAAATGAACATGGTAATTAGGGAATGTGGCCACACAATATTTTTGTCCCTCTTTCTAAAATGTTGGGAGGTATGCAGCCTGAATATTTCTGACCTGCCAGATAAACTGGGTTTTAATTACCAAGATAAAGCTGTGATCCTTCTATTGCACTTCCTCCTAGTGAGCCATTCATGTGTTCATAAAGTTCCTAAAACAGAAAATACACATATATATGTAAATAACAGTTGGAAAAAGAAACTGTAGCTAAAAACATAAGGAGAAGAATGACCCTTATATGGGGTGTTCATGATTATATACTAAATCTTTTTTTATATGTTGCCTTTGGAAGATACCTACATTACCTAGAGTTATTGTTGGACATGTTATATATGTGAAATGAACAATTGTTACTATTTGCCAAACACTCATGACTTTGGAGGCATTGATGGCCAAAGGGACCATAAAGTGTAATTTGCATATCTTTACCAATAAAAACTTAAATTTTTGAAAGGCTGGCTGTACTGATGTTGATATTATGTTTCTAAGGGCAAGGCCACATGCCATATGTGGCCTTCCCCTTATTGCTTACACATAGACACATATATTTAGTGTATGTACCTTACCTTAAGAATTGAGATTTGTGAGAAATCTTTTTCTTCAAAATATGCATGAGTAATCAGTTGAAGTTTTGCTTGAAGAAGACCATATAGAGGCTTGACAAGACAAATATAAAATACAAAATATTAAAACAGGAAACAATGACAGAAAATATTCAATGTAATATTTAAACTTGCAGCCCCAACCCGAAAAAAGAGTCACTGAAAGGAGAATTCAACCATGTAAAAAAAAAAAAAAAAAAAAAAGCCCATACACCCCACCCCACGTAAACCCCCACAACTCCCCCCAGCCTAACTGTCCCCATGGGAAATGCCCCATACTTTATACTTACCCCTTGGCGCAGATTCATCCAGCGGAGCTCCATGCAGCCATCTTCAACCACTTCGGTAAGCTCAATGGGCGTTTTGGCGCATGTGCAATTGTCACAAACCAGCAAAATTCTCCAAATGATCTGCATGCACCAATACCAGTCAGCTTACTGAAGCGGTTGAAGATGGCTGGGTGGAACTCTACTGCCTGAATCTGCACAGAGGGGTAAGTATAAAGTATGGTGCATCTCCCTGGGGGGCAGTTAGGCTGGGGGGGAGGAGGATCTATGTCGGGTGGGGGGGTAGGTTTTTTTTTTTCCCCACAGGGTTGAATTCTCCTTTAAGTAGAGAAAATTGCAGTTGGATCATTTAAATTCGAGAATCAACCTGAACAGTTAAATGCTTTATTAAGTGGTGTCCCTTTACTCTGTGAAGTGCTGAGGGAGACTATGGAGCTATATATAAATAATAATAATCATCACAGCAAAGGCAAGTATAGGGGAATGGTTATAAGTAAGACTTGCAGTAATAGGTTATATATTAAAGGGATACTGTCATGAGTATGGTATTTGATAGTATAGTTGATCAGGAGCCATCCTAGATCATTATGCATGTACCTGTATTTGCAAACCAGCCAGCACATGATCATGCCAGATGTTTCAGGCAGATACTATCTTATTGCCTATTCTCACATCTGCCACAAGGTGTTGCATGGATACATAATGAGCAGTTTAATAGATTTCTGAGCTATTTTCCACCAACTTTTTAGAAGGGTAAGTTGTGTCTGGCATATCAGGACAGATAAGGAGCGATAGTTTCTGAAAAATGTATGTTGTTTTGAATTTGAGCGCAGCAACACATTGTTGGGGCAGGATCATGTTGCATCACCTCTTACTTCTACACTAAATCATTTGGGAACTGAGGAACTGCATTAAAGAACTGCTCAACAATTCAGGCTCTCCTTTGTTTCATAATGTGCCAAATGTCTTCAGTGGTTGATGCGTTAGTACTGCAGACTGCAGACAACAACTGCCCTTCCTCAAGAGGAAGGGCAGTTGTTGTCCTGAAACGTCTGAACATGACTTACGTGTCTGGAGCACTACAATAAATCTGGGAACACCCCACTTTTGATTAAGGTATTAGCCTTTTTTCATTTTTTCTATACTCAAACTGGCGGCGGGAGAGGCCAGAACCAATAACTTTTCCCCATCTTGTTTTTTGTTGTTCTAGTACGGCAGACAAGCCAGTTTAACATGCTGTTTTGATATGAGCAGAATATGCGTTGGCATTGTCTGACTGATATAAGCAAGGCCTTTCCTAAAAAAGATATCTGGACAGCAGCATGTGTGGTTCCAATCCCTGTGCATTGTAAACCTCTATACTCATGTCATGTGCACTAATACACCTCCCATGCCTTCAAAGGTGCTAGTTTTTGAACTGTGTGATAACAAGCCAGATATTCCTTCTCCTCTTTAGCCCAGAGGATGTGGTGTCCATGTTTTCCAAAAAGAATTTCAAATCATGATTCATCAGACCGAGGAAAGTTTCCCAATTTTTTCAGTCTATTTTACATGAGCTTGGTCCCAGAGAAGGCGCCAGCATGTTAAAGGCATACTGGGAACATTTTTTGTTTCAAATCGCATCAGTTAATAGTGCTGCACTGAAATCCATTTCTCTAAAGAGCAAACAAATTTTTTTATATTTAATTTTGAACTCTAACATGGGGCTAAACATATTGTCAGTTTCCAAGCTGCCCCCCAGACATGTGACTTCTGCTGTGATAAACTTCAGTCACTCTTTACTGCTATACTGCAAGTTGGAGTGATATCACCCCCTTCCCTTTCCCACAGCAGCCCATCAGCAGAACAAAGTTAACCAGATAGCTCCCTAAAGACAGCCACACACAGGGAGATTCGCACATTTGGCGATGTCACCAATTGAACGGATCTCTCCTTGATATGCCCACATTGAGGTGGACGATATTGGGCTGATCCGATTGTGCCCTAAGCCTAGGGTCCAACGATCGGATCATAATGCAATACAAGTGGTCGGATCGCAAGTCTGCATCAACGGACAGATGTGGCCACAATCCAACAGGATTTTTTACCCTGCCCGATCTATATCTGGCCGACTTGTGGAAGTCCGTCGAAGAGACCCACACATAAGCCAATAGCCTGTCGACGTCCATAAGCAGCTTTTATCGGCCTGTGTATGGGGACCTTAAAACAACATAACAGATCCCTGTCCCACGAGTCACAAGTTACATTGAGTAGGAGAAACAACATCTTCCAGAAAGCAATTCGATCCGGGCTCATTCTGAAAGCACATGACCAGGCAAAATGATCTAAGACGGCTGCCGACATACCAATATTACAACTAAAAAAAATACACTTGATGGTTCAGGAATTAATTTTTATATGGTAGAGTGAATTATTTGCAGTGTAAACAGCATACTTAAAAAAAAAAAAAAAAAACTACATTAAAAAATCATGTCAGAATCCCTTTTAGATCATGTTTCTATTTTGCATGGTAGAATTTTAACCTGCATTTGTGGCTGTGGGATGTATTATGTTTATATAGACAATGGTTTGGGTATAACATAAAATCCATAAATAATTAGCAACTTTATGTTAAGAACCATTATTCTTTTAACAAATATTTGCGCATCATCACAGCAAAATATAGGCATTCATTTTGTTTGACTGGAGTATAAAGTTTTCATAATAAAAAATAATCTATATATATGTGTCTTAATCTAATCTAATCATATATGCAAAGAAAGAGAAAACATCTGCAAAATGTTTTATGAGTTATTAAATACCTTTGCCTTTTAGCAGCTTCAAGTAAAAGTAAAAATATATAATAAAGCAATAAAACGGCACAATATTAACTACATCACTTTGGATTCATTTGATTCATTAAGCTTTTAATATTCTTCATTAAAAAGGTTAAGCAGTAAGCTAATTGCATCCATTTGCTTAATCAAGGATGTACAAAACCAGTATCTTACCAGTTGGCTCAGTACACAAACACTTTTCTGCACGGTTTCTCTGGTAACATCAGCTTGACGCACTTTTAAGGCCTGTAAAGCACATTCATTTAAAATTAGCACTCTTTTTCTAACAACCATCTTAACAAAATAACAAAATATGAGCTGAATAATATATGCAGAAACATATAAAAAATAATGCTTAAATAAAGTTATTCCTCATTTGAGTTGACTTGAAAATAAACTTTTGATCAGCTATAGCCAAGTAGAAAATGATAAATGTTTCAATGATTTATTTGGGTTACTATATTGATGCAAACTAAAATTAGTAAATTAGTTCCATCTGTCTTAATACCACCACCAGTAACACCAAATAACCTTTGAATGAATAGATTTTTTTATGTCATACTTGCACAACACGTTTCTAGTGTAGTCCCAGCACAGCTCCCATTTTTATTCCTCTGAAATGGCGCATAAGATTTTGAAGAAGGAGCAACTGGAGCTCAAGTCACATCCAGACATGAAACAGCTAATGTATAGAACACTAGTTTTATTTGCAAAATAAAACCTTTTCTAAAAAATATCCCAGTGGGCCTATAATGTTAATGACCTTTCCCAGCTTCTCATGAAGGAAACTGCTATGATCCCACTAGGAGAAAATTTTCTTTTAGAGGGTGTTATTACTGGAATAAACAAATTAGTAGACCGATAGTATATCTATTGGATTACATCAAGAATAAAGAACTAGTGCAAATAAAGAACTGTACCTTAGCTTCAATTTGCCTGTAACAGGAAACCCCATAAACAGTTTTCTGGTCTCCACATCTGGGTGGAAGATGAAAAAACACTGTGTCTGGAGAGAAGAATTAAAATAATTGAATAATTGAAATTAAACCTACAGAAGTTACAATAGCATTAACAAGATGGGTCTTCATAATTCAATTCTTCATAATTTATTTAATTGCTATTTTGATCCAGTTTACACAGAGGGTTAACTAACTTTAAAGGGGAAAGTTATTTTTATATATTATTTTGAATTGCACAAGATGCTATAAAAATATACATATAAAATACACATTGTATTGTTATTATTATTATGTACATAATATACTAAGACTTTTTTCGATTTTTCAATTTGAGTAAGACTACATTTTATGGATTGCTAATATATATTATCAGATGGTACAATATTAAAAATACTTTTTTTTTTTTTTAATGTTGTTCAAGAACATTAAGATAAATTCTATTGAAAACTATTTGTTTTTGATGTGGAATAAAGTGAACTATAAATGCATTTAATGGCTTATTTCCTAGTCCAAGGCTAAATACAAGAAAGTCCCAAAGCCAACTGCAGTAAAGAAGTGTTCTACACCTTGTGCTGGTTTTTCTTCTATTAGTGGATTTGATATTTAGCACGATACTCAGATGCGACAAAGCCCAGCGGTTAAAATTGTAGGGTGCCTCCCTGTGCACTTATTACTGTTATGATACTAAATATGTTGGCACTGTATACAGTTGTGCTCATAAGTTTACATACAATGGCAGAATTTATGATTTCTTAACCATTTTTCAGAGAATATGAATAATAACACAAAACTTTTTTCACTCATGGTTAGTGATTGACTGAAGCCATTTATTGTCAAACGATTGTGTTTACTCTTTTTAAATCATAATCACTACCAAACAACCCTGATCAAAAGTTTATATTTATTTTAGTTTTTATTTATAAAAGTTTGTATTTATATTCTTAAGACCGTGTATAGCCCCCCCTTAACATCAATACAGCTTGAGGTCTTGTGTGGTAATTGTGGATGAGGCTCTTTATCTTCTCAGACGGTAAAGCTGCTAATTCTTTTTGGCAAAAAGCCTCCAGTTCCCATAAATTCTTGGGCTGTCTTGCTTGAACTACACATTTGAGGTCTCCCCAGAGTGGCTCAATGACATTGAGGTCAGGAGACTGAGATGGCAACTCCAGAACCTTCACTTTATTTTGCTGTAGCCAAGGACAGGTCAACTAGGCCCTGTGTTTTGGATCATTGTCATGTTGGAATGTCCAAATACGTCCCATGCGCAGCCAGGCCCGCCATCATGGGAGCACAGGGGGGACAGTCGTCCCGGGCCCGGAGCTGGTGCCGATCGAAGGGGTGCCCGGCCATGTGCCCATGTCACACACATTATGATTAGCCGGGTGGCCGGGCCCCCTTATCCAGTTCAAAAGGGCCCTTTCATTGGTGGTCAGCAGTAATCAGTATTCGCTA
>CM044442.1:53517478-53529244 GCA_024363595.1 Xenopus borealis | reverse complement strand
TAGGAATGGTGTACCTTTCATCATAGGCCTTGTTGACTCCTCTCAAAATGTAGCGTTTATATTTTGTGGCCAAAAAGTTAAATTTTAGCCTCATCACTTCAAATGTCTTTGTGCAAGAAGGTTTGAGGCTTGTCTCTGTGCTGTTCTGCATATTGTAAGCAGGATACTTTGTGTAATTTGCATAGTAATGGCTTTCTTCTGGCAACTTGACCATGCATCCCATCTTTCTTCAAGGGACTCCTTATTGTGCATCTTGAAACAGCCACACCACATTTTTTCAGGGAGTCCTGTATTTCACCTGAAGTTATTTGTGGGTTTTTACTTGCATCCCGAAAAATTTTTCTGGCAGCTGTGGCTGAAATTTTTGTTTTATTTGGTTTGGTTTCAACTGAACCCCTAATTTTCCACTTCTTATTTAGGGTTTGAACATTCTCGATTTCTTTGATATTTTCTTTTTTTTTTATAGAGTTCAACTACCTTTTCCCTTTATAAACACCCAATAATTACAAGCAAACAGATCAGATTAGAAGATGGTTACCTTTAATAGCTATTCTAACCCTTTTATGTCAAGTTGTGTGCACGATATCAGGCCAAATCAGGGTATGTAAACTTTTGATCAAGGTCATTTGGGTAGTTTGTGTAGTGATTATGATTTAAAAAGAGTAAACACATTTGTTTGACAATAAATGGCTTAAGTCAACCACTAACCATGAGTGAAAGAAAAGTTTTTGTGTTATCATATATATTCTCTGAAAAATGGTTAAGAAATTATATATTCTGTATGTAAACTTATAAGCACAACTGTAAATACATGTTAATAATAACATTTCCAAATAGAATGAGTAAATGTTACAATGTGGGGGAAGAATGGTAATTTGTTACACTTGATGTTCTGTTGCAGTTAAAGGAAAACTATAGCCCCCCCCCCCGAACAACATAGGTCTCTTTAAATATATATTGCATAAAAACAGTTTGTATATAAAACCTTGCTTCACGTTAATAAACCATTATCATATTTATCTACTTTTTATACTTTTTTATATTATGTGCCACTGGTAATCAGAACTAGAAACTGCCATTTTAAAAATAAGGGATGCCCCCTGGGATCCTATGATTCACGGTGCACACAAACAAAACAAACATGTTATGTCACATGAGCCAATTAACAGACAAAGTCTTTTCTTTCACACTTCTTCCAGTTACAGCTGCAGTATTTCTGCTCAGGTGATCTCTGAGGTAGCACACAGACATCACAAAATGGTGGCTTAAGGGAAAATGTCACAGGGCAATATTAAGGCCCAGAAGGCAACAAAGGCCTGGGCCTAGGGAGGCACTATTTCAGGGGTGGCACCGCCCAGCAGCACCATCTGGCAATGCACCATGAAGTGGGCGCATGGTAAATCTCCAGTGCATGGTTTGCCTTTAAAAAATATTATTATAAAAAATGAGGTATCAGTAGCACACTTTGGCTGAAATATGTAAGCTTACGTGCAACGTCAAGGCTCCTCATTGTATGCAAGTCCTACACTATTAACATTCTAAATTTGCAGTGCATTACAATCAAGTCCCCCAGCAAACAGTGTGACTAAGTAGTAAGACCATAGTGCACTTACCCTAGTGCACTATGGTCATTAGGGATGCACCGAATCCACTATTTTGGATTCGGCCGAACCCCCGAATCCTTCCCAAAAGATTTGGCCGAATACCGAACCGAATCCGAACCCTAATTTGCATATGCAAATTATGGGTGGGAAGGGAAAAACTTTTTTACTTCCTTGTTTTGTGCCAAAAAGTCACGTGATTTAGCTCCCTGGCCCTAATTTGCATATGCAAATTAGGATTCGGATTCGGTTCGGCCAGGCAGAAGGATTCGGCCAAATCCGAATCCTGCTGATAAAGGCCGAATCCTGGATTCGGTGCATCCCTAATGGTCATACTACTCAGTTAGTAAGTTAACTATAAGTTATGAACATACCTTCTTGGAAATTGTGTGCTCCATCAGGCAAAGCAAGAAATGGCAGGTACTTCCATTCCTCAGGTAAAATGTGACTATTATGTTCATGCCCCGGTATTAAAGAAGGGTAAGAGAATTCCACCTGTAAAGTAAAAATAGTCAGGGATAGAGAGAGTTTACGTTTTGCTCTTCCCGTTGATATTGTATATCACATACAAAGAAACGCATTGAAATGGCAAGACTGTGAACATTTGTATTGTACCCCTTTTCTGTGGTCTATGGAAACCGGAAATTGAGAATTTTTTACACCTCACTGTATACCATTGAACTGCATCTATTATATTACTTATATCATAAACTCTGCCAGGGTACCGGCAGTCTAACTCTCTGATTCACTCTTGGGTGCTTGGTCACAAGGTCACATATACTTTTCAAAATGGACTAGCACTCCAAGTATTTTCAATGTGCATCCAACGTTTCAAGGATCCTCCAAAATACTTGGAGTGCTGGTCCATTTTAAAAAGTATATATATATAAATATATATATATATATAATTATTTTTTATTTTTTTTAGGGTAGAGGAACAAACCTTAAAAATAAGTGGAGATTGTTGAAAAACTGCCCACAAAAACAACGTGGAATAAAGACTAAATAAGTACCGGTATAGGATCTGTTAAACCCATTATTCAGAAAGCTTCAAATTATGGAACGACCATCTCCCATTAAAAAATCCAAAATTGTAAAAATTATTTCCAGTTTTTACTTGATCTAAACTACGATATAATCCATCCCTATCACTCCTCATCACTATCTTGGCTCTTATGCAGCTTGCTGGAGGCCACTGGTTTATGGAGGAAGAAAAATATTGTGCAGCAAGTCTCCCATGTGTTTTGGGGATTACTGCGCTATCCTCTGGGTATTTGTTAGCTTATTAAAGGAACCATAACTACATGAGATTGCTTGCTTTCAATATATTAGTCATATCTAATTATTCAGTGTAATATTTCAAGCAGGGCATGTTTTCACACAAAATCACTGCAACAAATGCACTTATTAAATGTCTCTTTTATTAAATAGACCACTGCAGTGCTTTCCTTGCATCGATTTTACAATTAGTTGCCGTGAAAAAAGCATTTTGATTTGAGCATGTGGTAGAAATCATGAGGGGTGAGCCTTGATTTTCTTATACTGTTTTTGTTTTTTGCAGATTTATATGCAAATATTCATACATCTGTGAGCTAGACGTTTGCCTTCATAGTATCGAACAATAACCACATCACCACCTAATTCAAGCAGCCTGAAAGCTTATAGAGAACACAAGCCTGTCATTATATTCCAAATGGCCTGCAGCAGAGCAGAGGGACTGCGGGAAAGTGCAAACAATGTAGCATGAACAGGAGTCTAATTTCAAGACAGGTGACATGCCTATGAATACAACTCTGTAGCCTTTCCACCTGCTACTACAACATCCTAGGAATCTCAACAAAAGATCTTAAAGCTAAATATACATTCCTAACCCAACAAAACACAGAGTAGATTTAATTCTGACCATAGCACCTGACCATCTGGCCAGCACTGCTATACCATCACTGAAATATTCCATTTAAACTGAATGTTGAATTTTAGTTCAAAATGTGCATTGCCCTTTAAAAAAAGTGCTTTTACAGCTACTGTCTGAATTAAAAAATTCATTGTATGACAGCACTGGCTGGCATCAATGTTCTGTCTAATTCCTTCTCAGCTATGTGCACCAAACAATGATTTTGTGTGCACATTTTAAACTTCTGGCCACATTTTTAAAAGCTGTGTTTGCAGCTCCAAATAAAAATAAAATCTGTTGTTTACACACAAAATTCTGTGTACTGTCCACAAACGTTCTGTGGACTTGCAGAAGTGCACAGCTTAGAGGCAATATTGGCTTGCATAGATTAGTCATAGAACACTGCTAAGATGCCAAACTGGAAATCTGCTAAACAAAAAACTGAAAACAATCATAAAAAAAATAAATATCAATTGCAGATTGTCTCAGAATATCACAGTCAACTATTCAAATATTAACTAAATGTTACAAAGGTCAACTGCCCCCTTAAAAAATGCTAAAAAAATGCTGGTGGTAATTTAAGACACTTCTATTCTGATTTAAATAATATCATTTATAACTGATGATATATTATGGATCAAACTGGAGAATCCAGAAGCATGTTGTTATATATGACAACATTTCCTGATAAAGGCAATTAAAAGCACTTAGAGAATCTTTTATCAATACCACGTCACTTCACTAAGGCCCCGGACACACAAACTTGCAGAGCTTTTTGGCGTAGTCCGCGCCGCTGTTAAAAAAAAAAATCCGAACGCTGCATAAATACACTAGGGGTTTCAACCTTCAGCAATGGCATGCTACGCTAGCATATTTATGCTACGGTCAGCTAGCAATGCGAACCGCTTCGAAAACGCAAGTATCCGCATGTGTGTCTGTGGCCTTAGTATCTCTGCTGCTTCCTTGATTCCAACCCTCAAATAAAGGTGTTCAGTGTTGCAAAATATCTAAAAGAGAAGGAAGCACTGTTTTGTGCTGTCTGATAAGGACAATCTAGCCACAATAGGGTTAACAGGTATTCAGCCAAAAAGTTTATTGGATCCACTTGAAGTGCACACAAGAATGAGGCTTCCCTTTTGGGCATGTACATACAAACTGTCAATGTTCAACATGCATGTCATATTTGTTTCATGCTCAGCAGTTCATTCATTACTCAATACATGAAGTGGAAATAAAAGATAAAATAATAGTATAATTCCATTTAAAGGGATATGGTCATGGGAAAACATGTTTTTTTTTCCCAAAATGCATCGGTTAATAGTGATGCTCCAGCAGAATTCTGCACTGAAATCCATGTTTAAAAGAACAAACAGATTTTTTTATATTCAATTTTAAAACTTGACATGGGGCTAGGCATATTGTCAGTTTCCCAGTTTCTCCCAGTCATGTGACTTGTGCTCTTATAAACTTCAGTCACTCTTTACTGCTGTACTGCAAGTTGGAGTGATATCACCTCCTTCCTCCCCCCCACCCCCAAACAGCCTAACAAAAGAACAATGGGAAGGTTACTAGAAAGCAGCTCCCCAACACTAGATAACAGCTCCCTGGATAGATATAACAACAACACTGAATAGTATAAGCAAAGTCCGACTGAGACACATTCAGTTGCATTAAAGGACAGGTAACATACAAAAAAAATAATTTTTTTAATTCGGTAGTATACATTGAAAAATAAACACCAACACAAATTGAACTTTTAAATTGCAAAGCCTTCATTAAAAAATAACTCCACTTCCGCTCTTCTTTAGAAAAGGTGACAGAGCGACCATCCATTCAGCAGCAGTTGACTTCTCCTCCCTGTCTATCTCTCCTGGCCGCTCTGCTCTGCCGGCAAGTTTGGGGCAGCACTTCTAAGCAATGTATTTGTTTTCGTTGTGCGGGCACATGTCGTATACCCCAGCCCACGTCGCCATTGCCAGTTGCTCCCCACTTCCCAGCATTGCTCCTCCGTCTCTCCCCGACATGTTTTTTTCTTCCCCCAGCCCCTGCTCTGCACTGCCCCATCTCCCTCCTCCAAAAAAGAAGAGAGATTCTCTGCTCCCTTCCGGGCCCTGCATACTCCCACAAGCACAGCAGCTATGTTGTAGCATAGCGCTAGAGCAGGAGGTGCGATTTTAGGATGTGTCCAGGACAGATGTAGTTTAGCGGTAAACACTCTGGATATGCACATTTTCCGTCACAACGTTCTTGGTTTGGTGCCTCAAGTCTATGGGCACAAACAATCCATTCCAGTTCATCAGGACCAAAGCCAGCTGTGCCTTGCACTTTGTTGTAATTTTTTTATTAAACTGTTACAAATTCTATGTGCTTTTTAATCTTCACTTCATATGTTGTACTGTGAGAACAAAAAAACCCCCAAAAACACTGCTCCAAAACTCACGCTCCTGTAGCTGCTCCGTTTAGAAGATCCAGGTGCTCAATCCTCACGTCCCCACTGTCCCCATGGTAAACCATCAAAAAGAAAGGACGGTACTCCTGGATTAAAGGCAGGTTTATTGCAAACTCCTGTACAGACGTGCGTTTCAGGAATACATTCCTTAATGATTGAGGGATTTATTCCCAAAACGCGTAAAGCTATTGTGACCCGCAGGAGTTTGCAATAAACCTGCCATTAATCCAGGAGCGCCGCCCTGTCTTTTTGATGGTTTATCATATAATGTACTGCTCTGTGGGCCATTTGTATTTATTGCCTGAATACTTACACTCACAATCATGTCACCAGAAGCCACAGGCCAGTCTGGAGGAGTCGCCTCCCAACTATGTCTCCAGTCTCCTCCAGAATATGTGCATGTACAGTATGCAGGTATTACATTGTATACTGTAAGTATTCAGGCAATAAATACAAATAGCTCACAAAGCAGTACATTATATGGAGTGAAGATTAAATAGCACGTAGAAAGGTCTGGACACCTCCCTTGGAACGCGATGTGCTTTTGATTCTGAACCATTTGTGAGTAGGTAACTGGCGTTCTATGATTGTTTTTAAAATATTTATTAAAGGAGAATCCAACCTGTAGACCCTCCTCCCTACCACCCCCACCGCTGGGCGAATGCCCCTAATTTTTTAATTACCTCTCCTGCAGATTTGGGCCACAGGAGCTCAGCTAGCAATGCGAGTCATCTTCTTTCTTCCATCTTTTTCGGAAGTAGACAGTTGGAGTAGATTTCCGGGCTCAAACCACTTCGCATGCACTGAAAATCATGAAAATCTCTGAAATTGTTTTGGAAATTTTCGTGACTTTCAGCACAAACTTCTGAAAAAGACAGAAGATGGCTGCCTTGAAAGCCCATGGCCTGAATCTGCAGGAGGGCTAAGTAAAAATTAGGGGCATTTGCCTGGGGGGAAAAGGTAGGCTGGGGGGGGGGAGGGTTTTTTCCATTACAGGTTGGATTTGCCTTTAAAAGTATTCATGCTATTATTTTCTCTATTATCTCTTCTTCATATATTGAGTAATGAATGAACTGTGGAGCTGTGGGGTTAAAAATAATGCACACTTTGCATACCAAGAAGATGGATATGAAAAAAAAAAAAAAATCAGTCTGGCAAGTAAAAACAACACAAAGTACAGTATACTCTACCATGCACAGCCAAACATGTAGCAATTAATGAAAAAGATGCTGATAAAGTGAGAAAGCAATCAAAATGCAAAATCCAAATTATCAAGCAATGGTGACAGCAAAAACCAATAGCCACATCAAGGTAAACACACTAGAACCTTTTAATAACCTTTTGGCATTGTAGCAAGAACTGAATCATTTACATAATAAAATTTGGAATATGTGATTGTGCCTGCAGTGGGGCACAAACAGGAACTGCAGCCATTTCAGGAGGAAGGGCTGAATTACATGACACGCTTACCTCTGAGACATCACCATGCAATGACATGCATGAGAATGTCAGGTGTGCAGAAGAGAATGGCACATAATGTAAAATCCTGGGTACAAACTACATGTATCCAACTGTCAGATGAAAACGCTGCACGTATAGTTTTCATCAAGACGGACCTCTGAGTACAAGTTACATTCATTTTCTTTTCTTATGGCTGAAGTCCACAGTGCCGCTTGTTCTGATCTGACATGCTGAGAGGAAGCAGTGTTGTGTCATATGCACTTATCACTTCAGTTATATTCGGCGCAGCCATCTCGTCACATGCACTTCCTCTCAGCATGTCGGATCAGAACAAGTCACACCATGGAGCTCAGCCCTTAGCAGTTTTTGACATATTCATAGTTTTGGACAGTTTTACGCTGCCAGGCAGGCTTGTCTCAATAATTCACATTGAAGCTTCATACGGTCAGCGAATATGGACTTCAGTTACTTAATTTAACCCTAGTATTGGTGAGGCAAGACCCAAGAGTCTGGTATTAGTAGTCTAAAAGTGCCAATATATCAGAAACTGTTAAAAATGGAAAATTAATGGCAAATTTAGATGCAACCTAATTAAATTTACACCAATACTTTACCTTTAACAAAGCGGTGTCTTATGTATAGGTGAATAAATTGATTTTCACCCTTTCAACGCTACAGTGTGTTTCTGTTCGCTGGCACACAATTATATAGCAGATCCTTTAAAATATTCAGTTAAAACATTCTGGAGGCTACAAACATTGTGACCCTAGTGGCAAGTTAAATTGAATTTTATCCCTTCAACTGATGCGCTACAGTGTGTTTCTGTTTGCTGGCACATTGAATTATATAGCGGATTCTTTAAATATTCAGTTACAACAAAGCAGGTGGTGCTGTTGTAAACAATGTATACACAATGTATACACAACTACCTTTTCCTGCAGATCCTTTGACAATTCTTTTGCTTTCCCAATGACTTAGAATCCAAAAGACATCAGTGCAGCACTGGATGAAAGATGCAAGGGTCTGTCAGGAGTCCAGAAACTCATTGACCTTTTATAAACACCCACTAATTACAAGCAAATAGATCAGAGGTGAAGATGGTTAATAGCCATTCTAATCTTTTTGTGTCAAGTTGTGTGCATATTATCAGGCCAAATTACCAGGATATGTAAACTTTTGATCAGGGTCATTTGGGTAGTTTATGTATTGATTATGCTACAGATGCAGTCACTTTGGATTGTGTGTTAAATGCGTCGTGACTTAACTCATCTATCCCATTTATCCCACTTAGCACAGAATATTGTGTCACAGCATCCCATCCAATTAAAGAGTTCACCATTGAAAACAATGGTGCTTTGTCTTTGTTTTATATATATATATATATGTCCCTTAATATCTTGGAATAAAAAAGAAAAACAATTAATTTGCTTAGAACAGCTCTCGTCAATTGTTACATTCATTTATTTTAAAGGTTTACTTATCCTTTAACGAGGGAAATTTATAGCATAACATAACATGCCTGTATGTTCTCTTATATATATGTATTTATATGATTATAAATGTTATTTGCATATGCCATTACGTACATTAACACATTAATGCTACAGACTAGTGATGGGCGAATAAATTCGCGAAACGCCAGCGAAATTTCACCTGGCGAAAATTCGCCAAAAAAGATGCGACGCGCCAAAACGACGCGACAAAAGCGACACGTGTCAAAAGCGTGCCGCGACTCGTTGCGCGAATTTTTCGCCAATTCGCAAATTCCTCTGGAAATTCGCAAATTTTTCGGCGGAGTGAAACTGGGGAGATTCGCCCATCACTACTACAGACATACAAAAGTATGTTGTAATGTTTCATTAATTAATTGCCATGTGTTGTAAGACAAGAGTATGGAGGTCAACTACATGGAGAAATTCTTAGCAGTCACAAACCAACATAAACAGTAGTGTAATAAAAGCTAATATTCAAAATGTTGGATGCCCTGGCCATAAGTGCAAAGAATGTATAATTTTACCCATTTGTTTTACCACATCACGAACCTGGAGAAATGGACCCACTTTAAAGGAAAGCTATACCCTGAAAATGAATTTTTGAGCAAATCAAATCAAGTGACATATTAAAAAATCTTACCTACCCGGTATATATATTTAAGTAAATATTGCCCTTTTACATCTCTTGCCTTGAACCACCATTTCATGATGGTCTGTGTGCTGCCATCATGTCAACTCTAACTGTAAATGGAAGAAGTCTTGAAACAAAAGACAGAACTCTGTCTGTTAATTGGCTCATGTGACCTAACTTTATAGTTTGTTTGGTATGTTTGTGTGCACCGTTGGATCCTAGGATCCCAGGAGGCCGTCCTTATTTTTTAAAATGGCTATTTTCTATTTATGATTTCCCAATGGCACATGCTACTAAAAAAGTATATTATTTTGAAAATGGTTTATTTACATGAAGCAGGGTTTTACATATGAGTTGTTTCATGCAATATCTTATAGATATAGATATCTTATTATAGAGACCTACATTGGTCGGGCGGTATAGTTTTCCTTTAAGCACATCACAACAAGGGTATAATACAATTTGAGACACACTGCCAATGCTTAATATCAATACATATAATGGGCACATTCATGGAAATCAGAGGAAACAACAGAGAATTGCTGTGTTGGGCATACTAATTTATTTATTAAGCTTCAAAGATATATTACACTGGTGCATACTACTTCTCTGTGCATATGATACACATACACAGTGCTAAAAGGTGAATGGATATTTGATTCTGACTAAGCAGAGCACCTGTCCCTCTGTGAAGGGCCTAAGGACAGATTTGGCAAACAATGAAACAAAGCAAATAAGCAACCAAACAGGTGGTAAATTAGTAACCAAACAGCACTGCATTGAAGGACAACTAATTCACTATTATTACATTTTGGTTGTTTTCTGCTCTACGTTCAATTGTTTTTTTTTTCTGTAACTTTTTGAGACATGAATAATACTGTGTGGTTGTTGATGTAAAAACTTGCAATAAGCAAATTGGGCATATTGTCTTCCTTTTTTAAAGAGTATATTTTTTTAAGGGGTTGTTCACCTTCCAAACACTTTTTTTCAGTTCAGTTGTTTTCCGATTGTTCACCATAAACAAAGCCTTTTTTCAATTGCTTTCCATGATACATGAGTACTCTGAACTGTTACAATTTGCTACATTTAGTTGATACAGTTAGTTGATACATTTCTCAGCATCTTTTATGGAATATTAGCAACTATTGTGTCAATTCTAACAGTTTCCTCTAATGAAATGCAGGAATTTTGTTTCAATATTAGAAAAACAGTCACAAATAGAAAATAATTGGATAAAGTCTTTATTTCTGGTGAACTACCTAAAACCAACTAAACTGTAAAAAAAGGTTTGAAGGTGAACAACCCCTTTAAAGAAGGATGTTTTTCTTTAAAATAAGAGTTGTACAGAGAGATTCTAGAAATAAATTCCACAGTGTCACATTTACTCTAAAAGTGGCCCTGACTATGAGTGGGCATAGTGAAGTATCCTCATATAAGCCAGTTTAGCCCATTATTACAGATTTACTGTGGTTTCACAAGTTCATACCATAGCACTGATAACTTTGTAAAACTTGTATTCAGTCCACTAATATCAGTTGCTCCAGCAAGTCATGCCACATCAACATCAGATAACACTAATGGAAATTATACCGAATATCCAAAAGCAAAAGGACAGCTCCACCAATGTTTCCTATGTTTTCTTCTCGCTCGAAATTGCCTCAGGAAGCAATTTAGAGAGACTTTGAAAAACGCGCCGCCGCGTGTGAATAGGCGCAGGCGACTTTAGCGCTAGCGGGTGCGAGATACCAGGAAGCCATTCAGGGAGATTTGTCGCCCCAAAGAAGAGGCGCTTAGTCACCAGGCAACAAATCTCCCCGAATCTTCGCGTCTAGATGAGCCCTTAAACTTGTGTGCGCAGTTTTTAAAAATTGTGTGCTCAGTTCAGAACTGATACAAAATTTGGTATTTTCACAAAAAGTTCTTTGAGCACACCACAATTTGTGTGCTGGAAGGAAAATTGTGTGTGTATGCGCAGGAACGCACACCTTAGAGGGCACATTGGTTTCCACAAATAGAAATTATGAGAACTTTGGACACCTTACTTTTTTTATTCTGAGCAATTTAGCCATTTAAAGGAGAATTTAACCCGTTCTTGAAAAAAACCCTACCCCCACCCAGCCTTGCAACTGTCACAAAAATTTACAAAATATTTTCAGACTTTCTGCGCAGCGGTGATTTACTACAACTGCACGTGCCGAAAACGCCCATCTGATTCCGAAAAAAAAAGATGGCACCCA
>CM044442.1:53497147-53507249 GCA_024363595.1 Xenopus borealis | reverse complement strand
TGGTTTTGTAGCTGACTTTGACTGGTTTTGAAAATTAGACCTGGCAACCCTGGTGCTTGGAAGAGCTAGATTTGTGTGGTTATTCACCATGTCAGAGAGTGAATTGTCACCAACTCGTATTTTACCACAAGCAAGCTGGCATATTGTGTGGCGGTTGGGAAAAGTTGCCCACAATGCAAAACCGCAGGACTGAGTTAATTTTACACTGTGTTAAAGTCACTAAGGTTGAGGAGCCTCATACAGATTTAAATAAACAAAAGGAATCCTGGGAATAAATTCCAAACATGCTCCAGGAAAATCCCATTTATATGGGTTTATCCTATAGGCTAAAGCTCACCCACTGGGTTTTTAAAGCAAAAGCCAGGATAATAGCTGATCAGATTCCCAACCACAGACCGGTTTTGCCTTTCTTGAGGCTCATCAGTGTAGTGATGTAGTGATGGCAAATGCTGCAAATTACATTTACAAGCTGTGGCAAGCACAGTATTTTATCCCTCGCTAATTTATAGTTAAATCCATGGCAGGTTAAAAACAACTGCTCTTCCAGCATGTTACAAATTGGCACACAATAGGGATTAAGGGTCAGACTGGGGGTCGCAGGGCCCACCAGGGCTGCTGTTGCATGGCCCCCTCTGCCGGCTGGCCCCCAATGCCTGTTCATGTGAGTGCATTGTGTTGTTGGGCAGGTCGCTGCATTAAAAAGAAGCTCAGGGTGTGGATCTGGGCTGGTGGGGCCCACAACAGTCTGGGGCCCACAACAGTCTGGGGCCCACAACAGTCTGGGGCCCAGACTAGTTCATATGGAAATCCATAGGAACAAGTCAGTATTACTACACTTTGACATGGTTAAAGGATCCACTGCAGTTTAACTAGTCATGAGTGGCTCAAGCGATCATTATATAGGCCATAGTACTCTTTTTACTTAGCCTATGAAGGGATCATGCTGTCGCTAGACCCATGTGACACAAGGAAACAGCATAGCTCCAGCTGGTCTTTGTTCCCTCTGTGATGAGTAGGGTTGCCACCTTTTCCTGAAAAAAATACCGGCCTTCCTATATATTAATTTTTTCCCCCTATCAATAACATTGGGATCAACCATTAAAAATACCGGCCAGGCCGGTAAAATACCGGTCAGGTGGCAACCCTAGTGATGAGCAGGTACCATCAATGGCATAACTACTGGAGGTGCAGGGTATGCAATTGCACCTGAGTCCACACCCCCTTGGGCCAGGGTTGTCACCTGGTTAGTATGTTACTGGTAAAAAAAAAGGAAGGCTGGTATTTTATTCAGAAAATGTGGCAAACCTGCTTGGGCATCCTATTTTTATATTGTAATTTTAACAAAACAAATTATTGATTGATTGCTATTACAATTAATCAATTGATTGCAACTGTCATTTTAAATTTAAGCAGCATTGTTTTTAAACTAGACCTTTTGACTAATGGTTTCATTTTTTTTTAACTAAACAGAACAAAGCAGGAAACTGAATGTAAGTCATTCCTGCTTCCTGGTTCTTACAACATTAAAACAAATGACCGACCCATCCACTGAGAAGCCCCATATATATAAGCTTCTTCTTATCTCAAAGCCATAGGAAGGTGTCCGTTTATAAAGAAAGCTTCTAAGTGGCCTGGTAATATGATTTAAATCGCTACTAGGAAGGAACCAAGAATGTGTGTGCTGAAAACATGGCATTCAGAGTGTTGCGTTCTGAGTAAAAATTCGGTTCCAAAACACTGAAGTTGGACATAAAAAAAACTGAAAGGGCTATCACAATTGAGCCAAGAAACTGCATATCATTTATTATAATTCAAGCGAAAGAAGCCAAGTAATTCATAAGCAAGTCCTCCTACCGATCGTCAGTTGATTAATCTATCCTAACCAGGAAGTTAAAGCGCTTGCGCTCAAGGAGTACAAAATTAGACCAGCAATCGATTGCTCTAGAAAGGAGACAGCGGGAGATTACGAACACAGCAGGAAATCCGAAGCAAGGCATACTAAAGATGGCGGCTACCGTGCCTCCTAATTCGTCCCAACTTCTCCCGCTCGGTAAGAACGCTAGGGAATGTATGATGCGTTTCATCACACCAGTGCAAGCCTTTCAGCGTAGCTTTGCTTATTGGCTTTTATCTACACCGGCGCTGCCTGATAGTTTTTTGCGAACTCAGGTTTATGGTTTAGAATAGAACGTGCCCTGTTATTCAAGTTACAGCACAATGACATCATTTATTGATGATATCTGATGACAAATTCAAAGCAAAACGTCTCCTTTCCCAGCCTCCAACTGCAGATCACATTGAGCCATGTCATTTCCGTTCTAAACTCAGGTGTATATATAATTTTGATATTCTTATGAAACTCTTACATCCAGAATTAACTGTTGTCTGCAGTCTGCAGATTAGATCTAACTGAATGCTTTGGGACTGCTTCTAAATTAAAAAGAAAGTAAACAAAACAAGTGAGTGTTAAATTGATGAGAGTTCTATTCAAATAAATGTTGCAATGTACATTCTTTATTTTATTTTTATTCTAATATATTAAGGGATACATGTACTGTTAATATGAATGACTTTTGTTACAACAATGCCACCTGCTAGTTAGTTTCTGACCACCAAGTAGTCAAGGAAGTTGTCAGGAGAAAGAAAGAGGCTGCTCTGATGTTTTTCTGCTTAGGAAAAATGTACAAACCTTTCTCAAATCTTTTCTAAGCAGAAGAACATCAGAGCAGCCTCCTTGACTACTTGGTGGTCAGAAACTAGTCAGCAGGTGGCGGTGTTATAACAATATTCATTCATATTACCAGAACATATATATCCCTTAAAGGACCAGTAACATCAAAAAATTTAATTGTTTTAAAGTAATAAAAATATAATGCAGTGTTGCCCTGTGCTAGTAAAACTGCTGTCTGCTTCAGAAACACTATTATTGTTTATATAAATAAGCTGCTGTATAGCCATGGGGGCAGCTATTCAAAGGAGAAAAGGCTCAAATCACACAACAAAAACCAGATAAGCTCTGTAGAACATAATGTTATCTGTTATCCATTACTTATCCTGTGCCATATACCCTTTTTTCAATTTCCACCATTGCTACTCAGCAACTTGTCTATTTGAACTATAATCGTGTTTATGATGCAAATAGATCAGTTTTACTAGTGCAGGGCAACACTGTGATATTTTCATTACTTTAAAACACTTTTCATTTTTTGGTGTTACTGTTCATTTAATATCTTAGAATAAAAAGAAAATAAATAATGAATGTACATTGCAAAAATGCTTAGAATAGCACCCTCCTCAATTTTACACTCATCACTTATTTTAAATGTTTACTTATCCATAAAAAAAAGTAGACTTCCTGGGGAGAAAAGCCATTTCATTAACATATGAAGCTTAAGGCTGGGGACAGACAGGGAGATTCGGGGAGATTCTGTCGCCTGGCGTTTAATAGCAGGCGACAATCTCCCCGAACTTCCTTCTCCCTGTCCGTCGCTAGTTTAAATGGAAAAGCGTCAGCGCTGTGCACACGTGGCACGGCGATTTCCGGAATGGCACAAAGTTTCCTCACGAAGTTTCCAGAATCTCCTCGAATCTCCCTGTCTGTCCCCAGCCTTAGATGTGTGGTTTTCAGACCCCTTCTCTTCTTTGCATTTTATCATTTAAGTCAGCTTTAGACCCAAGTACAGCAAATATACTTTCATACTAATTATCTTTTAGTCTGAACATCAGTTAAAAGGATACTGTCATGGGAAAATGTTTCTTCAAAACGCATCAATTAATAGTGCTACTCCAGCAGACTTCAGGACTGAAATCCAATTCTCAAAAGAGCAAACAGATTTTTTTTTTATATTCAGTTATGAAATCGGGGCTAGACATTTTGTCAATTTCCCAGCTGCTGGTCATGTGATGTGCCAGCAGTTTAGGAGGGAACTGCTTTCTGGCAGGCTGTTGTTTTTCCTTCTCAGTGTAACTGAAGAAGTCACAGTGGGACATGGATTTTTAATATTGAGTGCTCTTCTTAGATCTAGCATTTAATGATGCTTGCCAATTTGCGAACTTTTTCAAGGTAAACATACATATTTATCAGCAGTTTATAATATCCACGACTCTGTCATTTAAAACCCTTCAGTAAGCTTACATAACAATAATGCCACCCTTTATTGAGCTGCATTCCCTTGAGAAAGTTCACAGTAATGTCATATTTGTAAATTAAACTACTAAAGTAAAAATTATTTCTTTGTTTGCACAAGACCTGTTGAGTGCTGGACTTCAAGGGACCATTAAGCTGGCCGTAGACACAAAGAAATACATCAACATCTCCCGACCTGCCACTAACCTTCAAGGAACAGTAACACCAAAAAATTAGTGTTTTAAAGTAAAGAAAATATCATGTAGTGTTTCCCCTTTGTTGTTAAAATTGATCTGTTTGCTTCAGAAACACTACTATAGTTCATATAAATAAGCTGCTAAGTAGCAATGGCGGAAATTGAAGAATGGCTATATGGCACAGGGTAAGTAATGGATAACAGATAACATTATGTTCTTCAGAGCTTATCTGCTATCTGCTGTGTAACTTGAGCCTTTTCTCTGGCTGCCCCCATGGCTACACAGCAGCTTATTTATATAAACAGTAGTGCTTCTAAAGCAAATACAGCAGTTTTACCAGTGCAGGGCAACACTGCCTTATATTTTTATTACTTTAAAACAATTTAATTTTTTGATGTTACTGGTCCTTTCAGTTGTAATAAAGTAGTAAAAGAACAGATCAGCCAATGTACAGCCCCTACAGCAATCGTGGGAAACTTTATGTCCATCAAAGCTGGTGACAGTCTCCCACTGAAAATCGTCCGATCGGCATGGTACGACAAATGTCGGGACGCGCACACAGTATCCGAAAATCGTATCAATCGTGGATTAGTACGATCGTATCGTTGCGTCTATGGCCAGCTTTACACAATTTACTAGCACTTGGGACAGACATATTATTGAGTTTGAATGCTTCTTCTTTGGCACTAATATGCATTCACAATTTAAGCCTTGCTTTGTTTTCAGGTGTATATCAGGGCAGGAACAATGGGTAGGCAGAAGAGGCACCTGCCTAGGGTGCAATGGTAGGGTATGCAAACACAAATGTATATCTATGCATAAAAGCTTCACCAATGAAGTAACTAACCAAATTGCTTAGGTGGCCCAGCTGCTCCTGCCCCAGGCCCTCCGCTTAAGGGAGCGGACAATCTGTTAAAAGGTAAACGAAAAGGTTGAAGCAAGGCACTCTAATGGGTCACGCACAGATCAGACCAATCGTAGATAAAAATATGAAAGTTTTATTTATATAAACATCTCGCGCCTGCAACGGTAGTGGATACCTGTCTTCTGCCTACCCCTAGTTTGTGTTCACTCCCCTCTGCTGAGCGAGGGGGTTGGTCCAGTTGCCTTGAACTCGGCCCTTGTGTATATTATTTATGTGTATTTATTATATGCATTCTTGATTTTTTTTTTTTTATTTCTAATCTTGCAGAGCTTGTGGACAAGTGCATAGGATCTCGTATTCATATTGTTATGAAGAGTGATAAAGAAATTGTCGGTACCCTTCTTGGCTTTGATGATTTTGTCAGTATCCTTTAACCTATGCTTAAAATTTGTTTTATTGCTTCAGTTGTGCCAAGAATACAACATTCTCGAAGTTCTTCTGACATTAATGCATTTGGCCATTTGTGAGGGCATAGAAGCACATACTTTTAAAGGAGACATGTAGGATAAGTGAAAAACCTTCTAATCTTGTCTGCAATAATGAATACTATGGTGCTGGTTTCACTTTCTGCTAAAATGACCCCTTTGTTGGAGCTACCCCTAGAGCTGCAAAGACCCTATCGTGTTTACCTAGCTGCTGATTGCTTCCTATGCTACAGTGCAGTGTGTTGAGTGCCACTGGTTCCCCTGTCAGAAAAGGAGGCTGAAGGAAATGGAAGTGTAGATGAGACTAATAGTGTTTGGAGGAATTTCTAATAAATACCCCCTGTTTTTTTAACTACATTCTTTCTATTTTTGAAAGAGTATAGTATACTGACATGCAATGCATTCTTGTTTTTTATATATGTACCCTTTAACCTTGATAAATTTCTTCAGACATGGTGCTAGAAGATGTTACAGAATTGTAAGTACAATTCCATGTGATTGCATTTTTTTTATTCTTGACAACTGTGTAGTTTCAAAGATCAGATAACAGATGAAATGTTTATTTTAATATCATTGTACAGTCCTGTAGTTATTTCATATGCACAAATTTACTAGCAGTCAAAAACTAACCTTATACTAGAAGATCCTCTTATGAGCATTAATTTTCATACCTGCTAAATCAGAGCAAATCATTGTTGGACTCTAGATCCAATAATAGTATACAATGGGGCTTTGTGACTTACCTAATCAACAAGGCACTTCGGCCAATATTTGAGGTTATGGGAGGTGATGTTAGCAGCTATTTTCTATCCAAAAGGGACAACTGAAAGGGATCCTGTCATGGGGAAAAAAAAAACATTTTTTCAAAATGCATCAGTTAATAGTGCTGTTCCAGAAGAATTCTGCACTGAAATCCATTTATCAAAAGAGCAAACAGATTTTTTTGTATTTCATTTTGAAATCTGACATGGGGCTAGACATTTTGTCAATTTTCCAGCTGCTCCAAGTCATGTGATTTGTGCTCTGATAAACTTCAATCACTCTTTACTGCTGTACTGCAAGTTGGAGTGATATCACCCCCTCCCTTTCCCCCACCCAGCAGCCTAACAAAAGAACAATGAGAAGGTAACCAGATAACGGCTCCCTAACACAAGATAACAGCTGCCTGGTAGATCTAAGAACAGCACTCAATAGAAAAAACCCAAAAACATATGCAGTGCTTTGCAAGACAGAAACAGAAACTAAACAGAATAAATATGAAAATTCTGGAGTTTCATTACATAGTAAAATAGTAAGTTAGGTTGAAAAAAGACTAGTCCATCAAGTTAACCCTTTTTAACCTGCCTAACTGCTAGTTGATCCAGAGGAAGGCAAAACACACCATATGAAGCCGCTCCAATTTGCCCCAGAGGGGGAAAAAAATTCCTTCCTGACTCCAAAATCAAACTAGTCCCTTGATCAACTTGTACTATAAGCTATCTTCCATAACCCTGTATTCCGTAACTTGCTAAGCAGGAATATGCTCCCTGCGTCGAAGAGCCTGCAATCTATGAGAAAGATTAGACACACATAGTGGGGAGAAAAACTAGTACAACGCATCTGAAATTGCATGAGATGCACTCAAATACACTGGTGTCTGTAAGGGGTTTACTTTTTATCAACACTGATTGCGGGAAAATTAATTATATCACAGAAAGCTTCAAGTTTTCTCTGAAATACTTGTCTCTGAAATACTTGTCTCTGAAATACTTGTCTCTGAAATACTTGTCTCTGAAATACTTGTCTCTGAAATACTTGTCTCTGAAATACTGATCCTGAGTCATACTTGATTTGTTTCTGTACATTTTAGTGAAATAACACCAGAAGGAAGGCGAATTACAAAGCTTGATCAAATATTATTGAATGGAAACAACATAACTATGGTAAGCTTTTACCAGGCAGTGGTTAAAGGGGATCTATGTTAGAAATTTATAATGTTTTCTAGGCTTTGAGGAATGATTTGTAATTGCAATGTTTTTTTTTTTTTTTTAAATGGTTTTGGCGCTATAGTAACCGTTATCTTGCCTTTCAGTGTATTCCCCCAGAATCTGCTCAGTTCAGTTGTAAATAAAATCTTGCATCTGTCTCATCTGCCTGACCCGCCCACCCACCAATGAAAAACCAGTACGCGGTCCTCGCTAGGACAGGAAGCATTGCAGAGATCCGCGTAATCTCCTTGTGCTCGCTGCAATGCTAGGACGGCACAGTTTCCCCCTCAGCTGTGTGCGCTTCTGAAGATTTTATCTGTAAAAATAACAGCCACTGACTGTGAGGTTTTCTTAACAAGTGAACTGAGCAAATTAACCAAAACTGTAAAAAAAAAAATGCATTGCATTAAAGGGAAACTGTCGTGGGAAAACATGTTTTTTTTTTTAAACGCATCAGTTAATAGTGCTGGTCCAGTAGACTTCTGCACTGAAATCCATTTCTCCAAAGAGCAAACAGATTTTTTTATATTCAGTTTTGGGGCTAGCCATTTTGTCATTTCCCAGCTGCCCCTGGTCATGTGACTTGTGCCAGCACTGTAGGAGGGAACTGCTTTCTGGCAGGATTGAAGTTTATCAGAGCACAAGTCACATAACTTGGGGCAACTGGGAAATTGACAAAATGTCTAGCCCCATGTCAGATTTCAAAATGAAATATAAAAAAATCTGTTTGCTCTTTTGAGAAATGGATTTCAGTGCAGAATTCTTCTGGGACAGCACTATTAACTGATGCATTTTGAAAAAATTTTTTTTTCCATGACAGGATCCCTTTAATAATTGCATTGCAAGTACAAATTACCTTATAATCATTCTTCAAAGCCTAGGAAAGATTTTAGATTTCAACTATAGCTCCCCTTTAAAGCAAGTAAAATTATGTATTGTGGTTGCAATTATGCATGTAGAGACCAGGACTTTTAGGAAATGCAGTTTTCACATTTGTATATATATTTGTGTACTGTATGATTCAGAACAATTAATATTTATTATAAACAAGAAACCAGGTGTTATCATTACAAATTGTGTAACCACTTTTACGTCTCCTACATATTTTTGAGTCTCCTATATCTGAACCACTTCACTTCTGCTAACTCCACGTAAGTTAAATTGTTTGTCCCTTCCTAGATATAGGACCAACTACCCTGCCAGCATATTCACTGTTCTGTACTAGCCATCTGCTTGATAGACTGCACTGTTTGGGTTCAGTAAGAGAAAGGAATTTCTTGCACCTCAACGGGGTAATTTATCATAGATTGTTCAAAATGTATTGAACCACTTAGACCTTCCAACCATATGTTTCATGTGCAGAAAATAATTTTCTGAATCCATTGTTTCACATTTTTTTTAAAAACCAGGGTTGTAGAACAGGGTCTAAAACTGCCTTGCCTTCGGCATAACTAAGCAAGTATCAGCAGCGATTATTTGACACTTGCTGCTTAGCCCTTCAATATATTATTATTAGTGATGCATGAATTTATATTTTTGGCCACAAAATATTTTTTGTGAAACACAAAATACATTCAGTTGAAACGTTTTCCCTTCCCACCCCTAATTTGCATATGCGGATTTGTTTCGGTATTTGGCCAAATCTTTCGTGAAGGATTTGGGGTTGGCCGAATCCAAAATAGTAGATATTGTGCATCCCTAGTTTAAATCAGCACTTTCCAACTTTTTCGATGTAGTTAGGCCTGTTCTTGTTTACCGTGATGATGTATAATGAAAGTAATGCAGCATCTGGGCAGGCTGTGACACCATAACTGGAAAGTTACACACAACTACAGCAGTTGGATAACTTATCCAGTTTCCTGAATATTAATATTCATCTGGGATGTGACTTACTCAGTGATTGATGCTTGACTGATAATTAATAATTGTTCCATCCTAAAATGCTACAGTCATCCCAGTCTCTGCAAACATTCACCTACTGATCTAATTCTATTTCTTTTCTTATAGCTGGTGCCTGGAGGTGAAGGACCTGAAGTATAAATGGATGAATTAAAAAGGAAGAGCCCATTTATATTTTTTTTTTCTTTGCATTGTTCTAAAAGTAACTGGTTCCTGCACTGCACTCCACAACATTACATAATGCAAGAAGCTAGAGTACTAAAAACAATCTTTTAATTTTTGGTTTTGTGAACTTCACACTATTTCATTTGTAGAAAAATTGTAAAATTGTTTAAACATACATTGCAATGCAAATAATGCTTCTGTTGGCCTTATTTTATTTAAAACAAAAAAACAGTGAAACCTGCAAATTTTTTTTTCATTAAATTCACGTTTCTTGCTGCCTGTTTTATTGAAAATTTTGCGTAAGTGCAGTAAAGAAAAACTGTACATTTGGAATAAAAACTTTGCCAAAGGATCATTTATATCATCATAAGTTCACCTTCTGACACTTTTTTTTTTTT
>CM044442.1:53439340-53493142 GCA_024363595.1 Xenopus borealis | reverse complement strand
GCACGTGAAGCGCGAATGATCAAGAGGAGGTGGCGATGCCAACTGTTTCTATCTTTAATCTCACGTTGTTAGAAGCTAGACCTGCTCACTCAGCGCATGTCCCCGACGCTACGGCAACAGGGATGCTGAGCTGACGAAGTCAGGCGGCTCTTTTTCTAAAAGTAACATTGAGGCAGAGTTGCCTCTGAAATTCTGTAGGACAAACATTTTTTTGTGGAAAAAAAACACTGGTGTGATCTATACCTTAAACAAACATTGCCCAAAATCTTTAGGAAGCAGTAGTATTTTTAAAACTACTGAGAAGCACTCTAGGTGTCCACCATGGTTGTCCACTTTTTTTTGGACTGGAACAAGTCTGTTTTTATAAATGTTTGACTACATATGTTCTATCGCCCATTAATTTAACGGGCTTAATGTCTAGTATTTGTATAAAACCATAATTTTTATTAGTAACCAAGTAAATTCTGCATTAAATGCAAGGGGTTGCATGCTTGACAAAGGAGTTTGTTCTCTGAAACTTTGCATCTGCACTCCAGGCCAGTAGTTAGGGCGAGCAGCCAGTTACTAGGAGGTGAGAATAATAGCAGTCCGACATCACTATCCTGATCAGTCACTGTTTTTGGTAGAAATTATTTTTCTTTATGGCAAAAAATAGAGTAATAGAAAATCAACAGACCTAACAGTCATGACATGCATGCTGCTGATTCTGTGTAATTGAATCATTAAAGGAACAGTAACACCAAAAAATTTACGTTTTAAAGTAATGAAAATATCATATATTGTTGCCCTGCACTGGTAAAACTGATCTGTTTGCTTCAGAAACACTACAATAGTTCATATAAACAAGTTGCTTAGTAGCAATGGCAGAAATTGAAAAAAGGCTAAATGGCACAGGATAAATAATGGATAACAGATTTCATTCTGTTCTACAGAGCTTATCTGCTATCTGCTGTGTAACTTGAGCATTTTCTCCTTTGAATAACTGCCCCATTGCTACACAACAGCTTATTTATATAAACAATAGAAGTGTTTCTGAAGCAAATACAGAAGCTTTACTAGTGCAGGGCAACACTGCATTATATTTTCATTACTTTAATGCAATTTTATTTTTTGATGTGACTGGTCCTTTAATCATATTATATATAGGAAAAAAATTGAACCCTCTCTCAAATCTTTGCTAAGCAGGAGAACATCAGTGCAGTCCTCTTTCTCTCCCCTGACGACTTCCTTGACTACTTGGTGGTCAGACTGGTTAACACAGTTCTTTCATATTAACAGTACATGTATCCCTTAATATCTTGGAATAGAAAAAGAATAAATAAATGTAATTTACAAAAGTAAATAAGTATAGCACTCTCATCTTTACATTCCTTTTTTTTATAAAAAAAGGGTAACTTACCCTTTAAAGCGGTGGTTCACCTTCAAGTTAACTTTAAGTATATTGTAGAAGGGCCAATTCTAAGAAACCTTTCAATTGGTCTTCATTATTTATTTTTCATAGTTTTTAAATGATTTGCCATTTTCTTCTGTTTCTTTGCAGCTTTCAAATGGGGGTCACTGACACCATCTAAAAACAAATGCTCTGTAAGGCTACAAATGTATTGTTATTGCCACTTTTTATTACTTATTCTATTCAGTCCATCTCCTATTCATATTCCAGTCTCTTATTCAAATCAACGCAGGGTTGCTAGGGTAATTTGTACCCTAGAAACCAAATTGCTGACACTGCAAACTAGAGAGCTGCTGAATAAAACGCAGGTAAAGTTGCTGTACCGTGTTAGCCAGTAAAAATGTTATTGGTCAAGCGTTTTGAAATAAAAAATAACAAAATGGTATAAAGGTGATACCTTTATTGGCTAACTAATATAATCATAGCAAGCTTTCAGAACAGGTAATCAGCTTGAAAAAGGAAGTAAATTTTCTAAAAGCTTGCTATGATTATATTAGTTAGCCAATAAAGGTATCACCTTAATACCATTTTGTTATTTTTTATTTTAAAAGGGTTGACCAATAACTGAAAAAAATGCTAAATAACTATAAAACCACAAACAATAAAAAATGAAAACCAATTGCACTCTCTACATTATACTAAAACTTAACTCAAAGGTGAACAACCCCTTTAAGGAAGGAAGGCAGCTGCGCATACGTGTGCCCCAACATGGATACTTGTACAGGGAGGAATTATGTCCTAGTGCTGGCAGGGGGTAATTTAAAAAGTGACTATGGAGCCCATGCAATTTTGCCTTGAATGCCAATACTACTTGATGCAGCTCTGCTCAAAAGCTGGATATATAATGTGACTTTACTTTCCATTTCAGTTTTTGAGTTTAGCACAAGAAAATAAAAAAAAAAACAAAAAAAAACATGCATATTGTTGTCCTAGTTTTTCTTTAGATGAAAATGTCAAAACATCAGATGTGGAAAAATGTAATAATCATTGAACCACAGAATCATTTTGTCTCTTGGGCTGCTGACTCATTGCAACCTCAGCCCCATATGGCTTTCACCATGGTTATTTTTTCCTTCCTCTCATAGTCTGTTGATAGGCAAAGGGTTAGAACTCTGTCCAGGTACCATTTAATAAACACAACATTAAATGAACAGTTTAGTGTAAAAATAAACTGGGTAAATAGATAGGCTGTGCAAAATAGAAAATGTTAGTTAGCCAAAAAATTCAATTTATAAAGGCTGGATTGACTTGATGTCTTAACATAACAGAACACTCCTTTTCAGAGTTAGTCAGTGTCTTGAAGGGGGGGCCACGTAGGACATCCTATAACTGTTCAGTGAGTTTGCAATTGATCCTTAGCATGCAGCTGAAACTCAAAAAGAACAGCTCTGGCCCATGTGCCCCCCCCACTCAAGTCATTGATTGGTTACTGCCTGGTAACCAATCAGTGGAAACCAAGAGAGCTGCAAAACAAGAGGTAGTGTTGTGGCTATTAGACATCCAGTCACTCCAGCCTTTATACATTACATTTTTGGCTCACTAACTATATTAGAAACATTTTTTATTTTGCACATACTATCAATGAACCCAGTTTTTATTTTTATACTGAACAGTACTTTAAGTTTCTAGACAATTGCTTAAAACTCAGTACAAAACATAATGGAATGTCCAATATCAAGTACAAGTGATGACATAAAATCAGAGGTAAATTGATTTGTACAGAGAAGCCTTTCTGCATATAATTAAATGCTAGTTGGTGTGACTTTGGCTCTGGAACAATGGAGAATAAAATTGTACACTATGATTATTTTATGTAAGCAGCATATTGTAGTCTGTATGGTAGCAAAAACGTATACCATATGGAAAGAATATGTTTGGCTCAAAGGTATTATTGTCATTCCCTAGTCTAAAGATCAGAATAGATTCCATAGATCTTCCTCTTTGGACTTCAGTCTTACTGAAGCCAAGAGGCCTTTGCATGGAAAGGCTGAAACAAAGTTAAGCCAAACACTTTGGTGAAAATTTGGGACAGGGGTCCTGTAAATGAGGGCTTTAATTAGTGTTACTCTCATTATTGTCATAACACACTCTAGGACTGGAAGACAAAGTAGCAACTATGAGGAGTTATATGCTCCCTGAGGAAAGAGTATGTGGTTAGTAATTCCCAGGTAACTTCCTCCAGGCTAGAAACCCAAGTGAAAAGGAGACTAAATAGACTAAATTAAGACATCTATAGAGTTAAATTTCAGAGTGCACCAACAATTATTATTTTTTCAGTTGCTTTCTATTTATTTATTTTTTACTTGTTAATCTATGCTTAGTATTGTTGAAGTTGCTGCTGTTAAAAAAGCTTTCAACTAATACAGTAAGCTGTTGATACTCCTCTTGCTATCGGATTACATAATGATACTCCTCTTGAGCAGGATAACATGAATAGATAAAAAACTTTGTGATATAATTAAAGTAATGTTTGGGGATGTGCTCATGCAGCAAGTCAGTGGCAGGGAACTGTTTACTGGAACTACAGCAGTTGAGGTAGGGAAGCAATGGCCATGGCAATGGCGACATACACAGATGGCGACATACACAGTCTTGGTAACAGTGCAACTAGAAGTGTATCAGCTACAAAACTTTAAGCAGGATAATGCACCCTACACTTTGGGCTAGCAATGTTGATTTTGCAATGGGCAAAAACGATCCAACAAATGCGTGCATATCTGTACCAAGGGCCTCTAACTCAGATCAGTAATTGGTAATTAGATAGAGTGAGTGCTCACACAGATGAATGTGGCTCAGCAGTAACAAGGTCCATTCTATTTCTTCGTGCATGACCACAAACTGTCATGTATCTAGTTTTTACCTTGCCAACATGCTCTACATCACTTTGATACAGGATTGTGGCTTTGCCTTAAAAGCTAATCAACAACAACTTAATAAGTGTTAGACAGCCGTCGGGTCAGAGAGGTTTATTCAAGGCAGGTTTCGGACATACATTTGAGAAGTGAGTGTCAGTTAAGTAGGAGAAACGCTTTTGAATAGGAGAGAAGTATGGTGGATGTTTACGATGGAAACATAACAACCAGCAGGGCTCAATAAGTATTGGGAAAAAAATATTCTATGGATGAATAGTGGAGAAATTGTGAGTTCATCCCTAACAATTTATTGAAGGTACACTATGAATGGGGGAAGGACTTTTAAAATTTTTTCTGGATGTATTTATAAAGATGATTTGGGATTAAACAGTAGATAAATATATATAATTACAAACTTCTGCATTACAAGTTTAAAGGTGTAAAGTTCAGAGATGATTATTTTACATATGTTTTAAAATGTTTTTAACAAATGTGTATAGCTTTAAAAATGTTTCTGAGATGGTCTGTGGTGCTATCTATAAAGTTATGTCCGTCAGTAGTTGGAAATAATTTCCACTAAATCTTGCTGATCGCTATTTTTATTAATGAATAAAGATGTTTTGACCAATAATTCTGAAAAGTGCATCTCTAAGCTGAGATGAATTTAAACTGTGTTGGAAACTGTTGCATAGTGGAAGTAGCTGGTAACCAGTGCAAGACTTCGGGAGCTCTACTATCGCTTATTGCTGTTAAGAAGGGTTTGAAAAATCTAGTAAGACTGAGGCAAAGTATTGAGGACCAACAAGTTTTTCCTGATAAAATGTGTTTAATACTGGGAGATAATAATTGTTCTGTTTTTGGTATTTCTTTGTAAAGGCTAAATACAAACATATGAGGCTATTTCTGCTGTAGATACCAGCTTTTTTTGAGAGCAGCATCCTAATTAAACAGGCCACACCCCTGGCTCATTGCACCCCAGAACAACAGTTATATAGCGATAAGGAATATTGTAGCATGATAATATATTTCAGGTCTCAGGCTAACTTGATTCATACAAAACCTTGTTTGTAGTCTGTTATGCACAGGAATTGGACCATTGGTATAAAAGGGTATTCCATGTTACTTGTGCATCATCACCAAAGCTGAAAAAACAGCAGTATATACAGCAAAATGCTTCCCAGAGAGGGAGTGGACACTTTAATGGAAGTCTAGTGAAAGGTACCAGAAACAAAGTGTTTTTTAATGAGACTTTTCTGCTTGTCATTATGTTCTTTTCCATATTTGCAAGAGTAATTTTATTTTTTTAAATGTAGTTTCAGCATAAGCACGTATTAAATTTGGCAATAAAGGCATTTAAACCTAAGTGCCAAATGAATGCAATGTCACCTATGCTTGTAAATGTTTCCTAAACTTTAATGCCAGAGCTTTGTCCATTGTTTCATAATTCCCACAGGGAGGTCCATGGCACAGTGAGAACTGAAGCACAGCACATCTCATTTAATCCAAATAATTGCAGTGTACTTCCTCAGACAGGTATCTAAAAAAGGCTCCTCACTATGGCAATGATCTCAGGGGATCACAAAGCATGAGCCACAAATGCTCACTGAAAGGAGTAAAATAAACCTGTTTGAATCTGTTTACTTATGTCGATATAAATGACAATAAAACATTCATGTGTGCATTCTACTGGGTAATACAAGTTTACTTTAATTATAGAAGCCCAAAACAAGTAGGCAACAGGTAGTGTTTACTGGTCTACTGTTTTAAAAGCTCATCTAATTGATTGATATTATGTTACTGAGACAAATATGCACCTGTGTCAAGGCCTACCCTTGTCACTCTATTATACAGGAAAAGGAATGTGCTTATTAAACTTGCCAGTTTTGCTATTATACAAAACATTTTCACAGAACTCTACCTGTATTAGTGCTGCCTAGTGTTCTGCTCCATGCTGGTTCCTTTTCCAGGCTGTACAGGAGAGCCTGCAGGTTTTATCATGCTGTACAGTAGGGTGACAGCCAATGAGCTGCTAGACAGACCTGGCTGAGAATTGCATTATATATTTCTCTATGTGAAGGCAGAGGTGTGATTGGATTAACCACATTCAGAACCAACTTTATGTGGGCAGCTGGCTGTATATAGTTGTCTGAAGAATCGATTAGCTCTTGCTAATCCTTACAGATTTTTTTTTAAACTGTTATTATATGTATGTTTTTATAATGGTATTTTATTAAAGTTATATAGTGTCATAAAACTCATTAAAAGTTTACTTCTCTCATGTGCCTACTTAAGTATTACATAATTCCAAATAGGAATGTGAGGGGCAGATATAATAAAGGCCAAATTTGAAAAAGAAGTGAAAAAACTTCAAAATTCAACGCTCAAAATGTTTTTTAAAGGGTTTTTTCAATCGAAAATTTACTTACATAATTATTTCGATCAAATATGTCCATTTTCGATCGAATAAAAATCTTTGAATTGTTCAATTGCAAACCCTTCAAATTCTTGGAACATAAAATTTTTTTTAGGACAGGTTCTATGAGGTCCCCCATAGACTAAAATGGCAATTCGGCAGCTTTAAGGTGGCAAAGTGTCAAAGTCAATGGATTTTAAAGATCCAGTACAATATTCAAATAAAATTCAAATTCAAAAATTTTGCAGTAATTTTTTACTTTGTTCGAATAGCCCAAAATATGATTCAAATTGAAAATTTTGAATATTCAAATTGAAGAAATTAAAATATTTGAATTTTGAAGTACTGGCCCTTTAAAAATCAATCGACTATTCACCAGCGTAAAGCTGACGAATTGCCATTTTAGCCTATGGGGGACCTCATAGAACTTGTCTTGAAAATGTGAAGAATTTTGGCTGAAATTGTTCGAATCATTTGAATCGAACGATTTCAATTTGATTGAAAATGGACTTATTTGATCAAATTAGGTCCATTTTTGATTGAAAATGATCCCCCCAAAAAATTTCGATGGTCGAGTTTCGAAGTGAAAAAACTTTACATGAGTAAATCTGCCCCTAAATGTACCATACCAGTAAAGGGGGGTTTCCAGTTCCATCAATTTCATATTGCTCCCCCAAAATAAATATTTTTTTCAATTACATTCCATTATTTATTTTTTACTGTTATTCCAAAATCTAAGTTTCCAGTTAAATCTTCCTGTTTCTTGTGTTTCAGTGTGGCAGCTCAGTAATTCAGGTGCAGACTCTAAACTGTTACAGTTTTGCAACATTTAGTTGATACATTCACAGCAACATCTCTGGAGTATAAACGAACAGTAACATAATTTTTATTTTTTAACGAAAATAAACGAAAAGAGATGTACATCTTTAAAATAAGAAATTACTTAACGATTCTCTGCATGCGCTCCTCTTCTGAGATGGCTATATGGCGACGATCCATCGTGCGGTGCATCGTCGCCATATTGCCATCTCAGAAGAGGAGGGCATGCAGAGAATCGGTAAATAATTTCTTATTAAAAACTTGATGTTACTGTTCCTATAAGCAACTATTCTAATTCTAACAGCTGCCTGTATTGAAACCCAAAGATTCTGCTCAGCAGGGACAAAGATAAGAAATGTATCAACTAAATGCATCAGTTTAGAATAGTTTACAGGGTCGGCGACTTCCCCCCAGAGCTGCTTTAGAAGGTGAAAAATGACACATTACACTTCAGTATTAGAAAAAAGGTGATACATAGAAAATTGAAAGTAATTGGAAAAAGTTATTTCTGGTGATCTATCTGAAAACAACTAGTTGTTTGAGGGTGAACACCCCTTTAAAAATCCACTATATCCTATAGTTTAAGCAGTGGCATCATGGGGTCCACTTGCAGGATGCTTAGTAGTTATGCCACAAATTTTACTCATCCTGCAGAATTATGCTTTGTACAAGAAAAAGTATTTGCTAGCATAGATTTATGGTATCTCTATATACTGTACATGGAAGTAGTGCTGGAGTAGTGAAGGGGACAAGAGGTACAAGGGAGCCCTGTATTGGGTTCCTATCTATGCCCATGAATCACCCACAAATGAGACTTCTTTTCTGTCTGAAAAAAGTAAACAATAATATACATATGTTATATTTTAAATTCTATATTCATGCTATAGTCTGAAAATATAATACAACATGCCCTAAGCATTTCTTATTGGTCAGGCATGAAAGGTGTTTTAAAGGGTAGGGATGCAAAGTTGAATTGCTTTGGACTTTACTTGTTGGAGGGGGGGCAGAAGTGTTGGAGTGTGTGACCTTAGAAGGGCAAAAAGTAGAGCCGGAGGTATAAAGCAGAGAAGATGAGGAGAGCAGAAAGGTTACTACTTTAGATGTTACCTACCATCATAGGAACTCAAGTGGCTAGGATCAGGGAAAGCCAAAGAGAAGCACGACTGTACTGTTCAAGTATCTTTTAGCCTGACAATGACCAGGTTCTTTATGTGGCACATGAAGTTTTGGCCAAAGTGTTGCATTAAAATTAATTTGTTTTGGAATATTTCTTGGAGTCTTTTGGGTAATTTTCAGTCAACGTTTTTTTTTAGGAATTGTTCGAATCATTCGATTGCAATGATATAATCCTATGTTTCAAACAATTTGAATTCGAATAAAAGTGGACCTGTTTGATAATGGTGCATTTTCGTTCGAAAAAACCACTTAGACTGGTCGAAATTCAAAGCATTTTCACTTTGAAAATCAGCCCTTGATAAATCTGCCCCATAATGTTATATATTATTTGCATAGGCTAAATATTTTTCATTTAATACACATTGATTAACCTGAAAATACAATTGTATAACCCTCCTGGTCCATTCCAAAGATTGAAATAGTGTGGTTACTAAATTTTTAAGGCAATCCATGATATCACAAATGGCTAGGATATGGTATATCCCAAGGCACCAGTAAGCAATGTACATTTTACCAATCTCATACTTGTTCTGTCTCCAACAGGCATCTTTTGCTGGCAGGCAGGGCCGGATTTATATAGTGGGCGCCCCAGGCCCACTGGTGTTCATCACCCCCATCCCCTCCCCTATGTGCGGCAAATTTCCATCATCGAGACTGGAGCAATGGTGATTGGTGCACGGCATATTTAAAAAACTATCATATCTCCTGCGCATCCCCAGTGTTTCTGAACAAATGTGGGTGTGGTTGGGCAGCATGCTGCCTCCTAAAATCCTGCCGCCCTAGGCCTTGGCTTAGGTGGCCTTTCCACAAATCCGGGCCTGCTGGCAGGTCATAAAGGATAAAGACCACATTGTGTGGCTACTGGAAAACAAAGGCTGTCAAACTCCCAGTGGAGTGAATTTCATTGCCATAAATTTACAGTTGAGTGCTTGTCAACACCTTAACAGTAATGGCTTGATGAAAATCAAAGGTAGAAAACAGCAACATAATTTAGATATTTTAATTGCCTTGCGAAACGTTAGAAACAATCGTGCAAGAATAAGATACAAAATATATAGTTTCAGATGGGTTATTTCCAAAATCATGCAAAACGGACTGATAATTTTTATAGCAATGTATTTTTCCATGCACCTTCTGTTGTGCTGCTAATGAGCTTGTAAATAATGGTTTATAGTGGAACTTGCCAACTAAATGGACTTACTTACATAAGCATTTCATACAGGCAGCCTGCACCATAAGGTTGCTGTTTCTCCTGTGGCCTGCTCTGCTTAAATCCCAATAGAGATTCACATTCTGTTATTTATTCCATTGTTATTTATCATCCTCAGAAATTATATGGGAGTAATAAAAGAGTGCTTTAATTAGAACAGTACAAACAAAAAGCAAATTAGATACTTATGAACCAGAATTATCTAAAGGCACAGAACTTTTCCGTATCTCAGCTCACTGGTAGGCCATATCAGCCTGATCTGATCACTTAACCCTTTACTTGATGATTGTATCACATACATTTGATTATATGACACCAACACAGTTTGGAGACATGCATCAGTGTTTTAATATATATAAAAGAGGAGGTACATTATTCCTTCTCTGTTCATGTAAGTATCTTTTCTAAAATGAATTATTTAAAGTTAGCCACTGTTACTAATTCCCCCCACATATTTTTGATATTCCAGGTATTAGCAATAAAGATATCACTATGTACATAATAATACTAGAGTTACTTTAGAAAACAATAATGAATTGCTAAATAATGTACTGTATTTCTGCAACTGAATAGTGCTAAAAATAACAACATATGAAAAGTGACTAAATTAACAAAAAATACATGAGCCTCATTTAGGGCAATGGTGTACACAGCACCAGTGATGCCTTCTTCTGCACTATAAAATGATTAAACTGGAACCTTGCAGGTAAAGTGTTTTACACATAGCAAATCCTCATACTTGCAAATGTAAAATTATCTTCCTGTGATTTTTTGTGGGTAATAGATCTTTTTGTGTACCATTGCCCTTACTGATAATAAGACCATGCTCATTCTGGATATCCATTTTGTCTTCCTTCAGCGGTTGTTGAAGCAATAGTTTCAGCATTTCCAAAGATGTGGTGAGTTGTAGTGAATGAAAGAGTGGTGCATATGTTCTACATTATATACACAAATACTCAGTTTTTCCAATAGAAAAGAAACCTAACTTAATATAGTAAAGCTTAACATATATGTCAGTTGCACAGAAATAAACGTGAATTTAGCTTTTTTTCATCTTATATTTATTAATTGATTTGTTTAAAGCAAAAACAAAATAATGTGACAGCTGCCAAGTTTTTGGAACAATGCCAAATTTTACATTTGGGTGATAAAAGCCAGGTTCTTCATAAAAGTGGGAAGTGACTACAAAGCCATTTTATATTTTATTCTTTTTGATGTGGGCATGAAATAATCACAGCTGCTTTTTAGTGACTGTGTAAACTAGACAAAAAATATGGCTGCTTAGTCAGGAACCAGTGCACAATTATAATTACTTCTATTTCCCAACATGTAAATTATTATATTAAAATACTTTCAAATAAAATATATACAAATGGTAAAAAAAAACATCAATCCTTAAAAAAGATATGTCATATGAAAAAATTTGGGAACCCCTCTTAATTCTTTGGAATTTTGTTTATCATTGACTGAGCTTTCAAAGTAGCAACTTCCTTTTAATATATAACATGCCTTATGGAAACAGTAGTATTTCAGCAGTGACATAAAGTTTATTGGCTTAACAGAAAATATGTAATATGCCTCATAACAAAATCAGACAGGTGCACCCCAACAGAGCTATTACATCAATACTAAGGGGCAGATTTATCATTCACAAATTCGAGGGCTTTTAATCCTTGAATTCGGCAGAAAATCGATAGTAATTCGACTATCGAATGCTTATCAAATAGTTCTAGACTATTCGATTTCACGAAAAAATTGTACGAAAATAGTGAAATTTCCTTCGATCGTTCGAAAAATTCGTACGATTCGAATGATCAAGGTGTTCGATCATACAAATGGTATTCGAGCAGGTGTTAGAAAAAAAAAGCCTATGGGGGGATTCCCATAAGCTTCTATTGCTATTCGGTAGCTTCAATCTGGCGAAGTAGGCAGTCGAATAAAATTTTTAAATTGAAGTACTTCGATCATCGAATGGTAGAATGATTGAATATTCAATAATCTGATATATTCGATCTATTCGATACGGTCGAATTTTGCATATTTGAAGATTGAAATTGCCAAATTTGCATATTCGAATATCCGATAAAATCGCACGATCGGAATTCGATCAAATTCGATTGAACTTCGAATTATTCACGTGAATTTTGTAAATCTGCCCCTTAGTTGTGCCTCCTTTTGCAAATGTAACATCCTCTAGTTGCCTCCTATAGCCTTTGAGGAGTGTCTGGATTCTGGATGGAAGTATTTTTGACCTTTCGTCCATACAAAATCTCTCCAGTTCAGGTAATTTGATGGCTGCCGAACATGGACAGCCTGTTTCAAATCATCCTATAGATTTTTGATAATATTCAAGTTGGGGGACTGTGATGGGCAATTCCAGAATATCGTACTTCTCCCTCTGCATAAACTGTGATGGGCAATTCCAGAATATTGTATTCTCACTCTGCATAAATGTTGATTCCTCAGTGTGTTCAGGGTCATTGTCTTGTTGGAATATCCAACCCATTGTGCTTGAATATTATTCTGAAGAATTTTTTGATATTGGGCAACAAGGCTGGGGGGCTGTCATGTTGGTCGGCCGACCTAAAAGAGGCAGGCATGTGAGATTGTGCGTCTGCCTTGCTGCACAGCTTGCTTCTGAGGCTCCTTCCTTACCTCGTGCTCCAGCGACGCCCACACACTTCCTGCCTGCCGACTCTGCAGACAAACTTCTCCAGGGCCCCTCCAGCCATCAGATCGCTCCAGGAACAGTAAGTAGTCTTTATTTTATCTACCTACATACATATACATACATATAGACACACTTACACACATATTTTAGTAAAAAAACAACAACTTTTTTTGGATTTTTTTTACACTTAGATGCACTTATATTACACTTATATACACTTAGATGCACTTATATTACACTTATATACACACTAACACACTGTAACACAATTTTTAGAAGTGTACTCACATGTATACACATGTTATTTTTTACTTTTTCATTTTACCAATTTCAGTTTTTTTGAATCCTAAAAACTGTTTATTTTGGCAGTGTGACTTTTGGATAATTGATTTGGGCCACTAATTACGCTGTTGGTCAGTTATTTTGTTATTTCATTCACAATTTTTGTGGTTTTATTGCAATTTTATCCCTGCATTATTGTTCCTTATGTATCTTTAGTATAGTTTTGCTGTTAGGTGCTTTGATATAGAAAGATATATTTTCCCTTGTTTGATCCATTATAATATGTACTTTCCAAAAATATATGGTTTTCTGGGGTCTTTTTACAGTTTGGGGGTCTTACAGCAAATAACGCACAGTTGGGGCTCTCTTTTCTGCAGCTAAGTTGGCCAGCGTGAAAATTCAAATGCATGTTTTTCATTTGGGGTCCGTACATACCACATACTTTGGTAATTCTAAGCATATTTGGCATCAAACTATTCAGTAGACCTCTGACGTCCATACTTAGGGTGATTTGTCCTTGTACCTAAAACATTGTGAGAGATAAATGCGGCAAACTGCAACATTTTTAGGCGATTTTCAGAAATGTTGTAAAAACTTCTAGAAACACTTAGCAGTTTGGTCGTTTGGTGTAGAAAGACGTCTTTATATTTGTTGGATTCATCAGAATGTGTATTTTCCAAAAAATATATGGTTTTGGAGGTCTTTGCTGTTAGGAGGGTCTTTTGGTACATAATATGAAGTCAAGGGTCTATGTTCACAGGAGGCGAATCGGCAACAGAGAAAATTCAAATGCACTATTTTTATTTGGGGTCCGACCCATGCCAGCTGCCTTGGTATATCTATGCATATTGTGCATCAATCTGTTCAGTAGACCCTTGGTGTAAATATTTAGGGAGTTTTGTATGTAAGAAATTGGGTGAGATAAATGTGGCCAATTGCAATTTTTTAGGCGATTTTCAGAAATGTTAAAACCCCTGCCTTTATCGCTAAATTTAGGAAAGATTTGCGGCTTGGTGCTTTTGAGTAGAAAGACATGCATACCCATTTTGAATTCGGGGGAATGTCTACTTTCCGAAAATGTATGGTTTTTGGGGGTGAACTTACTGTTTTCTAACCTTGCCACCCCCCAAAATATGTAAATCTGTTGATTTTGCAGTACCTGAAATGACAGACCATATGGGGGTCTTCTTTTTGGGGCTTCTATATGCCACGTGCTTGGGTACACCTATACATATTGGGCATTAAACTGTTCAGAGGACCCTAGGCTTTCATATTTGGGGTGATTTATCTTGATACCTAAAAGTATGTGTGGAAATACGATGCTGCAGGGTGGAAATATTTAGGTGATTTTTGCAAATGTCACCAAATTGCCAAATTTAGGAAAGGTTTGCGGCTTGGTACTTTTGAGTAGAAAGACATGGATACCCATTTTGAATTCGGGGGAATGTGTACTTTCCGAAAATGCATGGTTTTTGGGGGTGAACTTACTTTTTTCTAACTTTGCCCCCCTAAAAATGAGGTAAATGTGTTGATTTTGCAGTACCTGGAAATACATAACACATTGGGTGTCTACATTTTAGGGCCTCTACATGCCACATACGTAGGTACACCAATACATATTGAGCATCAAAATGTTCAGTGGACTCCTGGCAATCATATTTAGGGTGTTATACATTGGTACGTAATGATGTGTGAGAGATACGATGCTGTAGATTGGAAGCTCAGAGGTAATTTTTCAAAAAATTCACCAATTTCTATAAAAAATTATAACTTTAGGATAGAATTGCAACTTGGTAGTTTGGCATGCAGAGATATATTTAGCCATTTTTGATTCTCCAGGATCTGTTCTTTCTAATAATAGTTTTCTAGGGTAAACCTACTGTTTGTGGAATGTTTGACCTTGAAATCAGAAGTATGCATTTTTGTGGAGCGGTGCTTTGGAAATTTGGTAGTATACTGCTTAGAGATTTTGAACTGTAAAATTGAGAAATCTCCATAAAAAGATATATATTTGGTATTGTCGTGTTCGGGACACACTGAACTTTCTAAATCTGCTGTGTTCTCGTTCATAAAATAAATTATGTTTCTGATGCATTTGTATCATGCAAAACTGTGTTTTTTTGTTTTTTTTAATACCATTAGAAGCCCATATATTTTTACAGGTGTGGAATTACCCCGTCAAATATTTTAAAATTCAGTTTTAGTGTAGACCGTATTATTTTAAACATTGTGCTGACACTATTAATTTTTTGATCTTTTGAAATGTTTTACTTTGTTCTGTTGCTCTACTACTTGGCATGTAGCTAGTTAAATGGTTGCTATGGCTCAATTACCCTAGCAACCACAGTAGACAAATTAGTTTAATGCTATGCTTCACAAATTGCTGCCCTCATGCCCTAAACTATTCTGTACTTTATTGATGCCTGCAAACTCTGCTATTTGTCCTCCTGCTTTTGTATCTTAGTATTATATATTGCAATGGTAAAAAGCCATAGATAAACATCAGACCATTTGTTATGTTGTACCTTGACAGTTGCAGCCTGTTTTAGCGAACCTTGCTTTGGCAACTTTGCAGTGTCACTATCAAACATGTGTTCACAATGAAGCAACCCTCTGGCTTTTATCTATGTAGCCTGCTCTTTAATGCTGCTGTGCTCCTTAGAGAGTGCCTTGAGTAGGAACCGCACTGCATGCAAGAATTACTTTATTGCTTACCTTATGCATTATTTCTCTCTATTTGAAAAGCATATCTATTTGAGATGCAGTACTGCTAGATTCATGCAGCATTCTTCAAATACACCAATCTAATGATACATTTGTTGTTATGTATTTCATAGTACATTAGCTAAAAAAACAGTAATTTTTTTCAAACCCACAGTAATTTCCCAGACCTTTTGTGTATGCAAGTGTCATACTTTTATTGACAAATTAGTACAACCACTTGCATTTTTTTTTTACCAAGCTGAAATTATATCAAAGAAGCCAATGAATAGAATTCCATCCCTAAGAATACAATGGATACTAACTTAAAAGCAACCTTTCTCAAACCATTCCTGTGCATTTTGTTGTTCCATGTTGAAAGTATGTAAAGCACCATGGAATGTAATGCTAGAGCAGACTTGATGCTTGTTATGAAAACCATTAAAATAATATATTTATGTATTATTTGGTTCAGGTAATTTTTGTCAAATGTTACATTTTGACTATTAATGTGCACAAGGAATTGTAATACAGTAGTTCCTTGTTATTATTATTGTGGTATAATCTCCATACATTTGTCAGATTTTGTGAGGTTAGAGCAGAAAAAGCCCAGCAGTTATTGCAGTCAGAACGTGAAGCAGCACAGTAGCATAGCATGGGAAACATAAGGAGGAGTCAGATTTCATTCAGCAAATCTCTAGGGGAAGGATGAGCCACAATGAGGAGAAACAAGCAACAGCGATCATCAGTGCAGCTACACCTCTTGCAAAGTTTGTGCTTCATCTATACTAATGGTGTTGCAAACCCCATGTCACCAGTTTGCTGGCAGACATCATATCCAGTAATCTTCCTAAACCTTCCGAATTAAAAGAGGGCTGCACAGACACAGATTTGCAGCAAGTGCATATGTAAAAGAGTGAATCTACCTTTTCCTTCTGCTGAGTGATTTGTAAATGAGTGAATGGCACAGTACAAGTGTTAAGCCTACGGACTTACCATACTGAAACCTTTTTGGAAGCATTGCTGGACAACCTTGCACTTTTTAACTACACTTCCTCTATTATCGAACCATTTCGAGCACCAAGGCATGGGGTCGGTCACTTCAGCTCTTACAAGGTCCAAGAACACTGTAGTGCAGCTAAGTAAAGAGCCTGCTACAGATATGGAATGTACAGAGAAACAGGGAAAAGGAGGAAGATGCAGAGGTTTGGATGGCATGGTGAGAGGGTTTCCTCACAAAGCATGGGAGAGACCTCAGCCAGGTGTGGAACCAGGAAATCTGTCCATGGTGCTGAACTCAACCAATGCTATGGAAGAATCAGCACAGGCTTTCCAACCGGGAAGCAGCACCAATGGTAAGTCCCCTACCTGCCTCCTACATCAATATGGACAATTTTTATGTATTTATTGGTTAAGAACAATCATTTGTTAGTTATTTCAGGCAATTCCATCCTATGGTCTTCAGTTACAGTTGCTTATCTACATTTCCCAGCAAATCCATATAGGGATTTCTTATTCAACAAATGCTGGAGGTCGACGGGTGTATTAAATCTTATAGCTTGATAATGTTGCTGTCTTCCCAAAGATATACTACTATAGCATCTATTTGTGTCAGTGCCCTTCTCCTATAGTTTTTCAGGGTTTTTTTTACAACTTAAATCCTTTTTTTAAGTTTCATGTCATTATATCTGAAAGTGTTGTAACCCCTTGTAAGAATTAACTAAGAAACAAATAGCTTCTATTTTATGTCTAAGTCATACCGTTTTTATTAAGACTTTGCTATTTTACAAAACCATGAATCTTACATTCTGTAATTGCTGTTCATATAACAAATCTTTGTATAATAACATATTGTAAGTAACAAATACATCTGCGTTTTTCTAATAAATTGACACTAGGTAAAGATTTGTTTGACTTTAACAGAGAGAAAAAATATATAATTATTCTACAATATTACTCCAGGGTCATATTTTAATACCAATATTATTCTGTCAAGTTAGTAAATATTTGAATTCAAATTGCAGAGGTTAACCTGTACACTGCCTTTGCACACTGGAACTATTGCACTATTGCTATCATTTTTCCAGAAGTTCCTTTTAACCCATTTATATTTAGTCTTTGTCTCTGTCCTGCTTTGATGGGTTTACACTCCTCAATGTTTGCAGAGTTAGGGTAATGATTTCCATTTTATAAGTGTTCCACTCATGCGTTTGAGAACATATAAAAGCTGGATACCTTGTTTTATTGTATTGTTTTGATTGTGAGAAAATAAAACAGCCTGTGTTTGTGTAAAAAAACAAGTTTTAGGGCTTTTACACAAGGGTGTTTTCTGTGCATTTTAAAGGACAAGGAAACACTAAAAATGATTAGGACAGAAAATGCCATGTTTTATATATTGAATTTATTGCACTTGCCTAAAGTTTCAGCTTGTCAATAGCAGCAATAATCCAGGACTTCAAACTTGTCACAGGGGGTCACCATCTTGGAAAATGTCTGCAACACTCGCATGCTCAGTGGGCTCTGAGCAGCTGTTGAGAAGCTAAGCTTAGGGGTTGTCACAAATTATCAAGCAGAAAATGAGGTTGCCATGTAATATAAGCTGATGCTACAAGGCTTATTATTAAATTATGATGCTAGTTTCTGTGCTGCCATGCAGTAATTATCCATATTAATTACTAATATACTGTGACAATTATATTCCATGTGTACTGTATATTTTGAATCAGTCCCTAAGCTCAGTAAGTGACTGCAGCAGAAAGGAAAATGGGGAGCTACTGGGGCATCCTTGGAGACACAGATCTTTACTGCTAAAGGGCTGTGGTTGTCTGGGGTTGATACAGAAGCCCATAACACAATGTACAACATTTCTACCCTACTTCTTTAGTTTAACTTTCCATGTCCTTTAAAACACACAGATCACGTATAAATCCATATATTGTATTGTCTTGCTCTTTACATATACCAGTGTATTGGGTAAGTTATGTTATCATCAGTGTGTTCAGCATTCCATGTATATTGGCCTCCTTTTTTGCTGCACTTTCTCTTTAATTTGCAGTTAAAGACATCAGTAGTTATTTTTTCCCTTCTTTGGTAATTTAATCAATGCCGCGTGTTTTTCAATACTTGTTAAGCATTGGTATGTTAGTGTCACGGTCGGCACCCTAAACCAGAACAGATGCCAAGTTTCCTGGTCTCAGCTCGGCTTCACCAGTAGTGTGACCGCCTTTTGGCAACAGCGAAGTCAGGCAGGCTGGGTCAAGGCAGGCAGATAGCTAGGGTCGTCAGGCAGGCAAGGGTCAAAACCGGGAATCAATCAGATAAGGATGAGGCAGATTCGGTGGTCGTATAACAGGCACCTTTAATTATTTGAATAATGACGCCAGCGCGCATGTGCCTTTAAATAGCTAAAGTGAGCGCCGCGCGCACTCTAAGAGAAGCCGGCATAGAAGAGGAACAGTGCAGCGGGCATCCCTGCTGCACTGGTAAGATGCGATTCCTCACAGTGAGCTTTAGATTTATTAGAAAGAAAAACAATTTGATCTCACTGGATATTTTAAAAACTTTTTCCCATTAGCTATGGACTTATATTTGCAGAATTGAGATGTGATTCATAAACCGCTTAGCAGTATTTGCATTGTTCGTTTTCCATAGCTACAACCTTCAGCATTCTGACTTCTTATTCCAACAGTTTCCATAAGATGTATATTTACTAACTTGAATGATACACTAAGATGTCTGTGTTACTGCTGCAGTTAAATATTTTGAAAGAATATTTTCACAGTATCTGAAAATGATTAAAATAAAAACAGTATACTTAGGGGCAGATTTACTATTATTCCCCCCAAAAAATTTGAATTTCCTCGATATTCGATTAGCATTCGATTTTCAAATGCTAATCGAATAGTTTTAGGCTACCCTTTTATTCGATCTTCGATCATTTGATGATCAAATAACGTTCATTCAAATGAATTATTCGATCATTCGAATAATTCGTACGGTTCTAACGATCGAAGACTTCGATTGTACGAATCCTATTTGATCAGGACTTAGCCTCAGAAGCCTATGGGAAAGCTCCCATAGGCTTCTATTACAATTCGGTAGGTCCAATCTGGCGAAGAAGGCAATTGAATCATTTTAAAAAATTAAATCCTTCTCCGATCGAATGATCGAATATTCGATCATTCGAATTGATCGTTCGCTATTCTATGATCAAATAAGCCAAATTTGCATATTCAACCAATCGAATTTATCCTACGATCGTTGTTCGATCGAATTCGATGGAATGTCGATCTATTCACGTGAATTTAGTAAATCGGCCCCTAAGTGGCAGATTTACTAAGGGTCAAAGTGAAAATACGAATGAAAAGAATTTGAATTTCGAAATAATTTTTGGGTAATTCGACTATCGACTAGGCCAAAATTAATTTTGAATTGAAAAAAATTCAATCAATTGCTATTTTAGCTTATGGGGGACCTCCTGGAACCTTTATGTTTTAGAAAATTTTTGAAAATCTAATTTTTGGGGGAAAATTGTTCGAATTTTTATTAGGGTCATTTATCAAAATCCACATTTTTCTGATTTTTAAATAAATAAAAGTCTGACAGTTTGACCTTATTTATTATTTTAAAAAGCTTGATTTAATTGGTTCAGATAAAAACTCGATAAAATAGAGAAACAACCCAAATTGTACAATTTTTTCCTAAATAGCTTGATTTTTTTTCTGCCTTTTATCCGAAAGCCAAATATTTTAGAATTTTTGTCCCGTAAAAGTAGTTTTTTTCAAGCTTATTCCAGTGCAGACTATAGAAATTTCAAAACAGGATATGGACCTCTGCCACTGACTTATACACTACCTCGGCAGGTCTGAAATGGCGGATTTTCAGATTTCGGCTTTTTGCTGCATCAGGCTAAAATAAATTTCGGAAAAATTTGACTTTTAAAAAAAAAATAAAAAATTTGAGTTTGGCCCAAAAAAGGAGAACCAATATTTAGTAAATAACTCCCTAAATGTGCTTCGGTGTAAAGTCTTAGTTAAATAGAGATACTGTCACTAAATTCTATTCATTGTTGTAGAAATCTGTACCTGTAACTTAATATTTAATATGTTATAGAATGGCTACTTCAAAGCAACTTTTCAATTGGAATTCATTATTTATTTTTTATAGTTTTAAAAAAAAGTTATATCTTTTTCTGACTTTCCAGCATTCAAATGGTTCACTGACCCCCATCTAAAAAACAAATGCTCTTTAATACTACAATTTATTGTTTTTGCTATTTTCTATTACTCATTGTTGTATTCAGGGCCTCTCCTATTCATATTCTGTTCTCAAATCAATGCATGGTTGATAGGGCATTTTGGACCCTGGCAACCAGATTGCTGATATTGCAAACTGAATAAATAAAAAGCTAAATAGGATAAATAATTTGAAAACCACAAATAATAAATAATGAAAAACACCTGCAAGTTGTCATTTCATATAAAGGTTAACAACCCCTTTAATTATTGCTCTTACAGTTATTATCAAAATGACATAATTTGCAGCTACAACCATCACAGTTGTGCATTTACAATGTTACACTCACAGTTTAGTAGATTTGTTTTAGAATAGTATGTAACATTATGTTGATCATTAAGTAAAAAAAGAACACTAGAACACTTGTTTTTGTTATGCAAATAAATGGATTCAAAACATACAGTACATGGCCACATGTATCTAGACATCTGCCTGTCGAATATCTCTTTTCCAAACCAAGCCTATTAATATGAAGTGTGTCATTCCTTTGCTGCTATAAGAGTTCTACTTCCGATAACTTTTGGAGTATTGCTGTTGGGAATTGATTCCATACAGTTAGACAATATTTAATGAGGTCTGGTGTTACTACTGGGAATCAGGCCTGGCTCATAGTGATGGGAATCTCACCCTTTTTGCTTCTCTGAAAATTCATGAAATGGCACAAAATTGTCAATGGGAGCTGCACTGATCATACTGGACCAGGTTTTCTGAATTTTTCCCACTAGTACTTGTCCACAAACTTGAATTTTTAGAGGTTTTTGAGTCATCTACTGTATATTTTTATTTGGGTTGTTCAGGTTTTTTTTTGTTCATGCTTTTTATATTCTGATTAATAAATTTCATGATATAAGTGGTTTTTAGAGAAAGTGAGTTTATTCATGGTTTCTAAAACCTCTAAAACCTAAAATGAGATTGACAAATGGGCCCCACTGGGTGTTTTTTTTTGCAGGGTAACATGACTAAGTCCTTTGGTCATCCCTATACCTACGATCTTGCCCTAAAAGTGCCAATAAACATAAAAATATGTTTTTTAATTATTGCGCTAAACAGAGTAAACTCTGAAACAGAAACTACATTAGTATCCAGTCTAAACTGTAATCATTTGGGCTTCTAAAGGGCCGGCAAAACATCAGTACATACATAGTCCCATTCCAAAATTTCTAATTGTTAAAAACAAATTTGACTGTTGCTATAAACCTTCAAAATATATAGCCTCTGGATCTATGGAAGTAATTTTTTCAGTTGAAAGGGATTAAAAATAGATTCCCAGACTGAAATTTGAATCACACCATTTAAAGTCTAAATTAAGATAATAATTAGTTACATACTAGCAATGAGTGATAGTTTAATAGGAAGGATGAGTATTCTTATATCCCACTAACATAATCAAAAAAATGAATGTTCACTGTACATGCAGTATGATAAACGACCCAAGTGCCCTATGCACCAACCATTTGGGTTTATGTTGGGTGTGGGTCAGTCCTGAAAGTACACTTCTACTCTGCTCTCAAAGATTCACTTGGAACCAGACGCACCCATAGAAATAACATATGGAATGGGAAGCCACTGGTATGGGTTGGGTGCAGGTCCTACAGTGGTTTAGGGTAGGCTATGGTTAAGTTTTGTTGGGTGTGGGTTGAGTTTTTTCTGACCTGCAAATCACTACAGCCCACTCAAAAACATCAAACTGTATGGATTTAATTCCTTAGACCTATTAAACACTGCTCCCGTCTAATGAAGGCAGTAATCAGCAACAAAAAATGTGGTAATAAATGATAAAATGCAGGTCATTGCTTCAAAAGTTGAGGTGCTTTTATTTTGAACACGACATGTTTAGAGCAAGAGCTCTTGCTCGAAACATGTGTTAAAAAAAAGGCACCTCAACTTTTGCAACGACCTGCGTTTGACCATTTATTACCATATTTTGTGTTGCTGATCACTACAGCCCACTACCTACCCTCATGGTCAACACTAGTGATGTGCGGGCCAGCCCGATAACCGCGGGTCGGTTGAGTTCGTGCCAACCTCACACTCCCCTGTGCTGGTAAGACTCAACCACAAAAATTTGAGTTTTAATAAATAGCCCCCTTAGTGTAGTATACAATTTGAGCCACCCAAATGGGAAAAGGTGTATTGTTCAATGGTGTGAACCTGACTTTTAACAGCCTGTATCTGTGATGTAGATAGTTATTCACAAACACTTGGTTATGTAGTGCATATAAACACATGCAGACCCTCAATTTGTAGTTCTGGCTTCCTATACACATATGTTTCTTTATCTGCAAAGGCCCTGAATGTCTGTATGATAGATAAAACACTGTATGCAGTACCAGGACATCAAAGGGGTATTTCTAAAAATAAAAAAATTGAAAAAAAAAATGAAAGTCCAACCAACCTACAATCCACGATTTGCCCTTATTTATCAATAACAAACTCAAAAAAATTGATGGACAGATAACGCATTTTTGCATCTTTATAGATCCCTGGTAAGGCCCCACCTTGAATATTCAGCATAGTTTTGTCCCTATTACTGTTTCTCCTCTCTAAGCTCCTGTTCCCATTGACTATTGGATCTCCTGGAATTTGAGCTCAGCCTGTCTCTTCAACCAATATTTACCTTCAGCTTGACCCTGACCTCAGCCAGTTTACCGGACTCTCCCAGTTTTCCACCTTTCCTGACCTTCTGCCAGTCAATTGGATCACTCTTGTCTGCAGCCTGGCCTCAAGCTACTCTGGCTGATCTCCTGGCATCTCTCATGATGTGTATCACATGCTGAGAGTGACTGTGCCCTCGAGCTGCAGAGAATGAAGCCACGTATGGGCATCCTGGCATTCACCAGTACACTCGTCCGCTGACATAATCTTCAGCATCATTCAGGAATTTGCATCTATTATGCTCCTCCTCCTGACAAAATAGTTGTACCAGTTCCTCTATTTGCGATTTAATCGCCAAAAACTCCTCTTGGCTCCCCACTTGTGAAAGCTGTGTTTCCAAGGTATGCACACAGTAACCAGTTCCTTCAGTATATACTTAATGGTTGTACCCTTAATCCCCTTGGGATATGCTTCAGCTGGTAATATTCAGCAAGAGTACAGCCATGTAAATCTAATGCAACCAACCTCTCAGTTATGCTTTGCAAATCACAGGTCTGTGCCTCGGGATGAGTTGTATGCAGACACTCCTGTAAGCCTGTAGTTAAAGTGGCTATACTTGCTGCCTCCAGCTCCATAAAGGCAAATACATCCACCTGGGTACTCAATGTAACCCTACATCGAGTACTCAGGGGAAACAACAGACTCTTGAAAATCCAAAAAAGGAGATAAATATTGTTATTTTGTGACTGAATTCATTTGTTCCTTTTAGGTGACATAGAAAGTTGCACTTCACTGGGGATATAGTGATACACAAATGGATTGCTCAATGGATTTTACACGTGCTGTAGTGTAGTAATTTTTCCTCTATCAATTTGATGTCTTATTATAATGTATATTATATACCATAAACCTATTTACTAAATTATTCTTTATATCAGGTATATTTACTGTAAACCTATATTTGCTTTAGCACCATAGAGAATAAACATACAACAACTTATTCCAATAAAAGTGCCTTTACTCTGAATACTTGGCAAAACCTTGGATAACAGCAACATTTCAGGCCACTCTTGGCCTTTTATCAAGCTTGGTTGAAGGCCAAGAAAGACCTGAAAGGTCCAAGGTCTTGCCATCTGTTCAAAATAAAGGCACTTTTATTGGACTAAGGTTCGATACGTCTGTTCTCTATAGTCATTGGAATGGACCTTGGCCATATATGGTATGTGCACCTTACTTTGCATAATAGAAGGATTTCTTTGGTAATAATCATGATTTTTGATTTAGCACTGCAGAATATTATGTAATGATTAGGTTATAGATCAATCACATATGACAGTGCTAACTATTAACTACATTTTTCATAGCTCAGCACATCCTTGTCTGGTTTTATATTCTGGGGAAAAGTGAATGCTGAGAGGCTTATTTATCTAACACTGTTATTTTAGTTGTCTTAAAGGTTTTTGAAAGCACAACTAAACTCACAAACATCATGGAATTTATTTAAAGATCCGAAGATAAAAGTATGAATGAAAAAAAAAAAACGCTGACTGGTGCACTAAAACATACAAATACCTCAAACACCTCTAAAGATTTGGGTTTTCAGACAATTCCTAGCAAAAAACAAATTCCGAGAACCTTTAAAAGCCTGACTTAAAAGAAGTCCATTAAGATCAAAGCACCTTCCATCGATTTCTGTAGCACCTCAACAACTTTCAGTTGGAGAAGTTTGGTATTAAAGGTTTTCATGTTTTTTTAACTTTATATACATTTCGATCTTTAGAGCTTTTTAGAAATATAGGAAAACCACAGCATTTTTTTAGATATTTAGAAAAAAAAAAAAATTTCATTGTTAGAAAATGGGCCCCTGTGTGTATTTCCATAGGTTTATCATGTTGTAGCTTTTTTGACATTCCTAATACCAACATGCAATTATAAAGGAAGGCAGGTTTGTGGAAATAACATGGAAATTTGACTTGATATAGTGGAGAACAACACCTTGGCTCTTCATAAAATATGGGAGCTGTGGGAACACAGAAAAACAATTAAAATAAGATGGGAACTACCAAAGTGTTTTACTCTCAAGGCCAGTTGCAGAGCTGACAAAAACACATACTTATACATGCACATACAAATTATTTTTAAATTCAGATTAACTGAAACATATTTTTTCTTTAAAACATGGAACCAAATATTTTATAATGCTAATGCATTAAAAAGCATTCACAGAAATTAGTAGCAATCCCTCAACTAGCACAAGGACCATCCTTGGTCTGGTCTCCCTGGATATCTGTATTGGGAAATTTCTAACTTCCTCACTTAAATTTGGGAATAAAACCACTACAAAAAGTTGTAAATGGAGAATTCAAACAATATAAAACTCTAAAAGAGTGAATAGAGACAGATTCTGAGAAGTGATTGTAATAACTTTTTTAATTAATTCAGAAACAGTACAACATTTTTAATTAATTTAATTTTTTTAATTAATTGCATATAGAAAATAATATGATGAAGCTTATATAAAGTTTATATAATTTTTTTTATTTTTGTTACAGTTCCCCCAAGAGACTACCTTGGAGCTGTATTTACATACACCTGATCTGGCAAAGGCACTTTCTTGATTCTATGCTATATTATGGCAGTCCTACTCCAAATTTACTGGCTGAAATCCAAGTAATGGCAATGGCCAGGGTCAGACTGGACCTTTGGATGCCCACCGGGTTCCATACTTCCAGGGCCCCCGCAGAGTGCTGGTAATGCAAGCGCGAATGCCGGCACATGCTCGGACCATGGCACAAACAGCGCTTATGCACCATGCATGCCACCCGCAAATATTTTTTACATGGGCCCAGCTAAATGGGAAGCATGTTGGGGCTGGCGGGGGCCCACAGGGTTTTTTCCAGGCAAAGGGTCATTCCTGACCTGGAAGACAAAATGTGGGTCAATGCCATAGAGCAAGTCCCATAAAAAATAATAATGTCAATTAGAGACCAATTTTAAAAAAATTTAATCTGCACCCTACAGCCTTTCAAAGCTGTTTCCTACAGATTTTCTGACCAAGCTTGATGCTATCTGGGTCTCATTGTTAAATGCACAACCACAATTTTTGACTTACAGTAGGCTTCTCTCTCTCTTTTCTATAATTGTTATTGTAAACCAATATTCAAATACAAACCAAAGTAGTCTAAGGCTGGTGGCAGACTGGAAGTTGACTTTTGCTGATATTTTTCTGGGATTTAGCTATTCTGTACAAATTTAAGGTTTGAACTTGATTTGGGATTTGGACACATCTTTTGTGGCTGATCCATTATTTGACTAAATCCTAAAACTGTGAGTTTAGTGCATACATTCAAAGATACTGCACTTGCTGAAGCTGAATACATTGTCAAGAATGCTAAATGTGCTGATACATCAGAACAAATGTATGATTTTAGTGTTTGTCAGTTTTCCATTCAATTAATGGGAAAGCAGTACTTAATTATATTAGGTGTGATAATGTGAAACTAAAGACTGTGTTTGTACAAGCCCGGGGTGTTATGTAGTGACTGGAATAATGGTTATAGCATATACATTAATATATTTTTTAATCATCTCCAATGTTATATCTTACCAAAACAAATTAGTGTAATTATTCCTACACAAAACAATAAACAAATAAATCCATGGAGAACAATTTTTATCATGGACTTGTGTAATAAGTTAAATTACTACAACTCAATTTGACCAGTTATATACACATACACTCAGGGGCAGATTTACTATTGGTCATAATAATGATATTCGAATTTGAAGGGTTTTAGTGAAATTCGATCGAACAAATGATTGGATATAAAAAATTTGATCGAATGATTTTTTTATTCAAGCTAATAAAGCTGAAATAACTCTATGGGAGCTTCCCATAGGGTTATACAGCAATTCGGAAGGTTTAATCTGGCGAACTAGGGATTCGAATAAAAATTTAAAGGGCAAGTAATCCGACCATCAAATGGTCGAATGATTGAATAGATTTTTATTTGAATCATTCAAATTTCTTGAATTTGATGGTTGAAGTTCCCAAAAAAGTTATTTGAAAATTCAAATCTTTTTGAAAATTTTATGGAATTTCGAATCCTTCACAGGAATTTAGTAAATCTGCCCCGCAATGTTCTCCTAACCTACATTTTTTTTTAAGTAAGAATATTTTTTTTTTTTAAATTGCTATAGTGACAAAAAAATATAAAACAGCATAATGGTCTCACATCACTTACCATTGTAGTTATATCACAAACCAGAAAGTACTGCCTAAACACACTTGCTTCAATAGCTTGGCTGAGATGTTATGAGATATTACCCCAGGGTGTCAGAGGTCTCTAAATAAGATGGGAATGCTATGGTATATGGTGTTTAACAGGGTGGTTCATCTTTAAACTTAAGTATGACGGTTTATTTGCTGAAATAATTAAAAAAAAAAAAAACGATACAACATAAGCAATAAAGGCAAGTTGCTAGCAATATAGCATTCTGTAACAAACGGCAAGTTAACTTAGGTTAAAACCCAGAAAAACACCAGAGGCTTTTTGAACATTGAGACAGGAACCAAGCTTTTTATTTAGGACATCAGATGAATTGTTCTAATTTAAAGAACCACTGCTATAAGCTTGATGTGCTAGGGATGTGCATTGTTAAAATAAGCTAATGAACTGAACACTGTTCACTACATATGGCTTTTACTAAATCTTATTGAGGTATTCTTACTACAATAATATTAGCAGTATAACTTGTAAGGGCATTTTGATTGACAGGGGAAACCCCACTGGATGTTAAAAAATGGATTCTGACAAATTGAAACCTGCACAGAAAATAATTGAAAATACTTTGTGACCCTTTTGTTTTTTTTTTTTAATCTGCGTTCTACAAATTTCTGAAATCTCTGCTGTAAAACAAGAGTTGGGTATATTTCCGATTATGGAAGTTAAAAAAGCAGAAAATCTGTGTTTTCATTCAATAATTTACAGTAAATTATAAATAAATAGTCCAATGAGAACTTGCAATTACTTGAACCACTGAAACAAGTGTGATCATACAATTAAAAAATGTGTTGCATTTCTATACAACTGTTATCAAATGATCTAGGCCATTCATTGAAACAAATTCATATAACAAGGGAATTTTGTTGAACATCAGTATGTGTTGCTTTGAAACATTGTTATTCATTCAGCTTGATTACTGTATTTTGCTGAACTGATTACCCTTATTAGATCACCATGGTTTTATTAGCCAAGCATATTTCCTTTTAGAAGTCTATAGTACTAAACAGCGTGCAGCTTTTAGTTCATCAGTGTATTCCTGGAACAGTATACTTGCAAATGGAATCCGGACACTTTTAGGCAGTTGTACTACAGTGGTGACTGGAGCCCAGTTAAGCTCCTCTAGCTGTGTTTGCAGTAAATATTGGGCAAGATGAGTTGATGATTCATCCTGTTTTTAGAATCACTGATAGCCTCAGGGAAATGTTACCTCCAGATGACTGGTTATTTCTGTAGTGTTGGGGAAAAGGAAAATATTCCCCTTAGATAGAATGAGTCAGTACTATGCTTACACACTGTGAGGGTTATTTATTAAAGTCTGTTTTTTTCTGGTTGCAGTTTTAAAGGGGAAAACAGTACTCCATCTCAAACCTGTCAAGGTCATGTAGAAGTCAATGGCAGATGTCCCTATTACAGCTTGTCGCTTTACAGTTGTAAGTTGTAAGACATAATGAAGTGTGCTGGGTTTCGTACAATAATCCGAAGGATTTTAGTAAAGACTCCCCTGTGAGATTGTACAATTCCAAATCCTGGTATCCCAATTGCTTGGGACCTGGGGGTTTCTACATACTTTCAGTCAACTAAAATCATTTACATACTGTATTAAATAGAACCCAACAGGATTGATTTGCCTCCTATAAGGATTGATTATATCAACCAGTGGCTTCTGTACTAACCCCAATGAACCTCAATTCTTTAGCAGAGAAGATCTGTCCCTCTGAATATGTCCCCAGTATCTCCCCATCTTCTTTTCTGCTAATACACTGCACTAGTGCAGTTAGCATCAGAATTTAATAATCAGCGTTGTAGCATCAGTTCTATTACAGAGCAACCTAATTATATGCTTGATATTTTGTGAAAATCCCTAAGTTTAGCTTCTCGAAAGCTTCTCAGAGCCCAGGGAGCATGTACTGTAAGTGTTGCAGACAGATGGTGACCCCCTATGACAGGTTTGAAGTACTGGATCATTGCTGCTATTGAGAAGCTGAGACTTTAGACTCGTGCAATAAATTCAGTATATAAAATATGGCATTTTTACCATATTGATGTTAAGGATTTAGTTCTCCTTTAAGGGTCCACTGACTGTAACCCTAAAACTAATCCTTTATTTAACATGTAACTGATTAATATAGCTGGGAAGGCACTGTTTTTCAGAAATATTGACTGTGAAATGCCAGTTAATTTTAGTCTAAAGGATACATTTTATACATAGTGATATCACAGCAACCAGTGTGACAGCTTTGAAAAACCAAGATCAAAGATTATTTTTTGTGTACGGATGTAATGGCCTGTTTGTTGCTTTGTGCTTTATAAGTTGCATTATTACTAGCTCTCTATGCTGTACTGTTATAAGTACAGATTATATGGTTGTGAAATCTATTCATCTGTCCTCTTTCTTTTACATTGTATAAATTCTTCACTAGAAAAAAGCCCTGCAAACTCTGTATAATTAACTGCCTTCCAAGTTTCTCCTGCTTAAATGTGGCAATAAATCTGGCACCTATCTTTTTACTGACCCCACTACTGAGTTCTGAACAAATGGTTTCCTATCTTTTTCACTACTGGGAATAAATGAAAACATTTTCCAGAAGATGGAAAAGGTAGAAAGGGGTTAAGGTGACCATACATAAACAGATTTAAGCATCAGGCTAGTTTATCTGCCTGCGAATGTGGCTCTCAGACGGGCCTTTTTTTACTTATATCTGGCCAAAAATTATCCAAAGAGCAGGTTTGATTTTCTAGTCTAATTGAGTATTGCACCTGTGCATTGATGCTGCCCTTGTGTTATAAATAATACATTGGCTTGGTGTTTCCTGTTTTCTATTTTGATTGAACTGCAGTATTTTTGTAGGGCAACCCATCGGTAATTATTGTCGCAATAATCATGTCTCAAGCTGTACTCGACTATAAATGTTTTGGAAGCAGTGTTCAATGGAAGTATGGGCAATTTGAGAAGTTTAAAATATAATTATGCAGCACATGGACGTAATGTGGTGAAGACATTATGCAAAATAGATTATAACTAAACTTCCTGACTTTTACGTGGAAATTTGCAATGGCATCCTTTCTGGAGAAAAACACAGTGACAAAATCCATGCAACTGTCTCCATTCCTAAGGTATGTATTGTTTACCGGTGACCAGGAAAAAGTGGATTTTAAGGAAATCAATCTCCTTGGCATTCTGCAATAATTTGAAATATCGGATTATTTCAACTGTAACTACCTTTTGTATGTGGAAAGAAACAACTTTTATTGTTGAAATCTGATGTTCATAATTGAAATGTCTTTGATGTAGCTTGCTGTTAGGCTTGAACCCATGACCTTTATCTCTTCGGTTCCCTGATATTATATCAGCACTACTGAAGCAGGCTGCTTGTTTTGGGCCTTCACAAGACATTCTACCCAAGCTACTTTAGTTTACCAGTGGACCCAGGGCAAAATCTTTGTTGTTGGATCCCTGAAACCACCCTAAAAATGTTGTGAGTGGACTACCCTGTAGACGATGAACTTGAATATAATGAGGAAAGCAAAAAATTAAGCAACACAGAGATTTCATATTTTTACTTATTTCTTGAAAACACAAAAGGCAGCTCCCCTAAACATGGAATGTCACAAAGACAAAGCATCATCTCTGAAGATTAAATATCATGTAAAATAAAATAATACAAATTTATATGGTTACAATGAGAAGCTCTGACATTTCTGTAAAATGATTCAGTCAAAGGTTACAGCAGATGAAAAGTCTGGTGGTGGGCTCTGGCCAAATATAATAAACAGTTTTGATTCTACCTTTAAAGTCCTGTTCTCAGCTTTGCTAAGTTGGGATTGGCTGTACTGCATTATTTATGCAGGTACAGTTAATTGCTACAGGCTCGCTGTACCTTGCCTTTAATAACAGTCTTTCTCCTGTCTTTGAATGTTCATAAACCCTGCCTGATCTGGTTTCTGGTCATTCTAGATACTTTATTGAATATTCCCCCAGATGTTACTACATACTGGACATTCTGCCTGAACATCAGTCTATTCTCCTGCCATTGCTTGTTAACTTTTTCATTGTGGAATCAGACTGCTTAAGCTTTTCATTGTGGAATCTAGCTTACTTATATAAACAAAAGGAACACCAAGAGCCCCAATAGTGTAATATGTATTGGTAAGGGATAATGAAATAAGAGTAAAGAGCATATACTCACAAACCAGGGTTACCAATAGGCAACCACTGTAAAGGCAGGTGGGGAGATTGTCCTGACCCCACTCAGGATTAAGAAGTCGCTCTCTGTAGATAGAAAAAGGGTATCAACCCTCCACCCAGGGTGGACTTATTATTGTATAAAAAGAACAGAGGCGCCAAAAGGATAAAAGGATATAAACGAGTTTAAAAGCCAAAACTTGGTAATCAGAGGAGGCAGTGGTGGACTTACCTCATCCAAGCAGACACAAAACGACTGTAATTCAGCAGTCAAAATTTATTAACGAACTCCGATCAGTACAACGCATTTCACGGGTTCAGACCCGCTTCTTCAGGCAATAAACATAGGAGTTACAGCATCTGGCAGTAGTATACACACTCAGCGCCTCAGAGGTATATTTTGGCCAATATCCTGTAAAAAAAATAATTGAAACATAAACTCCCAGGAACTGAAAACTGTAAAGAAGGACATCTAACATAAGTATCCTTGTCCCGTGGCCCTACAGTTTTTTTCTGTATCTCTGGAAAAGCCTACCAAAGAATGCTCCTCATACTGTATCTGCATCATACTACATCTTAGCAATGGTTAGAGGGCTGCAGCTTGGACACCTATAGGCTAAAATTCATATTTTGCATATATGTAGCTGAAAATACTACAGTAAGTAGCAATAGAAACAAATCAGTGTTATCAAATTAATTAATTAATTCATTTATACTGGTCACTGCTTTTAGAATTCTGGCAAAATGGTAGCTGTATAATCTTTCTCGCTACCCATTTAATGAACTGAAGTGCTTAAAGTACTTATGCAGTTGCTTTGATGTAAATTGTAAAATTATTCAATTCTAAGTACTCTGAAGTAGGTGTTAGTGAAAGCAGAGATTCCCTTGACTGGTTATCATTCATTATCATTCAGTTATGTGTATACAACAAATGTTAAAGAGCAACTGAAGAACACAAAGGATTATATTAGTAATTATGTACCTTGTTAGGCCTATACACTTTATAAAGCTGTGTACAATAATTTATATAAGAAAAACAGTCTACTACAATTATTTAGAGTAACCCATGTTAAAAACAGAAGATGGTGAATACTGCAGCATGTGCAACTGATGTTTATGATGAAAATTTACACAGATGTTTGCAATCACTTATACACAGCTTTATTAATACACCAGTCACATAGTGATGTGTGATGTATTTGATTTGGAGTATTAATTTAATATGTGAATTTTGTCTGTTTTACAACCAGGAAATAACAATGTATAGTTTTGGCACTTTTAACAGAAACGCCCCCGTTTGAAAGGAAAGAGTCAGAAGAAGAAGGCAAATAATTCAAAAACTATATTTAAAAAAAAATGAAGACCAATTGAAAATTTGCTTAGAATTGGCCATTCTATAACAAATGTAGGGGCAAATTTATCAAGGGTCGAATGTAGAGTTCATGGGAGTTGTTTTAAAATCCCATAAACTCCCATGAACCTGAAATCCAGCCAAATGAAATTTATTAATAAATTCAAATTTTTAAGATTTAGGTGAATAGGATCGACTCAAAAAACGTTAATATCTGGAAAGCTGGAAATAATTTGAAAATCGAATTCAATTTTTTTTTAAAAACTTGAATCGAATTTTATCAATTCGAAATTCAAATTTTCACTTCGACCTTTGATAAATATAAAGTTAACCTAAAGGTGAACCACCCCTTTAAAGATGCATATTCTTTTTATTGTGACCCAGAGCTGAATTAAACATAAAGCCAATGACTGGCCCAGTCTTTTTTAAAAACTTCAGAGTTTTGTGAGAAAAAAAATCTGCATTGTGATTGCATGATCATTTTTGTTTTTACATTTTGCCCATTGAACCACTCAACAACCTCTCCTCCTCTGCCATGCCACTCTGCCAATCCCTACTCTGCCTATTTCTGCTTCCGATAACTTTCAGAATAAAATTCAAATGAATGACCCTGATATTCAAAGCACTTCATAACTCTGCCCCACCTTACATTTTTTAACTCATCTCTTTATACTCACCCAACCGCTTACTACGCTCCTCTACTGACCTGCTACTCAACTCTTCTCGCATTACCTCCACACATGCTCGCATTCAAGACTTTGCAAGGGCTGCACAACTCCTCTGGAATTCTCTCCCTCAGTATGACTTTCTCCCATCCTTTCTGCTTTCAAAAGATCTCTGAAAATGCACTAATTTAGAGAAGCCTACCCTCACCCTGCTTAACTACCAAATGCAATACCACATTAGTGCTAAATCTCTCAAACCAATTAATTCTGATCTTTCCCATTCCCACACATTGCGTCTTATTCACTTCCCTTTATATTGTAAGCTCTTTTTGCAAAGGACCTTCCTTAACTTTTATACCGGTATTGGTTGGGATTTATGTAACTCCATATGTTCTACTCTATGTATGTAATTCATGTGACTTAGTTGTATAAACACATTTACTTTACAGTACTGTGAAATATGTTGGCGCTATATAAATACATGTTATTATTATTAATAATAATAATAACTTTAATAAATGAGCATTAATGAGATATACGGTCATGTACAGTGAGCTATATAATAACATTTACGTGTATAATCAGTTAAGGGGGAAAGTAATTAAAGTTGCTAGAGATGTTTAATATTGTATTTTTGAAAATGATTATCACTGCTTGCAATGTAAAATCATTTGCTGGTAAATATTACATCACTCATTATCACTAACAAAGGTTAGCATTAACACCTGCTCTGGAGTATCGTTAAATATTGTGGAGCAAAAAATTTTTTTGCTATTGTGAATTTAATTACATACCCAATGCATGTTTGCAAAAGCCATTTATTTTCAAACTTTATGAGGAAGTCTTTGAGGTGTAAACTTGATCAAAAAAGGACACAAGCAATAAAAATCTTGATCACTAATGTTTACAATGGTCTTTGTAAATGGTATTTGTGGTAACAAAACATATTAGAGTGCCACACAAAAGAAAATGTTACTCTAACGTGTATCAGGCCGCAAGAAGCAAATAAGGTCAGTAGCAGTGGCATTTTAAACACGGTGGGGGTTTTTTTTTTTTGTTCAATTCACTGCACAGTTTGAACTATATTGTTGGCTATAGGGATTATACCTACACTAACATCCTGAAACAGTAAAAACAGATAAAATGCCTTCTTGCGTACAGTTTTATCTGTTTTCGACGTTCTGGTCTGCTTCCATCGGGTCAAGCACCATTAAAAAAGTATGTGGTCGGTTAAAAGAACAATTCAACATGAATTCAATGACTATAACTTGTATTGAACATAGCTTTTTGCCTGTTTTAAATCAATGGTGTTTATTTCTTGAGTTAAACAGGGCAACCAGAAATGGAAATTACTCCATGTTTGGCCCTTGTGTGGTAGATAAATAGATTACTAGTGCACAGTACAACAACCAAAATATGTGCATACTGGTAATCTAATGATGGACCAAGTAAAGAGTTGTTATGTAGCTTAAGAAATATAATAAAAATATATATTTTATAACATTGGACAAAAAGTATGTTCATCACAAGCACCATTCATTGAAGTTATGTTGAAAAGTTGGTGTCCCGCATACCAAAAAACAGTCACTGCACAGGAACACTATTAGAAACGGTTTTGTATAAGAGCCCTAAAAAATTTATTTGGGCTGTGTGAGTTGGCCAAAAAGTGATCAGGTTGCACTTATTTACTTATAATCTTACATGTTTCAAACACATACATATAGGAGACTGTGTCAGGGCACATAAAAAAACTGCAAACCTGCCTTGATTATTAATAACACAAACTCTTGTATTTTTAAAGTGATAGTTTAATGTATATTAGTCACAATTATAATTATAGATACACTCCAGATAATTCTCCGTTTTTGGTTCCACACATTTAGAAAATCTTATAATGATAATAACAATCAGTTCTGTATAAAAAATCTCTCTGACTATGGCACTGCAAAAGTCATTTATACAATAATATAAGAAATATGCAATGAAATCAGAACAAATTTGTTAGCTTCCCATTTTACAGAATTCACATTCTTTTATGGAATAAAATGGTGAACTGTTAATTCAAAAACAGCTGTGTCTTCATAAGTGCCTTTGAACAGGGTAACCATGCCAACAAATAGTGATGGATGTTCCATGCTGAGCTTCTTAGCCCACTAATGTCTGTGTCTACTACATCAAAAGTAAATTAACATCCAGTAGGACAAGGTTTAAGCACCACAAAAACTTCAGGCAATCTTTTTCTGTGTTTGACAATAGATATGTCACAATGTGTTATATATATGTTTATGTTCAACGTGACATGCAATTTTATTGACGGAAAGGACTTCAACACCTCCTAAAACAGAATATACTAGAAATGCTACATGGATTGCAAGACACACATACATTTCAACAGAAGTACATCGCTAGAATGTGCTGCATTGTTAAAAGAGTAAAAAACAAATGTAATTACTATGCAGTGAAATAAAAAATAATGGTGCAGGCATAAAATAGAAAAGATTAAAGGAAAAAATGGAAATTTAATATAAGCTTAAAGGAAAAGTAAATGTTTTTCTTTTTCTTTCTGTAAATTTGCTCTAAACAGCCCCCCAGATTAATGTACCCTAGTCCCTGCTGCAAGTCTGCTCTGGTTTCTGTGTTATCAGCAGCTTGTTTCCCCTTCTTCCTGGTGCAGAGTGAAGCCCAGCCCCTTAGTTTACTGAGCAGTCCATTTGCTGCTGTTCCACAATAGAGAGGAAGAGGGAGCCAGTGTGTGCATTAGTAAGCTAGTTTCCCCAAGCAAAAGGTGCTAAACACACTGGTCTCTGCTATGTCATAGTATGCAAATGATCTCCAGGACTAGTCCAAGAGATAAGGTCAGCTCAGTAAGCTAAGGGGCGGGGACAAAAATCAAGGAGCCAAATTTAAACAGATAAACTGAAATTCTATTTGGAGGAATTTTTTTTGCTGCAGCCACTGGTTCTGAAGAGTTGGAGAAAGTGTGTATTAAACAATTGTATTCAAAATAACATTCTGATTATTAATCAGTCTTGCTTTTCTTCTATGGCAGATATTATTTGACTTGTGCTCTGGATAATCAAACTTATGAACAGCAGGGAGAGCCCCGCCTTACCTGCTGTGGATAGGAATTGTCAGACAGTCCCTAAATGCTGGGCAGGGAAACAATCAAACTTATGAACAGCAGGGAGAGCCCCTCCTTACCAGCCTTTCAGAACTCTAGCAGCTTGCAGTCTGCAACTGTGTAGAGATTTGTATTGGATTTTATGTTTGCCTTTATATTCCCCTTAATGTTTCCAGCTCCAGCTGCAGGGACAAAGATCATGGAGCCAGATTTAAACAGATAAACTGGGATTCTACTTGGATGATATTTTACTGCAGTTACTGGTTCTACAGAGTTGGAGAAAAAAACTATAAAATCCACATTAGATTACATGACAACACAGGACCCAGTGCAGTCTGTATATTCAGATTATTAATCAGTTTGTCAGTGTATGGGCTTCTTCTTATTTGATTTGTGCTGTTTTGATAATTTTTGATGATCCCTAAGCAGCCCAGATCACACTGAGCATGTGTGATCTTGGTCTTGCAAAGATGTATAGAGGGCTTAGAGGGAGAGCGACTTGGCTGTCTAAAGTGGATTATAGTAAATCAATGAGCTAACAGAATCAATCCGCATTGACTTAGAACCACATGTAACTCCACGTAGGTAGTGTCCACTGTCAGTGTTTTATATCTAGGTTGTGCCTAAGGCACCCGTGCTATATACCTAGCGTATCACCGACACGAGCGGCAATAAGACTGCTTGCGGGCCGAACCTGCCGCTCACCCATCGACTCCAGCCCACCGAACAGGAACTAATAGTCCGGCAGGCTGTCACACCTCTGCTCAGGGAAGACTGTCTAACTTGTGCCTCAGGCACTGCGACTATCTACTTAGCGTGCCTCGGGCACGAACGGCACCAATCGCTGCTTACAGGCCAAACATACCCCCTCCCTCATCAGCCACAGCTCCCTTAGGCTAAGGCCAGACGGGGAGATTCGGGGGCATTTTGTCGCCTGGCGACTTCTCGCCGCGACTTGTAGCCCCCGAACCTCCCCGAATAGCCAAGTCCTGGGGCGCACCGGCGTTGCTTGAAAACGCCGGCGCCTATTCACACGGAGCGGCGCGCTTTTTGAAATCGCTCCAAATTGACTCGCGAGGCGCCGCTCCGTGTGAATAGGCGCCGGCGTTTTCAAGTAACGCCGGTGCGCCCCAGGACTTGGCTATTCGGGGAGGTTCGGGGGCTACAAGTCGCGGCGAGAAGTCACCAGGCGACAAATTGCCCCCGAATCTCCCCGTCTGCCCTAGCCCTTAGTCGTGAATTCTTTTGCTGATAACCCGACTATAATGGCGCAGGACCCCGTATCCACAAAGTTAAAACTAAAAGATGCGCCTGATGCGCGTTTCACCCGGCTCTCCCAGGCTTTGTCAAAGGCAAAAGTATCTACAATGATTTTAAATGTTGAGTTTCTATCCTGGACTTCTTAACCATGAAATTAATAAATGTTAAGTTTTATTCTACATGCCATTTATGAGTTATTGTTAACGCTGAGTGGGGTGGTGCAATTCTGAGGGTCATTCTTGTCTCTTTCACGTTTACACTGTTTGTATAGTTTCCACATATAACCCTGTAGTTGGGAACTTCACACACAAGTAGACCATATATAAACACAGCACATATAGCACAGCACAGATGGGAGTTCACTGAAGGGAACAGGGACGGGAGCACAGACAGAACCACAGACAGGAGTGAAGTTGCTGACCAGGTTGCCTAGGGCACCTGGTTGGCTTGGCCTGGCACTGGATTATCCTCAATCTTCAGTTATTTTCATTAAAATTTTGAGTGAAATAACTTCTAAGTCCAAAAAACGCTGATGTCTTTTCAATTTATCAGGCTGTTGGGTTGCAAAAGGCATGAAAAATCTTTTCGGGTACCCAGTTTCCCCATACATTTTCCATCAAATGGCACATTATGTTACAGTCGGTTTATGTGTAGGGCATTAAAACAACTCTATTGACTTTATTAAGGTTCCATTGGCATGTCTATTTATCAGTCTAAATGTAATGTATTAGATACAACATGTAACATAAATAGCTCCGTTCCACTAAAAATTTCCCACTGTATGCAAATTAGCCTGAGCATATGAACTCTAGCGAAGTTGCGCTAGCCAGAATTGAGCACTAGCGCATCTTCGCTTTGATTTAATCGCTCTGCTGAAGTAACGCTCCAGAAATGTTGCCCGGGATGTAACTTCGCCACTTGGTAAATTAGTGTTATTTGAGGGAATTTTCACCTGGCGAAGTGATGCAATGACTGCGAAGCTGTCACTGGCAAAATTGCAGTTTTTAGTAAATTTGCCCCATAGAGTCTATCAATGAAAACATACAGTACAGTACATTATCCATCCAAAAACTTCACCTTCATTTAAAATAAATAGGGAGAATCTGAATCTCCAGCTACTCCTATATTACCCCTTTGCTCCAATGACTTGCTTAATTCCTTATATTTAAAGCAATGCCAACCAAAAACTTAAATATTTATATAGATATTTAGAAATATACTAAAATGTGCCTTCATCTAATCAGTTCTTTTCACAAAACACCACTGGGGAGGAGCTCAGGAGTATCTATTATACAACAAACAAACCATCTCCTATAGTCTCAGGAGGACTACTAAAATAAACAAACAAAAGCTTTTTCCACCACAAATGTATTCTTCACATTTCCCTTCACATCTATGCATACTTCCCTTCTGCATGATAATGCTCCTGTGTTATATCACAGAACCTTTCTTCAGAATACCAACAACTAATTATGGGTTTATCACATGAAAAGTCATGGATGAGGTTCAATTTGAGATGCAATTCAGAAAAATCGATTTCACAGTTTATCAAGTCTATGGGAAAAACTGAAAGTTATCAAGAGCACTCGCCAATCTCTCCTCCTAGGGTGCCTGACCCTGGATTTCAGATTAATTTGGTAAACTGTTACACTCTGAAAACATTCCTTATCTTTAAAGGGCAAAACTAAAATCCAATTTATACATTATTTTAAGAAAAGGAAATATAAATCCAATGTTCTATAATTAAAAATGTTGTGATTTTTTTAAAATCAGAAACATGATTGTACACAGTGAAATTCTCCCTGAATGGCAGAGAAGCATTGTGCAGGTTCATTTTATGTTTTGTTTTTATAACCTGCTTAGTCTTAGCTAAACAGTATGCCAATCAACCACCCTACCTTCCTTCCCAGCTCTGCAGAACTTGGGCTTTGGGGTTTACTTGGGGTTTCATTTTTTGCATTTACCTCCCTTAAAATACTGTATGTCAAAAACGCCAGGGATGTTGCTTTGTGCCTGCAAGCTAAACAAAACATTGACCCTTATGTACCTGATCAGGTATTTTTTGGAGCTTGTTGAGAATGTCTTAATTGTCCCTTTACTAAGTCATATATTTTACATACTGTATGTTAGTGAGACTTCCCACATTGTTCACCTGTTCACACTTTATACAAAATGCTAATGGGGCTGTGTCACTGTATGTAGTACATATTAGAGTGGTCCTGCTGGGTTTCCCTGTCTCCTGCTCTATTTTGCCTTCCCTTTGCCAGTGTGAGAGACATAATTTGCCTGTGTGTGTCCTGCTCTGCCTGTGTTTGTCCTGCTCTGCCTGTGTTTGTCCTGCTCTGCCTGTGTGTGCCCTACTTTGCCTGTGTGTGCCCTACTTTGCCTGTGTGTGCCCTACTTTTCCTGTGCATGCCCTACTTTTCCTGTGCGTGCCCTACTCTGCCTGTGCGTGCCCTACTCTGGCTGTGCATGCCTGTTTTGCCTGTGAATGACTTGCTCTGCCTGTGTGTGACTTGCTCTGCCTGTGTGTGACTTGTTCTGCCTGTGTGTGACATACTCTGCCTGTGTGTGACATGCTCTGCCTGTGTGTGACATGCTCTACCTGTGTGTGCCATACTCTGCCTGTGTGTGACATGCTCTTTGTGTGCCCTACTCTTTGGACATGGTCTTGGACATGGCCTTGTGGTAGCATGGGTGTGGTTTATAGCGGGTGTGGTTTAAAAACAGGGAGTGGTCAACACTGGCTTCCATTATCGTCCCTCCACTATGTCAGCCAGAAACATTTCGGCCCTTGGTACTACAGAAGTTGGACAGCACTGTTTTAGACTATGACTTATTGGATAAACATATATTTTGTAAATATACAGTAGGCATATCCCATTCAGACCCCAATATGGGAAAATGGAGTTGTAAGTTAGCACTTGTCATTAATGAAATAACCCTCAACTAGCAATGTTTTGAAGCACATGGCTCATTGCCCATGGCTCGATAAGGATGTTAGTGCAAAAAATAAATTTTTTGTCTAATAATATAAAACACAATTATAAGCAAATTTCCAATATGAATCTAAATCTATCTATGTAAGTGCTATTGAAAACAGCTTTTGTTTAGTTGTTACATTTTATACAAAGTTGCAAAAGCCAGTACCCTCCAGCAAGACAGATCTGTCAATCTGGTGGCTTGTGTTACATTGTTTCAATTTTGTTGAATTTTTATTAAAACCCATTCACATTTTTTAATTCATTCCCCGTAATATTTTTCTTTAGCCCCATCAGGCAGGAGACTTGTCAAATCTGATCTAGAAGTCCACATCCTCAGTGTCCACCCTAACTGAATAATTAAAAAACACCAAATCTGCAGAGCTTTGTCTCCATCTAGAGGCAAAATTTGAGTAAACTTATTGCCTTTCACTTCATATTGTACAAAAGAATATTACGATTCAGTTACTGGTGGTGGGGCAGCGTGCAAAAAAAAACAGGTACAAGCCACCATGTTTTTGCACTTTGTTCCATGCCCTGCCATTCAGCTCAGGTTTTTGCAACTCCAGAAAAATCACATCCCTCAGTGCTCTAGCACTTGCATCTGAAGTTATTGTGTCAACTAACAATTGGTGCAAACATACAGTATGTAATAAGTGTACAGCACAGCACATGGATCCACATTAAAAATAACTTGAATTATAAAACCTTGCTTAGATTTTATTATTATGTGTGAACTTAGAGTGCTGTAAATTGTAGCACTACCATTATTTATATATCAGAATGCACAAAACATGGTAGTTTGTTCCCATTTTTTTTAAATTTGCACCCGGCCTTGAACCTATGCCCTTGGCTGGTTGGTATAGGATGAGCAGACTTTTTCCCCCAGTTCTCCCCTTATTTTGTATTCAATATACTGAATGCCATCAACTAGAAGTGATACGCCAGGGTAAGAAATGAGGAATACCTACTATAGTAGAAGTTTGGAATGCAAGCCAGACATACCCCCAAAATCCAAAATGTTGCATAACTCCCATGTAGGATTGCACCTGGCCAGTATTTTACCGGCCTGTCTGGTAAAAATATGGGTTGATCCCAATGTTATTAATAGGGGAAAAAGCTAAATATATAGGAAGGCCAGTATTTTTCTCCACAAAAGGTGGCAACCCTACTCCCATGGCATACTCTTTAATTTCAAACTGGCATCATTATGTAGAACACCATGAAGAATATACCATTTATAGATTCTTTAATATAAAGAAATGTATTTTCTATGCTCATTGTAAATGATATGAAGCATTGATCTTAATGCTATTAGGTTATTCTGATACTGAACATACTTAAAATTGGATTATGAAAACATTCCTGAACACATAAATGTAGTGTGATATACAGTGCCTGCAACTCTACTGACACAAATGGTGATTTGCAGTAAAGATGCAGCAGGTCGCAATTCCACTTAACTACAGCTATTACTTGTAGGGATGCATCGAATCCACGAATCCTTCTGCCTGGCCGAACCGAATACAAATCCTAATTTGCATATGCAAATTAGGGACAGGGAGGGAAATCACATGACTTTTTGGCACAAAACAAGGAAGTAAAAAATGTTTTCGCCTTCCCAAACTTAGTTTGCATATGCAAATTAGGTTTAGGATTCGGTTCGGTATTCGGCCGAATCTTTTGGGAAGGATTCGGGGGTTCGGCCGAATCCAAAATAGTGGATTCGGTGCATCCCTAATTACTTGATTGGGCTGTCTCTTTTGAATTTCCTTATGCATGAACCATGCAACATTAGTTGTATTACTAGGATAGGCACTATTAAGGAGTAAACCTTCATTAGCTGGTTTCTCATTTGTGTAGACAGATTAAAAATACAAGTTCAGTATCTCTGCTTGTTTCTGTTCTCCTCAACCAGCTGACTCCAGGCTGATATTGTGGGTTGCACCCCTTCCTGCTTAATCTTTTTTTACTATTTACAAATCTGCTCAAAATGACTTGCTTCTCCAGAGTAGGAGATACAACTTTTCTGTCACTCCTGTCAGTTTTACAGCATCTCAATGAAAATTCCTAAGCATATGATTACATATGGGGTTGCTACAGAGACCTGCAATGTTTAGTGGTATAGTTTCCATTAATGTCTCAGTGTCAAACTAAGGGTAATCAGAAGAGGCACCTGCCTAGGGAGCAACACTAGGGGGCACTGGCTTCACTCTCCCCCTTCACAGTCACCTGGGCACCTGGTTGGCTCTGCCTGGCGCTGCTCAAGTTCTATTTTGAGCTTAAAAATTTGCCCATAATGTAAGAACCACATGCAGCCCTAAAAGGAGAAGTCAACCCCCTTCGGCATTAAAATACCTCCCCCCTCCCGTGTTGCCCCCCTCCCTCCTCCCTGCGGCCTTCCTCGCCCCCAAGCAAATACCCCTAAATTGATACTTAGCCCGCCTGTCCACAAAGTTCACAGGCGCCATCTTCTCCCGTCCAGGTCTTCTTCCTTGATCCATTGGTTTCTTCTGGCGCATGCACAGTAGGAGGCATTTGCTTGTTCAGCTCTGCGCACTTTGTGACTTTTGGCACATGCGCAGTAGTGCTGAACCGGCAAATGTCTCCTACTGCGCATGCATAAAAAGACACTGATGGATCCAGGAAGAAGACTGCACGGGAGAAGATGGCATCTGTGAACTCTGTGGACAGGACCTGTGCCGATGGCTACGTAGCAACTTAGGGGCATTTGCCCAGGGGGTGGTAAGCCAGGGGAGGAGGAGGGGGGCAACACAGGGAGAGGGGGAGGGATTTTAGCTTTGATTGTGTTGACTTCTCCTTTAAGATCTCTCACACTTTCTTACAGGGTCTCTCTCTCTCTCATCTTCTCTCCATCATATATGCATCCATAGGCATGGATGCATATGAAGCAGGAACAGATGGTCAATACACCATTCCCTGCCCAAATAATACCTGCAGTTCAACCACCTATTCATTTATATCATTTTTGTTAAATATGTTGGAGTTATGTAAATATATGTTATTAATAATAATAATAATAATAATAATAATAGACATCCAAGTTTAAAGTTAAAATTAGGAGCCCTCGTAGTTTTCCCATGTCATTAATGTAAGATTATGGATACTCTTGCAGAATAAAAAATGGCTGATGATAAATGCAAGCAGTTTTTTAATTTACAGTATTGATACACTTATTATATTTGATTCAAATACATACTAAACAAACAGGCTTTATGTGCTTACATAATATTTTGTTTAAATGTGATCTTTAAATGCCTCTTTCCCCTATTTGGTAGTTGATAATTACCTCTTTGTACAGAAAAGGAAAATGTTTTTCATTGTATATTTACTCTGATCATTAAATGTTCTACTGCTTGCTACTGTTTGGATGATATCCCTTTATGGCACAGAGAAAAAAAATCATGCTGTAATAAACACTTAAAATCAATTCACAGCTAAATAATGACTGTTAAGACTATTATACATACACAAAGGGTGCTTTGAAATAAACCAGTAAATTCTTAATCCCAACAAAAAGCTAATTTCAAGATATTATATTTGTGAAGCACTCATTCCAGCTGTAGTAGAAAACTTTCTAGAACACTGAAATAAATTGTATTATCTTATTTCTTTCATATCAGATTTCTTTCTTATTCATTTTCTGATGTAATAATAGTGAGCACAGACAGGAGAAGGAAAGCTGCTGAGGCAGTTTATTGCCAGTACATTAGCCACAATAGAATGCTTTACCATACTTGAGTAAACAGTTCTAGAAGCTCTCTCTGTTAGTTTAGGATAGCAGCTGCTATATTAGCTTGGTGTGACATAACTTCCTGCCTGAGTCTCTCCTTGCTCACTCTGGATTCAGATTATAGCAGGAAAGGGAGGAAAGAAGGGAGAGAGGAGGGAAAGAGGAGCGAACAGTACATGCTCAAGCCTGTTTCTGGGACATTTAATCTAAAAGAAGGAACTAAGTCCATGTGTACACAATAGAAAGAAAGAAATGAGGTGCTTCTCTTGACAGTATTACTTGGAGGGTTTACAGGTGGATTAACTGATAAAGCTCACTTAGTATTGACCTTTCTTTCTCCTTTAAAGGGTGAAAAGTACAGATGTAGTACTGCATACTTTCAGGGCCGGATTTATATAGCGGGTTCCCCTAGGCCCACAACCATTCGATGGCCTCATACTCTGCTTTTTATTCGCAAATTTTCATCATCAAGACCGGAGCAATGGGGATTGGCGCATCAGAAATGTACAAAACTATTGTATCTCCTACGGATCCCCAGTGTCTCTGTACCAATGTGGGTGTGGCTAGGCAGCATGCCGCCCCCTAAAATCCTGCCTCCCTAGGCCCGGGCCTAGGTGGCCTTTCCACAAATCTGGGCCTGCATACTTTAAGCAGTTTTGAAATGTTAAATATTTTAAAAGCTAATTCAAAAACAATCTATACCTGGTGGATTCAGTATACAATAAAAATCCATGAATGACCAGAAAAGCAATTCCAAGGCCATCTTTTGTTACCTGTGTGGGAAAATAAAGCAAAATGACATAATAATCATAATGTGCCACATGACTCTGTAAAGCTTTTATATTATAAAGAATAATGTAACCCCTGTTGTAAAAAATTATGATACTATAACTCATGTTGGCTTTTATTAGGCTCTGCAAATTCAAATATATTTAGAATTTACAAACAGGTGTACATTATTACCTATATATAAAAAAAAAAAATACTGTTTTTTGGGTATCCTTTATGTGTTCAAACATAGTCAGACAACTAACTTTTCTTGGACCATCCTCTCATACTTGAAGACAGTTACTCTTAGTTAAAGGGCTGTTCTCCTTTCAATGAGTTCAGTTGTATATAAGATATTTAAGCAGAAATAAAGACTTTTTGAAAATTGATATTGAAGTTTAAAGTAGGAATGCACCGAATCCACTATTTTGTTTTCAGCCGAACCCCCGAATCCATCGCAAAAGATTTGTCCGAATAATGAACCGAACCCGAAACCTAATTTGCATGTGCAAATAAAAGCCACAAATAAAGTGGGCAGCAAAAAAATGTTTTAATTCCTTGTTTTGTAACGAAAAGTAACATGATTTTAAGGATTCAGATTCGGTTCAGCCAGGCACAAGGATTTGGCTGAATCTTGCTGAAAATGGCCGAATCCTGGCCGAATGCCGAAGCGAATCCTGGATTTGGTGCATCCCTAGTTTAAAGTTTCATGGGAGGGGGGTCGTCGACTGTGCATACCCTTTAGTGCATGTGGTGTATTATAGACCTTCGCCTCACAACTTAAGCGGGAGGGAAGCTCTGAGGATGAAGGGGTGGGAGCAGTATTCAAGGACTGAATTGAGCACACCAGATGGTGTATGTGTGCCGTTAACCACTTCAAGCTACATAGCTCAACCGGGAGGGAGGCTCTGTGGGTGAAGGGGTGGTTGGTTACTGGAGCCTTGCGGATTAGAATTCATCCTAGTACTGATTTGATGAACCAAGAGGCTCTTTTTGTGGGTCAGACGTGATATAGCCAATGCAGCGGAATTGCATTGGGGGATTTGATACCTTGGTTGTAGTTTGCGATTTTGATTGTAAAACTATAAGGAGCGAGGCGCTTTTGTTGGTTATCCACCTTCTTCGTAGTAACCGAATATTGCCTCCCATCACCCTTTCATTATCCATACACAGACCCAATATATTCCTCCCACCACCATTGCTAGCCGAGGTCATCTCGCATAAACCTTTTGAGATATCTCAATCTCCCTGTTCCTTACCCTATTTTAATTGGTTTCATGGACTAATTGTTTTTATATTTATGAATTAAAAGTTAAATTTGATATATTATCAGATTTTAGGATGGGGAGGTGCAATTATAAGGGTTAGTCTTTTTCCTTCCTTTTCCATTTATCATATCACTAACCTTGCACACCATCCTACTGCTTTTACAATATGATGGTTGGTGCTCCCTAAACCTATATACTTTTTCTAATGTTTCCAGATAACAGATCTCTGCATTTCTGAACTGTTCAGAACACATTTTTTTAAATTATGTGTATGAGACTTTTTATTCAGTTCTTCTTATTAAACACATAGCCCAAATCGTAATTCTTTTGGCTCCCTCTGCGCCTTTAGTTACTTTGTATGCACAGCAGCAGATGGTGTATTGCAGAATTCCTGGAATCATGTGTTTGCTGCAACACTCATATATTACTTTCAAGAGTAAAATGAAAACATATTTAGTGGATCAACATTGTGTAGACAGAAACATCTTGCATTTTACTTGGTAAATGTCAAATGTTATTTGTTCTCGCCTGCCTCCCACTGACTATTGTGACTGATTGTGACTTACAAATCCGGAGCACAGACTGGTTTCTTTTTGCGATATATAGTATATAAATTGATTTTTTTTGCAAAAACACATATATTCAATGTTCTGTTTTTGTTCCAAGATTTGTGAAGATGTGTTAAATGGTATTACTTTTTACTTTTAATACTTGTGCCACAAGACTAGCCATAAACCGAATAGATCAAATTTATGTTTACACTTATCTTTTGTGCTCTGTTTCTACCTGATGTTTTTAAGATTTGCAGATTCTCCAGCTTTGTGAAAATAAGAATTGTCTCTGTGATGCCTCTGTGAATGATAATGTAATGATTTAATGATCCTAGTGTTGCAGAAAGCTCCATTCTAGTTTATAACTGGATCTTATGTGTACGATTCCCTTAAAGGACAAGGAAAGTCTAAAATAGAATAATGCTAGAAATGCTGTATTTTGTATACTAAATTTAAACATGAACTTACTACACCACAAGCCTAATCAAACAAATGATTTATGCTTTCAAAGTTGGGCATAGGGGACTGTCATCTTGTAACTTTGTTAAACATCTTTGCAAGACCAAGACTGCACACATGCTCAGTGTAATTCTGGGCTGCTTAGGTATCATCGTAAATTATCAAAACAGCACAAGTCAAATAATATCTGTCAGAAGCCGATACAGTAAGGCTGATTAATAATCAGAATATGCAGATTGCACTGGGTCCTGTGTTGTCATGTAATCTAATGTGGATTTTATAGCTTTTGTTTTGTTTAATACAAACTTTCTCCAACTCTGCAAAACCTGTGGCTGCAGCAAAATAATCCTCCAAATAGAATCCCAGTGTAACTGTTTAAATCTGGCTCCATGGTCTTTGTCCCTGCAGCTGGAGTTGGAAACAGTAAAGGGGATGTAAAGGCAGAAATAAAATCCAATACAAATCTCAACACAGTCGTCAAATGCAAGCTGCTGGAGTTATGCATGGCTGGGAAGTAAGGTGTGGGCTCCCCTTGCTGTTCATAAGTATGATTGTTTCCCTACCCAGCATTTAGGTACCAACTGCAGTAAATGAAGGGAGAATTTCACTGAATATAGTCAGGTTCCTTATAAAAATGGCACACATTTAAGTATATTGTAGATAAATTGTAGATAGAGAGAGATTTCTTTTTCATTAAAGAAAGTAAAAATGGGATTTAATTTTTTTGCCTTTCCTTGTCTTTTAATACAATTGGTCATGGAGCTCTCAGAAGGTGAGAAAAGCTACGTACTGTGCCATTGTCCATATTAAAATATTTTCCCCATATGCGGTATATTACCTATTGTCCAGCATGCTCAGGACCTGGGATTTGCTGGATAAAAGATCTTTCATTAGTTTGGATCATACCTTTAGGGGCAGATTTTTCAAAGGTATAATTTTGAAGTTATGTGAATTTTGTTAAACACTAATAAATCTGAAAGTATTAAAAGCTCGAAATGGTGGAATATTTACGTGAAAATTTGAACGTCTAACGCTTGGTCGAATAGGAATGACCCAAAAAGTCTAATAGAATGCAAATTCTGTGAAAAACTCCCTGAATGTCAGGAAGGCTATTAACTAGTGATGGGCAAATTTGTCCTGAAATGGGATTTTTGACACTGGCAACAATTCACTGGCATCAAAAATGGATGTCAGCACCAAAATGGTTTCCAGTGACAAGTGCACACGGTAAATTTTTTTTGGGAAATTCGCAAATTTATTTGCCAGAAATGTGGAAATTCAGCGCAAATTTGTGGCTTGTGAATAAATTCGCCCATCACTACTATTAACATCTTCACGCAGTTCAACAGACTTCTGTCATTGACTTCTACATAAATTTGGTATTAGAACTGTTTCCGTAGTCAGGGTGTGATAAATCTCACATTCAAATTTACTGTACATTAAAGTTGCTGGTTTTAAATCCAAAATTGCGAGTTTTGACCCCCCCAAAGAATTTTAAAATTTGAATATACCATTCGAACCTTAATAAATCTGCCCACAAGTCAACTATAAAATCATGTAAACATTAAATAAATAGGCTGGTTTTGCTTCCAATAAGGATTAAATATATCTTAGATATATCTTAGATTGGATCAAGTACAAGATACTGTGGATCTGATACAGTGTACCTGTAGTTAGTTGTAATTTTCTATTACTACTTTCTATTAATTACCAAATACCAAATACTTATCTAGGTAAACTCTAGGTAGCCATTTATATGGCTATCTCTCATAGACTTCATTTTAATCAAATAATTAAAAATTATGTTTCTCCATAACAATAAAACTGTACTTTGTACATAATCTTAACTAAAAAAGAAACAATCCTTACTGGAAGCAAAGCAATTCTGTTGGCTTTATTAAGGGGACGATTTACGAAATTCACGTGAATAGATCGAAGTTTGATCGAATTCGATCGAATAACGATCTCACGAATGTTTCGTGAAATCGTAAAGTGATTTTGGCCTCTTCAATCATCGAATATCGAATAGATCAAATGATCGGATATTTGATAATTCGATCATTCAATGATCGAAGGAATAACATTCGACTGCCTACTTCGCCAGATTGAATCTACCGAATTGCAATAGAAGCCTATGGGAAGCTTCCCATAGGCTTTAGAGACTAAGTCCTGCTCGAATACTATTTGTATGATCGAAGCGTTCGATCGTTCGAATCGTGCTCATTTTTCGGACGCTCGAATGAAATTTTACGATGTTTTCGTGAAATCGAACGATCAGTATCCGATCGTAGGGATAGACAGATAGATAACATTTAAATATGAAGTGACATGTTTCACTAGAATAGAGAAATGTTCTTTAAAATGTGCACCAGTTCACTAGAATAAACCAGACGCCACAATTTTTTCCCCTGCAGGAATTTTTCTCTACAGATAGCAGAGGAAAATATTCCAGAGGAATAGGTAAACTTTAATATTAACATAAGAAAATAACAAATACTTTGGAAAAGACATACAAATTGCTCTACCACTGTAAACTAGAATTGTACTATAGAAAGCAATAGGATGAACATTGTGAGTGGTTCCTACACAGAAATACCAAAATAATAACTAATTTACTAATACATGTGCAGAGCCATATACACAGAAAAGCCAAATTTTTCCCCAGAATTTAATCAAAGTAGCATATGCTGCATATGCTTGTGCACAATTTGTCAGTTCATAAATCACGCAAAAGTCATCCTTTTTGAAATCTAGTGTCTTAAAGTATTTATCAACTGTTTCATTTTAGTGGTTTTAGAGGTTTTTGAAACCACTTTCTCTAAAACCACAAATCCCATGGAATTTATTAATAGATCAGAATTTAAAAAGCACAAATGAAAACAAGCACTGAATCATCCCAAAAAAATTCTGAATATTTCTAGAACCACTAAAAAAGGAATTCAAAAACCATTCAAAAACAGAATGAGAAAACATCTAAAAGGTCCAATAAGAGCATCACAAATCCCACTGACTTCTATAGGCCCTCAACAACTTTTATAGTGAATGTTTGTATTATAGTTTTCTATGGTTTTTATACTTAATCAAGCTCAGTTTTTTTTTAGAGTTTTTAAGAAATATAGAAAAAGAAAGATATTTGAATGTTAGTAAATAGGCCCCTTTGTGTAAGTTCAGGGAGTCCTGAAAGTACATGTATGGAATCTGCTATCGAGAAACCCGTTATCCGTAGAGCTCTGAATTACATAAAGGACATCTCCCACTTTATCCAAATAAGTCAAATTAAAAAAAAAAAAATTCTGTAAAAATAAAACAGTACCTTGAACTTAACCCAAACTAAGATATAATTAATCCTTTTGGAGGCAAAACCAATCTATTGGGTTTATTTAATGTTTACCTGATTTCCTTGTAAACTACAGAAACATCCATTATTACAGAAAGATCCATTATCCAGAAAGACCCAGGTCCCAAGCATTCAGGATAACAGGCCACATACCTGTAATACCTACTTAATGAGAATTCAATTGTAAATTAAAGAAAAACCCTACCCTCTACCCTATATAGACCCCCCCCACCCTCCACATCCCCAGCCTAGCTACTACCCCGGGCAAATCCTTTTTAAGATTGCCATCTTCCGACTCTTCAGTAATCTTCGGAATGAGATCAGTGCTTTGACAATTTTTGTGACTTTCAGTGCATACGCAGTTGCTACGAAGCGAAAGGGTTGCTCTAACTGCACATGCGCCGATACACTACTCTCATTCTGAAGATTACCAAAAGAGAAGAATATAGCTGCCGTGAACACTGCTGGACAGAATCTGCACCAAGGGGTAAGGGGTCTATGTAGGGTAGGGTTTAATTACTTTAGGGTTGAATTCTCCTTTAAGTTAGGTGAAAAGTTTTGGCCATACACTTAATACTTTACACTATACATAGAACTGTACACAATTTATCAAGAAAAGCTGAATCATTGGCTCTTGATACAAGCTACCAGAAGTGTATATAGACACAAATTTGCATGCAAATGTACAACTGTGTCCATAAATGTCTGATGCAGTACATATCTTAACTGCTGTAGGAATTAGTCTGTGTTTTAGTGTTGGACTTATAAAGCTGTTAATAGAAAACTGTTTGGTTTTGTACCAAATATGTCATAAAACTCTTTTTCAAGAAACACAAACAACAGAAAGAAAACAAACTACCTTTCTTCACAAACAGCAACACTTCTTTTCCCATTAGTTTGTAAACATTTTTTTATTCATCCACACAACCCAAGATTTATTTACCATTTAAAAGTCCAATATGTTACATAATTGAAACCCATTCTATAATTTATGAAATAAGAACCATTTTTGTTTCACAAAATGGGAAACTCGGGTACAAAGTAATAAAATATATTAAATATATTAAATAATATAGTATTTTGTTCTTTAGAATTATGAAAACTATTTATTCACCACTTGTTTACCCATAATTTTATTGCTCTGTGGTCTTTATTTATAAAGATACTTTAATTTAACACCCAAAAAGTGTAAAATTAGATGCCTATTAATAAATCTGATGCTTTAGTACTAACAACAAGTTTCCCCTTTGCTTAAATTCAAGCGAAAATGCTCTATTTAAAAAACTGTGCATGACTGAGTTATTTTGGAATTTATATAGTGAATAAAGTACCCCCTCTTGTAAATTATAAGGATATTATAAGTTGCCGAGGAGTTTCATTACCATATAAAAACACGAGGCCGAGGTAACTTCTAATATCCTCATATTTTGCAACTGGGGGTACTTTATTTATTATAATACACAAGTTTTGGTCAGTCATGTGACAGAAATGACATCAGAACTCACCGTTTATAAGGATATAATTTACAAGATATTCACAGCTTTTGTGTATTATACAAATATAATACACTTTATGGGTGCTGGTGAAGTCCATTGAAATATATGGCAAGAAGGTGCCACAAGTTTAACCTTCACAGATACAGATATCAGGGTAGTTAGTATTGCAAATGTATCTTATGCAGTTTTACTAGCTATCCCTGTTTCTATACTGTATTATATTATGTGTATTTGTTCTCATCTTTTTATAAAGTTTTATCCATATAAACCCAAGTTCATACTTTTGACAAAAATGCAATATCTAGTAACATGGCCAAAATGTGCTGTGGTCTACTGAGCTGAAAGTGAGATGAATCTGAACTTTCCTTAACAACCTTTCCATAGCTGTGACATAGCTGCCCTTCCTCTTCGTGTAAGTAACCTTTTGGAGCATGCACACCACAGACAGTCCTCTGATGCAATTTTGTTGCTATATATCAAACATATATTTTATTTCTTCTATAACCCTAACTGCATTCCTGTGGATCCCAAGAAGCATCACTTGCTTCCACATTATTATACTATAACTATTGTCTGAAAGACCCATGTGTATCATAAAGTTATGTGAAGCATTGTGTAAACTCCTGCCACTATATAACTAAATGATGATGACACAGCATGGCCTCCTGCCTACCCTATGTATATCCTTGCCTACCCTTTGACTGGACATTAACTCCAGGAAGCTCAAATGTGAACTGGTCAGAGCAAGTGGCTAAGGACAGAGTAGCGTTTGAGATTGTGCTCCTGAAAAATAAAAGCCTCTTGTCTGTCAGTGTAGAGGAAGAGGGAGGCCCATAGTAAAATTTTAGCTTCAGGGTAT
>CM044442.1:53404805-53417649 GCA_024363595.1 Xenopus borealis | reverse complement strand
TGAATCTGTTAATAAAGCAGTTATACCCTCCTCAGTCTCGGCTACCAAAACATAACACCCCCCTGATGGAGGACCTGCGTAAACCCAATAGGCTGGTTTTGCTTCCAATAAGAATTAATTTATAGCTTTGTTTGGATAAAGAACAAGGTACTGTTTTCTTATGAGAGATGATCTTTAAATAAGTTCTGGATAACAGGTTTCTGGATAATGGTTCCTATTTTTGTACAGATGAAGCCACTTTGGATTGTGCGTTTGACACAGAATAACTTAACTCATCTATCCCATTTATCCCACTAAGCACAGAATATTATGTCACAGCATCCCATCCAATTAGAGTTCACTATTGAAAACAATGGTGCTTTGGTATGCTAATGAAAAGGTTAAATGCATTAAATGAGTTAAGATAACTTTAGATAACACAGTTTCTTCAATTAGCCCTGTGTCACGACGCATTTAAATCACAAATCCAAGTGGCTGCATCTGTATATCAATGTTTGATTCAAACTTAACACTAAAAATAATACCTATTTTATAACATGCATTGGGGTCTCTGTTTTTTTTCTACGTGATATTTTATTATAGATGTAACCCAGACACCTTTCCGACAACAGCTGTACTATTTATAATACCTGTAGCTGTGATGTACATTTTTTCAGTTGTAGTGATGGACGAATTTGTCCCGAAATTCGCGAAATGGGCAAAAAAATTGCAAACTGACAGCATCAAAAAGAGTTGCCGGGGTCAACGTTGATGCCCATCAAAGTAAATTGGAGCCTGCTAATCATCACTGGCTTCCAAATTGTCACCGGCGCTGATTCCATCATAGGCATCAAACACGTTTGACGCCAGCATCGAAAACATTTTTCGTATGCGAATTTACGTGGCAAATTCAAAAATGTATTCGCTAGCAGCAAAACATGGAAATTTGCTGCAAATTTGAGCCTGGCGAATAAATTCACTTTAACTTTTTTTTTTTTTTGTACTCTGGGGAGTGACATATACTTGCTCTTTCAGTGAATACTGTTTGTCGCCCCTGTCCCTCCCTTTTATTTGCTCAAATTTTCATCATCGGCATGGAGCAATGGGAATTGGCACACAGGTAATTTAAGTTTCTGAACCAATGTGGGTGTGGTTGGGCAGCATGCCGCCCCCTAAAATCCTGCCACCCTAGGCCCGGGCCTAGGTGGCCTCTCCACAAATCCGGGCCTGAGTGAATCCGTGAACACTGGTATCGTACTGACTTCTGCAACAAAACTCCCCTGAGACACCACTGTTTGTTTCTTATAATGTCACTTTAGTTATTTCACTTTCAATTTTTTTTTTATTTCATTAAAAAAAAAATTTTCTTTAAGACATCATAATCTTGATTTTATTTGTAAGCCTTGTGCCTATATCACAGATCTAGATATTTACCAGCTGACAGATAACTTTGGCTAGTCACAAAATAGCTCTCACGCTGAAAAATGCAGAGGAATAATACAAGGCATTGAGGAAATCACATTAACATTGCTGGTGTAATTGACATTAGGCAGGCCCCTGGTTATTTAATTTAGCGTAACATGTCAGCAGCAGTATCATGCCAGTGACAGTCTCTGTGGGAGGAGATAGTATTGGGTGCATTTCTCCCAGCCTTCGTTTCCTTGCAATAGGAGATGTGTGAAGTCGGGTGTAAGTGCGGCCACAGGACTGTTATTAGCTTGCTTTCACTCTCTCATCTGCTAGAAGAAGAAAAAGAACCGCAATTGGAGAAGGAGTTATCATTGTCAAAACACAAAAAAAAAAAACATGACTGAGCCCAGCAGTAGGAAAGAGGGATTTAAAAAATGCCGGAGTGCCACTTTCAGTATTGATGGCTTTAGCTTTACAATAGGTAAGAACTTTTTGTATTGTTTTGTAAATATTCCTTTTCCGTGGCTAGTCTGGATTTTGACACTTAAGTGCCTAGTATTTGTTCACCTTTTGATATTGTGTCATTTACAGCATGGGTAGATAGTGGCATTTTAATAAATCATTGAGTTCAGCTGATACTTGTTTATGGGGTGAGCTGGATATTTGGAAGTGGTTAAAGTTTGGTAGCAAATGACTAGGTATTTCCAGTTATTTGAAAGTCACGCCGCTATGACACTCTGGTTTCATTAATTACATTCTTGTCTTCCACTGTTATCTGAGTGTAAATTACACAGCCAGAGAGATTTCGGAGGGGCTTGTTCTCAAGACTATTCCTATGTTGTTACTGAGACCTGATTTTTATAATTTCATCCGTGCTCGTTGCGGTTTTTACAGAGTGATAACGTTGGTACGATTAATTTACTTCTTTTCTGCTCCTGATGTCTTATCATTGAGATCAGGATTGTTTATCTTGGGGGATTCCACTTTCTTGATTATTATAAGATCCCTCTTCCAGCATCTCTCACCAGTCGAGATGAAGAGAAGGCATTGGAATGTTGTTAAACTAAAGTTCACATCTTTTTTTGGGGTATACTTGTTGTTCAACATCTATACAGTGGATATGCACGGTAGATAAATAACAGGAGGGACCCAGAGTCTATTACTAATTTATATATATACAGCTGCCTGTAGCTCTGAGCATTAAAATAGATTTCTCTTTTTCCGAATAGGATGTTTTGGATAATTAATACACAATGCAGCATGGAAAATTGGTTGCTGATCAAACCTCTCCAATGTGATTTTACTTCTAATCTTGCTCTTTCATGGTATAAATCCTTTGTCAGACTTTCAGCTAATGGCTTCATGTGTCTGTAGCCACTCACTCCATTCTTAGCCTGTTCCACTGATCTCTGTAACAATATGAGTTAAGGTATTGTGATTTCACTTTACAAGTGTTACTCAAAAAATCACACAATCCCTTCTCTGTTGGATTAATCTGTGCTTTGTATGCTTCATCCACTTTACTTGGCTGCTGTGCTATGTGACAGGTGAAAGATAAAACAGACCTGTAAATTAAATGTTGTTTTTAAACAAGATGATGCAAAGCTGCTACTGCACTTATTATTTTTTTAATGTTAAGTAGAGTAGTGACAGCTGCTATGGCTTGGGTAGAACACTAAAGCCAAATGTTTTATATTTGTGTGTGAATACTGTATAATGTACATTTATATTATGTATGTTCAGTACATTCAAAAAGTGATATATGATTATATAATATTGAATCACATGTAATGCTTTCAGGCATGGCACTGGTAACCTTGGGGAGCCAGCGGGGTTCATTTGGCCTGTGTGCAGGTGTGTCTGCTGTGTCCCTTATTGTTACACTGCTGGAAACGCTCATTAGTATGAATTCTGTAATGACAAGCTATGGGAGGCATCTGTTAGCAAAGGTAATAAAGGGCAACAATCATAACTAAAATCATTTACTAAGTAAATACACTATGGGGCAAATTTACTATTATTCCCCAAAAAATATTAGTTTTTCCTCGATATTCGATTAGGATTCGATTTTCGAATGCTAATCTAATAGTTTTAGGCTACCCTTTTATTCGATCCACGATCATTCGACGATCGAATAATGATAGAATAACGATTGTTCGATCATTCGAATGAATTATTCGATCATTCGAATGATTTGTACGATTAGAACGATCGAAGACTTCGATCATACGAATCCTATTCGATCAGGACTTAGCCTCAGAAGCCTATGGGAGGGTTCCCATAGGCTTCTATTACTATTCGATAGGTTAAATCTGGCGAAGTAGGCAGTCGAATAAATTTTAAATACTTCGCTGATCGAATATTTGATCATTCGAATCTATTCGATCATTCGATTGTTCACTATTCGATGATCGAATAAGCCAAATTTGCATATTTGACAAATCTAATTAATCCTATGATTGTTATTCGATCGAATTTGATCGAACTTCGATCTATTCACGTGAATTTAGTAAATCGGCCCCTATGTGAAAGTTCAAGAAATCCACTTATTGTTTGTATGTATATGTAAATGATCTGCTCACTATACATTCTGCAAAATCTCCCCTATCTCCACTGCAGTTCTAGCTGAGGCAGGCATCTTGGATTTCACTGACTCCTCCTACCTATATCTTCTCAGCCAACTGAAGCTCTGAAATCTCAGACATGCTCAGTTGAAATTCCTTGCTTGCCTAATAAACCTTCTAAGTTATTTTGAAATCTGCCATGTTCTAGAAGTTGCTGTGTGCCCTTCATTTGCATAATGACATAACTAGCAGGGGATAAGACGGGGAAATCTCGTGATATATCTAGCGTTTACTAAAGCTAGGCATTCTGGGTAGAATACTCAGGACTTTGCATTTTATAGTCACTGTTATAGTCACTGTATGGACTCCTCGGTGAAAGAAGTAACGGATTTTTTAAAAACCTGCAGTTTCTTTCAAAAAACTATATATGTAGTTTGAACGTGTTTAGGTTGTACTGGTCAGACTGGTTTATGTATTTGATTTTGGCTTTGATAGGGGCCCTTTAACTACCACTATCAAGAGAAATCTACTATTCTGCTAAAAAAAAAATGGTTAATAAATATCCCACTAGTGAATTATGGAAATTTGGGGGTAAAATCTGACAAAGACATGAAAAGATCCTGAAGTTACTGCTTACCAAATCATCCTGTATTTTAAAAACCTTTTTAATACTTTTAACAGGTCTTGGCGTCACATATTTCTATTAATCTGTTCACGCTCTTAAAGGCTGTTTACCTATGGGCAACATTGTAAGTGAAGCCTCCAGATAAATCTGCATATATCCTGTGGTGTAAGTGATCTTTTGAATTTTTTTTAATTTTATTTCACCACATTGTAATAGTCAGCTCTGTGATACAGCTCATTTACTCCTTATTTTTATGTTTGCTAATTTACAGCATATCTCACAAAGCAGTGGTAAATTCAGCATCTTTGACGTAGCAGCAGATAATCACCTCTCAGTAAACTGTATAGGTAAAAGGCAGTGACTTATCTCCCATCAAAATATTCATTAGAATTGTCTACTAGAAACCCATCTATAGGAGAAACAGCAGCCGACACAGTGTTTGGGTGGGCATCTAGCATGTGCTTTGTGGTTTACACTAAGCTAAAAGTCACAGCCTCAAAACTCTAACCAATAGTTTTATACTGTATATGTTAAACAGAACCGTTCTATTAATCAATGTCGTGTGGTTTTGTACGACTACAGAATTTTTGCAACATGTGCCATATTTGCAGGTTGGTCTTGGACAGTTCAGAATACTGAGCAGAATTTTTATGCTTCGCTGCCTGCCTTGTGAACTTTTGCTGGTATCCTGACCATGTCTCCTATTTAACCCTTTGGCTACCACGATCTGGACTTTTGGCCATGTGCTTCCTCCTTGCTCAGGACTTCTCCTGCTGGGAGCCGTTAGGCCCCCTGACATTATACTCGGCCCATGGACTCCTCTGAGGAAGCTACGCCAGATGTCAGAAGAGCCCTCAGCTGGCTGGCATCGTGCATGGAAGAGTAAGAGACTCAGCAAGTTTTCATTGGCCAAGTACTTGATATGCTTATTTCTCATATGCCCCCCACTCCTCCGGCCATGGGAAATCCTCCTGCCATTGATACTCCTTTGCTAGCAATTTCACCGGCTCATGAGCCACACATCTCTCCTCCTCCTCTTCGCTACAATGGGGACCCGCAAGCCTGCAGAGGGTTTGTTACTCGGTGTCTTATTCAATTTTAATTTCAACCCTCACAATACACTTCTGAGTGGGCGAAAGTTGGTTATGTGATTGTTTGGAGGGTAAACCGCTTGAGTGGGCAAACACCTCTGTGGGAGACGAATTCCCCATTAATCTTTGATGTTAAACAGTTCCTTCAGGCTTTACAAACTATCTTTGATGCACCGGTTGCCTCATCTCGGCTTCTGCAAATCCGTCAGGGAAGTTTCAGTGCCAGTGAGTATGCTATTGACTTTAATGGTAGAGACTTCTTGAAATGAAGAGGCATACAAGGCTGTGTTTTACCAAGGCTTGTGTACTCGACTTAAAAATGACCTAGTATCCAGGGAACTTCCAGCACTGTTGGAAGTTTGGAGCTAGCGTAGGTTGAAATTTCTTACTCAAATCCTCCAACATCCTCTTCTGCCTGCCTCTTCCCAGCAACCTCCTGTCTCCTCTCTGGAGGAACATATGCAAATTAGGAAAAGCATGTCTCTCTGAGCAGGAAAAACTCCGGAGACGGTCTGTGTTTGTACTGTGGTGGTCAAGCTCATTTTGCCATGTCCTGTCCTTGTCCTCTCCTCCCCAAAGTAAGCATGGGGTGTCATTTATAGGCGGCATCACACCAAAACTCCAAGAGAAATCACACCAGTTTCGCCTTTTTTTACAGATTTGTCTGGCCACCAAGACTATCCAAGTCTCTGCATTCCTTGACTCCAGAACTGCAGGAAATTTCATGGATGTGGCTTTTGCCAATCAAGCGGGTATTCCCCTCTATTCCATGTCTTCTCCCTTGCGGGTCTTTGCCATTGAAGACAGACCCTTAATGTCAGACATTATCTCCATGACAATGTGGGAATTACCCTTGCAGATTGGGACTTTGCACAATGATAAATTGACATTTATAATTATTTCTTGTCCCTTCTCCCCTGTGGTGTTGGGATTACCATGTTTGGGACTGCACAATCCCTCCATAGATTGGTCCACCAATCAGATTTCTCGGTAGAGTTTATTCGTCCCTCTACCTCTCCGGCAGGGGCTGGCTTTTTCTTCATGGAGAAGGACGGTGGTCTGAGTCCCTGTATTGATTACAGTGGACTTAATAAAATTATGGTTAAAAACCAATATCCATTGCATCTAATCACTGAATTATTTGACCAATTGAAAGGGGCTAAGATTTTTACTAAGTTGAATCCACACGGGGCATCCGCATACGTGAAGGGGACAAATTGAAGATTGCATTAAACAACGGGATGGGCACTATGAATACCTAGTGATGCTCTTTGGCCTTTCAATACACCCGCCGTCTTCAAGGATTTTGTGAGCAATATCTTCTGAGACGGACTTGGAAAATCAGTAGTTGTATATTTACATGACCTTCTAATTTTTTCAAAAGTCTTATAAAGTCATTGCTCTCAAGTGAAAGAAGAACTTTCTCGCTTAAGGGAAAGCTCCCTCTCTGCCAAGCTGGAGAAGTGTATCTTTGAGGCGTCTAAGTTTCTTTTCTTGCTTATGTCATTTCCCTTGAGGGATTCGAGATGGACCCTGCCAAGGTTTCTGCAATACAGAGCTGGCCTCTACCCTTGAGCACCAAGGCCCTACAGAGGTTCATGGGGTTTGCAAAGCCAATTTATTAAAGGTTTTTCTTCTGTATTGCCCCCATCCTTGCTCTCGTCTGTAAAGGTGGTAAACCCAATTCCTGGCCTCCTTCTGCTCTGGAAGCCTTTCAACTTCTGAAGGATGCCTTCACTTCTGTCTTCAGTTCTCCATCACCTTGATCCCCCAACTACCTTTCTTCATTGAAGTTGATGCTTCCGAAGTTGGAGCAGGAGCTATAATTTCCCAAAGATGCACTGCAGATTGGAAAGTACACCCTTGTGCATTCTTCTCCAAGAAGTTTTTCTCCTGAGGAGCAGAATTATGATGTTGAGGACCGTGAACTCTTGCTGGTAAAATTAGCTATTGAAGAGTGGCATCACCTTCTACAGGGAGCTTCAATCCCAGTCGTATTTATACTGACCATAAAAACCTAGAATTTAATACCAGACCAGCCTATTATCACTCCCACCAGAATTATTGCTTCACTTTTTCCTCCGTTTGCCAAACAAATCCTACCTGGTCAATCCTCTGCTCCTACTGATACACCCACTGGGATGACCTTCATTCTTTCAGAGCTTCGCCTGCCCATCTTGCAACAGACCCATTTTTCTAAGCAGGCTGGACATCCTGGTCCAGAAAAGGCTCTACAGCTTTTGCGATGCCTAGTCTGGTGACTGACAATCCGCAAAGATGTCAGATTTTGTTGCCGCTTGTACTATTTGTGCCACTTCCAAGGCTAGCCATTCTCATCCCAGCAGTTTGTTACAGCCTCTACCCATTCCCTCTTGTCCATGTACTTGCCTAGCGATGGACTTTATTGTAGAGCTACCATCCTCAAAAGGGAACACCGTGATCTGGGTAGTTATTGGCCACTTCAGCAACATGGCAGACTTCATCCCTCTGTTAAAACTTCCCCCTGCATGGAACTGTCCCAGCTATTCAATTTATTTTCGACTACATAGTTTCCTGGCGGGGAGAGTTTCTGACAGAGATTCTCTCCAGTTCCTTATTAAGTGGAAGGGTTTTGGTCCAGAAGAATGCTCTTGGGAGAAACACTCTGATGTACATGAACCGCAATGGTAAGGGAATTCTACAATCAATTTCCCCAGAAACCAAGGCTTGGTGGTCCAGTGGCCCTCCATGGGGAGGGGTACTGTCCAAGCGCCGGTTAGTGCATCCATCCACTCCGGCACGGAATCCAAAATGGCAGCACCCGTAGCTACCACATGGGTAGAACATCACTGAAGCCGAATTCAAAATAAAAAGACCCCCAGGACACAGGTCTGATGCCAGAGTATAGGTTCTCTTCCTTAAATGCACTTGGGTGCTGTTATTTCTATATTGACTGATTATCTGGACTTGACCCTTGCTTTGATCTGGACTTTGACCCTTCGCTGCCTGCCTTATCAACTTTTGCTGGTATCCTGACCACATCTCCTGTTTAACCCTTTGGCTACCACGATCTGGACTTTTGGCCCTGTGGTTCCTCCTTGGTCTGGAATTTTCCCACTGGGAGCCGTTGGGCCCCCTGACATTGTTAAACTAAAGTATCTTGAATTCACAATGTTACTCTGCTTTAAATCAGTATCATATAAGGTACAAATGTAGGCAGAATTAATCTGTTTTTCATAAGGTTTACATAAGCAAAAGGTTTTAGGGAAACCTAGCTGTCCCCACTAACTGTAAATGGGTCAGTGCTTCAGACTAGTTTATGTGCAAATCAAAGGGAAGCAGCAATCGGCATGACCAGATGCATGGAATTAAAATGGTCAAAACTGTGTTGCCAATTTAACACCATACTAGATTAGGATTCAATTACTTAACCATTCTAAACATTGTTCTTAACACACCTGGCTCAAGTACAGAAGGCAGAACTCACATAGTACTAAATGCCTATCTTGAGCAGGCATTAATGAAGGTCTCCAAATGTTCTTGCAGGTGCTTTTTCTTGTGCCTAAAAAGAGACAGACATGTAACAGTCCTTCAGATGGACACCCATTTACTTTAGTACTAATAAAGTGTTACCCACAAATCAACTGCATGCTGATAATATATTCAGGAAAATAAATCCAAAAACCATATGTTGGGTATGTATGTGCCCCCCAGAAAGATTATTAAAATATGTACAAATGTAAGCAGCATTAAACAGGCTTAGCGGTGAAGTGAAAACACATTTTAAGGGAAGAGGTTAAATTACTAGAACAAGGATGTTTTATTCTGAAGCTATTTACTTAGTAGAGTTACTGGCTGCTATAGAGTGAATGGTGTTCCTGGCCAATGTCCCTGAGAGACACTTCCCTAAGCTCTGAGCTTTCTTGAAAATCGGACTACAAGCAAGTCATAGTACTATAAATGTGAGCAATGTTTTCATTCACATTTATCCTGAAAGTATACTCCTGAATATAAGAACAAATTGTTTTTTGGAACATATCCAGCAAGCCTTTATAGTTCATATTCCCTGTCCACAGTCACATCTTGTCATACTCCAATATACAACATGGGTTTCATAAACCTGTACCGTATGTAGTACACAAAAAAATAAAAATCAAGTTCACAAGGAGCTGTATGGAAAAAATATAAGATGAATCAATAAGTACTTGCAGTTTTGTACCTCAATACCTTGTACAATTGTAAGCCCTCTTGAATTTTTCTGGGAGTCAGATGGATTTATTCATGATGTAGAACTTTGATGGGGCATAACAGAGTGTGACAGTTCCAAGATGTCCTCTCTGCATTTTCATTGAATAAACTCAATGTTTTGCCAATGTAAAGTTGTAAATTGTTGTAATGAATGTGTATGTTGAAGATTAGCATGGTCTGGCTACTGAGAGAGATCATAACAACAGAATTCAAGACAAAAATTAATCAAGTTCTATTCAAATTGGCAAACCAATCATTTACAATATTAGGAAATTCATATGTATAACTATTGCTATAGACCTCTATTCCATAGCCCCATATCATCAATGAATTAGGAACTGGTCAAATGGAAGACCTCTGTCTTGGCTGGGCCCAATAGCAGCAGTTAAATGAGTCTGTGAGCCTACATAATTTGCTTAATTTACCTATTACCTATAACTATTATAAATAAATAAATGGATCAATAATCATGGGGGGGGGGGGTTGAAACAAATCGACACCTACAGTTTAATAGGCATTTCTCATCTTTTAGAGTAAAGTTGCTCTGAGTGATCTTCAGAACTCTTTTGCCTTTACTTCTTTCCAATTTTGATGTTGGGAAAATAAAGGGAAAAGGGTGATTTCTTCTAGCTAAGCTTTTGTTTTTCAGGGTTCTGTTTGTGTAATGCAAACCTTACTGATGATGATAATACTTTATAGCTCTTTAGACAGGCATATTCAGAAATATATTTCTAATATCATAGTTCAAACAAATAACTTTTTTTACAATTAACAAGTAAGTAAGGATAGATAGAACTTTCTTGTTGCATTTAAGACCCCCCAAAAAATATGGCCCATATGAGGAATTTCAGATGAGATACATTACTATGCCCACAGTATCTGTGGTTTGATTAATATCCTTAAAGGCCTGGAGGCATACCTTTTCGATGGCTTTATTACTTGAGAAACCATACCACTGTGTGAAAATGTACGCAGACCATGCCTGTTTTAACCTATCCATGGAGACAACTGCCATTTGATATTTTTTTGTACTGTTTAACCTCCAGTTTGAACTACCACCTTGATTAACAGCAGTAAATGGTACAGTGATCCACACTATTAAAGGTATCAGTTAATGGCTTAGAGACCCATTACATTAATTGTCTCCATGATAAAAGACAATGTAGGGAAGGCAAGGAAGGGAAGCAAATTCCAGAAGTTATGCAAACATTTCATATACTGTAAGAATTAGGATAGCAGTAACGTGTTCATGTAATAAAGGAGAATGTTGCAACTGTTACAGACAAGAGAATCTAAGCAACCTGTCAGCATTTTAAATGTTTGTGTTGGGATGTGTGCACACAACACAAAAAGGTTTGGTGCACACATATTGTACTCAACACCCATTTATTTCTCTGAGTACACACTATCTTTTAAAGTGCACACATGGTTTTAAAAAGTGTACACAAATCATAATTTGGCATACACAGCAAGTGTAACATTGCCTCTTGAGTAGCAGGTGGCCCAGGGTCTGAAGGAGGTCTTGCTACTGAATTATGTTGAAGGCCATGACCCTATAAAATAAAAATTTAGCAATTATTAGTTAAGCCTTGTTTATAACTCCCTAAGTGGTGAACAAAAGTGATAAGTAATATATGCTTTAATGGGAGTTTCAGTGAGTTGCCCTTCACCAGGCTATGCTGAGACATTGGGATCTCTCTTTCTCTGTCTCTCTGTCTCTCTGTCTCTCTGTCTCTCACTCAAAAGTGTAGAATATATTTAAATTTGCCTAAAACCAGATCCACTTTGACTTTAGCTATGAATGGAAAAGACAAAGTATTATCAGAGATTAGCAACATTGCCCTGCAATATTGGGGTGGCTCAGTGTCAGACTGGCCCAAAAGTATACCAGGAAAATTCCCGGTGGGCCCTCGTGCTGCTAATTTGGCCAAGTTCATGGCCATTCCCTATTATAAATAGATGTCATAATAGATTATAGTATGTAAAGAAAATACACTAGGAGAATAGAGGTTGAATGAGTAGAGGAATAATAATAGTACTGAGAGTGGGCCCCTGGTCTAAGATTTTTTTGGTGGGCCCCTAGTATAAGGTGGGTCCCTGATGTCCCAGTCCGACACTGGGGTGGCTCATGGGCAATATTAATTATTTTCCTTTAAAAGTTTCAGTAAACTACAATATAAAGTAGCTAGTCCACAATAATACACAATATAAGATATATATTTATGTTTCTTTGTGCCTAAAGCGTAAGAATCAAATTCAGGTTCCTAAGACAAGAGACCACAGGGGCTTGCCCATATAATCAAGCAATCTTGATAGATAAGCTTATGGGTTTTTAGGAGAAAAACTCATTGGAAATGATGGAATATGGCAATTTGATTCTCCTCCAGAAAGTGTATAAATCTGCTACGCTACAGTATTTTTTTTTTAAACATGGAATAGGCATTCTCAAACTGAATGTGGTAAGGGAAATGTTTCTATGTGTTTTTACTAATTAAAGTGGCATTTTTACTCCTAATGTGCTGCATCCGGCTTCTCGGTGAACTCTTGCATATATTGTGCTAGCTTGACATAATAAAAAAGGGGGAAACATCTTTGCAGGTTCACTTGTGAACACTGGTTCAACTTTAATGCACCATCTGGAGTAGCCCATATATGCTACACATATTTGACACTTGTGAGGAAATTATTAACTTTTTAATTAATAAAATAGAATGCATGGATACATTATCTTGGCTCTAAAATAGGTGGAAAAAGTAGGGTGTCAAATGATACAGTCAAAGGGGCTAATTCAAAATTAACCAAGGCAGAAATGCAAGAAAACTAATGGGTGTAAGAGTAATCACAAATAATTCTCTATTAAAGTCTTGGCACACTAGTATGAAAATGGCGATACTGCGATGTTAAGTCAATGTGCAAAGAATGGACACATTTGCACACTACCCAGGAGA
>CM044442.1:53382829-53396435 GCA_024363595.1 Xenopus borealis | reverse complement strand
GACATGGACTAGGGGTAGGCAGAAGTCAGGTACCTGCCCTGCGCCCCCTCTCCATTGCGCTCAAGGCAGTTGCCTCTTCTGCCTACCCCTAGTTCCGGCCCTGGGGGGGCCTGACACCCTCTGGTTACGCTACTGGCAGGGACCGAACTAAGGATAGGCAGAAAAGGCATGTTCCTAGGGCGAAACAGAGGGGGGAGCTAGCCATATACCTCCTCTGTCTTCCTATCCTTAGATCAGGCCCTGGAGAAGGGAAATGTAGATCCTGAAATACGCACACTGGTGCCTATGTGACTTGGCCTGGCGCTGAAACTGAGAAACACAGGTTATTTGCATATGGAATTTGTTCAAACAAGTCAGCTTGGTGCATTTATGTAAATTATAGATAATTTGTTCAAAGGCCCATTAAGATAACAGGTGAAGAAATTATATCTTCTCTGCTGCTAATCAACATTTACATGAAAGAGAAATAGATTTTACAGGAAATAACTTTGTGGATTCCAACTTCATGAATGGCTTATTTTGTACAGTATGTGAAGAAACATTCTTGCACATGCTAAAAGTTTATGGAATCCCTTTTTTACAGCATTTGATCACAGTCAGAAGATGGTTTATTAGATTACTTTATCAGGTATTTTTCTACTTTTAGTTAGTCATGAACAGCTTTAAAAAATAAGGGAATCCTCTGTGGCTCCTGGGCCATGCCTCCTGCTGGCATATGGTGCGGTGTTAACGTAATAAAGGCATTTTTTTGTGGTAAAGAAGCCAGAGAATGCTGGCTATCGTGTACAAGGCAGAAGTCTTTGAATTTACCATGCCGGTTATTAATGCAATTAATTTTACCTTTGTACTTGAGTCGTTTTGATCTGACGCTATACAACTTTATTCATTATTAATGACTATACCCAAGAAACTGAGCAACATTCACATCTTTACATTGGGCTGCTTTTCTTTACCTCCCTTTTGTTTCTCAGTGGACTTCCATGTATCCAAACAGTGTGTGTCCTGAACATTGTTAAATTTGTTTAGAGGGATTTTCTTTCATGTCTGAGCCTACCAGTTCCCTGACCACTGCTTGTCTAGCATCATGATCTTTGTCATCCATGTTTTCATTTCTGAGCTTATGCTTTGACCCGTTGTTGGATATCATTCTGCTTGAATTTTGTTGCACTTGTTGTTTTGTAAGGCTTTTGATTCCAATGTGTTTATACTTGTGTTGGTATTTCACCTTCTTTAGAAATCATTGCAGTTTGAGCCTGTGCTAATAAAAAACTTAAAGAAAAAAACAACAAACTGGCTCCCATTTTAGAATATGAATTACATATTTAGTTGATACTTCCAATAGCAAAAGCCTACTCTCTCCACTGTCAAAATTATCATGATTGTTATTAGTATTATGATTTATTTTGTATTTCTAAATTATACTGTTTACATTATACATTGCAAATAATTTTTTTTTAGCTGTAATATTGGTGTGGAGGCAATTATCCATTCATTGTGCCTGATTCTGAGCATTCAGAGCATTGGTGAGGTAATTAAAAAAACTTGTATATGAGACACTTATGTATTTAGTTTAGATTGCATTATATAAATGCACTTGGTACGTTCTGATTTGCATTTTCTTTACAGTTGGTATCGCTTTTAGCATTTATATTGTTACTGCGTTACGAAAACAATTTGCTGTCTGTTACTCAACTAACAGCATGGAACACAGTCTTAATAAAGTCCTTATATTTGTGATACGGGATATTGTCACTTTTTGATTAAATAATTCTGTTTTTTTGTAGACAAGGGAAGAAGAGATTTGTACAGCACACAGCTTTTTTTTTTGTTTTGTTTTCCTACATGTGGACCTGCAACTCCAATATTTTAAGCATATGTCCGGCTTGACTTGTTAGACTGGTAAACTCTTTTGAAAGAAACAATTCACAACAAAAATGACTATAGAATCAATTACTGTATATAGGACAAGGCTGCAGGATCACTAAAACTGCCAAATTTAATATTAAAACAGGTTATTTGTGCAGGTATGGGACCTATTATCCAGAATGCTCGGGATCTGGGGTTTGCCGAATAACCGATCTTTCTATAATTTGGATCTTCATACCTTAAATCTGCTAGAAAATAATGTAAACATTAAATAAACCCAATAGGCTGGTTTTGCTTCCAATAAGGATTAGTTATATCTTAGTTTGTATCAAGTACAAGCTACTGTTTTATTATTACAGAGAAAAAGGAAATAATTTTAAAAAATTTGGATTATTTCATTATAATGGAGTCTAAGGGAGACAGCCATTCTGTAATTCGGAGCTTTCTGAATAACAAGTTTCCAGATAAGGGATCCAATACTTGTAATACTTTGCCAGACTCATGTAAAATCCATGTCCATAGTGTGAACAAGGACTTTATTGTACTTGATTTTCAGGCTGTTGTGCTACGTGAATAGACAACACGATTAAACTATATTGGATTATTATGTAGTGTTTCTAATGCTTTCTTGTTTCTATAGGAACAATAATTGCTTTGCATAGGGTCAAAAATATTTTCAAGAGAGAAGCCTTCATTGGTCTTGCTGACTGATGAGAAGGACCCCCTATGGATACAAAGGAACATAGGGTATAAAATTGATTTACAGACAACTATTCTACATATTTTGGTTATTACTTGAACCATTTTGTAGATTTGAGCATTTTTCATTGAAAAATTATGCTGCCACAAACCAGAAGCCATTTTTCCTCCTGAAGTACTGTTTGTTTTTGAAAACTTCAATCACTGGGATGCCACAGCTTAGTCAACCACCTATTTAGTGTAATCACTTGCCTGATGCCCCAGGCACAGTAGTGCAGCTTTCTGCTTACAGGAGCACCTGGGATATCTGTGATTGCAAGCAACCCCAAATATTCCATATTCACTATTTTAGTATAAGGTTGAAACAATTGCAGTTTAATGTTGTGTATGACATTGTCATGTGAACTGTTGTCACTGATTGCTATGACCGTAATCTTTTGTGTGTGTGTGTATGTATGTATATATATATATATATATATATATATATATATATATATATATATATATATATATATATATATATATATAATTTATTTTCTGGTCTGTTCAGTGTATTGACCATATAAACCTATTAAATTGTACACAACCAGAACAGCAACATTTTCATAAGGGTAATGAACTAACTTAAAGGGGTAATTCACCTTTAAATTAACTGTTAGTATGATATAGATAATGCAATATTTTGAGACAATTTGCAACTGATTTAAATTTTCTATGTGTGTTTCCAGTTATTATTGAAATTTTGTTATTCTATGAACAGCAAACAGTATCTCTCGCAGGACCCATAGAACATATACATCATATACAGGGCAGCAAGAATTGCATAATCATTATTGGGGGTAGGAAATGGGAAAGGGTTGGCAAAGGGAGAAAGGAGAGGGGTAGAATCGGTAAATGAGAAGAAGAGGGGGGGGGGAAGAGGTACGTATAGTTGTTTGTATCTAAAATAGGAGATGCCTTCATTAGTGTAGAGACTTATACCATTCAGTATCTTTGAATTCTAGCCATCTCCACCAAGTTGTCGTGACTATTACACTTTTTACTTTGTAAATGTGGACAATACACACCCACACGCACACACACACTCGCACCCACACCCAGGTAGTCCTAGACCATTTGGTAAGGCTTTTGCAGTTTAATTGCTGGGTGTGACTGCATCTAGAACTGCATTAGAATTTTAGTATAAGATTGCCAATCTATCCTAAACAAAGTCCTAGATCTGTATTTGTGGTTTTTGAGTTATTTAGATTTATATTCAGCATCTCTCTTGAAGTTTCAGCAATCTGGTTGCTAGGGTCCAAACTACCCTAGCAGCCATGCACTGTTTTGAATAAGAGACAGAAATATGAATAAGGGAGGGCCTAAATAAAAAGGTTGAGTAATAAAAAGCAGCAATAATAACAACACATTTGTAGCCTTACAGGCATTTTTTAGATGGGGTCAGTGACCCTCATTTGAAAGATGGAAATTTTTAAAAGAAAAAGGCAAATCATTCTAAAACTACAGAATAACAAATAAAAAGGAGTGTCAATTGAACTTTGTTGCTTAGAATTGGCCATTCTATAAAATACTAAAAGTTAACTGAAAGGTGAACCACCTTTCTAAGTACCTTAAGTACCATTTTTACTATCATATGTTTTACCTCTGGGGCAATAATCTATCACTCATGTAGGAGAAGACAATAATTCTTATACAAAGGACTTCTACCACTCAGGATTTAAAAGGAACAAATCCTACATTAAGTGGACTTATATGGAGGACACTTTGCAATTTAGTCTTCCCTCTAATAGTTATTTGGCAAAGCTCCCTATGCCTTTATTACCTACTTCATCTTTATGGTAACCATGCCACCACCAACATTATAAAAAGGAAATGCATAAAGAGTTCCATGTCCTCAAAAGTCCTTTCTTGAAGTGCTGAAAACACAATTATGTTTACATGGTATTTGTTTGCTTAAACTCTTGCCTAGGGGTTAGCATCTGGTATCTTTCCTTCTCGCGGCTGTATAAAGACAATGAATAACAACTCAAAATCCAAATAAGCTGTCTTGTCTGTGTCAGGTTTTAGAAATGAAGAAATGGTAGGTGGGGTTTGGACTGTTTATTTCAAACTTTTTCAAATATACATACAAAGATGTAGATGCCACAGGAGAAAGTATAAACATGTTATTGAATGCTCTGTAATATGGTCTGCTGGATATGAAAAATAAACAATTTATGTATTCTGCCTACTTTTACAGTATATCTTTACCAACATTTCCCCTTCTTAAATGAAGAGGGTAAGAAAAGGTGTAAGACATTGACTTTACTTTAATGAAAAATAAATCTATCTCCAATATACTTTAATTAAAAAATGTGTACTGTTTTTATAAGAAACCTGACTGTATGCAGTGAAATTCTCCCTTCGTTTAGTGCTGTGGATAGGAATTGTCAGACAGTCCCTAACTTCTGGCAGGGAAACAATCATACTTCTGAACAGCAGGGGGAGCCCCTGCCTTACTTACCAGCCATGCAGAACTCAAGCAGCTTTGTTTTTTGATCATTTATGACGATCCCTAAGAAGCCCAGACCACACTGAGCATGTGCGTGTAGTCTAGTCACAAAGATTTATAACAAAGTTACAAGATGACAGCCCCCTGTGGCCAACTTTGAAAGCATAAATAATTTGTTTGATTAGGCTTGTGGTGCAGTAAGTTCATGTTTATGTTTAGCATACAAAATGCAGCATTTCTAGCCTTATTTTATATTAGACTTTCCTTGCCCTTTAAGGCATATATTTAATCAAGTAAATAGAGACTCTTCATTCCACCTAAACCACACCAATACTTCCCCCAAAGATGCCCCATTTTTGATACCAGTATAGAATAGAGTTTGTTGCTGTACGACATTGGTTGTTTTGGTGGAGGGATGCAGTGATGTGGGAAACAGAGGCATCTTCAGTGCCGGTACCTTTTAGTGAAGTTTTCCTTAAATGGGGAATTGGTAAAAGTTTTGTGGCTGTTCAAATCACTAAATCAATGATTCAGAAGTAAAAGGAGCTAGGGAACAACACTTGCAAAATGTTCTTGGGGTGCCAAATGAGTAACTGGCCATTTGGTAGCCCCTATGTGGGTTGTCAACCTACATTGAGGCTCAGCAGGACATCTGGTTTTTATGCAACCAAAACTTACCCCCCCCCCAAGCCAGGAATTAAAAAATAAGCACCTGCTTTGAGACCACTGGGAGCAACATCCTAGAGATTCCATTAATAGCAGACATTTGGGCTGCGTGATCATCTGCGGCGGGAGAGAGGAAGTCTTGAGGGAAGGCCTTAGGATGTTGTCCGTAAACAGCCATAAAAGGAGATCTGCCAGTGGAAGTGTGACATGCATTATTATGAGCAAATTCTGCCCATGGGAGGAGATCAGACCAATCACCTTGACGGAGGTAAACATGTTTCCTTAGGAATTGTTCTAGCGATTGATTCACTCGCTCTGCAGCTCCATTTGTTTGAGGATGATAGGCAGAAGAGAACTGAAGAGTAATGCCTAGATCCTTGCATAAGGAATGCCAGAACCTATCTGTAAATTGAGAACCGCTGTCCGAGACTCCACCGGTAAACCATGCAGTCAGAAAATAAATTGGTTGAATAGCTGGGACAGTTTCACCACAGGTATAAGTTTTCGCAGAGGGAGGAAGTGTGCCATCTTGCTGAAGTAGTCAATAACTACCCAGATCAATGTGTTCCCTTTTGAGGGTGGTAGCTCTACAATAAAGTCCATGCTAGATGAGACCATGGACAAGAGGGAATGGGTAGAAGCTGTAACAGACCACTGGGACAAGAATGGCTAGCCTTGGAAGTGGAACAAATAGGACAGGCAGCAACAAAGTCTTTGACTCAAACATAATCGATTTCCATTAAATAAATATTTGAAGACTGATTTTTCCACATTTATTGTTAAATCACTTTTGATCAGGTTATCACTAAATGTTTATGTATATTGGAAATTTTATATCTTTAAAAGAGAGCATACAAGGGAACACTCCCATACATCAAGGTTGGTGTTTATGAATACAAAGGAGGATTGTAAACTACTGAGAGTTGTCTGTCCTTTGAAGTTCAGCGCAAATTTCTTTAGTAATTTTAGAACAGCCTTTGAGAGAGCTGGGACACTTACTCATTATGTGCATAATTGTGCACCAGCATGGCTGCTGGGAGGGGGCACCTGGAGTGATGGCAAAGTGCATAGTGAAGGCCTGGACTCCGTGTATAATACTTTTGGATGATTTAAATTTTGTCTCTAATTTTATTTTTTTTTACTTCTTAAAATGCATATATTATGGACTACTGTTTTCTCAGAAGTTGTATCAATACCTTTAATAACTTTCCGGCATGCAGCATGGACCTAACCTTTCTTACAATGTTAACAATATACACTATATTATTTTTTAAAGAGCCATAGGGATTTCTAAACATTTATTGCTAAGCAACGCCAAGCTTTGTTGCCAAGAGGAAGAAAGAGCATATGGTTTCCTAGCAACATTCTCAAGTTCTGAAACTGCATTTTAATGTTTAAAATCTTGTGTCAAGGATTAGTATATTTTATCTGGGAACAATACACACAGTAATTTCAATACACTTGGACATTCATCTAAAAATGTACTGAAGAAAACGGTTTAGTCTAACAGGAGAACCTAATTTCTTACAGCCCATTCTACCCTTATTACCTTGCTATTCCATGCATTTGTTTTGTTTGTATAGTGATATAATATAGGAAAAATGAGGTCATAAGTTATAGGCTGAGTTGATAACTCCTCATATAAACCTTGAATTTAATTTATTTTAAATATTTTAATATACTGTATGCTCAAAGCCAGCAACATGGATTGGCAGTGTGATCTGCCATTAAGCAAGGAAGCATAATGCTGCTTAGAGTAGTATTCATTTAGGTCAGGGGAGACAATGATTTAGGATTTTCAAAGGCAAATGGTGGTTACAGAGAGGGTTTAACTGGTAAAACATGCATAGGTCTAGGGATATATATATATATATATGTAACTGTGTATATAAGTACAAACACCTTAGATATAATTTTTTTTTGTTCGGTTTCATATTTTGGTCAATGCATGGGAAGGCAAAGAACAATAACTATGCATCATGAATTATATATAGTCTGGTACTATATGTTCACTGCTAAAAAATATTTTCAGTTTTTCAGTTGAATAAAAACTTCTAATTCTGGTAAAAGCTTCACTTTAAATACACTCCACATTAAATGTAATCCAAGCATGAATGCAATCTCTGTTCAGATGCAGCTTAAAAACAGGTGCGGAAGAAAACAAAGAACACTACAACAAACAGAGTAGCATCCCTGCTTGGGGACTTCTCACTTCCAGACTTTCCCTGAGATTATAATTATTTGCTTTGCAGTTGACCTTTTAAAAGGAGTAGCGGCTGAGCTCGAAATTCTTCCTAATTTTTTTCATTGAAAGTAGAAGTAACAGGGCAGGTGGAGAATTAATACTTGGAGCTTCACATATACAGTTCTGACAGGACATGTTTCCAAGCTATAAATATTAACTTTGAGCTTATAAGCTTTTAAAAATTTCACAGTTGGGAAAATGGTAACAGGGAGAGCACAAGTAAGAAATGGTAATGTGATATCACTCTCCCAACAGGCTAATATATTCTGTACATGTCGGTCGTTATCAGTGTCTTAATTGCACTTATAATGCACCTGCACATGTTTAAAGGGATATTGAACCCTATTTATATAGTTTATATATATTGCTGATAAATTGAATAATGTAAGTAATCTTTAAATGCTTCTGATAATATTGGATTTCCTGAAAGGACCTGTATTATTCCCACAATTTGATCTAGGCACATGGACCTAAAGAACACATGCTAGATTAGCCAAGCCATGTCTCAAGCAGTAACTCCCAGTGGGCATACTGATGCGAAAACCACAACAAAAATATATGAGAGGATCCAGCCTGCTAGTGAGCAGGTCTCTGGGCTGTCTGTGATTGAACAAGGAATTTCATTTAATTAATTAATGAATTCATTGATGTTTGTTCCTCAGTGACAGTCCAAGCTCAATCCAGAGTTTGTTTGTTGGTTGCTGTTACGATTTACATTTTACCTAGTTCTGTGTTGCTTTGGTTTGTTGCATTTTTTTAATTTGCCATATCTAGAAGTTTATTTTAGGGTTATTGGATACTAGTGCTATATTTACAAGAAACCTGGTCATTTGATACATGCAGAAAACACCATCATTTTTGCCCACTGCACATTGAGCCCATTACATTTGCACCCTGAGCCTATAGATGCAACTCTTTGTACTCCACCATACACGGTTGTATTTTAGTCCAGTGCCAGATGTCTGTGTCCATCGATGCATGAGCAATGTCTTCAGGTATGTCACAACCTGACACACCTGTGTGTAGCCTCAGTTCCGCCTGCCATCTGCACCAGATACCCCTACCTCTGCTGCCAGATTTTGTGAAAATATATCTGGCAGGAGGAGAAGAGGGTTTTTTTTGTGCAAAAAGTTTTATTCCAAGAACTGCCCCCCTAAAGCGGATGCCCTAAGCACCAGGCCTCAAGGACTTATATGGAAAATGTGTGTAAGAGTACCTGGTGGTCTTGTGGGGATGCATGCAGAACCCAGGTGCGTGAGTCCAGGCTTGGGGGCTTTGTTTCATTGGGCATGCAGGCACAGTGAAGTTGCAACATCATGACGTCATCACCAGTTGTGTGACCTTCAAATATTTAAAGGTGCCACAGACCGAACATCTTTGCCCATCATAGGTTCTGTTTGTTATAGTTCCAGGGTGTTATTTGTACGGAATCTTGTGTTTTACCTCGCCTTTACCTTGCCTGCTTCTGACACGTATTTGCTGCCTTTCCTGACCTTATTGCCTGTCCCTGACTATGATTCTTATTTGGTACTGCTCTGCTTTCATAGTATTGAGCTGACTAAGTTCTGCTTGATCCCCGTTCATCTGTTTTACACTCTGGTTTGCTTGCCTGCCCAGAATTTGAGACTTGGTTCTCTCATCAAGCGGCATCTGAGTAGTGGAGAGCTCCTCCCAAAGTGAAAGGTGGCTGTTAGAGGCAGAAGATTACCGGAATCTTGGCTCATATTCTGGGTTTTGGGAAACAGGGCATGACAATGTGGCTCTGCTATCATAGGCGCCAGAACTGGGGGGTGCAGCCCCCACAATATTGTCAATTTCTCTTTAAATTTGAACCCTGCCAAAACTTAAAATCAATAACCAATAACACCCTTTCTTTAGTTCAGAGAATGTCAGAGAAAGAAACTGCATAAGAGATGGATTTGTAAGTTATTTTAAACCCAAGACTAAGCAAGTCCAGTTGTTTTAGAATTACATATACTAGATATACCATATGTAGGGACCCATAAGTGTAATGGCCCTTATGGCTTCATTCCCTGCCAGTGCTTCCTTTGGGTTAAATCCCATGTAACATGTTATACCTCATTTGCATACCTGTTTCATTGGTTCTGATTAGTGGCCACTTCCTGCAGTGCTGTAATAAAGTGCTTTGCAGGGTGGGGCACTTCCTCTTTGACCTGCAGCATTCGAGCTGGGCAGTAGATCCACTGAACGTGGAGTCAATAAAGCCCCAGAAGTGTCAGGGTACAGGGACTCTATATAGAGAAAGTGAGGTTGTGAGGCTAGTAAGAAAGAGCAGCTCAAGCTCTAACTAGGAGTATAGAAGTAACTAGCTTTCCCCCAATCTTTGCTTTGCCTGTTGTGAAGCGACCACAGTAGTGACGAGGGAATTAGGCTATGGTGTACCCTAGTCCAAGTCTGCTGTGGGGGTCCAAGCCACATGAGGTACTGAAACCCTGGAAGATGATCACTCAACTAGTGTGGTGTCTGCTTAGGCTGTCTCAGCTACACCTGTGAATGTATTTGGAGATGTACTGTGACTACCTCCTGTGTGAGTATTATAACCCTGTGGCGCTTTATGCCTGAATGAAGCCTGTTCAACTGTTTTGCAAAGAACCCCTGGCATCCAACTCTATTTTTGTGCATTTTTGGCAGTAGGGATTTGTAGTTTAACAACCCATGCTCCACCCCTCAGCCAAAGGGGTTACACATGCCCTGAATGAATGAAAATCTTCATAGTCTTAAAACCAACAGGAGCTGCTAGATGGAAGGATTTAGAGTTTGTCACCATGAACTATGATCTACATCGGGCTCACCTGATCCTCCCTGCCTCTCCCCCTCCTTCAGCAGGATGACTTTCAGTGGTTCAGGTGCTCAGGGATTGGGTGGGCTGGAGGTTGAAGTGTGAACTTTGCTCCAGCCTATCCATTCCCATGCGTCTGCACCAAGACTTCTGGCAAAAAACAAACAGTATCTGCAGCTGTCCAGTTCAATTCAGTTAGTTGTGTTAATGCTGAGAACTGGGAATGTAGGGACATACTGGCACAGTAGTCTGTAGTTTTAGGCAAATAATGCAATATGTAGGGGAGCAATAATCATTCAGGATTGAGAAAGGGAAAAAAGTCAGATAGGAAGAGAGTGAAAGAAGGTGAGCAGAAGTTGTATAAAAAAATCAGAGAAGATGATTTATAAGAAAAGGACAAGGAAAAATGCAGGAGATAGAGGGGTTGAAGTTAAAGATTGTAATAATAAAATACCAGTGCTTTGTTGATGTTTTGTTCAGCATTAGGTACAATCTTACAGGAACAAACTATGATGTTGGTTGGGTTAGATAAGTTGGCAGGTTTGCCTAGGTTGTCAGAATACCTATTTGTGGTTTAAAAAAGCATAGGGGATAAAAACATTAGAGTGAATCAGGAAAGATAAAATTGAAAGCTGAGAAAGCAAAAGCAAATAAAATAAATATAAAAATAAAGATGAATAGCTTGCAAGATCAAATTGGGACAAGATTGGATAGAAAAAAAAGTCAAAAGCATAAACATTAAAGGTAGAAAGAGAAATGAAAAAGGCAGATAAAACTATAAAACTGTGGAGGAAGAAGTAGGAGAAGAAGGTTTGGTTACTGAGAACAGTAGAGCAGAAGAGATTGGGAGAAAACATACCGTAACTAGATAATACGAGTAAAATAAGGGGAGAATATTGAAAAGGGAAAATGTAAGAGAAAAAAAAAATTCTGGAATGTGAAGAAAAAGTGAGAAGTGCAGAAAATAACAAAAATGGCAAATGAATGAAAAATGACAAATGGAGGAAAGAAGATGATCACATACTGTATCATGGACATCTACAATATTTTGTGCTTGTGCTTGACTGCCCAGAACGGTTCCAGGTGGTGCCAGCGCTGGACTGAGGGGTGCTGGGGCACATCAGGGTGAGACCTTGGCTTGGGACTTGGTGGAACAGACGGGTAAGAATGTCAGCCTGCTAACCCTGCCTGGTAGATGCTCTGTTCACTGCATCCCCCATCAGAAGGTGATTGACATATGCAGTGCTCCAGTCTCAAGGTTGTCCAAGACCACTAGAGTGCTGGTCACAGATGCTGCAGCATTTGAAGGGGTGGTTCACATTTATGCTAACTTTTAGGCTTAGGCATCCAGGGATTGCGGGAAGTAATGAGTACCAGTATATGAGTTTCACCTTTTCAGAGACACTGAAGGGAATCTCAGTGACTCCATACTTTGAGATCTCCTCATCAAGGCCTGTTAAGTAGTGATGGGCGAATTTATTCGCCAGGGGCGAATTCACGGCAAATTCCCGCGATTCGCGAAACGCAAGCGAAAATTCGCCTGGCGAAAATTCGCTTTAAAAAACGAGTCACGCGCCGAAAACGTCGAAGTTGACGCGACGTGCGTCAAAAACATGCCGCAACTCGTTTCGCAAATTTTTTACCCAATTTCTGAATTTCGCTGGAAATTCATGAATTTTTCGGCGAAGCAAAACTGGGTAGATTCGCCCATCACTACTGTTAAGTATAAAGAGCACAAGCGAACCTGGATCTGGCAATCGCTCTAATCTAATAGTTTGGGTGGACGATCAACTGGGCAAAATCCTAGCGCCTTCCAACCCAGCTGATGGTTTTCTTGCTTCTGGAGCAGAGTGTTTTTGCCAAGGGAAAAACGCATCAGATTGAGAAGGCAAGTGTGAGGCCTAACACTATCATACACCAACCGTGAAGTCATTGGGTTCCATTGTATCCACCATAAAAGCAGTACCCTTCACTCAGATTCATCTTTTCCTCCTACAAATCGCCATTCTCCAGTGATGGAAAACAAGATCTCTAACAAATTTTCCTACTGTCCCAGGAGACCTCTGCCTCCTTCCGATGGTGGTCAGTGGCCAATCATGGGCCACTGTAATGGATGCCAGCCTCACTGGCTGTGTTGGGCAACCTGGCAGAGCAGAACAGCACAGGGCACCTGGACCCCAGAGGAGGCCCAGCTCCAATTAACCTATAAAGGAGATATACCCCTGTCCCTAAACCACTGGTCAACATCTGAGTTCAGTGTGACAATGCCTTGGCCATGGTGTACATCACCCTGCAGGGAGTAACTTATATTTTCACTCCTTGTCGCCCCCCCCCAACACCTACTTGGCATCTGCAGTTCTGGAGGCTCTCCACTGCCCTCTATTTGAATCTCTTTTGTTTGTTGATCTTAACTGGGTTTACCTGGAAAGTGGTTTTCTTCGTCATGGCCACTTCCTTGGCATGGAGCATCTCTGAATTAGGGACCCTCTCCTGCAATCCAGCCTTGCTCATGTTCTGTAAGTGCAAGTAGGTCCTGAGGACCAATCCCTCCTTCCTTCCCAAGGTGGTGTCCACCTTTGCCGGTAAAAGTGAAGGAAAGGCACCACTATGGACTGGACATGGTCCATATGCTTTAGACATACCTTAAGTGCACCAAGTCGATTTGACACTTTTCATAATTCAATCTGGCCCTAGAGCAGCTCAACTGGCCTCTAGTTAGTTGCATTTGTTAGACCATATGTAAAGCCTATGTGGTGAAGGGGAAGTCTCCCCCCTTTCTGCTTCAGCCCCGTTTTATATGTTTTGGGCTCCCTCTGCTGGTCACTTGCTGTAATAACGC
>CM044442.1:53329401-53348381 GCA_024363595.1 Xenopus borealis | reverse complement strand
GACGGGAACTAGGCGCCGGTGTGATGACCTCAGCGCGAAGTTGTGGTGAACGCTGACACTGTCCTTATTTTTTAAAATGGCAATTTTCTATTCATGATTACCCAATGGCACATGCTATTACAAAAGTGTATTATTATGAAAATGGTTTATTTACATGAAACAGGGTTTTACATATGAGTTGTTTTATGCAATATCTTTTTTATAGAGACCTACATTGTTGGGGGGTATAGTTTTCCTTTAAGAAGGTAGAAGTGTTGCTTCACCCACATGGTGATGCCTTACAACTTACACACCCTCCTACAGTACATAAGGGTTAAGGCATTTTGGGAACTGTAAATGAGACCTTCCTTTAGAGTTTTAGGTCCCAGCCTGTCCAACGGCTGTGCTGTTTTTGTGCAATATCAATATATGAGTAAGGCCACATCTAGACTATACCATACAGTTTTGGTCTCCAGCACTCAAGCAGAATATTATTGAATTGGAGAGGGGCCACAGAAGGGCAACTAAGCTGAAGTGTATGGAAATTCTGAGCTATGACCAAGTTAGGGTTGTTTACTCTGGAGAATAGTTGTGATATTATAACTATATATTCATACATAAGGGGATCATATAATAATGTACCCAATGTTTTATTTACCAGTGGGTCTTTCCAGCTGACACAGGGGCACCCATTCCGATTAGAATAAATATCTGGAAAGTGACAGTGACAGCTGCAACGTTCAGTTGTCCTGGCTGTAATTTGGTTGGATGACTTTTTAACAAGTGAGGGAATACAGGCTTATGGTAGATCAAAGTACAAGTTGATCCAGGGACTAGTTCGATTTCCATCTTCGAGTAAGGAAGGAATTTTTCCCCCTCTGAGGCAAAATGGAGAGGCTTCAGAAAGAGTATTTTGCCTTCCTCTGGATCAGGGTCGGACTGGCCTGGAGGGACACCCGTAAAAAACCCGGTGGGCCCCGACTCTTATGGGTCCCCGCTGGACCAGACTCCCTTTCCACATGGCCAAAAGTACTAAAAATAGTGTTTTTCTGCGCCGCTCATCACAGGGAAGCATTACAGGGAGGAGGAGTCACAGGGAGGAGGTGTCGAGGGGCCCTGGACAGCAGTTCTGTTGGGCCCCGGGGGCCCCCAGTCTGACCCTGCTCTGGATCAACTAGCAGGCAGATTGAACTTGATGGTCGTGGGTCTGTGTTGCTAAATAATATTCACACATTTTATGCCTACATTTAATAAATAAATTGTATTTAATAATTTAATTATTGAAATAAACCTATTTATTTTTCCATGTCTTTTTACCCTCTTGGCAACCAAATGCTAATACTCTTGTTGTGTTTTTTTTTACTTTTATGATCACTATACTTTGTTTTTCTTGCTTTTCCTTTTGCCATTTCTCTATATTCTTTCTTGATAATACTGTTAATACTCTTCCCCAGTGCCTCTGCTCCTACTAAATATACCTACGAATTCATGCAGCACTCTTCTAAATTTGATGACTGTAGAGTCTACATTCTGGAGGAGAATCTTAGCCAATGTATTTATTGATGAGTTAGACCTTCTTAGTAGATGCATTCTGTAAATACTTTACTGGGTTTTTATATGAAATGAACAGTTGCCAACATCTTCAATTTTACATGCATACAGTATGTATTCAGGACTAAATAATGTATTCCAAATGTTTTTTTTTTCTGATTATTGCAGTTAATACTGTGATAGTTGAATAGGATATATATTGAAATAAATACATAATTTAATGGCAAAAATATAAAAAAAAATTCTGAGAAGTGTAATAATGGATATTTTATTAACTAGATTGGCACTGAAGAATATTTTTACAATTGCCATATATTTTTTAAAGATATTGTCACTTTTTTTTCATAAGGTTACATATTTCATTCTACCTTCTTTGGGTAATCATATGGCATTCATAAAGCATGCTCCCGTAAACTTGCAGGGAAAGCCGTTGAAAATATTTGTCCGCTAATATTTGTTTGGAAAAGCAATGTAATTAGTGGGGCAAGGGGGCATGTTAAAAACAAGTTTTGGGATATTCAAAAAGTCATTGCTTCAATAGCCCCATGTGCCATTACCCTTTTTAACCCATTTTTTTGAAACCCTTGTATAGCAGAAATGTATTCATGACTAATATTTTCAGTGTTTTTAAAACGTGTGAAGATCAAAAAAAGATTACACGATAGACTGGTTATATTCTGTTTTTTTAGTTATGTTCATTAATCTTTGGGCAGCTGTCTTGTGATATAAGAGATTTCAAAACTTTTGGGGCACCCAACTTGAGACATCATAGTATCCAAGTAAATATGACAGATTTTTTTATCTTATTTTTTGACATACTGTGTTCTGTGCTATAAACCTAAGGTAAAGTATGAGGATATTTGTCCTTAATGTAGGTGACATCACATACACAGGGGAGTTCTTTATTGGTGGGTACTACTTAAATATTCCAGTTCAGCATACTCTACAGATGGCGTGTGTTTAATAAATGACATTCATAAAGCAAGTGGTGCTCCTCTCTGTGCCAATTTGCTCATTGGTCTCCATAACTTAATAAGGCCCCATTTTTCTTAGGACAATGATATCTACCAGGGTTATAACGTCACCCATTGTGCCTGTTAATATGAATAGCAATGCTTAACACAAAGAGGCACAAGAAAGCCCTTACACATTTCTCAAAGACATACAAGTTTTACCCATGTAAATTATCTTTCAGTACAATGTATCTTTCCTACTCTGTGTTTTAAACTCTGTGTTGATTGTACTTTGTAAGTCTGTGGCGAAAACAAAAGATATAAAATGCATATATGTTTGCTTTTATGTGTGTAATAATTAAACTTTTGATTAGGAGATATTAAAACCAGCAGAGTGTTTAATATAGAGATCGATAGGATTTTTTTTATGTTTGTACTGCCTTCATACTGATCACCCTAAAATATTATTTATGTGACATTTCAAGTTCAGAATCCAATTTCACATCAGATGCAAAGAATATATCTTGCCTGTGCCTGAAAAATACCTTTGCAATTACAGCAGTTCTGAGGCACTACTGAAGGACGATCATAATGGACTGCTGAAAGGTATGATGACAAAGTTTTATTGTACTCTTTAGAGCCAAAATGGAACTTTTCTTTGATAGCAGTGTACAGCAAAATGGATATGAAATAAACAAAGGTGGCATGAACAAATGCTGGAATATTGATCCATGCTAGGAGTTATTGTTAAAAAGAGTACAATAAACCACTTTCTGCAAAGAAAGCACTATATTTGTAGAGCAACATAAAACAATGCTTCTTGCAAATGAAACAATAAAAACTGAACTCATTAATCAAGGAGTAGTGTATAGCTTGGGGTTTTCTAGGTAGGCCTTTAACCCTGCATCCCTGAGACCCCAAGCAAAGTATATTTCTGAGCCTAGTTCTCAACCTTTCATGGTTGAACTGCTTGCACCCTCAATTTGTTAGGGTTAAATTGACAGTATGTAGTACTTAAGCATCTTTGCTTATTTTGCTACAAGCAGCAGGATTGAACTGACCCTCCCTACATAATGTATTACTTAAATGTGCTGTATCCTGAAAGTCATACTTTGTTTGCCCTCATAAGGCTCTATTCTTATTTCATGTATAGTCATGCACAGGGATTTCTTATAAACAGTGATCTGACTCACCCAAAAATGTCAATGTCCCCAGTGAGGGCAGCAGCCAGCCTTGACATTACTGAACTGGCTAGCCTGCTGTGTCCTGACAGTTTCAAGTCGAGGTAGAGTGCTAGGATTGTGGAATTAAGTGGACCATTGTGAGAAAAAATAGCTGGTCTTCTTTAAGCATTGCTACTGAAATTGATTTTGACTGGGATGTGGTCAGAGAATTGTATGCAGCAGTAAACTGGGTTCTCTTGGACCCAGAAAAGAAACTTACCTGAGGGCCCTCTAAATACATACGCACCCCTGCTGCTGCCCTCAGCTTTACTCAGCTTCCACATAATGCAACTGCCACCCCTTGTTACATACATGGACTTACAGAGCTGTCTTTTTAAAATATGTGGCCTAAGGTGAAAGTTTGCCACTCCCTTTAGCCACAATAACCCAGATATGCCAGTAAGTCCACTGCAGAGAATGAGCATATCCGTCCCAAATATTGCAGTAAGATCACTGTAAAAATGATCAATGAGCATATTATTTCTAAGCATGCCAGTAAAAAACCAAAACATGATTTATGAACCTATTAATCCCAAATATGACAGTCAGATCACTGCATAAATTATGCTAGAAATAGATTAACTACGTTAAAGTGATACTGACACTAAAAAATTTATTTTAACATGATTGTACATTGTTACCTATAGGTATTTTTTTGCTGAGAGGTTTGTTTTTGTTTATAATTGTTAGTTGAAGTTCCTAAGCCTGACTCTCTGACACTGACTTTGCCAACCTGGCCGTCCCATCTCAGCCTGTTAGTTACAGTTTCTAATGCTAATGGACTCCTGCTGCACAAATATGGCAGCCCCCTCATACAGGAAAATGGGGCAACAGACAGGTAATGTAAAAACTTCATGCAAATACTTTATGGCAAAGTTAGAAGTAGCTCTCAAAGTCAATATTATAATAGATGTAAAAAAAGAGTTTAATTTCAGGTGTCGGGATCTCTTTAACCTCAGACATACCAGTAAAATCACTACATGAAATATGCGAGTACACTATTAACCACAAATACCTACAAATGACCAAAGCAGAAAATAGATGGATAAAAACATTCTCGCTCATGTTTGCACAAGTAGTACAACTACTCTCATTGTCTTGTCTTGCTCTCCCTCTGCATTTAAAGTGTTTTTTCTATGCCAATTTAAATAAATCTCTTTATTTACAGTTTAATTAATTTTACAGAAAATTGTGATTCTAAAGTAAAAAATATTTAGATAGAGTGTTTTTGTTCATCTTGTCCCTTTACTTATTCTTCCAGAGTAAGAAAGTTTGATAAATTTTTAGTGCTGGGGAAAAAATAGAAACTTTGTTTCTTTAATAGTGCTTTTTCACATCTTTTCTGTTTGTCTCTTGATATTCATACTGTGCACACACAAAAGAAATGCTTTTCTTTCCTTTGCTGTACAGACTTCGGCACCATATTATACTTATCACATGCAGTTGCAGTTGTGTTTCAGAGTTGAGATGCTTGCCAATTTGGAGAGGACTCTTGTGTTACATTAAACCTCTCCACTGCCAAATATGGTTGTTGTGAATATTCCCCAGGAGTGACCTTGGCATTGATTAAATACATGTTCTGTTAGCCTCATGTGTTCTCTTTAGTACAACATTGAACGATATAAAGCAAACACATCATGCCAAGCTAAATAGCCTGAAGGTGGGTTAATTATGTCATTGCAAGTTTACATTTTTCCTTTAGAACTTATGAAAATAATAATTGCTTTAGGCTTTAGGCATTCTGTTGAATGAAAATACTGAAAGATCTAACCTTTTTATGAAAATTATGCCATATTTATGAGCTGTGGTAAAGATTATGTTCTATTTATTTTCTCCTAATTAGACTACTGAAGGTAATGGCACACTGAGAATTTTAAATTACAGCAGCTTTCAGTAAATTGTTTCAATATTCATGTGCTACTTTGTACAATTCTTCATTGGAGTTACATATATTATAACAAAGATGTATATTATATGTAATTTCTATAAAAGGGCTAAAGGAGATGAACTCATCCTTGATGTAGATCTGATATCTATACTGTATATGATGTATATGATATTATATATATATATATATATATACCATACTTCTAAAATCAAACAGTAAGGTTAAGATTAGGAGCTGTAAGACACATTTGAAAATGTTTGATTCTGTTTATGCAACTAATAACTTGCAATTGTGGATGCTAGACATAAAAAGAATTATGTGCATGTCTCTTTCTACAAATCCTGAACTAAGCCATAAATCCCTAATTTTTATGGGTTAATTCGGTTTTATAAAGACGATTTCTGAAATAAATAAATATTTTTTTTACATTGTGTCCAGACATGCAATGTCCAAATAAAGTGAACTAACAGTAAAAGCATTTACTATTATTTTTTTTATATAAAACCATCTCTCTCAAAGCTTTAAAGAGTAATGGATTACAAATACAAGTACAACTGTAAATAATGACATCTTCATGAAAGAGATACACATTGTAGTGTTTGCTTGGTTTAAGGCCCTGTTAAAAAGACAATGCAGTCTAAAAGAAAAGGGAGAAAGACATGACACAAGATGATTCTACAACCCCCCACCAAAAGCTCAATATTACTGCAGTTACTGTCACTAAGTCCTTTGACACTTCTCATTAATTCAAGTATAGAATCAGTTTTCTGGAATGCTTGGGACATGGGTTTTTCCAGATAAAGGATATTTATGCAACTTGGATCTCTATACTTTGTCTACTAAAAATCAATTCAAACAATAAATACTCCTACAGCATGACAGGTTGTGAAAACAAAGCGGAGCTAATCCGTCTTGATGTATAGCGTGTCAGCCGCTGCTCCCGCAATAGTCCGGCAAACTCCAACCCGGAACCTGCAACGCATTCTGTATATCGCTGTTCAGAGCTGGCCAAATGACTCTTCAGAGTTGTTGTGTTTGGTAGCCGAGGAAGAGCAGAGTATAACAGTGCTTTATTAGCAGGTTCATGCAGCCATTACACAACAGCAGTAACTCTTACTTTCACTTTAAATCTGTACAGAAAGTCCTGTGTATGCGCAGTGACACTTGCAGGCCATTTGTATAAACACTACATATTCCCCCTATAGTAGGAAAGCATTTGGACAACTATAATAAACAGTAACAATTAAACAGTATGTTTTTTTAAAGCAATATATACATTTTTCACATGACATAGTCCTTGGTCCATGCAGGTAGTTTTCTGATTCTCTGAGTATGCCTTATAGGTTCACTTTCTTCAGGCCTATTGCGGTTGGCATCAGGAGTAGGAAAATGTCCTTAATCAAATGGAACATCTGCAAAGTAAAATCTAGCAGGAGCAAGATGACTTGCATTCCATATACATCCATCAGGCAGTTCATATGTGTATGGTCTTTGCTGGCATCTCACTTCAAGTGGTGTAGTAAATTTAGATTGTCCTTGTTTCAGTATTCCTGGTTTCTTAATTCTAACTAAAGATCTAGGCTGAAAGTGCACTTCTCTTGCACCACGTTTTCTGTCAGTATAAGCCTTGCATTTGGCTTGTTGACATTTGACATTGTCAGCTGTCAGTTTGTAGGAACAGTATTTGGTGAAATTTTAGACACATGCTTCCAAGTATAGCAGTACTTTTATTCACAATTTAAAAGGCAAATTTAGCAGTATTTGATTCAAATTGTACAGTCACTGGCAAGCAACCAAGCACAGGTATTGGATCCTTTAAGTAACTGATCAGTCTTGGGGAAGGTGCACCAAGCGTATCTATTGACATATGCAAGTGCATATAAACTTGTCTGGAATAAATGTACCAGCTTTATCCACACTTAATACTGTAACATTTGTAGTAGTGACTTCATGAACATCTTTAGTAGAACTACAGCAGACTGTAGCAAAGTTACCTGACTTTAAACTTTTGCGGCATTGTATAGCTTTTGCAGGACATTTAGCATAGTTTGCAAGGTGTTGTGCTGAACCACAGCAAAAGCAATATTTTTAGTATTTGCTGCATGGTTTTGCAGTGAATCCCTTTCCTTAGCACTGACCAGTCTCGGGGAAGGTGCACCAAGCGTATCTTTTGAAAAGTATTTCAAGAAATATATGCTTTGGTAGTATAGAATCAGGTTAATAGAGTGTCCCTTGTCAGCAGAAGCAGTATTGACATACAGATGCAGTCACTTTGGATTGTAATTTTAATGCGTCGTGACTTAACTCATCTATCTCATTTATCCCACTTAACACAGAATATTGTGTCACAGCATCCCATCCAATTAAAGAGTTCACCATTAAAAACAATGGTGCTTTGGTATGCTAATGAAAAGGTTAAATGCATTAAATGAGTTAAGATAACTTTAGATAACACAGTTTCTTCAATTAGCCCTGAGTCACGACGCATTTAACTTACAAATCCAAGTGACTGTATCTGTATGCAAGTGCATATAAACTTGTCTGGAATAAATGTACCAGCTTTATCCACACTTAATACTGTAACATTTGTAGTAGTGACTTCATGAACATCTTTAGTAGAACTACAGCAGACTGTAGCAAAGTTACCTGACTTTAAACTTTTGCTGCATTGTATAGCTTTTGCAGGACATTTATCATAGTTTGCAAGGTGTTGTGCTGAACCACAGCGAAAGCAATATTTTTTGTATTTTTTTGTATTTGCTGCATGGTTTTGCAGTGAATCCCTTTCCTTAGCACTGTATTTTTCCTGTGACTGCGCATTATTAGGCCACAGTTTTGAATTCACAATCTGTACATACCCAGCTGTTGCTTGACTGAGAGTTTTAGCCTCTGCCACTGCTGTTTCAATTTGTCTAGCAACTGTGATAGCCTTTGCAAGGGTTAAATCTTGTTCTAGGATCAGTCTCTCTCTTATGCGTGGTGAGTTAGTTTTTTCCACTATTTGGTCTCTTAGCATTTCACTCGTTAGATTCCCAAACTCACAGGTAACAACCAGCTCTCTCAAAGCTGCTACAAAATGTTCTGTGGATCCACATTGGCAGAATTTATATCTTTCAGCAACCACATTTACTCTTGGCACAAAAAAGTTCTTTATAACTGTAAGAGCAGTTTCATAACTTTCATCAGGTGATGGTAATGTACAGAATATACACTGTCCCTCTGCCCCCAGGCAGTGAATAAGTAAAGCACGCTTTCTAGCAGCAGAAACCTACCCTTGGTCAGCAGCAATAATTAGTGATGGGCGAATCTCCCGCGATTCGCTTCGCCGAAAAATGTGCAAATTTCTAGAGAAATTTGCGAATCAGCGCAAAATTCGCGAAACGAGTCGCGGGACGATTTTGACGTGCGTCGCGTCGTTTTCGGCGCGTCGTTTCCGACGCGCGGCGCGTCAAAAACGGCGCGCGACTTGTTCTTCCGGCTGATTTTTTCCGGTGATTCGTGAACTTATTCGCCAGCGGCGAATCGCGGGAATTCGCCGCGAATTCGACCCTGGCGAATAAATTCGCCCATCACTAGCAATAATGTAATTATCAAACATACGGATCCAAGCAGTAAAAGGTATGGTAGGCTCACCAGGGTTTGGTAGAAAAGCTGGCGGCTGCTGTGAGGTAGAAAAGACATCCTTGTTGTCATTTGTTGTGTTTGGTAGCCGAGGATGAGGAGAGTATAACAGCGTTTTGTGTACTTCATCTGATGAAATTAGTTTGTACCACCAACCTTTAGTTTGTACCACCACCCGTTAGTTTGTACCACTTTCCCCACTGCCTTTGTAATCGCTAAGGGGCATCTTTACTAAGGGTTGAATTTCAAGGGTAAAAAAGACCCTAGAATTTAGGTCGAATTAAAACCCCTCAAATTGGAATTTCGAATTCGAGGGGGTTTCAACACAATTCGATTTTTCGAACGATTGCATATAAAAAAATTTAAGCAATCAATCTAATTTTTTTATTCCATAAAAAAAAACTTAGGAGAATTCTATGGGAGCTTCCCATAGGATTCGATAGCAATTCGGTAGGTTCAATCTGCGGAGTTTGTGGATCAAATTTTTCTTAAAGGGACAGTACTTCAAAATTCGAATTTTGGAATTTGATCAATTCAAATCAAATTTTGGGCTATTCGATAGTCCAATAAGCCCAAAATTAAATTCAAAATTTGTTTTGAATTGGATTCGAATTTTCACTTTGAATCAATTCGACCCTTAGTAAATGTACCCCTAAGTGTGCTGAATAAAAGCCGTAAATTATAGTGACTCTGAAGAGTAATTTGGCCAGTGCTGAACAGCCATATACAGTGTGTAATAAATACTCCTAGTAGGACTGTTTTGACACCAATATGGATTCAGGCAGACGAGTTACCCTCTTGTATAAGGCATTATTATATGATGGATGAACTTTCCATAGTTTGGAGTTTTCAAGATAATTGGTATCCAGGTAAAGGATTCCATGCCTGCATAGTGTAGAACCTTGATTTTACATCCTGGATTTAAAATTTTCCCAGAATGTATTATGTTCCCTGGAAAACATGGTATTTATTACTTGCACAGCCCTTCAACCCCACTAATGTTGGGTCTGCTACCCTGTAATTAGCAACATTACCAACACATACAGGATATGTTTGGCACATATGTTAGAGCCCTTATAATATTTTGCAAGGCCTCTCTGCTGCTTGGAGAAGTGTTCTACTCTAAATTGGGGATGCTTCTACTAATGAATTTTACGGTGAATTTACATGCACAAATCCCCAGTAACAAGTATACTGGAAGATGAAGGATACCGCAGCATACTTGATTCACTGACTTATGTAGAGCTATGATGAGACATGAGCTATGAGCACAGGGATACGTAAGGTAAATGAAATTCTTTGAGAAATGTTGCAGTGAAAGTGAATATTACAAGTTGTTATAGTAAGTAAAACATTTGGCTAACCTTTGTTAAGCATCTGGGGATGAATGGCAAATTATATTTACAATCATTTCAATTGCTCTTCATATATAAATACTCAAGAGGCGGACAAAGAGTCTAACAAAGAAAATTATTCAGAGGAATTAGGAGCTTGTAGAATAGTGATGGGCTAATCTGGTGCATTTCGTTTTGCCAAATTTTTTGTGAATTTCCTGAAAAATTTGCAAAACGGCGAAGCGGCATCTCGTTTTGGACGCAGGCATCTCATTCTGGATGCAGGCCTCCGTCTTTGTATGGCAGCAGGAATTCATGCTGGCATCCAGAAAAACGAATTTGAGCCAGGCGATAAATTTGCCCATCACTAGTAGAATAGCCATTAGCTTAAATGAATGTGTTGTAACAACCTGCTTGGAGTTAAACCAGGTGTTTCCATGCTGTTTGCATTTCCACTGTGCTATGTGAGCAGGCGGCTAAGGACCCAGTTCAATCCTATTGCTTTCCATGTAATTGCAGGTAAGCTTGTCTTGTTTCACCTGTTGTCAATCTGCCCAGAAGTGATCAGTGTAATATACTAAGCTGCCTATAAAACCCACTACACTGCACTGATTCATTGCCCAATGTAGGTCTATGTTCCATATTTCCTGGATGTGACTCTTGTCTGATTTTCAGTTCTAAGAAAGCCCTGGAGCTATAAACGCAGGGGCCGCATGACAAGGGATCTGAATGACCAGCAGCCAGATTACACTGGTTTATATTTAAAGATTGGCAGAATCAGATGTACAGTAGCTGTGAGTGGGTGAGAATGAATGAGTTAAGTCAGGGAAAAGCCAAGCTGGGGGCAGAGAAAGACAGGGATGTGATGTCAAGGGATGAAGCAGTTCATTTCCTTATCTTATGAGCAGGTAGAAAAATCCCACCCTCCCCTTATTTGCATATTTTGTATTTTCGGTATTTACTTTCTCATGCCATACACATAGCACTGGCTAAAAATTAAAAAAAATAGTTTTAATTCTCCCATAAGGCATCATGGGAAGAGATATGCAAATTGTTCTTTTTTGTCCATTTAACCAACTATGCATCCAGAACCACTGGTTGAAAAGCACAGATGCAGCCTAATGCTTCAGAGCCATATATCCAAACTTGCAGCAAGCCAAGTTCAGTTTTCTATTTCACTACTTGAATCCATGCCTGGCAAAAAAAAAAATCACTCATCACTAGTACTGACATATAGTATAGGGGAAATTAATAAATGACATGTAATGCTGCAAAAGTGACATAAAAATCTGGTATAACAGTTCTAATATTGGATATCTTTGACAGTATAGGAGGATGCAAAGAGTAAAAGTGTAAATGGCTAGCTTATTTTTCTATTGCATATTTTTCTTTCTTAATAAAATCTATTTAGACTGTAAGCCCTATGGGGTAGGGTATGCCAGCCTTTTGTCTCCTTGACACTGAGCACTTAATCTGTATTGTAATTATATTTTATATTATATATATGAATTGTATTTTCTAATTTCTCAATGGTACTTTTTATTTCAATGATCCCTTGTTTGTTACTGCTAATGTATTGTTTTGCTGTACAGTGCTTTGCTCTCAAGGAGCACTATACAAATAAAAATATACATACATAAAAAAATGTTAATGGTGAAGACTGATTTAGCCATGCATTGTCAGGCCAACATGTAAGAAAGGTAATATACTTGACAGTGTTTGTTTGTTTTACCTTTCCTCCCACATGTCGTCTTCTGAAAAATTGCTTGTCTATTACTGTGAGTTTAAAACCATATACTCAAATAAATTTATAATAGGTGTCACACTTTGTAAGCAATGCAACGAACATTGAAGTGTTCTTAGGCATAAACCCTCTTAGTTACATTAAGATGGTGTTATGTACATTATTATCTATAGAATATGGCATATTAAAACTCAGTTTGTATAAAAATGTATATCTATCACATTCTCTCTGCAATTTGCTATATCTATAGTGAAAATGAAAGTTAAAGCCTCATAGCTTAATATATCAGGACATTAAAAGAAACTGCAGAATGTTTGAAAGTACAAAGCATCCAGGTGAAAATAGATGTTCCCTATTTTTAGAAATAGCCATAGCCATAAAAAACATTTGCACATACTTATACATACTTCTAAGATACTCAGGCTTATGTGAAAGCAAGTGGTTTCTGAGGAGTGCTAACTTAAAGGGAACCTGTCATGGGAAAAATTATTTTTTTCAAAACACATCAGTTAATAGTGCTGCTTCAGAAGAATTCTGCACTGAAATCCATTTCTCAAAAGAGCAAACAGATTTTTTTATATTTCATTTTGAAATCTGACATGGGGCTAGACATTTTGTCAATTTCCCAGCTGCCCCAAGTCATGTGACTTGTGCTCTGATAAACTTAAATCACTCTTTACTGCTGTACTGCAAGTTGGAGTGATATCACCCCCTCGCTTTCCCCCACCCAGCAGCCTAACAAAAGAACAATGAGAAGGTAACCAGATAACAGCTCCTTAACACAAGATAACAGCTACCTGGTGTCAGACCTAAGAACAGCACTCAATAGTAAAACCCATGTCCCACTGCGTACTATTCAGTTACATTGAAAAGGAAAAACAACAGCCTGCCAGAAAGCAGTTCCATACTAATGTGCTGGCACAAGTCACATGACCAGGGGCAGCAGGGAAATTGACAAAAGGGCTAGCCTCATGTCAGATTTCAAAACTGAATATAAAAAAATCTGTTTGCTCTTTTGAGAAATGGATTTCAGTGCAGAAGTCTACTGGAGCAGCACTTTTAACTGATGCATTTAAAAAAAAATGTTTTCCCATGACAGTTTCCCTTTAACAGTTGTTATGAAAAAGGTATTTATTTTGCAGTTAAACACTGTGACTCAGAAATATATAAGTGACTCTTTCATGGTGATACACCTCTGCCATAGAGTTTGTGGGGGAGTTAATTTGCATCATGTTGCTCTAATGCTCAAGAGGAATTTGGAAATATAACAGATTTTTATAGATATGGGTAAAACTACAGGTGAGAAAATTGCTTTTCTGTTAGAGATTTTCAGAGCTTTAGCAATTCAGCTGACATCAACATAATCATACAATTTATCACATTAAACTAGATTTTAAATCATAACATAAATTACTGCAAGTATGGAATCTGTTATCCAGAAAGCTCTGAACTATGGAAAGACTGTTTCCCATAGACTCCAGTATAATCAAATAATCCAACTTTTTAAAAATGATTTCCTATTTCTCTGTAATAATACACTAGTGCCTTGTACTTGATCCCAACTAATTATGACTATCCTTATTGGAAGAATAGCCAGCTTATTGAGTTTATTTAATGTTTATAAGATTTTCTAGCATAACATGTGAAGATCCAAATTGCAAAAAGATCCATTATTTGGAAAAACTGAGGTCTCAAGTATTCTGCATTACAGGTCCTATACCTGTATTATAAAATAAAAAATAGATACAGGTACATTAAAATGATACATTTTTACTAGCCTTAAATAATACATGAACTTACTTGGTTACACATCATAATTTAATATTTAGAGCTATTCTGGGTTATGTTGGCTGCAATGCTAGCTACTGAAAAACATGTTTTCTTCGTATAATTAACACTCTCCACTACATACAGTATCTGCAAATTTCTTTATGCCCATATCTAGAATAGTAAGCCTGGATAATCATTGATATTTACCCACAAAAAAAGAGGATCCCCAAAATGTCAACCAATCACAGAATTAAATAAAAAATTAAAGGAGATGTTCACCTTTCAGATGTTATATTAAGAACATTTGTTAAAAAGACTTCTTTTTTATTATTTTTTATTATGGGCTATTTCCCCTAACTTGCATGTTACCCCAAATCGCAGGTCCCTTCGTGCAGGGGCACAGGCGCCATCTTCCTCCACAACGTCTTCTTCTGTCAGCGCTTGGTGGCAGATGTGCAGTAGGACTCATTTGCCAGTTTGTACTACTGCGCATTAGCTTGAAGTTCAATTGGTTAACTTTGTGAACTTCGGACGCATGCGCAGTAGTACAAACTGGCAAATGCATCCTACTGCGCATGCGCCGCCAAGTGACGACGGAAGAAGACGTTGTGGAGGAAGATGGCACCTGTGTACCTGCATGAAGGGACCTGCGCTTTGGGGTAATATAAAAGTTAGGGGCATTAGCCCTGGGGGGGGGGGGGGGGTAGGCAGGGGAGGAGCCTATGGGGTGGGAAGGGGAGCGGGTTTGCGCCTAGGGGGTTGAATTCCCCTTTAAATAGGTGCCCAGTAAATGATTCCTGCTGATACGCTGCTATACACTAGGTCAGTGATATCCAACTTCTGTGGTACTGAGGGCCGGAATTTTTCTGACCACGTGGTGAAGGGCCAATAATGGAAGCCAGTGTTGACCCCTCTTTTAAACCAGAAACCAACTTTAAACCACACCCCTGTCATTACAAGAAATTCGCGAATCACCAGCGAAATTTCGCCTAGCGAAATTTTGGCAAAAAAACGAGTCGCGCGTCGGTTTTGACGCAACACGTCGAAAACGACGCGACGCGCGTCAAAGTTGACGCGACGAGCGTCAAAAGCGTCCCGCGACTCGTTTCGTGAATTTTTCGCCGATTCGTGAATTTCTCTAGAAATTCGCAAATCTTTCGGCGAAGCGAATCGCGGGAGATTCGCCCATCGCTAAATACCAACATTAATGGCGGTAACACACAAAAAAACCAAATGGTTGGTGCTCACTGCAGGTATATTACTCATCACTCATATGTGAAAAAAGTTTGTCATATTAGGACATACCCTTAAAATCATTTGCCACCTCCTCCTCTATGGACAGTACAGCAACCCCCAGCACATGATTAAACACCATGGGGAACCCCTAACAAGCATTTCCAAATGCAATACACCCCACCAGCATGCACAAACACACACACACAGCAGTACTTGAGGTTCTATGAGTCTCTCACAAACCACAGAGAGTGCTTTATTACCAATGAGAGTAATAAAACTATTACAATTAGTAAAACAAAATAATCGGAAATCCATCAGCAATATAACGGAAATTGCATCAATCAGCAATGAATCCAGGGATACTCGGGAATGCTTCAATCAGCAATATAACAGTGATTACATGAATTGGCAAATAATCAAGAAGGCATCGATCAGCAATACTGTATATCAGAACTGCATCAATCAGCAATACATCACTGTTTGAGTCAGCATTAACACCTGCACCAATGGTCCTGGGAAGTATGCGCACAACTCAAAATGCAGCCACTTGGATTTGTGTGTTAAATACGTCATGACTCAGGCTTAATTGAAGAAAATGTGTTATCTAAAGTTATCTTAACTCATTAAATGCATTTAACCTTTTCATTAGCATACCAAACCACCATTGCTCACAATGATGTTCATCAATGATGAACACTTTAATTAGATGGGATGCTGTGACGCAATTTTCTGTTAAATGGGACACATGGGATATATGGGTTTAGTTATTCTGTGTCAAACACACATTCCAAAGTGGCTTCACCTGTATTGTCATTGCTTTAAAACACTTTAATTTATTAATGTTACTGTTCCTTTAAAGTAAGAGCAAGGGCTCAGGAGACATACTGTACAGGAGGATATTTATTAACGTTAAAAATGTTGTAACAAACTATATTTGACATTGTTTGGCAGTCTACTGAAAGAAATTGTAGTACGCTTGTCGGTTACTCAGTAGTGAAATCTCAGGGGCTGGTCTTCTGATCCAGACACTTGGGAGCAGATTTACTGAATTCACATGAAAGATTCGAAATTCGATCGAATTATCAAAAAGATTTGAATTCTCTAATGTTTTTGAAGACCACTTCCACCAGTGAATTTTGAAAATTCAATCGAACTGAATGATTAGAATAATTCAAATAAAAATCTATTTGAATATTTAACAGTTGAATTACTTCCCCTTTAAATTTTTATTCGACTGCCTAGTTCGCCAGATCAAAGCTACCGAATTGGGTTTCATTATTTTTGATTGAATAAAAAAATTCGATCGAATGGCTAAAATCATTCGATTAGTTCGATTTGAACTCATATATTTTCTATTTGATCGTTCGACCAATCGAATTGCAGTAAAATCCTCCGAATTCGATATTCGAATTCAAAGGATTTTACTTCCCCCAACAATTCCCAACTATTCCCCTGGTTGAATTTGAGGGTTTTTTAACCCTTGAATTCGACCCTTAGTAAATCTGTCCCCTAGTGGTTATTTAATGTCAGATTTTAGTGGTTTTACAGGTTTTTGAAACCACGACTAAACTCACAAACTCGAATTGAATTTTTATAAATGGTTGATAATTATTGCGGCTTATTGAAGGTTGAATGTTTGAGCATGCAACATTAATAAAGAAGCTATGGCCATTAGTGATGGGCTAATTCCCGCGATTTGCCGCTGGCGAATAAATTCTCGAAACGCCAGCGAAAATTCGCCTGGCGAAAATTCGCTTAAAAAAACGAGTTGCCCGTCGTTTTTGACGCGACGAAAACTACGCGACGTGCGTTGAAGACGACGCAACGCCTCAAAGTTGACGGGGTAGATTCGCCCATCACTAATGGCCATCATTATCAAACAGATTGAGAAGCAACAACATTTTTAATACCCTTTACACTTTTATTTGTGGGCTCAGCAGATTACAAGTGGGATCAGTTCCCTTAGCATAATATCCTATATAGAACTTGTCTACATAGAACTTAAATCATATGGTACTCTGGACCTCTGTATTTACAGTAAAATAGATTATTGTTGATGGTAAGTAAAGTGCCGTTAAACCTTCATCATGATCAGAGATGAGAGAGCTTTTTCACCCAGCACAGACCTTGGTATACCGATAAGCAGCCATTCATATATGCACATGTAAGTAATACCGATATCACAGCCTGTTGATATATAAAGGCATACTACACCGTAGAAATTCTTTTTAATATAGGATTTTGGGATCGTAATTTAGCAGATAAACCAGCACACCGATTTTGTGTATTTGAATTAAGAAAGTGTACAAGTAGATTCAATTCAATAATTCAACAATAACTGAAGAGTTTCTCAGTGAGCTCAAATGAAAACATTTAGGGGGTTATTTATCAAAATCCAAATTTATCTCAGAATTTAGTTATTATTTTCTGAAATATACTGTAACTAAATCTGCATCTGTTATTTCCCCTTATTTATCAATCCATTTTTCCAAAAAATTCCAGTGTGGGAAAAAACTCGAAAGAAACCATATGAAATTTGAATTGTATGAATTTTTCAGATTTCTCCCACGAAAACTTACTTTTTCAGATTTTTGCCCAAAAACCACAAAATCTTCAGATTTTTGCACAAAACCGAGCACAGATCAAGATATTTCCGGTACTTCTCCCACTGACATATACAACCACGGCAGGTCTGAGATGCCAGATTTTCAGATTTGGACTTTTGCCATACTCTGGGTATAATAAATCACAAAAAATTCAGTTTTTTCACAAAAAATTCTTAGTTTATAGTAAATAAACCCTCAAATGTACTTGGAGTAATTCTAAATATACATCAATGCTTTTTCTGTTTTCTTGGCTTGTCCTTTAGCCTTATTAAAAGTCAAAGAACTAGATAAAATCAATCACAATCTGCTGGCCTAAGATTCATATAATCTTTCTTTCTGAAAGACACTGTTGCGGGAAGGTTTGCACTAATCCATTTTTTACAGAGAATTTATAAATCTTAAGATGTCATGTGCATGTAATTGCAATGCAGAGACACCCCCACTGGTTCTGCCATTGAGTCCTTTTCATCAATAAGAGCTATTTATTGTTGGGTACAGCTTTAAATACTAGAGCTTGATATTACTGTTACTATAAATTAATTATAAATTATTATAGTACATGATTTGAATCTGCAAAGAGATTGTTAAACATATTCTTTCCTTTCCCCCCTTTTTCAAATGTAATTTAAGTTAAATAAAACAATGTGTGTTACAGTATACCTGTACTAAGTTACCTATGGTAGTTTTGGCAGTAGATATCTAAACCATATTTTCGCATGCAGGCAACAGAAGAAACTGAATATTTTAAGCAGTGCAAATAATGTTTATAAGGCTCTTGCTACTTTTTTAATGTGTATCTTTCAATGTCCCTTTATTTGAAATCCCTTGGGTTATACTTGCAGTTGTAAAGTTGAAGAGAAAAGAGGAGCTCACATGAAAGTGTGACCTAGAAACTTAGTCATCAGTTTATTGATTCTTTTGAAGACATCATGAATTAAAATAAATTGCTTTTAATTCACAATGTCCAATTTACAACATCAAATGACCTGAAAGTCCTTACAGATCCTGGTTGTTTGGGATGAGGGACATATGTGGGAATAAATAGACTCAAAAGATTTGGCACTTTTTTTTTTTT
>CM044442.1:53315286-53328419 GCA_024363595.1 Xenopus borealis | reverse complement strand
ATAAAATTTTAAAGGGCAAGTAATTCGACCATCGAATAGTCGAATGATCAAATAGATTTTGATTCGAATAATTCAAATCGGTTGAATTTTAAAAATTCGATGGTCGAAGTGGCCAAAAATTTTATACTAAAATTTGAATTTTCCATTAAATTCAACCGAATTTCGAATCGTTCACATGAATTTAGTAAATCTGCCCCTAAATGTTACCTATAGGTCATGTTAATCATTTTTTGCTAAGAGCTTTGCTTTTATATATAATTGTTAGTTGAAGTTCCTAAGCCTGACTCCATGACACTCTGACTTTGCCAACCTGGCTGTCCCTTCTCAGTCTGTTAGTTACAGTTTCTAATGCCAACCGACTCCTGCTGCACAAATATGGCAGCCCCCTCATACAGGAACATGGGGGATCAGTCAGGCAAAGTTAGAAATAGCTTTAAAAGCCATAATTATAATAGATGTAAAAAAGAGATTAATTTCAGGTGTCAGTATCTCTTTAAGCTCAGAATTCCGAAAATTCAAAAACATTTGTTTCTTTGTTTTTTTTATAATGGGCATTTTTTAAAGTCCTGAATTTTTTGGGATTTATTAAACCCTGAGGATGAAAAAATTTAGAATATTAAAATCCAGCATCTGCCGAGATTGTATAAAAATCAATGGAAGAAGATTTTTTGATGTGTGCTGGGTTTGGTGCAATGCCATGATATTATCAGACCTTTCGGATGAAAAATTCTAAATATTTGTGGTTTTCAGAAAAGAAAATATTTGGGAAAATTTTATACTAAATAAGCCTATAAAACCGGTGGGGAGTTTGTAAAATAAAATACTGCGATAAATTCAGAGCTTGATAAATAACCCCCTAAATAAAGCCAATAGGCTGGTTTCTCTTTTAATGAGGATTTCTTATATGTTAGATTGGATTGAGTACAAGGTACTGTTTTATTATTACACAGAGAAAGGAATCATTTTTTTTGTAATATTTCATTTGAATATTTTATTTCAGTTGATTGCATTCAGTTTTATTGACTTGGTTTTATTTAAGAACATTTTTGCATAACCACTGCGACATACTGCATCTGAAATTTTGCAACAAAAAGGAAATCCTTTTTAAATATTTGGTTTATTTAGATAAAATTGAGTCTATGGGAGGTGGCCTTTCCCTAATTCAGAGCATTCTGGACAATGGGTTTCCGGATAACTGTTAACATACCTGTATTCAAAATATTAAAATTAGCTCATAGATGCTGCATAGCTGTAAGAAGAATACAAAAGGTTCACTTGGTTGATCAGAAACAGAAAAAGGCAGACTTTTGGGTAGAGATAGAAATGGAAATAGAAAGTACATATCAAAATTAATCAAGATAACAATAGTAATACTGATGAAAGTACAGATGCAGTCACTTGGATTTGTAAGTTAAATGCGTAGTGACTTAACTCATCTAACCCATTTATCCCACTTAGCACAGAATATTGTGTCACAGCATCCCATCCAATTAAAGAGTTCACCATTGAAAACAATGGTGCTTTGGTATGCTAATGAAAAGGTTAAATGCATTAAATGAGTTAAGATAACTTGGGATAACACAGTTTCTTCAATTAGCCCTGAGTCACGACGCATTTAGCTTACAAATCCCAGTGACTGCATCTGTACTATGGAAGTAAAATCCTGATTTGATATAATGTCCTTAAATTATTAATTTGCTACAAAATATTTTCGCTTTAAAATTAATGTTTACTTCATGTAGACAGTGTTATTGTGATAATGTAAAGTGGTTATTCGTTTCATTGTGGCTTTTGAAATATTTTATTATTTTGTTCTGAAGCTAATCAGATTGAAATGTAATCAGATATCTGGTTGCTAGCATCCAACTAGCACTAGTAAGAGTTTTGAAGAAGAACAGGAAAGCACTGAGAAATGAGGCAGTAAAAAAAAAAAAAGACACCCTGTTACCTTAAGGAGACTTGCTTGTGTCATATCTCCATTAGTATCTGTACATAAATATTAAGGTAAATGTAGATAGATAAATGTGAATATATGTATGGGTATCTATAATGTTTGTAAAATGTATAGCTATCGATATTATGTATGGGGTGACCACCTGTGGAAAAAATCAGACAGAGTTTGTTGGAGGGAAGTAACATTTACAAGAGTTGGAGACAAATCTAGTTTACATTAGCCAGGAAACCAGACAAAGTACAAAGAATGGTTTAATCTGAACAAAGGTCTCCAAACAACATTTGTCTCTAATCACTTCCAACCTTTTGTTGTAGAGACATGATCAAACTCCACCAATTGTCTCTGGATAAACAGATAAACAAATGGACCATGCATTCTAATGTGGGACTGGCTCCTAGTGTTTACATATAAACAAAACCCTGGGGGTCTGGCAGTTCCCACCAGATGCATGAACACTAATGAATTGTTTGAGTTGTTTGAACTAACCAATAAGAAAGCTAAAACAATCCTTTTATGAGAATTATGATTCCCACAACCAATCAAAGATGGCCTATTGTAAGCATAGGGTAGAAAATGGTATATCAGGCCAAACACAGCTCAGTAGAGTGTAGAGAGGCAGAGAGAGTTGGAAGTTCCTGGAGTGAGGACACAAATGCCAGACCAAATGGAAGGATGAGTATCAGGGAGGCAGTGGATTTAGATCCAACATATTCATAGTTGTAATTGTCCTTGTAAATATTTGTTATACATTTGATGTAGTGTAACTTGTTTATGTGTATTATTTCTGTTGATATGTGTCTATAGCTTTTGTAAATAAACGTATATTTTGATTGAACTATCTCTTTCGTTAAAGAACCCTTATAACCAGGAATACTTATGTACATGTGTATATGAGAATAAATATACATATTTACTTAAATATATCCTTGGTTAACACACCCCATATATCATAGCACAGGCTTGATGAGATATACAATAAATACAGCATCTATTTATTGAACATTGGCATATATTTGTCACATGCTGACATCTTTTAAACATTGTAGGAATTGTGTTTATATGTCATTAGTGTGCAAAGTAGTAGCACAAAATATCGAAAAACTGGTGCAAACATTACCCATATTCATGCAAAGAAAAAAATAGACATCTATCAGCTATTTTTTATTTAGGCCCACACCCTTTCCACAGTTGGTGCACAGGTATCTAGTTTAATATATATGAATATATAAAAGTTCATTATAGATAGAGATGGTAATTTGACTACTTAACTACTGTACATTTTCCTGCTGAAAATTGCCGTGAATAATAAAAAAATAAAGTGTAAACCTAAAGTATTTTCATTTTATTGTTTGGAAACTGGAAAACTAGAATGCATTTTCAAGAATTATTGGACTCGAGGTCACATACAGTACCAATGTTACAATACACACCAATATTTTAGGAGGTTATTTATCAAAATTCGAATTTCTCACTATTTTTGGAAACCCACTCTGTACAAATCCGCATAGACTTTTCACTCCTATTTATCATAAAATTTTCCCGAAAAATTCTTGTGCAGGAAAAGTATTGATAAGATTGTAAAAAATCAGAATATGTGACTTTTTCAGATTTGACGCCCAAATACCGCAACTTTTTAGGATTAGATGCCCGAATCTTCGGGACATCTGCCATTAACTTCTACATGAACGTGGCAGGTCTGAGTTGGAGTACTTTTTTATTCTGACTTTTTTAAAGTTTTTATTTTATTACTTTTCTTTAAAACCGTGAGCTCCAACAATGACTTTTGCCCATACATTAATTTCACCGATCAAAGTTGGGAAAACATCCCATTTCCCCTTTTGTCACTCATTGCTAAAAACACATTTATTAATCATTAGTACATCTTTAATAACCATAGAGTTTTGTCCCCCAAACTAACCCTTGGATAGTTATATTACTGGATAAACATCCACCCAAGTACCCCAAATCGTAATACATGTATCTGGTGTTCCTCTAGCTTCGTAGGTAAGTTTAACAACTGGAAGCATGTTATTAAGCAATATATGAAAAAAATAACACCGCTCTACAATAACAATGCATAAAATAACAACTTTCTACATGAAATACAAGTTTTACTTTGAGGCAAAATTTCATCAACAATACCGAGCACACACATAAACACCAGTGATGGGCAAATTTATTCGCCAGGGCCGAATTTGCGGCGAATCCCTGCGATTCGCCGCTGGCGAATAAATTCGCGCATCACCAGTGAAATTTCGCCAAGCGAAATTTCACCAAAAAAACGAGTCGCACGTTGTTTTTGACGCAACGCGTCAAAAACGACGCGACGCGCGCCGAAAACGTCGAGATGAGCGTCAAAGTTGACGCGACGCGTGTCAAAATCGTCCCGCGTCTCGTTTCGCGAATTTTTCGCCGATTCGCAAATTTCTCTAGAATTTTTCGGCGAAGCAAATCGCGGGAGATTCGCCCATCACTAATAAACACACTTCAGGTGAAACAATATGGGAATAGCAAGATTATAATTTAGAGTTTTCCGAATCCCTTTCCTATATTCTGTGGACATGAACAAAGCATTTTAAAAAAATCTGCTTGCAGTGACTGACAACGAGGACATGCAGATGATCTATCTAGATAAATTTTACTTCATTAGCCGGAGTAATATCTTGAAATTTATCAATTTATCCCTTGTTAAAATTTTAAAATTTTTTATCGTGAGTCCATAGTTTCTTTCCATTGCTCATCAGTAACAATGGGAATTACCGGACACCATACAGTCAATTCTTTGGAGTTTTGTTTATCATTGATTTATCATACAAAATCTCTCCAGTTCAGTTACATTTGATGGCTGCCAAACATGGGCAGCCTGCTTAAAATCATCCCATAGATTTTCGATGATATTCAAGTTGGGGGACTGTGACCGCCATTTCAGAATATTGTACTTCTCCCTCTGCATAAATGTTTTTGTAGATTTCATAGTGTGTTTAGGGTCATTGTTTTGTTGGAATATCAAGACCCTTGCTTAACTTCAACTTTGTGAGTGGTGCTTGAACAATATCCTAAAGAATTTGTTGATACTGTGTTGAATTCATCCATCCCTCAAATTTAACAAGGGTCCCTGTCCCTGAACTAGCCACAAAGTCCCATAGCATGATGGAACCTCCACCAAATTTGACAGTAGGTATCAGATGTTTTTCCTGAAATGAGGTGTTCTTCTTCCACCATGCAAAGCATTTTTGTTATGACCAGATAACTCAATTTTTGTCTCATCAGTCCAAAGTACTTTGTTCCAAAATGACTGTGGCATGTCTAAATGAGCTTTTGCATACAACAAGCAACTCTGTGTTTGCGATGCGCGGCGAAAACGGCGCGACGCGCGGCAAAAACGACACGCGACTAGTTTCGCAAATTTTTCGCCAATTTGCGAATTTCTCTGGAAATTCGCAAATTTTTCGGCGAAGCGAAACGCGGGAGTTTCGCCCATCTCTAGTTCCTACACATGTTGTTCCTGCTCTCTTCTCCCCTGCAAGTGACGGAGGGAATCCTTACAGAAGAATTATATATTACCATGCTCGCATCAGCTCACATCTTGTGAGTATATTGGAATATGGGGGCCACTGGGAAGTAACGGTGTATCGCTATTCACAGTTGGGCATACCAAGTTACGCTATTATTTCCTCCCCCCTCTTGTTGGCCAACTCCCTTGGATTACACTGTTTAGTTGAATCGGAACTTAACTTCTCTGCTTAATATAGCTGTATGCACATTTTTATAGGTGGTCACGAAAAAAACACAGGCATTATATGTAACCTCTTTTTTCAAAAAAACCTATTCACAAGGTGATTGAATAAGGAATTTTAATTCACAAAGGTGTGAGGGTGCAAAAATTGTCAAACTGCTGCACTATATAAAATTTTCTCTGTTACTTCCCCTCCTTGAGAGACGCTGTCTCAAGAGGAATACAGCAATTTCAACTATATATTCTTCGACAAACCTGAGACTGAGGAGAGTCTGTGAATTGCTGAACTAGCTTTTTCTTTTTTTTTTTTTATCAAGCTTTTTGGGATTCAACCCTGTTGGTTAACTCAAAGTTTATAGCAACTGTGCCTGTGGCCTTCCATTTCCTGTTTCCATTCCTTACAGTTGAAACTGACAGTTTAAACCTCTGATATAATTTTGTAGCCTTCTCCTAAACCGTCATACTGAACAATCTTTTTCAGATCTTTTTTAAGGATCCCATACTGTCACTCTTCAGAGTCAAACAGATGCCCAACTTGCAATTGGCTATGTTAAATACCTTTTCTTATGACTGAAAACACCTGCCTATGAAGTTCAAGGCTTAATGAGCTAATCCAACCAATTTGGCAATAATCATTATTGAGCAGTTACATGCATTCAAATTAACAAAATTACAAGGGTACCCGAATTTTTGCACAGCCAGTTTTTCTCATTTGATTTAATATTATACAACTGAATACTGCTTCACTAAAACACCCCAGTACTCAGATGTTCCTAGGAAATGAAAGACATACCACTTTTATCTTTTCTTTTGAAAGTGGATTAAATTATTATGCAGGCTGAGAGAGATAAGATGTTGCTATGAACATGTTCCTTATTGCTGTATATAAGTAAAATACAAGTTGCTTGTTTCCTTCATACTGATCTATACAATTAGATTGATATATGATCTGTTAAGAGCCAAATTGAGCTCTAAATGCATGCTTAATTTGTAAATATCGAAATTGATAAATATTCTGGCCTTGTGTAAATTCCATTAGTTGTGACAAAGATTATAATTTTCCCTTCTCCAAAATATACCCAAATGTTTTAATACCCAATTTAGGCCAATATATAGCATCCACTTAGGAGCACAAATGGGCAAAATGAAAATTACCCCATAGGGGTGTATGTTGAGTCAGCAAATATGGACCTAATTTCCTAGCCTCCTGCCAACCACTGGTGGAAGTGGATTTAAATCTTTCAATCTGCATAACGGCCATAGGCCAAAGATTCCAGAGAGTCTATAATTAAGATTTTAAAAGAGTGGTTGGATCATCTCCGGCTGGAACGAACCATGTGTGTAAATGTGACAAGTGAGTTGCTAAATAATAAAAATGCAAATCTGTAAGTTGAAGATCACCCCCACCTAAAGGGGCTGTCAACAACTTTTGTGAAAATCTGTTGCTTACTGGCCCATAAAATTTTTTTTTTAATTATATCTGGTGAATTACAAAATAAGTACAGCAATTTTGGAAGAAAACTCATCTTTGAGTTTCATTATTTCCACAAAAAAAAGATGGTTTCCCCTTTAAAAGTTCAACAGAAAGAAATCGGACTTTGATAAATAACCCCCCTTAGTATTGATTTTGCCTTCTTTTAACTCTAGGAACTCCTTGCCTTATAGTTACATATTACAGGAAAAAGCAAATTATATACATTTAATTTATATCTAACAAAAAATTAGAGGGCTTTTATTTCCATAAATGTAACTGACATTAAAATTTCATAGATGTCTTTTTTTTTATGACTATATCCAACCGATATTAAACCCATTTCAACTTATGACTCATTTATGCTGTGTAATTGTGAAACCACTGGCATATATTAATAGCGCTCTGAATTACTTCTGCATGAGAATTTGCAGAATCTAATTATTATAGGAGACCACTCCAGATAAAAGCTATTATTGCTAGCTTATGCTTAGGTAGTGTTCTAAAGCTAAATGACCCGTGGTTAGTGTATTAACTAACAGCAGAATTCATTTCTACAGAATTTGAAATAATTTTTCTTTCAGTTGTCAAACTTTAATAAAACACGCTGTTCAAAAAGGTTTTGATTTTCAAATCAAGGATTTCTGTTTCAGGGAGTTTGAAACGATCCAATTACTAAAATTTAAAGGAATGCTTAAACAGAAATATTTAATATGTGATTAAGTACCACCTGGTTTTTAAAGATTACTAAATCCTAGACAGATAGAAGGTTTTACAGAGTTGTAGAGTAGGCTAGGACTTTTTTACCCCCCCCCCTTTGCTAAAGAGATTCTACTTATACAATTTGTCAGAGAGATAATTGCATATGTATACCATGCATACAGTTTATAAGAAATCAACTGTACCAGAAATCTGCATGCCGTCAGAACTCAAGGGTACTAAAGCCTGAAGACAGAAGAGGTTTTGTTGATTAAGTTTAAGGTTTAAAAATCCAAAAACGAGTGTATGGCAGTCCTACCGTCTCTGCAAAATGGAACTAGCAGTAGCAGAGAACAAGGGCTATAGTGATACCAGTCTAACAAACCTGAGTTTCTGTCCTGTGTCTAGGGTCTCAAAAATGAAACATAAAGGTTCACAATGCTATTTTATAGCTACAGGAAGAAAAAAGACTGAAGAGACTTGGGTGGTTTACGTCTTTGGGCATGTGATAATCTCTGTATCATTGCAATGTTTCTAGTTCAAGATCCAAGGAAGCTGAAGAGGATAATCTGTAGAATGTGAGAATGGAACGATTTTTATTCAATCAAAATTCAGCCTGTTTGGTTAATTTTTTGAACGAAAATGCCCTTTAAAACATACTGAGAGTAACTTAGCTTTGGGACCAGGAACTATGAAACAGCGTCAGTTTTTGGATGCCAGTGCAGATTCATTGGTGAAAATGCACTGGCGTCCAAAAAACAGATATAGAAATTCACCCATCACTATTATGGACCAATAATGGGAAGGTAGTATTGATATATTAACAAAGTTTGAAATATCCCAATGCATTTGTACCCTTTGCGTCACAAATCAATTTACAAAGGAACTGAAAAATGGCTTTCTTGACTAAGGATCTACTGTATTAAACTGAGCAACAAACAGTCATAATTATAATGCATTTTTTGCCTTATATTCAAAATGTTTTTTTATTTTAGGTTGACTATTCTATTTCTGTGGAAAAATTCTATACCAATATATTTTTGTTTTAAAGGGAATTTACTGCACCTTTGATTTCATTTTTCTGACTCATTTCCTTCTTCATTGAGTTAAGTACTATTGATTTTTTTGGTAGAATCTGAAAGTAATTTTCTAAACCACCAAAATCTTAATTACATGCACACACTGAATTTCAGTTCATGCATACTTTTAACCCATGGATGCACCAAGCTTTACAAAAAAGTATTATGTGCATGTGATCCAGATTTTCCAAAGAATAAAACATCATTCATGACCAGTTCTGCCCCAGTTCTAAAGCTGTTGTGTATGATCATATTCAAGGAGCTTTGCAATGGATGAAATTCTAAGAAACACCCAACTAAAAATTTGTGATTGAACTTGTGAGGTTTTCTTGATTTTTATAAAATAAAATGTTTTCTTGTCTGTTTAAAAATTTTATAATCATTTTCAATGGATCTACAAACAAAAAATTTCCAAGAATTTGAAAAACTCAAAAGAGATTTGAAAAACAACATGATTTTCTACATGAACTCACATATTTTAATGCTTGAAATGAAAGCTCAGTACCTGAAATCTAAAGGGCTGTCCCCCTCACAAGTGCCTTTTCTCCACAGAAAACAACTCCCATTTAAACCAGCTCCTTAAGGACTGGTGCACAAAACTGCACTGAATATTGAAGGTGAGACCTTCTATGGATCTCACTGTGTGGCGTTGCACCAAGATCTCCTTATCCATCTCAAATAAGGAGATCCTTAACACACTACCATTTAGTTATGCATAACCTTGTATTTATCAATATTAAACATAATTTGCCAGTTTGCTGCACAGTTTTCCAATCTCACATCTCTCTGCATGAAAAGTGGCAGCATCTTGTATGAAAAATAGTTTTACACAATTTAGTATTACCAGCTAAAATAGAAAAGGCACAACGCTGCCACAAGATCATTAATCTATAAATTAAAAAGCAAAAGATCACGGATACCCCTACTTTTAGTTATATTTGGATTCCTAGAGATCATTTCCAATCAAGCTTCATTGAGCTTTGAGGGAGCACTACCTTTGCAAGCCACTCAAATGGAACAGGGTGAAGCTTTAGCTCTGTAAAAGTAAGGTTTTATTTAAGTTTAAGTTACTTAAGGTTTTATGAGGGTTTCTCAAGTAAACATAGTTATCTGTCTGAATTCCAAGTGGCTTGGATTGTTAAGGACCAGTGAATTAAGCAAAGCTGGGTAGGACAGAGTAGAACTTAATCAGGCCAGAGCATTAATATACTGTATGTGTGTGGTGGAGAGTAGTATACTAGTATCTGTTAAACATACAGAATCTAACCAAATGAGATGGTTTCAGAGTAGGCATTCTAAATTAAGTTAATTTTTGAAAGATTGTTTTTCACAAATTTTTAAAAAAATATTAGAAACACTCCTCAGTGTTTCAAAACCGGTGCAAAATTCAGTGCTAAATAGTCTACAAGAATATTCCCCATAGTCTTATTTTCTTGGCTTTTGTGCACACAGCAGTAATTTCATGACAGATAGATCAAATTGTTTTGAGTGAGAAAATGCATAGCTTTAAATGTTAGCACAGCTTTAAATGTTAGTTTCTAACTTTCTCAGCTATGAGTTACTCAAGGTTTACTTTATACTGTATATGGACACTGTATGTAGCTGTAAGAATTAGCATCCTTAGTTATTTAAAAATTCACAATACAGGATCAAGCGTCTTATAACTGACTGTATATAATCAGCAACAGATAAAAGCCGAAGAACTTAAATACAGAATTAAACTCAGTTATAACATGTTTTTCATACATTTATACACATTTATTTATACATGGTTATCTTCTAAAAATGTTATCTACAACAGATCTCTGTGAAAGTAAGTAAGTAACTCCAGGATTAATGAACTTCATGATAGGAAAAGAAAGTACAGAGACAGTTATTGTCTCTGAACTGAAAGTGTATAACATCTACTATCTCAGAAACCACACTAGAAAAAATAGTAAAACAATAGAAAATAATTGTGCTACAAAATGCTCAGAGGTCCACTCTATGTTGGTAAGATTCACCAAGAAGAACGAAGAGTAATAATACTAACCCTACAGGAACGTTTTTTAGACTTATGCACTATAAATAAATTCTGACTTCTGACAGATGCAGTATGTAAACATAAAAACATAATACTGAAGAAAAAGGGTGAGAGTAGTAGACAAGGTTTGGAGCTTTAACCTTTAAACTTTTTACATACTGTACCTCCCAGCTTCCTGAAATTAGAAACCGAATACAGGTAATGCCAACAATTTGTTTCAATCACAATCACTTTTCCACAGACAATTCCGATTCTTCCACAGCATGTTCCATTTTACTTTTAGTATGCAGACTATGATTGTAATTCAAAAGTTGAGAAAATAAGATAGGGAAGGGAAGAGGTTACTTGTGTGATCATCCTATAATTCATCATTTTTGCATTGTATTGTATAACTTTATTTATAAAGCCCTGTTAAGGAGTTGCAGCACTGTACAGTGCATAAAAGTACAGTATATATAAAAATATACATGGGGGAGACAAATCACAAAATAAATATATATACAGAATCATAGGACAAAGAGCTTAAGTGTAGTGATGGGCGAATTTATTTGTCAGGCGCAAATTTGCGGCGAATTCCAGTGATTCGCCGCTGGCAAATAAATTTGTGAAGCACCAGTGAAAATTCGGCTGGTGTGGGAAAAAAACCGAGACGCGCACCTGAAATGATGCAACGCGCGGCGTAAATGATGCGTCGAAAATGACGCAACGCATGTCAAAATCCGCGCAGCAGAAATGAGATGTGTACCGTTTCACGAATTTTTCACCAATTCGCAAATTTCCTTGGAAATTTGCACATTTTTCACCGAAGCGAAATGGGATTTACCCATCACTACTTTAGTGTTGTGTGGTAAGAGACATAGTGGGAAGGATGTCCCTGCCCCATAGAGCTTACAGTCTTGCTAGTTAGTCCTCCTTCCTTTACCCAAGTATTTTTTTTTTTTACTACTGTGTTCACAGAACTAGTGAGCTTTGCTGCAGATTATCCAGGACCTAGAAACTGAATTATTTCCTGCCCTCCAGCATCAAAGGAAAAGGTCAGGTTAAAATTCTTGATTGTCACACTAAATACATTACATTTGACAGCACCATAAAAACATCATCTATAGACCTCTAGGTAAACGTAGCCTTCAATAGTCATATTATCTTTAAAATTCTAAAATACTTGGCGAACTTGACAAATATATTTTCAACAAAAATTTTTTAAATTTGCTAAATCAGTTTCCCCAGTACAGTTCTAGAGTGATTAGAAGACAGGCCATTGATTTAGATTAATTTAGTAATGTTGGGGACTGCCCAGCAGAAGGGATACATTTAAAGTTGTGGATGACTGAGCAGAGGAAGCAGCAGGGTTAAAAAAGATGTAAACTCAACAATATAAATTGATGGGAACTTAATCAGTACTTCTCTGAGCACCAGCAGCCATGGTGTTGGCCACAATACAGGCACGCTGAGTGGATTCTAGCTCCAAAATACTTACTCGCATGCTGAAATCTGACTTGTGTATGTGCATCTGGACAGACACTTTGGCTCTGGTTGCAGACACAGAGAAAATCTATGGAATCTATGACCTGCAAACAACATTTGTTCTAGGGATAGGATTACCACCTAGCAACAGCTAATGAGTTTGGCAGCCGCCTCCCAAAGATACACTTGAAAAATGTATTTTACCAATACAACCATGTTTTAGCATTCCCCTTTTGATGTGCATGTGCCATTAAGATGTGGGAGCAAGCACTGTCTGCACAGTGCTGATTGAACATTGTGGAGCATTGTGACGTCGCAGGAGGGGGTGTAGCTGAACAGGGAAGTTAGATTTTCTACCGGGTGTCTACTGGATGACAATCCTAAGAATAAGGTATTGCTCTTTATAAGATAATAATGAATATTAAGTGACAAAGATGTAGTTTACCTTATAGTTGTCGAATAGATGAACTAAAAATGAAAGTTTTAAGAAATAGTTTTGAAGAGAAATAGAAACATTGTCACAAGGTAGAAGTATCCGGTAATAAGGCTATAGTTTATAGAAGTAAGTAATTTATAACATCGCTACCTCTAATGTAACATACACTATGAAATTAACCCAATCAGTTATATATGTATGTATTTATGTGTGTATATTAGGGTTGCCACCTGTCCGGTTTTGAACCGGACAGCCCGGTATTTTGAAGGGC
>CM044442.1:53282618-53296114 GCA_024363595.1 Xenopus borealis | reverse complement strand
AGTATTTCAGCAGTGACATAAAGTTTATTGGATTTACAGAAAATATGCAATATGCATCATTACAAAATTGGACAGGTGCATAAATTTGGGCACAACAACAGAGATATTACATCAATATATAATTGTATGTAGCAGACAGGTGGTGTTGGAAGGCCCCCGCCTCTGTTCAGGGATGGTTTCTCCAACATGAATAGCCTCTTTCACACCACTTTCAAACCAGCGGTCTTCTTTATCCAAGATTTGGACATTGCTATCATCAAATGAGTGTCCCTTGTCTTTTAGGTGTAGAAAGACAGCTGAGTCTTGTTCTGTAGAGTTCACCCTCCTGTGCAGATCCATTTGCTTAGTGAGCAGTTGTTTTGTCTCCCCATTGTATAGATCAGTGCACTCATCGCTACACTGGACTGCATATACCAGATTACTTTGTTTTCCTTTAGGAGTTGGATCCTTTGAGTGTATCAGTTTTTGTCTCAGTGTGTTGCTATGTTTATTGAAAATCCTCCTTAGTTCCTCCGACACTCCAGCTACATATGGATCACCTACTATGTGTCTCTGGCTGCTATTTTGACAAAGGCCCAGTCTGGGTAGCCACACACCTTGGACTCGATCAGTTGCCACATATTCCGCCCTGTTGTGCAGAGTTCTAATGACCCCCAATTTGTGTTCCAGTTGATTGTGGGAATCGAACAACAGCTTTTGATCTATATAAGTTGGTTTCCTGTTTACCTAATTTTTTAAGTTACCCCCTTCTTGGATGCATATCAAACAGTCCAAAAAAGTAAGTTTTTGTCCGTGGACATCTTTCCTTGTGAACCTGATGCTATTGTCCACTGAATTAATATGTTCTGTAAAGGACGCAACTTAATTGGAACTGATTTTAACCCAAGTGTCATCCACATATCTGAACCAGTGACTCTGTGTAGTTCCCTGGAAAGTAAGTAAAGCCCTCCTTTCCACTTCTTCCATGTACAAGTTAGCTGCAATGGGAGAGACTGGAGAACTAGTGATGGGCAAATCTCCCCAGTTTAGCTTCCCCGAAAAATTAGCGAAATGAGTCGCGGCACGCTTTTTTTTGTTTTCGACGCGACGCGTCGTTTTTTTCTGAGAAATTTCGCTGGAGTTTTGCGAATTTATTCGCCAGGGCGAATCGCGGGAATTCGCCGCAAATTCGCCCATCACTATGGAGAACCCATTGCACAGCCACATTTCTGTCCCTAGAAAAGGTCATTGTACTGGCTGTGCCCAAGAAACACAAAGGGAAAGGCAGGAACAGAGAGACAAGAGTGAAGTCGGGCTGGAATATGTGCAGAGTGAAGCAGGACAGAGAGGGTGAAGATCAGGACAGGAACAGACTGGATAGGACGATGAGGGTGTTGATCGGTGGCAGACTAAGAGGATGAGACAGAATGGTGCGGTGCAGTGCATAGATCTGGGGAACAGGACAGTGGGACGACAGGATACAGAAGGACACTGGAGCAGGATAAGACTGGATAGCAAGAGAGGAGGGGAGGACTGGATAGCAGGAGAGGACTGAAGAGCAGGAGAGGACTGGAGAGAAACCCAAAGGTCCCTGGCTCGAATCCCAGCAGAGCCTGACAGATAATTTGTGACAACCCCTAAGCTTGGCTTTTCAGCAGCTGCTCAGAGCCCACTGAGCATGTGAATGTTTTCAGACAATTTCCAAGATGGTGACCCCCCTGTGGCAAGTTTGAAGTTCTGGATCATTGCTGCTATCGAAGCTGAAGCTTAAGGCTGGTATGAGTTCAGTATATAAAACATGGCAATTCATTTTTAGGGTTTAGTTCTCCTCTAAGAATCCAAAGTGAAGTAAATATTTGCCTACACTGCATCCAGGATATCAGCATTGATTCCCCTGTATCAAGCATTTATTTTGAAAGGTGTAATTTCCTTGGTACTCTAATAGAGTGGTGTGGCACATCATCACGAGAAAGGGTCTGCAGATGGAGAAATATCTATATATTGTATTTGTGAATACCAATTTATGTTATACATTTAGGATGCAAACAGTGAAACTGATTATGATGCACAAGTTCATACAATTATTTTTCTTAATGCAGAAGCCGGCACAAAAAAATTAAGCAGAGGATGTTTATTGGTAGCATATACTATACTAATATAATTTGAAGTGCAACACTACTAAGTGATTCTGTCCAGATTTAGACCTGTAAAGCTCTTTGTATTTGTAAGCAGAGCACCTTGCTTGCCTTCCTCTCTTGATTATTCCTCTACTAATAAGAACCAGTTTTATTCCTACTTTCCTTCAACCCACCCCCATCTCTTTCAAGTAGCAGCCAGTATTTCCTGCAGCCTGCTTAGTGCATCTGTGCATAAGAAAGACTTTGTGTATATGTGCATGTGTTAGAGGCATAGCTGGCTGTGGGATGACTTTTTCCTCAGTTCTCGGTTCTCTTGCCTGTCAGCTGAGCTTCTGCTACTGGGAAAAGAAGAAAAGGGAGGAGAGAGGCTGTTGGATAAAGGAATAAGGGGAGGGAGCATCAAAGCTGGAGGGGACGAGGGCTGGTGTTCAGCGCATCCTGGAGTAAAACACACAGGGTCCATTAAATGGGAGGAATGCATTTAACAGAAACTGTACAGATGCCTTTGCTCTGCACTCTCCAGACTGTTCTTAGAGTGTTTTTTATTGCTTTATTTTGTACTGATAAAAACTCTTCCATTGGAATTACTAATTGCATGTTTGGCTTATCGTTTTAAAAGAAAGAAAGCTGCAGAGGTTTCAATCAAGAGATCATCTTAATCCCTAACATCGGATTCAGGGCAATGGCACACTGTCACCCTAAATGCACACCTGGAGCTCCTTCTGTTTGCAAACACTCCCTGTTATCCTAAAAGGCAGCTAGGCAAACAGTAAAAAGTAAAAAAGGGAAAAGGAGAAACAGAAAGGAAATGTTTAGTGTTCCTTGTCATTATTAAAACGTGTTGCATTTGCTTTTTTGCCTGTACTGGCATTTGTTTGTACATTGCTGAGCTTTAACCAAAGTGAGGAACGCAGAACCATGGAATCACCGACCAAGGAAATAGAAGAATTTGAGAGCAGCTCTCTAAAATATCTGCAGCCGGAACAGATTGAGAAAATCTGGCTGCGTCTCAGAGGACTGTAAGTACTTGTTTTAAATTCACCCTGGCTCACTTTTAGCTAACTTTTGTTTCTGGGGTTGGGAAAAACTTACAGAGCATCTTTGTCACTTTACTCATCTTCCTCATAATCATACTACCCATAAATTATCCAGCATGTGAAATATGCACAGAGAGTTAACAAACTGCATTCTTTGTGTACCATACACTACAGTGTGTTCTTACAATGAAAATTCTTCTAATTCTCCTTGTCCATAAAATAATTCTTTACTACTTAATTTTTGAGCTTTTACACTGCAGTGACAAGCAATTTCCACTGCTTTTCACAGATTTATAGTTAGATTGGATGAGACTGATTACTTACACAGCATGCTGCTCTAGTACCAAAGAGGTTAACCATGTTGTTGTCAGAAGATGTAGAAGAACATTAGACTTTTGCTTTCTTTGGAAATAAAGTTTCTTGCCTTAAAAAATACTCTGTTTCTCTTTATTTGACATCTTTAGCAGTACCTGATGAATTATTGCACCTTTCCAAAACAGGTGTGGACCAATATGAAAGAAAAATTCACTTGTGTAGTACATTTTATTTTCATGTTTGTGTGTTCAGGGTTTCTATTTGTTTCTGTAGAAACATTTTAGGTTATTTTGAAAGAGCCTTGTATTTAAGTATTAGTAGGGCAGTTCACAGTAAAGATTCATGAAAGGTAGCTGGCATTATAGTGGAGCAGTACTAACAACAACCTCCTTTTACAACTATGTTGGAAAATATAATCTACGTGGATAACACGTGAACAGAGATCATGTATTTGACTTGACATAATTTTACTAGCATGCCACCACCTTGTTTAAACTGAATGCAAATAAAATAACAATACATGAAAGAAATAGCGCATTCCATACTCTTGCAAACACATATTTTGGCTATATCTTTCAGTTTCAATCCAGTAATATTTTGGACTACAGTAAATATTGAAGCTCATCTGAAGCATGCGTGCTTGACAGAAGTCAATACTTATGGTCTGAAGTATATATGTTATTTACAAAAAAATCTGAGATACACTAATCATCTGTCCTGTTTCTTTCCGTGTGTGTATGCCTATGAGTGTATGTATATGTTCCTATGCTACAATATTGCCTTCAAAAATGTATCCTCCTAATGTCTGCAGTGAAGAGTAAAGAGGATTTATTTATAAGAGCCATAGTAGGTGTCTAGTATTTATCTTGTTACTGGACATTAGATATTACAAGCTATTAAGGACTATGATGTTATCAATCTCCCTTATGAATTGATCAGTTCCCCCACTGGGAATCTGACCAATCTTAATGGACAAGTGCACAATTGTTTTTGTGCCCCACAGCTCAATATTAGTGAACTGACCTTAACTGTTCACTGAGGTGAAGAGCATTTGATTGTGTTTAACACTTGCCTCAGCATTTGAATTCTAAGGCAGCTAGGGGGCTTCCAACAGCCAAACAGAAATAGTTTAATGAAACAGTAGATGAAAGAAGTAATACTTTTTAGGGATTGAGACATTTTTAGTTTTTGTGTTGTGGTAAGGTATGTCAACAAAAGAGTTTGTTGTTGAAATATTTAAAAACAACAAAAAAAAAAACAGTGTGAAAGCAAGCACTGCTATTAATTGCATTTATATTTTACAATGTATACTGTAATACCCTTATTCTCAGGAAGTTCTAGTCTGCTGTTCACTTATGACAAGCTGGTGCTTGCATATGCTGCATAATTTGTTTTCTTATATCCTGTGTTATTATTTGCAATGCATATAATTAATTGTTCATGCTCACTGAAGCAAACTTTCAGCATCTACAGTATTACAGTGAAGTGCAATGTGCTTATGAATATTTACTTAGTACACTATTGCCATTCATCTCTAAAATTGACTATGACATTTCTTTTAGACCCAACAGGCTTTTAATATTTGAATTTGTTATGCATTTAGCCTGGTCTGTAACTGTGGGAAAACAGCTACTATTAGCCCCAAGACAGAAATCTATGAGGTATCTTCTGTTGCAACTAAATGTCACTTTACATTGAGTTCTAGAACTAGAAATTAAATTAACTATAGCAAAAAATCATAATACAGTGCACCGTTTCCTTTAGGGTAATAAAATAAAGAACATTTTTATCCATTGAGTTATCAGCCATTGGAAAAGCCACAAAACTAATCTTCACTTTAAAGGGAAATGCTATAGTATGCTTTTCAGCCTGTAGGCACTTTAGTGATTACTACAACAGTTAAGCATTTACCATTTAAGTAAGTGGGAGGATGCAAGGCTGAGGGAAAGCATTTTAGCTTCCAGTGTAAACAAAAGTGTCAACCAACTACCATGTTGGTTCCTCTACACACTAAGGGGCCGATTTACAAAATTCACGTGAAATGATCAGAGTTCGATCGAATTCGATCGAATACCGATCGTACGAATTTTTCGTGAAATCGGTTATGCAAATTTGGCCTCTTCAATCATCGCATAGATGGAATGATCGGATATTCGATAATTCAATCATTCGATGATCGAAGGAATCAAAATTTTAAAGTTATTCGACTGCCTACCGCCAGATTGAACCTACCGAATTGTAATAGAAGCCTATTGGAAGCCCCCCATAGGCTTCTGAGGCTGTTCTGTTCGAATACCATTCGTACGATCAGAGCGTTCGATCGTTCGAATTGTACGAATTTTTCGGACTCTCGAAGGAAATTGCACAAATATTTCGTGAATTCGAACGATCGGTATCCGATTGTACGAATTAATTGAGAAATCCTATAGCTTAAAACAATTTGATAAGCATTCGATGGTCGAATGCTTATCGAATTGCGAATTTGGTCGAGTTAATTTCCGGGAATAATAGTAAATTTGCCCCTTAATGATGACATAAACTTAGGGTCTCAGAAACTCCAGGAATGGATCGTTATCTCGCTCGCAATATGGGCTGGGTGATGCCTCTGTGCACAGGTTCCTCCACATTGTTGACTGCCAGAAAGCTAGACAGCTAATGTGATGTAGCCAAACATTGCAAAGCCCAGAGCATCTACCCAGCTATGGGGGCACTTGGGGTTTTCCACGGTGGGAGCTGTGTGGCTAGGGACCCTGTAATGTGGCTCTAAAGAAGGTCCCCACACTGGCCCCCTCCCAACTACACCTGTTTCTGAATAAAACTTTACTGGCCCCCATAACTGGTGTAGAAATAGGGACATGACAATAGGGATTCATCACCTAAAACATGCCAAGTCAATGTTGAATGTATTAATTACCTTCCTGACGGAAAACTCAATTCAAACTTGATTTGAATTTTCGGGTTATTCGTATTCAAACAATATTAGACTTCAAGTTTTTTCATAAATACTGTAACCTTCCAGTTGTGAGTACATTTGAATGTATTAGAGTTAAAAAAAATTCACAATACTTCGATTTTAGACCTTTGATATATCTGCCCCTTAAATGGGCTTGTCCAAGAACATGCATATTGGAATTCAGCATGACACCAGATCAAAATGAATACTGTTCCTTTGAGCTTCTGGGAACTTCTCCTATTATTTCAGAAGGTAAACAATTATATTACCAAGCAAAGTATGAATACATTCAGCTACTGGGGCTATTCAGTTAAATACTAATAAACTAAAGTAGCCTTTACTAATATCACACTTTATAAAACCTAGAGATATTTCCATAGTTTGACAGCATTCCACATTTCACTAAATTGTGACCATAAGTATGACTTGACATAATACTGCTGCAGATGTAATATGGTTCAATATTCAAAATTATGCTAAAATTATAGTAAGGTCTGAGGTTTGTAAAAAAATAATAGCTTAAAACATGACAAACGAGAGGATTTTATAAATATGGTATTTATTTTGCACCACTTATTTCACCATTTTACAGGAGTACATGATTTTAGACCAATTCGTATGCCCTTTAACATTATTTTAAAATAAACAGATCTTACAAAAACTAGCAACATTGGAGCACAGATTGCAAACTGTCTGCTTATAAATTCAGTGCAATCAGTTAGCAACCACTGCAAATTTGGCTCATTGTTTCTTTAGGGCCCATTTACTAATAATCAATTTTTTCCATGAATCTCTAAAAATGTGTAGTTTTCCTATATTTCTAAAAAAACCTCTTAAAATTCAAGATTTATTAAGTGTAAAAAATGAAAACCTCTAAGGTAATACTTGGCCAAGTAAAAGTTGTCAATTTTTTTCAGATTTTTTTCCACTAAAATTGTCAAAAAATTCAAACATTTTAGTGCATTGTTCAATGCTCTTTTTGCTTTTATATACTGATGTTTTAATAAATTCAATAACTACTTGGTTCAGCGTCTGTTCATTTCATCATGTTTTAAAAAAACCTCTAAAATCTAATCTTTTATATTTTAGCCTCTATGGGGGTTCTTGAACAAATCTCAAAAAATTCTTGGTTTTCTCATTTTTAAAGAAAAAAAAAATTTGAGAGCATGAAAACCTCTAATACAAAACTATGCCAGGTAAACGTTATCAAGGTCCCATAGAAGTCAGTGGGCTCTGCGCTAAGGATTTTTAGAGGTTTTTGGATTTTTATTCACTATGAATTTTCCAAAAAATATTAATTTTGAGAGGCTTTAGAGATATTTGTATTTTTTAGCAAATCAATCATATTTTGTTTTTTTATTCACATTTTTTAATACGTCACAATATTGGTTCTTTTACAGTTTTTTTTAATTTAGTCAGCGTTTCTATAACCTACTAAAATCCGACCCATGTGTGTTGAAAATGTTTCAGGTAATCTGTGAACGTTATTTTTTAATTTTTTTCCCTGTTTGCTCTGCACAGCAAGCATGATAGCATGGGGAGAGTTGTTAAGGGCTCTTATACACAGGTCGTCTTTAATGCATTTTCAAAGACATGCTGAGAGTGGAAAATGCATACAGTATATTGTGTTTACTGGCAATATACTGTAACTTGTAAGAGTCTTGGTTTGTATTTTTGTCTTGATGCCAAATCGATCACAAATCGTAGCCCCTCATAGGAAATAATGTAGTCCGATTACCCTAAAACACACACATCCTCATAAGAATAGTGCCTGTAATAAAAGGCACAAACTCCCATATGTAATAAAAGGCAATTAGTTATTATTTTTATTATTATTATTATTATTATTATTATTATTATTAACATGCATTTCTATAGCGCCAACATATTGTGAAGCGCTTTAAAGTAAATGTGTTCATACAACTAAAGTTTGCCCAGGAGCAGTAACCCATAACAACCAATAAGATGTATGATTTTAAACTGGTGACTAGAAAATTCTACCCGCTGATTGGTTGTCATGGGTTACAGCTCCTGGCCAATTTAATTTGAAGGATTTTACCGCTATTCGATTGGTCGAACGACTAGGAAATATTCAACCAAACGATAAAATCGTTTGAATCGAATGCCGAATCATTCATGTGAATTTGATAAATCTGCCCCATGTATGTTGAAATGCTGATACCTTATTGTATAAACTTCTTTTTGTCTGTGTGCAGTTCAACTATTGTCTTATTCCAGATTTCTGTTTTAATTATTAGCTGTGAAGTGCAGGGCATATTCTAGTGTTTACTAACAACTGAGTTTCTATTTTTTCCAAAAATCTTGAGAAATTTTTGGTTTTCTTACATTTCTTAAAATCTTTAATAAAGTGACTGTGCAAAAAACACAAAAACCTATACTATAGAAAATCACCAGGTAAAAGTTATCAAGGTTCTATAGTAGTCAGTGGAAGTTGCACTGATCTTATTGGACTATTTTTAATCAATTTGGAATTTTAGAGGTTTTCTGGGGTTTTTTTTTAGCTAGGCATTGTCTGAAAAACTTAATTTTCTAGAGGCAATCGTTTTATTGTGGTTCATCATTAAGCTCTTTTTTTCAGCTTTTTAAATTTGAATCTTTTAATACATTTCATTTGTGGTTTAGATAAAGTGAGTTTAGTTGTGGTTTCAAAAACCTCTGAACCCACTCAATGAAAATGTTCATAAATAAGTCTCCAGGGGATGTGCTTTTTTTCTCTTATTGTTTGTGGACATTGTATACAGTAAACAATTTTGCAGGATAATATTTACAATAACAATTCCACTTGGAAACTTCTCAGGTGATTATTTTGACCAGTAGGACTAATTTGCCCTTCAGTCTAGTAGCTACAGGATCAACTGGCCACTGGTGTCCAAACTTTCGCCTAATGTACAATTGGAATTGCTTAGTAAACAATATAATTACCCACTTCAGAATACCATATGGCAGAAAATAATGCTGAAGAACAGTAGTTATATTTGCCAGTCAAATGTTTAATTGACAGAATGTACTTTGGTTTTTTTTTTCCCCAGAATCACTGAACTTGCCGTTTAGTGTCTGCATGGAACTATGGGATTCTAATATATTACATAATAGTCTGTTCTCTGTTGTTTAACAGCTGTTTCTGACAGGATAAAAGTGTCACATTTATTCAGTCTCTGACAGCGATGTACCTCTTTATATGATGGTATAGCGATAATTTTTTTTGTGTGAATATATTCATCTAAAATACTGTTCTCTTCATGTTTTTGTTACTCATTACGTACTAGTTTAGTATGTCTCTTTGGGATTGCCCCCAAATAAACAATTGCCTTAAAATATAACTGAAAATGTAAAAGTCTAAGGGCAGGACTACATGGACGATTGACCTCCGTTTTCCACAGAAAAAATGCTTGCAGCATTTTCTTTGACAGTCGCGTCGTGTTGCATCAACCCTGCGACACCATCAGGGGCGATCCAGATGATATCGCCACCTGAGGCAGCCTTCAATATACCACCCACTCCTTTCCTACGGCACTCACTTTTTCAGCGCCAGACAGGGGTAGGGGGTGTTCCACGGCGCTAGTGCAGAGCGCAAGTGCGTGCTCTGCACTAGAAGAGACTAATTTCCGGGTTGAAAACTGGAAGTTTGACTCTTAGTTAGCAGGAGAGGCTTTTTTACTGTTCCTGGTAACCAGGGGGGCGCTGCCACCTGAGGCGAGTATCTCAACTCGCCTCAGTGGCGGAGCGCCCGTGGACACCATCCAACTTTTCTTTTACTTACCTTGTTTCTGTTGCATCCGACTCCTCGCATCTGCGGAAAACAGAGGTCAATCGTCTGTGTAGTCTTGCCCTTACTGCAAAAAGTCTTACTGTTTTTTTAGCTTTTTTTTTTTACAACAGCTTCATTGCAGATGTAAGGCTGATTTGAAGGATGACAGGAAAAGAAAATCTATCCAATTTTTGAAACTTTTGAGTACTGGGGTTCTTCCCTTCCAAAGTCCTAAATAAAAAAAAATTCATTGTTCAGACTACACGGCAACAACCACAAACATTTGCAAATGTTTGAGATTTGGCTTTTTAGAGATTGTGCTTTCCCGTGTTTAGTGCTGCTTTATAAAGTTATATCAAAGTGAAAGTGCATCATCCATAACCATTTAAGGAGTAGTGATTTGTAAAATTCCTTGGTCAATGGGTGCTTTTTTAGCAGTGACTTTTTTTTTCACAGCAACCTGCCAAAAATACATTGGAGTCTATGGAGTTTATGAGTGCTTGTTGCAGTGACTTTTCTCCACTGAGGCTCAGAGCAGAATATATAGGAGTTGTTTCTTGCTGTGACTTTTTCGCTCAAAATATATTGTTTAGGGTCCATGGGCATTTTGCACAGGTTATTTGAAGATTCAGAAATATGTGATTTCATCATGAATTTAACAAATGTTAAAATATATACTGTACAAGAAAGGTAAAGAAAACAGAGAGAGGACAAGACTGCCGTTGGAGCCATTACAACCTATATCCATCTATATTTTACAATGGGATCTGCAGTGTCAGTGCCTTTTTTTTGGACAGCCTCTAGCCAGATTTTGAATGGGGAGGACATCCTTTACCGATGCCCATCAGAAGTTGAGGGATGGAGGAAGAAATAGCCCTTTTGTAATAATAGAGTAGCAAATGTTAGCACATGGTTGGAGTCCCTCGGTGTTCATTAACACTAGGCATACCAATGGACACAATGTGTGGAGCATCTGAAACATATTGCCTCTCCCAAGAAGTGTTGGATAAAGTGGCAATCCCAAAATGAATGAAACCACATGAATGTAAGAGCCCACCTCTTCACAACATTTTACTGATCAGAAGTCTGAAGGTACATATTTGAGAGTTTTTATGTGATAAGGTACTCTCAGTTCAGGAACTTACCTGTATATACAGTATACAGTAGTGATGGGCGAATCTCCCCAGTTTGGCTTCGCCGAAATTGGCGAAAGATTTTCGAAACGAGTCGCGGCGCGCTTTTCGACGCGTGTCGCATCGTTTTCATCGCGTCAAAAACGACGCGCAACACGTTTTTTTTCTGTGAATTTTCACCGCGAATTCGCCCCGGCGAATAAATTCGCCCATCACTAGTATACAGTCATATGAAACAGTATGCTCTGTAAAATGTATATAAACCATGGCAGACAGATTACAACTTATCCGCCCACATATACTTTCCGCTCACCAAGTAGGGTTCCTCAAGGTGAGAGATCCAGTTCAGGCCCTTCGGACGGCGATAGCTACTATATACACCCATGCAACCTAGAGAAAAGAAACCATGGCATATTAATTATCTTGGACACTGACAAAGCTTTTGACAGAATAACACATACACATATTAAAAGGTTACTTAAGTTTCAACATTTCGGTATACAAATGCTTAATCTATTATATATCCTATACCCATGTCATGGCAAATGGATTAAATTCTCCTAGATTCCTGATACAAAGAGGCACTAGACAGGGATGTCCTCTTTCTCCATTACTTTTCAACATAGCTCTAGATCCTCTATTAAGACACTTATTAAAAGACAACACATTTAAAGGTATCCGAGTAGGTGCACAACAGATAAAACTAATAGCGTATCCGGATGACGTTCTCCTCTTTTTAAACAAACCACAAACAGAACTACCCATTATATTACAAAAAATAGACACATTTGGCACTATAGCAGGATTTAAAATTAATCTAGGGAAATCTGAAGCTGTACGCTTTCTTGGAATTCAATTGCCACAACATAACAAAGACATATACAAATTAAATATCAGACATACTATAGACCAAATTGAACAAGACACCCACAAATGGATAACCACAAACGTAACATTTTCAAAAAGAATTAAATTAATAAAAATGATATTACCTAAATTACTATACAAAACACAGATGCTACCATAACGCATTTCATCAACAGATAATAAAAGACTACAACATATTTTAAGAACCTTTATATGGAATAAGAAACACCCCAGAATAAAAATCTCAACACTTCAACAGCAAAAATATAAAGGTGGACTCAATCTCCCAAACATTATGGAATACAGTGAAACAGCTCTTCTTAGATATGTTGGAGATTGGCTTCACCACAGGAATATATTTACCACAATATCTATAGATGAAACTCTGTCAGAGGGGATATCCCTTAACTCATTACTACACACACCAATTCAGGAGATTCCCTAAAACATGCAAAAAAATCCATTATTCATCCACACATACAAAACCTGGCAAATCTATCTCCTTTCAACTCTTATGGAGTTACTTGGCTCAACAACAAAACATTTCCTCCAGGCCTAAATAGTCTAATATTTAAAACATGGCAAACAACAGGTCTACAAAACATCAAATACTGTACATGATCACAACTACCAATACAATGAAACCCATTTCGGCTCTGCTACAGAAATATCCATTTTTACAGTCTCACCAATTCTCCTTAATACACTTCACCACATAACAATTGACTAAACTAATGGAAAAAGATAAAAACAACTCTATAGACTCGTTGTGGCCAAAATATGATATAATCAAATCAACTGCAGACATTTATAAACAGATTCGGACAACCATCGATGTAAACAATACCACCATAAGTTTCACAAAATGGAGATCAATCATCCCACAATCAGAAAATACAGACATTCTCCAATACTATACACGAGCAATGAAAATCTTACTGGCCAGTATGTACCAAGAAATGTCCATACAAATATTACATCACACTTATCTGACACTATTAAAGAGATTCCATATAGGCACAGCGATCTCAGATATCTGCCTGAAATGCAGAGAAGCGAGACCAGATTTGATACATTGTCTATGGTCATGCCCACTCATACAAAATTTTTGGGAGGAAATCACCAGCTATTGGGAAAGCTTATCTGTGAAGACAATGAGCATCAATGCCACATGGGCCATATTTAGCAAAATGTTGCCAACCTTACATATCTCCAAACCAGAAAGAGCCTTAGCAGAAAGACTAGCAGCAGCAGCAAGGAAAGCCATCTTACACATGGCTATTCTAATCTCACCCCCCCCCCCCC
>CM044442.1:53258048-53282471 GCA_024363595.1 Xenopus borealis | reverse complement strand
ATAAGGTTCTGGTAAGTAATTTACCAACAAGTTCAGTTAAATTGGCTGCCGAGCATGAACATCCTGCTACAAATCATCCCATAGATTTTCAATGATATTCAAGTCGGGGACTGTGATGGCTATGACAGATTATTGTAATTCTCATTCTGCATAAATGCCTTTGTATTGGTGAAGTGCTTTTAGGGTCATTTGTCTTGTTGGAATATCCAACCCCTGCATAACTTCAACTGATGCTTGAACATTAACCTGAAGAATTTGTTGATATTGGGTTGAATTAATTTGGCCCTCAACTTTAACAAGGGTCCTAGTCCCTGAATTAGCCACGCAGCCCCACAGCATGATGGAACCTCCACCAAATTTGACAGTAGATAGCAGGTGTTTTTATTGGAGTGCGATGTTCTTCTTCCACTGTGCAAAGCACTTTTTTGTTATGACCAAATAATTAAATTTTGTCTCATTAGTCCAAAGCACTTTGTTCCAAAATCACTGGGGTTTGTCTAAATGAGTTTTTGCATACAGCAGGCTGTTGTGTTTTGCTAGCCGAGGATGAGCAGAGTATAACAGTGCTTTATTAGCAGGTTCATGCAGCCATTACACAAAGTAACTTCCAACACTATCACTCTCAAGCTGTACAGAAAGTACTGTGTATCTGCATAGTACAAGTAATGTGCACATTGAAGTTTGATGTCCAACATGTAACTTTGAGCACATCTGTCTGCCATGTCTGTCTGCTGGAGATAATTGAATTGTTGCATGGCACTTTGCTCTGTAGTTATGTAGTTCCTGTGAGATAGTCTCACTTATAGAGTAGGATAATCGCCTCAATTTCTGGCGTACTGGTTTTACATTTGGTCTCAGCTTAACTTTATGTAAAAAGTTATTTGCGCAGCCCAGTGAAGTGTTGTTTTGTGGTGAAATTTTAGACCCAGGCTGTGTGGCAGGCACTGGTGCTGTAGTATTGGGACCATCAACTAATTATAGGTTTAATGTAGCAAAGAGATTCCTTCCAAGTATAGCAGTAACCTTATTCACAATGTAAAAATCATACTTTGCAGTATTTGATTCAAATTGTACAGTCACCGTCAAGCAACCAAGCACAGGGGTTGGATGCTTTAAGTAACTGACCAGTCTTAGGGTAGGTGCAACTAGCTTATTGTTTGCAAAGTATTTCAAGAAAATGTACCCGCTTTATCCACACTTAATACTGTAGCATTTGTAGTAGTGACTTCATGAACATCTTTAGCAGAACTACGGCAGGTTTTAGCAAAGTGTCCGACTATTCTACATTTTGACACTGCACAAACTGTATAAACCCTGTTTTTTGGCATGAGTGCAGAAAGGGCTTCTTTCTCATCACCCTGCCATAGAGATGTTCTTTCTGTAAACTGTGCTGAATTGTACAAAGATGTACAGATACATCTGTCAGTGGAGGCTATCGGCTCCCAGAGGGAGTTAGTCAAGACCAAGGAGGAAGCAATAGGGTTATGGTCCAATACAAGGTACAGCAAAGGTGCAGGCAATATTCAGAGTCAAAATCCAGGCAAAGAGTCAATAGGCAGGCGGCAAGTGTCAAGGTCAGGTTCAGGCAAAGGTCAGAAGTCCAGAAATCACTCAAGAAATAATTTAGGAACAAACCCAGGGATAATTAGCTAAAGCTTTACTTGGGCATTGAACCCGGGTCTCTGGCATCCTTTTATTTTTGAATTTGGCGACAAAGGCGTTAATGTTGAGATGAACCCATTGCGACATTGAGATATCATTGCGCCAGCACCGCGACCCGTCTTCCGGCCATGGGCGCAACGCCGGCAAGACAGGAAGAGCCGCCCGGCGCTCCTGGAAGAGCTCCGTGCGGTGATTGTGACGGTACCCCCCCCATGGGGGGCCACAGGACCACCAATTCTGGGCTTCTGGGGAAACTTGCATGGAATTCCCTCACAAGGTGGGGAGCATGGACATCAGAGAGTTTCTCCCAAGAGCATTCTTCAGGACCATAGCCCTTCCACTGGATGAGATATTGGAGAGACCCTATGGAGAGTCTGGAGTCAAGGATTTTGTCTACTTCATACTCCAGTTGGTCATCTACTGAGACAGCAGAAGGGGGTGATTAAATTGAAGAGAAGCGATTAGAAACAACTGGCTTCACCAAGGAGACATGAAAAACGTTGGAGATGAACAGACACAGGGTTGATGATCTCGGAGATAGAATAAGAACCGATGAACCTAGGACCCAACTTGGAAGAGGGAATGTTTCAGACGAACATTTCTGGAAGAAAGCCACACTTTATCACCAACCCTATATGGAGGAGGTGACTTCCTTCTACGATCAGCAAAGGTGTTATGCACTAAAGTGCTCTTTTCTAAATTGGACTTTGTTGCAGCCCAGATGGCAGACATATGAGCCACATGATCATCAGTGGCTGGGACATCAAAAAGTAGGAAGTCCTGTGGAAAGGCTACTGGATGTTGACCATACTCTGATAAGAAAGGATATCTTCCAGTAGAGGTGTGACTGTCATTATTATGAGCGAATTCTGCCCACGGAAGGAGATCAGACCAGTCGTCTTGACAGAGGGAGATCTGATTCCGCAGGAATTGTTCTAGGGCTTGATTTACTCACTCCACTGCCCCATTGGTTTGGGGGTGATAAGCGGAGGAAAAATTAAGAGAGATACCCAGAGCTTTGCATAAAGAACGCCAGAACCTGGAAAAAATTGGGAACCTCTGTCAGAGACAATTTCCGCAGGAAGGCCATGTAATCAAAAAATATACAGAATAAAAAGTTGGGATAATTCAACTGCAGAAGGAAGTTTTCATAAAGGGATAAAGTGCACCATTTTTCTTAAGCGATCGATTGCTACCCAGATGACAGTATTCCCATTAGAGGGTGGCAATTCAACAATGAAGTACATTCCTAAATGAGTCCATGGACGAGAGGGAATGTGTAATGGTTGTAATAGCCCACTGGGGCGAGAATGACTAGACTTAGTGGTGGCACAAATTGTGCAGGCAGAAATAAAGTCTTTGACATCTTTACGAATAGTTGGCCACCAGACTAGGCATCGTAAAAGTTCAAGAGTCTTCTCAGGACCAGGATGGCCGGCCTGTTTTGAGCAATGAGTTTGTTGCATAATGGGGAGACGCAAATCAGGAGGTATACATGCCGTTCCAATAGGAGTGTCCGCTGGAGCGGTCGACTGAGTGGATAGGATTTCTGTAGAAAATTGAGAAAGCAATGATTCTTGAAGGAGGAATTATTGGAACTTGCTTCTCAGGATGATGATCCACAGGAATAAAGCTTTGAGATAAAGTGTCTGCCTTCCGATTCTTGGTCCCAGGTCAGTAGGTGAGAACAAAATTGAAACGGGAGAAGAACAAAGCCCATCTAGTTTGCCAGGGATTGCCATGTGTGGTAGGGGCCTGTAGGTTTTTAAACCCAATATGTGAGTGATCGTGGACAACCTGTTTCATAACATGTTTCAACCTGTTGGCCAATACTTGTGAAATATTCTGACATCACAATTCAGCAGTGAAATGTGGTGATAATACTTATAGCAGACTAGGTATCAATACAGTGTAGGCTATATAGCATAACAATCTTTTAGTCTTAGAGGTATAATTAAAAAGGGGACACATTCTGAGAATGGGCTCTATACCACAGTAAGCCACCCAGACCATGTATATAGAAGGTATATGAGAAATTTTATTTCTTGTCTACTTCACAGTTGCATCACTCTCCAACTTAGCTTTCATAGGCTGGGAAATACTGGGCAACTATCCAGAAATACAAGGGGGTTGGGTAAAAGATAGTGAAAGCTATGTATGTACACTGAAAATATTGCCTGAACCTGTCAACCAGTGGCACTCTGTTAGTATGTCTCTTCCCAGCCCCCTCACACTGGGTACCACTGTCTGAGTCTATCACCTTTTATTTGTCATCACCTTCCATCTGGGCCGCCATCGGGGAGGGGGGGCTGGGGGGACACTCACATAGTTAAATTGGGTTGAAAAAAGACAAAGTCCATCAAGTTCAACCCCTCCAAATTAAAACCCAGCATACACATACACACCCCTCCACTCTTTCACACAAACCATATATGCCCATTGCTATACTAACTGTAGAGTTTAGTATCAAAATAGCCTTTGATATTATGTCTGTCCAAAAAATCATCAAAGCCCTTCTTAAAAGCATCAACAGAATTACAACATCACCCAGCAGTGCATTCCACAACCTCACTGTCCTCACTGTGAAGAACCACCTACAGTTTACCCTCCTAATTTAAGTCTTCTATCCCTCTAACCAGTTTAGTTGCACGTCTCTGCACTCTCTCCAGTTCATTTACATCCTCCTAAGGACTGGAGTCCAAAACTGCAATGCATATTCCAGAGGAGGTCTTACTAAGGATATATAAAGAGCTATAATTATGTTTTCATCCCTTGAGTTTATGCCCTTTTTTTATGCAGGACAGAACCCTATTTGCTTTAGTAGCTACAGAATGACACTGCCCAGTATTAGACAACTTATCCATAAAAACCCCAAGATCCTTCTCACTTAAGGAAACTCCCAACATACTGCCATTTAGTGTATAACTTGCATTTATATTATTTTTGCGTAAGTGCATAACCTTGCATTTATCAACATTGAACCTCATTTTGTCCCGGGCCTGGGGTTTTTTTGGGTCTTGGGGGGGCCAGGTGACTGTACTAATGGTGTGGCAGTGCCCCTGTCACAGAGCTGCAGAATCGGGTGGGGATGAGGGACCTGTAGTGCCTGCATGTTGCTTTCCCCTCCCCTGCAAGGAGGGAAAAGCTGCAAGGGAAACAGAATTAGAAGCTCTGCCCCCTCTGTTACATCATCACATACTGACAGGCAGCAATAGAAAGCCACAGTTGGGCTGACAAAACAAATAGTATAGGAACAGGGGAGGGAAAAGCAACATGCAGGCACTACAGGTCCCTCCTCCCCACCCGATTCTGCAGCTGTCTGACAGAGGGCCCTGCCACAGCATGAGTACAGACACAGGGCCCCCCCAAAATCACTGGCATTGTTACTGTACCAGGGCTGCCATCAGGGGGGCACCACTGACCACTAATGTACTGTATGGTTTTTTTAAACTTGTAAGGGGGCCCCTGACAACCAATGTTTTTTTAAAAACTTTTGTGGGGGCCTTGACACAAATTTTTCTTTTTCTAATTTGTTGGAGGGTCCCTGACCACCAATTTAAAAAAAAAAAAAACTTTTATGGGGGACCTCAGCCGCCAATGTTCTTTTAAAAACTTTTTTTTTAACTTATAGGGGGCTAGGACCACCACTGATGTATATTTGCACTTTTTACTGTGGTGTGGGTGGGATCTGGAGTGGGCGGGCACCAAGGGGGCCCAGAAAATTGCTGTAAAGGGCCCTGTGATTTCTAATGGTGGTCCTAACTTTCTCCTTTATCGATCTATTTGGCCTTAGTCTTTTTATTGTAAACCTTGTTATAAACTATTTAAATGCAGCTTTGGCATGCATAAAACATGATTTCTTGTATAGCAAATGACAGTATAACTGAAGCTGATGTAAACAGCCCTCTCTATTGGCTTTTAAAATTAGTGTAGTCCATTAACTGACCTCAAAAAGTGTTCAAATTAGTCCATCTAGTTTGCCCCTCTTAATTTCTTATCATCCCTTAAAAGTTTTCAAAGGATTTCAAGGAGATCTACCAGTTACCATCCTTTGCCCACTAAAGCACTGAACTAACGAACTACTAGCTGACTAAATCACTCAATCACAAACTCACGTGTTCTAGATGTAATAGGGGATAGCCATTTTGTATACACAAATCATCAAATCATGCATAATATGTGATGCAGTTAAATCTGCTATGTATCCAGCTCTGTTTAGAACCTTCAAACCTAATGAGTGTTCTCTGTAAATATTGCAACATGAAAATTATTTGACCATAATGCACTTGTCATATGTTAGCACTGTTGATAAAGGGCACCACTGTAAATGTCCTAATCTTGCCATAACCAGTGCAGAAGGAAGCATCTCACATTCTAGAAACCAATCAGGTTGTCATGACAGAGATATTCTCAGTGTTTCCAAATGTGAAACAAGTCTTTACACTGACACACACTAAATAACACAGTGTTTCTACATTCGTTTGAAAGAATGTCTACATCAGGAGAAGGATTAGTCAGTCATGTTGCTTTACAGGCAGTAATCAGTTGTTCTTAAATGTAAATATTAAATCAGTTGTTCTTTAGTTTTTTTAGGTCATTGGTAGTTTTGTGCCAGTTTTATCCTGCTTCCATAACACTACTCTCAGCCTAATGTGAAATTGTGTTTTTAGTTGATGACAGTAGCCACATATGCCATTGTAAGTTTTTTAGCTCGGAAATCAGATTTATTATTACTTTAATTACACACAAAAATGGAATTAAGTATGTTAAATATTTATGTATGTAAGTCTGTTAAGCATGTCAAACAAACAATTTAAAATGTTACAATAGAGGGTACCCAATTTAATTCATCAACAGCACTCCAAAACTTTGATAAAACCGCCTTTATTTATTGCAAATTGCATGGCAGTACAGCAACATGATGCAACGTTTCGAGTGACACCCCACTCTTTGTCAAGCATAACAAACATATAAGCACATGACCTTAAATAGTCTAAAAACATGCTGCCCCCTAGTGTTATACCCTAATGAGACAATGTATCAAATGTGTATGTTATCAAGTCAAAATGTAGCAATCAACAACTTAGCCACTTTACAAATTGTAACAATCACTCACTTAGAGGCTTGTTTAACATATACAATAACCTAAGGACAGCAACATATGAAAAAACTTTTTCTTTTTAAAACCATAAATACTAGCATTTAAAAGTAACCTCATTGTCTGACTAAAAATGGACTCAGATCATACTCTTGATTCAGGCCACAGGGATGCATCGTTCCCAGTTTTCGAATCCACTGGGCTTCCCTCCGCAACAATTCTTTGTCGCAATCTCCCCCACGTCTCCTTCTGGTCACTTAATCAAGAATTTGAAAGCGCAATTGACTGATGGTATGGCCATTTTCGTTAAAATGTTTGGCTACTGGCTGATTTAATCCATTTCTGATCGATGACTTATGTTCATTCAATCTTTCTCTTATACATCGCTTAGTTTTACCCTCATAAATTTTGCCACACTGGCATTTTATACTGTATACAACATAGGTAGAGGCACATGTGAAAAAGCCTTTTATTGGAATATGTGAACCTTTTAATGGATGGTATATCCATTCACCTTTTTGAACATTCCCACAGTGATTGCAACTGCAACAGGGACATGTCCCTTTTTTTGGGGTTTTCAAAAAGGTTTGTTTATAACTTGCCAAGGGACCCAAATCTGCACTGACCAATTTAGCTCCAATCGTTTCAGCCTTACTATATGACATCATAGGTGGACATTTAAAAATTTCTTTCAAGGGAGATTTCACCCCTCAGCAAATTAAATTTAGTGACAAAAGGGATTCTATTGGTTTTCAATTTGTTCCTATCCCTTACTTGGTTTACTATGTCACCTTGTTTGCCAACACAATCCAACAACTTTCTCGGGTACCCTCTCGTTCTGAATTTATCTTTCATTTCGGACACCCTTTCTATCTGTTTAAATTCATCTTTAACTATACGTTGTACACGCATTAGTTGTGATTTTGGTAAGGCTTTTTTCACACGTGATGGGTGAAAAGAATCATAGCGCAGTAATGTATTCCTATCTGTATGTTTGACATAAAGATCTGTATCTAAGCCCCCTTCCTTAGTGTATTTCCCCATAACGTCCAAAAATGGAATTTGTATCATATCATAGTGTACTGTAAATTTAATGAAGGAGGTCTGTGCATTTAATCTACTCACAAACTCAATGAGATCTGAATGTCGCCCCGTCCAAATAGCGAAGATATCATCTATGTAGCGATACCAGCACATGCAGTGTTGTTGGAAGCCATAATCGGTATACACAAATTTATTTTCAAAGACATCCATAAATAGATTCGCATAGGACGGTGCGACATTCGATCCCATTGCCGTTCCTCTAGTTTGTAGATAGAAATCATCCTGAAAACGAAAATAATTTTTACACAATACAATTTGTAATAGTGTGATCACAAACTTTTTCTGTGCCCCATCAAGTGAACCATCTCTGTCCAAGTGATGTTGGATGGCTTCTACCCCCCCCCCATCATGTGGGATGGAGGTGTAGAGGCTCTCCACATCTAAAGTAACTAATATGGCATTTGTTGGTATATCTTTAATCCCATCTATTTTACGAATGAAATCACTTGTATCCCTAAGGTATGATTTAATAGTTATAACATACTCCCGAAGTATTCTATATAGAAATTTAGCTAATGGACAAAACACTGAATTGACCCCGGCCACAATCGGCCTTCCTGGGGGTTTGTCCAAGCTTTTGTGTATCTTCGGGAGTATGTACAACACAGGGGTAATGGGATTGGACTGAATAAGATAAATTGCTAATTTCTTGTCAATCACTTCCAATTGTAGGGCTTGTTCAACACATTCTTTAATGATTTTTTGTATGGAGAAAAGGTGGTCGGTGGTAAGTCTTTGGTAAGTGCTTGTATCTTTAAGCATATCATTTATAACCTCAATGTAAAATTTCCTATCCATGACTACCACCGCTCCCCCTTTATCTGCTGATTTGATGACTAAGTTGTTATTATTTTGCAGGGACACTAATGCTTGTTTTTCAATTTTAGTGATGTTTTCTTTTGGTAATCTAATTTCATTTTTCTTAAACTTTTCCTCCAATTTATTAAACTCCATTTTAACTCCTTGTATGTAGGTCTCTATAATATGATTATTCTTTGGTGGCATATATGTACTCCGATTAAATAAACGCCAATCCTGTAAGAAAAAAGTGTTACAATATCCACCTGATGTATCATTAGTTGTACCCCCACAGTCATTTAATTCAGCTGATAATCGAATTCTCCTGAAAAAAGCTTCCAAATCGATATCTAGTTGGAAAAAATCTGGAAAAGTTGTTAACCCAAAGCCTAACCCTTTGGAGAGTACCTTATGTTCTTCAGCAGTAAGCTGATATGTAGAAATATTTACCACCGCATTTTCTTCCTGCGGCGGGGTTGTTTCCTTATGGCGATGTTTCCTGCCCACCCCCCACAATAGTGGGTACCACAAGCATTATATATATACGTATATACTGTATATAAGTCCAGGTAATGTGAGTGCACACCAGGAGCATTTTCACAGGATTTTATTTAAAACATAATTTTATTTAAATTAATTAAAAAACAGGCCAATGTTTTGGTCTAGAACTGAGACCATTATCAAGATGATAATGGTCGTAGATGTAGACTGGCCTGTTTTTAATTAATTTAAATAAAATTATGTTTTAAATAAAATCCTGTGGAAAAGCTCCTGGTGTGCACTCACATTACCTGATATCGATTACATTTAAGTGTAGCAAACAGGCCAATTGCTATATAAAGTGGTGTGCGGTAAAACATTCTATAAAACAGTCTAATAAAACATTAGACTATTATATGATCCCGGAATACATTATACATAGTTATCATATTCCCCCTTAAAGGGGATGTAAAGGCAAAAAATATAAAATCCTCTTTTTACCTTAATGAAAGCAAAATTTATCTCCAATGTGCTTTAATTAAAAAATGTGTACAATTTTAATAATAAATCTGACTGTATACAGTGAAATGCCCTTTTTGTTTTTCTTGCTCTGACTGCTGCAGATAGGAAACTTCAGACAGTCCCTAACTGCTCTGCAGGAAAACAATCATACTTTAAAGCAGCAGGGGGGAGCCCTTCCCCACTTTAGTTCTCTGACCTTGAGCAGCTATGTTTGTTTCCTTTTCAAGCAGATCACAGCTGTGTAGATATTTTTATCTGCAGACCCAGTGCAGTCTGCATATTCTGATCATTATTAATCAGTCTTGCTGTATTGGCTTCTATGGCAGAAATTATTTGACTTGTGTTGTTTTGATAATTTATGAAGATTCCTAAGCATAACCTCCCAACTGAAGCCCAGACCACACTGATTATGGTCTTGCAAAGATGATTAACAGTTAAAAGAAGACCCCCTGCAACCAACTTTGTTCAATTGGGCTTCTGGTGCAGTAAGTTTATGTTTAGTAAACAAAATGCAGCATTTCTAGCATTATTCTACTTTAGATTTTGGATTTTCCATACCTTTTACCAGCTTAGTTGCCCTTCTTTGTACCCTCTTTAATTCAATTAATGTCCTGTTTGAGTGCAGGAGACCAAAACTGTACAGCATATTTAAATGGGACCTTACTCCTGCAAAAAAAAGTCCATTTTAATACAGCTCAAGACCTTATTTGCCCTTGATTCTGCTGAATGACATTGCTTGCTACACCCAAGTTTATTTCCTACAAGGACTCTAATTTCCTTTTCCATTATGGATTTGCCTAGTATAGTCCAACTAAGGGTATAAGTGGATTGGATATTTTTACATCCCAGGTGCATACCTTTTCATTTATCAACATTATTTGTGTTATAAGTGTTGTTTGAAATTCTTTTTTTGGTTGTTTGATGTCTTTAGGCAACTTTGCTGACATGCATTTTGTATCTAATGATTTCTGTACTACATTATTATTTTACAAGATTAATCGATGTTTTCAAAAGTTAATAAATAATCATTTATAATAATGCTTACAACAAGATAACTTTTAATTAGACTAATTATAAAACATCCTTTGACAGCAGTTCTCAGCAGGGACCTTTCTTTTTCAATTGGTATCATGAATATCACCTTTAGCATTAGATTCTCTGTGATAAGGCTATGAGGATAGACTAATTGCAAAGTGGAAAGTAACCCTTTTTTAATGTAAGACCAACCCTTTCCTAATTTTTGCCATGAAAGACCAAGCAGCACAAGCATATTGAAACACTCTGGGGATCTCAATGTACAGTTGGCATTCCTGCAAACATGCATTTGGTTGGAGTGGATAGATTGAACTGTGTATGCATATTACAAAAGAAGAATTCTGTTTTCAAATTTACAGCCTCCTTTTTCTCTAAGGGGGCTGTAAATTACATTGTGCAAGATACAGATTATTATTTTCTCTATGTAGCCTTTAAACAAAAGCTTTGATGTAGATTTTTCCAATTATGACTTCTCACACACTCCAGAAATGACACTTTTGTGACAAACGTGTAAATTAGTTTTCAGAAGGGAAATATAAATATGCAAATTTTCTCCAAGTGAAACAGAAGACATTCTGCAATGCTACTACAGTTTATAAAACCAGCACCAAGTTTTTTTTTTCTTTACTGTTTTAAATATGACAGTGGATCCTATATCCTATCCTATCGAATTTTCAAAAAGTTTTTATTTGATTTTTCGAATATTTTTAAAGACCACTTCGACTATTGAAAATTTGTTTGAATCGAATGATTCGAATAAAATTCTATTCGAATATTCGACAGTTGAATAACTTGCCCTTTAAATTTTTATTTGACTGCCTAGTTCCCAGATTCAACCTACCTAATTGGTTTTAACTATTTTTGAACAAATAAAAAAAATTCAATTGAATGGTTAAAATCATTCGAATCGTTCAATTCAAACGATTTAATCATTTGCTCGAATTATTTCTATTCAATCGATTGAATTGTGGTAAAATCAATTCGACCACAATTTGATTGGTCGAATTTGAGGGTAAATCTGCCCCTTAGTGTAAACCAGTGTGTTTATTGTGCATTGCAAAACATAAAGCTTAGCCAGTGATTAATAATCAGTGGATTTTTGACAATCAAATTTTCAATAGAAAATAGTGGGTTGCCTTGTCAAGACTGCCCTCATTCTTTGTGCATATTTAATGACCATATTTAAAGCTTAAAGTCTTATTTTCCTCTTGATTTTTGTCCCCTAGCTTGTATGAACATATAACTTTTTTACCTCACAGTTATAGATCGTACACTAAACCATTGTGCTGGTTTAGGGCTTCCTGCCACCCAGATGCCTTTCTGATGCCGCCCCCCTAGCATCTGGTGTATACAGTTTAGAACACCAGAGTGGGTTCGTGGGGGGGGGGCACATCGCTAGTGTGATGAGAGCAATTGCCTTTTTGCTGCCCCTGGTAACTTGCGGGCTACTGCCACCTGAGACGAGACTCTCAGCATTATGGCAGGAGCGCCCTGACTGTGCTTACCAATAACACATGCCTTTAGCAGGTGGAAAATATGAGCCCTGTACTTAAGCTAGGTAGAATTCTATGAGCTCCATACTGGAGACACAAACATATACAGTAATAAGTGCATTATAGGCAGTAATTCTTTTCAGTTTTCAGTTTGTCCCTAATAGTTAATGAGCACATGTATAATTAATCAATGCATGACAATAAGGGCCAGATTTATCAAGGGTTGAATTGCGAATTCAAATTCTGAATTTACATTTTTAAAATTTTATTTTTTAATTTTTTTGTGAATAGTCAAAATTAGATTTGATTTCAATAATTTGTTTAAAATTTTTCATGTACTGGCCCATTCACCACTTTAAACCTGCTGAATTGTTATTTTAGCCTATGGGGGACATCCTGTGATAAATCTGGAGTTGTTTGGTGGACTCCTGAGAAAAAAAAACTTGAATCAATTCGATTCAAATTTGATTCAGATTTTTGAGTAGATCGCATTCACATGAATATAGAATTTTTTAATGTTTTGATAAATTTATTTTTTAACTCGAAGTTTTCACTATTTTCTGAATACTACTCCAACCAAATCCACACAGTCCCCCCCCCCATTTATCAATACATTTGTCTTGTGTGGGGAAAAAATTTATAAAATTGTGAAAGAAACCAAAGTGTACGAATTTTCAGGATTTGTCGAAAACTGTGACTTTTTTTTTATTTGGTGCCCAAAACTTGCAACTTTTTCGGATTTGACACCTGACATCTTCAGATTATTGCATGAATCTCAGCACAGGTCATGATATCAAAGGGACTTCTACATGGGACTTCCCATTGACTTTGACATGAACTTGGCAGGTCTGAGTTGGAGTTCTTTTTTATTTAGACTTCGGGGTTTAATAAATCAGAAAGAATTTGAGGGTTTTTTTTAATGAAAAAAATGTGTTATTCTCGTGTAAAGTCTGACCAGAAAAAAATCTGACTTTAATAAATAACCCCCTAAGAATAGCTTTGCATAAAATTACTTGATCTTTAATGTGTAATACCCACAGTGCTGGCCTTTCTAAAGGTACAGAGATCTGATTTAGCCATGAAAGAAACTGGAGCTGGTTTAAAGTTTTTCTGCACTGTTTAAAAATAAATATTCCTTCAGAATATTGATTTGATTTTGTACTGGATACTCCAGTTAAGAGAATCAATTCTCTTAAATAGCCCCTGGTACATTGTAAATTTTAGATCACAACAACAGCATGCACTTTAACTCAGCTATCCACTCTCTGACATATGCAGAGCCCAAGCCCTAAGAGGAAATAGTCAGGTAGAAGTTGTGCTCTGCCTTCGATAGCTGCCAAGCAGTGGAATCTAAGGCTTTGAAGGAAAAGCAAAAGTAAAGCATTTGGTACTTCTGTATTCTCCTACATTAAATAATGGATACTGCAAGTTACAAATAAAGTATTTCTCTATTCATCTTTCAATGTAAATTCAAATAATGCAAGGAGAGCAATAACAAATACATTATGCATTGAGTATTCTTTACAATACCTAGTACAATAACTAGTCAAACTTTATTGATTATCATCCAACAGATGTGTGAGTTTTAATGTGCTTTAATGGGGTCCCCATTTAAAATTTTGGAAGGTATTACTTACAGACTCATGTACTTGCTAATAATCTATTGTTTATTAAACATAGCAACTTTTGGCAACAGACATGGCAAAGTTAACTGCTTATTATTTGGTGCTGGTTACTGGGCCACAGTAAATCCTGACTTTGCGACTACACAGTTTTGCATTTAAAAGAAACCTCTTTTATATAAATAGAATATTAATTGTTCAGATAATAGCTAATATTTTTAATAACTATTATAGTTAATATTATTATTATTATTAATAATAGAAGCAAGAAAGACAATGACTACTCATTCTCAGGCCTAGATGCTGATATATTCTTTTCCTTTTAATAAAGTGCTGGCCAGTTTGATGTGTCTGAAGCTTGTAATGATCCTACTCTACACCCTGTACACTGCTGTAATCCTCATTCACAACTGTTCAACTGCCATTTAGATTTTAGCAAAGAAATTCAGCTACACAGAGAGAGCAGAGTGCAGAGTGTTCTATTGTGCCCATTGCTCTAGTGATGCTGCCCCCTTTGACCCGGCTCGATTTTTAAGTGCGGAGTTGGGGGGGGGGTGCAGCATAGGGACTGGTGTCTCAGGATGCAGCAGCCCCTGAAACACACCTGCCAAGCCCAATATGAGAACATAAAGAAGAAAACTTTTCTGCCAAAATATGCAAAAATGGGATGGGAAGGTGATGTGTTTTTCACATAATAAGGAAGTGAACTGCCTCTTCCCCTGACATCACAAGTTTTTTAGCAGAGTATCCAAATTACAAACAGACTCCTTATTTGGAAAACCCAGATCCTGAGCATTCTGGATAACAGATCCCATACCTGTACTGGTATTTTGTATATTGTATTGTTATGGTATATTGCTAGTTTGTTTTTCTGTTTTTTCACAGCACTTGCTCTTGGACACGGTCAATTGTTTGAGCTAAGAAACAGTTCTCCTTTAAGATTCCTTTCTGCCTTCATTGTGGGGTAGAGCTTTTCTTCTCCTTTTCTTTTTTTAACCTTCTTCAAACGTTTAAATGTAATATAAAACAGCACACACAGTCACCACCTTTCAGGTTCAGTCTGTTCTACAAAAAGGGTTTGGGGAGCTTTGCATTGTAACATTGGAAATATATGGTAATTTAGCTTACTTTATTATGCAATGATAGTGCAACAATGACATTAAAATTGTACCTTGCATATCACCATGCTAGGTTATTAAACCTTGAGTATATTGCCATGTAAATCTTGAAAGAATAGCAGTGATCTGAGATGTACTTTAAAATACTGTATGCCAGATTTAAAATTGTAGAGAACATAACAATTGTCAAACCATTTGTATTGCCTTAAGGATAGAAAAATTATATACAAGGCTCTTTGTGAAGCTGCTTGTAGATTCTAGATGATACCAATCATGCTATTCATGAGTAGGTAGAAGTATTCTAGCCTACCACAATCCCAGCACATTGCAGCATTTACTTTTAGCTGTACGTCACCACAGGACAAAATATCCAACATAAGAGATATTGCTTCAACACTGAAATTTTTTCTCATAAAAATATCCAATTTTATATTTTCTTTTATCATCCTTTAGCACTAAATCCACTGTCAGGAAGAGGCTGTTTGCATACTTTTTTTATTTACAGTATCTTAGCAGGGTAAACAAAAGTGTATTGCAAGGAGCAGAGCAGGTTAAGCCATGTCAGATGAACATAATGTACATCTCACACTTTGCAAAAAGAAATTGTTTTCAGTGTCTCCTCTTCATAGAAAAGAACCTTCACATGTTGTTTGTCACTTGTAGACTGCTGTGGAGTGTCTGCCTATTGGTCAGAATTTGGAAAGCATGAAGAGACAACTGACCATATTTTAAAGTTGCTTTTGTAAATCCCATAAAAAATGTCTGTGTTACAAGACAATAGACAGTGGTCTGTTGACCCATTTGTAGACGTTAATTGCCTTCCTGACATTCAAGGGTTTTTTTTTTTAGAGAAAAATCTAGCTTCATTTTAGTTCAGTTTTTGGGTCAGTAGAATTTTAGATGTTTGAGTTTTGTCTTAAATAAGATAACATTTGAGTTTTGTGTACATTCGAATTTATTCGGAATACAAATTTATTTGGAATTCAACCTTTGATAAATCTGCCCTTTAGTCATGCATTTGTCACATTAAAATAGCCATAACTAACATACTGTATATCTAAAGTAATTAAGTTAAGTTTTATGGTGTATTGAATTGAAACCTAAAAAAATATATAGGAATTTAAAAAGGATTTTAAATTTGGGCATCCTTCTAAAATGACTTATACTGTACAAACAAACTTTGTTTAATAACTGACTGCTTCTGTCTAGGGCTGCACCAAAGTCCTCTGCTTGCAGGTTCGGGGAGATCTAAAAATACATGAGCGCCATGTGATGGCATCGAGTAAGGTCATGAAATTCAAATATTTAAAGGGCACTTTGGCTAGTTTTCTTTGCCCAATGTAAAGGTTCCTTCCAAAGTTCCTGGGTTCTTTCTAGTCTGTTTTTTGTTTGTGTTACTGAGTATTGACCCTTGCCTGTCCCTGATTATCCATTCCTGCTGCCTGTACTGACACTGCCTGGCTTGATGACTCTCCTGATTTCAATTTGGTATTGCATATGATTTTACTCTGTGTATAACCTTGGCCTCGACCTTGACCTTGACCCCGATCTTGCTAAAGTTATTTCCTTTGCTACTGTGTTGTCCATGTGGTACCATGTGTGTCCGTGGTTTCACCCGGCCTGTTCTTTGACTGTTAGCTGCTCCGTTGTCATATCCATATTCTTTCCCTGCGCTTGCCCAGAACTCTCACCCTGATTCTCCTGCAATAAGACCTCTGAGTAGCGGAGAGCTCCACCTGAAGCCAAAGGCAGAAGAGTGGGCCGAGACTGGAACATTGGAGTTTATTCAGGGTTGTGGGATACCAATCATTACACTTTGTGTAGAAGCAATTGAGAGGGACTATGGAACTAGTCAATATAGTTGCTTGAAACATATGCTGCCTTTCATCATAGATAGCTTACAGCCCACACCAATATATAACATTTGCCCTCAAGTCCAAATGATTTTATTTTTTCTTTCTAAGCACTATATTTGACCCAGTGTTGGTACTGATTTAAAGATAGTTTGTTGATCAGTTTTAAAACCTATGTGACCATTCCTGCTTCCAAGTGATGTCTGCTTGTTGTAAACTTACATTCTGTTTTCATATTAGAAATACAATTATTTTCTAGCAATAACTGCAACCAGTTTTGGTGCCATTTTCCTCATCAAAATAACATTGAACTTTTCTAATTCTGGTAGTAAGAATGCATTACACATTAAAAAGAAAACAGCAAAGAGCTAAAAGCTTTATTTGGAGCCATCACAGTTCTGCTTTAGTGAACATCTTACTTAAGCTTCCTGGCTGTGCTGTTCCCACTTCACGGTATGTTCTCTGTTTGAGAAGAGCAGGAGATGCATTACATAATTATGTCAGACCCCAAGTATACACAAAAATTTGCCTATTATAAAGAAAACCGTTAAAAAAAAAAAAAGTTAAAAGGTTATTAAAACATTGTTTTGGAACAAAGACAAAGTCTTTCAAAATTAGAAAGAAGATAAATAATGAGACAGACTGAAATCTGTATAATAACCTCATACAGTTATTTAGATGTAATTGGTCCTTCCTAGGAAGTAGACAGTAACCACCATGCCTTTCACTTATTCAGAAACTTCTAAATCCTTAAATATAATGCACACAAGAAATGTTATCATAATAATTTGTTGCTCTTTGAGAAATATCATAACAGAATGGCTAAAATTATCTGTATATGGTTGCTTCTCATTTGACCTCACACAAAGTCAACTGTTTAACAGTACAGAGGGAAAATATGTTTCCCTTTTCAGGGGTGTCATGGTACTTTTAGTAGTTGTCACGATAGATCTGTAATAGGAGAAACCAGAGTTTCCAACAAGGAGATCAGAATGGTTGTACCCTGCAGTGTCATACACCAAAATATGGGGACTATCAGGTTCTGGAATTGGAGCAAAGCACCACTGTAAGCATCCACTACCTCTACTGAATAGTTCACTTATAATTAAGTACCACCTCTAGGTTGTTGCCAGCAATATTCCTGTGTAATATCAAGTGGTTGAAATTGCCTGAAGTATTTTTTAAGTAAATGTTAATTGTACCATTGAAGAGTAAAATTATGTGAGCCCTGCAGATCCTTGTGCTTCCAGTATGAAAACAGTGCTGCCTGTGTTTGACATTCCTGTGGATGAGATGGGGGTAGCAACATGAAAAAGGGCCCTGCCTTGTACTGTACCTGCACCCTCTGTGGTTTGTAGATTATACTGAATTTTTTGCCAGTTGTAGTACACAGATACAGTACACCCCAGTAGCAAGTGTTTGTTGAATAAGCACTAAAGGGCACAGTTTTGCATCCCTTAGTGCTCTTATGTTAGGGGCATTATTAAATGACCATTGTTGTGGTTTTTATTGAATCAGTGGGTCAAAGACTGGGTATTACATGGTTGAAGAATGCTGAAGTCAAGTGACCATATGTGTGTGTGTTTGAACATACAGCATTTTTTCCTATTGCTAAAAAAATTATTGTACAAATTCTGAAGAAGATTTACTTCTGTAACTTTAAGGATTGTGATAGTATTGCAGCTAAACTGCAAGCATGTACTCCCACAAACATAATGTACTCTAGTTCTGCCCACACTATTGCCATTTTCCTTAGTTTTTTGCATGAATAATGTTTACTTAACAACATTTTACTTGTAAAAAGTAAGCTCTGATTCAGTGATTTCTAATTTCTAATCATTCAGTCTCTTTATCCAAAGTGATTACACTATTTGTTTAATCCTTAATAATGAAATGCAATTTACTGTCAAAGCATGACTTTAAAAGGCCCGTTGTGCTTTTTCAACTTCCATTCTGCTTTTTCTAACCACATTATAACAATATGGATATGATATGTCAATGTTTCATGATTCCTTGATAAAAATGACATCATGAGTAAGTGACTTATTTATTAGGGGCATCCCCTTAATAAATGGAACAAGCTGACATATTTCTTGACTTGCAACAAAACATAGGGGCAGATTCACTAAGATCCGAAAATTTGCCAGCGTAGGCTTTGCTAGCGTTTGCCGCACTTCGCCAGACGAATTTTCGCCAGCGCTATGCAAATCCACTAAAGTGCGAATTTACGCTCAGGTCGGCAAATGGTAGCGTAGTTGCGCTAGTTTTACTTCGCTAGGCAGAGCTCTGTTACGCTAGCGAAGCCTAAATTGTGTACGGCGGGAACTTTAACTTATAATAGAAGTATATGTTACAGCCAGTACATTCCACTACACAAGCCCAGGAAACCTTTAATAAATTATATAAAGTTGTACTATTGCCCTACATGTGCCCCCTGTATAGTTGAGTTGCCATATGTTAGGAAATGTTGAGGGGAAGAAGGGTAACCCCCCCAAAAAAATTATCGATCTTTTTCAGACTATCACCCTCCTATGCTAAAATACGCCAGTGTTTTTCAACCTCCTATCTATTGTATTGAACTTCTCCTGGTCTGACCAGGCGAAGTAATGTCTAGCGTAAGTGCTAACTTTTATGAAAATGTTCATCTTAGGGATCTTAGCGACGTTACGATCCTTCGTCAGAGCGCAACTTCGCCTGGCGTAAGGGTGCAAAGTTGCGCAAGTCTATCTACTTCGCTAGCGAAAATTCGCCAGAGTCCGTGTTAGTGAATTTGCGAAGTTGCGAAATGACGTCATGCTGGCGAATTAGCGCTAGCGTTAGACACTTTGCGCTTTAGTGAATCTGCCCCATTATCTTGACTGTGGATTTCTAGTAAGACCTCACCCGAGTGCAGTCTTGGGTGTCAGTCTGTAGGAAAGATATTAATAACCAGGAAAGAAAGCAGAGACATGCAAGTAAACTTGTAAAGGGAATGTGGGGGATTTGTTTTACACAGTGAGCTTCATGCCAGCAGAAATCTATTCAGAAAAAAATCTATTCTGCATTTCAATGCCATTCATTACTATTTGCTTTGAACAGTATTTATAAAACTGCTGCTCTGCATATGTATAGCATATAAAAAGTGGAATGCTATGCTAAACTGAGATGGTCCTTACATAGGAAGCTTGCCCTGCCATCATACAAAGGCCTTGCCATACACAATCACATTACATCATGTTCCTTCTGAGTTTTCCTGACATACTTCATAAAGACAGACATATTAAGCTGTTGATTGTTCTGACACACAAAAATGATTTCTCCTCCAACAAGCATGTTGTCTGTTCCAGTGCTTAGTAAGAAGCAGCAACAAAACATTTTTTTTAAATATGTAACATGAGCAAATGCACTATGAACCAAGTTTTTGTTTAAATCTGTGGATTTGCTCCAGCAGAAAATTGGAGTAGTATGGTTAGCTAGCAAATGTTTGCCCTATGTATAGTAACCCATAGGAACCAATCAGCAAACAGCATTTATTGGTCAACTGTCAGTAAACACCTGGTTGCTGTGGTTTACTAGATTCAGCCTCAGAGAAAATGTGGGCAATTAACATAAGATAAAATGGATTTTCTCATACATGTATTTAAACACCAATAGCAATACCTGTGAAAAGGGTATGACCTACTTTTGTTTAAACTACATGAAAGTAGCTACATGAAAGATCACTACAGACACAGTTAATAGGGCTGAAGTCTCTTGTAATGGTCATATTATATGCATTGATATTATTGCCAAAAATAGTTGCTCACCGGTTGAAGTTACCTTTTGAGATGTTTTACTGAAAAAAGAATTGGAGATAAACAGTAGTACATCTAGGAAATTTAAGTATTGGCATTTGATCAAAATTCCTGAATATTCTACAAAGACATGGTAAATCCATTTTAAGGGAGCCCTTCATATGTTTTCTGAATGGTGTTAACAGCAAGAATAAGGGTTATTAAATGAGAAACCATATATAGTAGAAGTAAAGTCTAAAGGGGGTGGGGGGTAGCAAATGCAATACACCACTAAGTGATTGTAAACATTTAGTGGTGTATTCTCAGATGTCCTGATTTTGTTGAACATCCCCAATTTTTGACAGCTCAGTCTGCAGTCCCATAATCTTACTGATATGTCCCAAGCTTCTATTTGATCTGCTGCACTGATGCCAGAAAAAGAAAAAATAAAGTTTCTTAACTTAATAAGAGGCGTTTTGGCATAGAGCCCATAATACTCACCAGCTATATTTTGAACCAATTGTTAATAAGAGTTTCTGAAACCTAATTAAATAAGAGGCTGTTAATAATAAGTAAAAAGTCTCAAAATGTCAACATACTGTACAGCAGATATTATTGTCCTTTTTATTTTCAAAATGTTGGGTGGTATGGGCTGCTGTTAGCAGAAATCTACAATGGCATAGGATACTTCTGCGTGAGCACCACAAAGTGATCCACTTCTTCCTGCTTTTTTTTCTTCAATGCCCCTGGACTGACGCATGCGCAATAGAGTGAAAAAAGCACATTTTTGTTAAAGTTTGACTGTCACTCTACTGAGCAAACTAACAAGGAAGAAATATTAAGAGGATAGCTTAGTGGAGCTTGTCAAAAAGGCAATCATATTAAATAGGAGCAAAAATAGCAAGCTCAGTTTAACGTATCACAATAGGAAGAGGCACTGAAATGCCTTGTTGAGCCACTAACTTCATTCATTAGGTAAAACAAGCTAGGTAAGCAAAACAAAAGGTTAGCAAAAATGTATATTTCTTCAGCTTCAAGCTGTTTCAAAGGCAGCATTAGAACTAGATTTTCTCTATATATGGCAGTCCATATATAATATATAATATATAATATATAATATATATAACTTAAAGGGCACCAATTATAACTGAAATCATTTACTAAGTAAATGCACTGTGTGAAAGTTCAAGAAATCCAATTTTTAAAACAGAATTGTTTGTATAATATAAATCAGCTCACTATACCTTCTGCAAAATCTCCCCTATCTCCACTGCAGTTCTAGCTGAGGCAGGCATCTTGGATTTCGCTGGCTCCTCCTACCTATATCTTCACAGCCAACTGTAGCTCTGAAATCTTACACATGACATTTCTTGGTTGCCTAATAAACCTTCTAAGCTATTTTGAAATCTGCCAAACTTCTGTGTTAGTGCTGCCACCTTCTGGAAGTTGGTGTGTGCCCTTCTCGTGATGCTTCTAGAGTTCACTAAAGTTGGGCATTCTGGGTAGAATACTCAGGGCAGTGCTACAATTTGGGCATGCTCATGAACTCATTTGCATGTTGTAGTCACAGTATGTTCTCCCTCAGTGAGAGAACCCATTTGACAAAGTATGGGATTTTTTAAAAACTGTGTTTTTTTCCCCCAAAAAAACTGTATATGTAGTTTGATTAAACATGTTTAGGTTGTACTGGTCAGGTTGTTAATATGTGTTTGATTTTGGCTGTGATTGGTACTCTTTAAGTGATTGCTATTCGATTTACCTTAATTCCAGTTGTGTACTTTTTTATGGTTCTTGAATTTTTAGATGCTCTTTTCAGCAGTTCTACAGTTTGGAATTTTGGCAGCTACTGTAACTGGTTGCTAGTTTTTAAGTTTTCCCTATCAGCTAATATATGGAGAGGGCCTGGATAATAAGTTGCCGTACTTAATGCAACAAACAATAGCTTCATAGAAAAATAGTAACATAGTAAGTTAGGTTGACACACGTCCATCAAGTTCAACCTTTTACTTTTTAAACCTGCCTAACTGCTAGTTGATCCAGAGGAAGGCAAAAAACCCTATCTGAAGCCTCTCCAATTTATCCTAGAGGGGGAACGAATTCCTTCCTGACTCCAAAATGGCAGTTGACTAGTCCCTTAGTCAACTCGGACTAGTTCCTTAGTACCATGAGCTATCTACCATAACCCCGCATTCTCTCACTTGCTAAAAAACCAAACAACCCCTTCTTAAAGATTTCTAATGTATCAGCCAGTACAAATGATTCAGGGAGAGAATTTTACATCTTAACAGCTCTCACTGTAAAAACCCCCTTCTGAATATTTAGGCGGAACCTCTTTTCTTCTAATCAGAATGGGTGACCTCATGTCAGCTGGAAAGACCTATTCGTAAAGCATTAGAGAGATTATTATATGATCCCCTTATATATTTATACATAGTTATCATATCACCCCTTAAGTGTCTCTTCTCCAGTGTGAACATAGCTTTTACCAGCTTAGTTGCCCTTCTCTGTACCCTCTCTAATACAATAATGCCCTGCTTGAGTGAGGGAGACCAAAACTATACGGCATATTCTAGATGGGGCCTTACAAGTGCTCTATAAAATGGAAGAATGACCCCTTCCTGCCATGTATCAAGCTCGACGTTATTTGCCCTTGATGCTGCTTCTAATAAACACTCACCCTGGTGGTCTAGGGGGTCAGCGGGGGCACCTGCCGTGCCTCTGGTGGGGATGCCTGCCACGTGATGCTGCTCCTTCAGTTCCTCACAATGCTCTGCCTTATGACGCGCTCACTTCCGGTCTTCCTAGGTGCAATCACGCTGGCGTGATTGCGTCATTGTGCAACGGTGCGAAATTCAAATGTATTTAAAGGGATTTCAGTATTCATTGCCCGTTATAGGTTTCTTCCTTGCGAGTTCCTGGTGCCTGTGCTGTTTAAGCTTTTGATATCTTTTTACCTATTGTGACCCCTGCCTATTTTTGATTATCCTGACCCTGCCTGGTAACTGAATCTCTTATATCTGTATCCCTTCGGATTGATCTCCTGGTTTGACCCTTGCCTGTCTGACTCCACTTGTACTCTGCCTGCACCGACCTAGCCTAATTTTGACTACTCTATCTGTTTACACCTTGTTCTGTGACCTTCTGCCCAAAAGACTTTGCATTACTGTTGTGCCCCTTATCTTGTCCAAAACCCTTAGCTTGGCACCTCTCTTTATAAGACCTGGTGGCATCCGATTAGCCAAGGGCTCATCCGGAGGTGAAAGGCGGCTGTTATAGGCAGAAGTAAGAGGCGTGAACAGGGTGCTTAGCATTGGTTCTGGATTTAGTGTGCTGACCATGACACATTGCTTGCATGACTTTACATTTATAAACACTGAATCTCATTTGCCACTTAGCTGCCCAGATTTCCAGTTTGTGAAGATCCTAGTGCAAGGATACCACATACTGGATGGAATTAATTGGGCTGGATAGTTTTGTGTCATCTGCAAATACTGATACATTACTTACAACACCCTTCCCTAAGGGGGAATGAACAAGTTAATGAAAAGTGGATGCAATACCGAGCCCTGAGGGACCCCAATAAGAACCTTACTCCAAACAGATAATGTACTATTAACAACCACCCTCTGTACCCGATCCTGTAGCCAGATTCCTATCCATGTGCAAACCACTTCATTAAGCCCAACAGACCACATTCTAGAAAGCAGTTGTGGGGCACGATATCAAAGGATTTGGAAAAATCCGAGTAGATCACATCTACTGCCCCCCCCACTGTCCAGCATCTTGCTTACCTTATCATAAAAGCAATTACATTTGTCTGACATGACCTATCCTTCATAAATAGTGATGGCGCGAACCGCGGCAAAAAAGTTCGCGGACGCGTTCG
>CM044442.1:53243795-53256756 GCA_024363595.1 Xenopus borealis | reverse complement strand
TTTTGAATGTGATCCCTTAACAAGCCTTCAAATAATTTGCCCACCACAGATAAACCTACTGACCTATAACTGCCAGATTGTAATCACTTTTTAAATATTGGAATGACAAAAGATAATTAATCCTTACTAGAGGTAAAACAATTATAGTCTGTTTATTTAATGGTTAAATTATTTTTAAGTAGACTTAAAGGAATTAAGATCCAAATTATGGAAAGATCTGTTATCAAGATCTTTCTTTCCTTCCTTTAAATAAAATTTTCCTCTATTGCTACATTGGATATGAATTGGAGTTTGCAGCCCAATGATTCCCTTTCTCTCTTCCATTGAAATGTTAAGAGACGTGCAGCTCTGGACTCTCGGAGGGCAGATGATACACTAAATGCTTTTCACATCTCATTTCTTATGTTTTGGTTCAGAAATTCCAGTGAGAATTTTTTCATCTGTGTTATTACATTGCTTTCTGAAAGAGTTGAAGCAGCCAAACAGTTTTTCATCACTCATTAATTGGGTTCAACATCATCTAATACATATAGGAAAAAAAAAATCACCTTAAAGGACCCGCAATGCCATAAAATCTATCTCTATCTATCGATCGGATACCATACTTGTACTTGAGAAATCTGAAGGCCAGAGGTCTGAGAAACTGAATTTAGCTTGGTAAATGTATACTATTATCCCAGAAATCAGCTTCACCCTTTTCCGTGTAAATGTGTTAGGGGCCTTACCAAAAGCCAAAGTCTTCTAGAAGATACTTTACAATATACAGTAGTTGTCAATGGCTATTGGCTTTCGTGCTTCTGAAATATTTTTTTTTAAAACTTTTTCAGAAGAGGAAATATAATCTAAAATATAATCTAAATTTGAAGATATAAAACTGTCTTCTTTCTCATGTTGTTTTCTTACATGTAGAAATACTCTTTCTTTTACAAATAATACTCTGCACACCCAGCGGCATATTTATCAATGGTTGAAGTGAAATTTCGAATTTTGAAAAGTTTTTTTTTTGTAAAATGCAACTAGGAAATAGTTACAATTTGATTCAAGTTTTTAAAAAAATTTTTAATTTGGTTTTCGAAATTTATGCTACACTGTTCCTTTGAATTTGACTACTTCCTTCTTTAAACCTGCCAAATCTCTGTTTTAGCCTATGGAAGACATCCTGGGATCAATTTGGAGTTATTTGCAGTCATTTTGACATTCACTCAAATTTGATTCGAGTTTGAATGTCAATCCTATTCAACCGAGTAAATTTTTTAAATAAATTGCAATTGGTCGCATTTCAAGTTCATGGGAGTTTTAACTAACTCCCATGAACTTGAAATTCAACCCTTGATAAATCTATCCCCTATATAAATCTATAGATAAGGAATTTATAACAAAGCTGAAACAATATATGTGATAAATTTTTATACCGTTTTACACTTTTTAGAATACATTTAAATACACATCATTCTAATTATACCTATAACTGATTCAGAGAAAATCATTGTTAAAACGGCTACCAATCAAGTGTTGAAAGTTAACCAACTTTTAGTTAGATCCTCTTACTTGCTTTTGTTTTTCTCTCCTGTAGTAGCACATTTTCCCATCTGTCTTTTTCTCTTACTTCTTTCTGTTATTATAACAGTTATTTATATAGATGACACTAAAGCCATCTTTAATGTCATACTGCTTCTTTACCAACCTTAGAGTATAGTTAATTCTGACCTCTTAACACCTCCTTTGTCCTACGCACATTCACAGAGGCCTTACTTGCAATGGCGCTCCGCCAATGAGGCAAGTTGAGACACTCACCGGCAAAAATGCTGCTCCTACTAACTTCAAGAGCCAAATTTCAATCTGAAAATTTGCTAGTGCAAAGCGTGCAATTGCACACTCTTCACTAGCGACATGGACCCACCGCTGAAAAAGTGAGTGCAATGGGAGGGTGGCAAAACGAACGCCGCCTCAGGTGGCAAAATGGACAGGATCACCCCTGCTTACTTGCCACTTGCTCAGGGCATACACACTTCAACCAGGGTCGGATTGGGTGGGCAGAACTCAGGTCTCGTTGACCCCCACCAACCCAGACCGGCTATTGCTGACCTCCCTCCCGGCCCCTGGTCATGGCTGCGAGCAGGAAAAAAAGGTACGGGGGGCTGGATAGGGTTGTGGCTGGGGGGCCCTGAAGCAGCAGCCCTGATGGGGCCCCCGCCCCCCCCCCATCCGACCCTGTCTTCAAATGACCCACTAAAAGTGTGTGTTCTGTTTTTGTGTGTAAGAGTGAAAGGTGATAACTTCATAGAGAAATAGAGTATCTCACTGATGTTTTTCAAACTTTTATATGCCACTTTTTGATGGAATGATCTAGGCAATTTTTCACAAAATTCCATGCTGGATTTATGATAAATAGACCGTTCTCTTGTAAAAAGTGTGTTCTTTTACCTACTATTCCACAATCTGGCTAATAAACTAAAGAAATCTGGTATTGATATTATTATTTAAAGAGCATCAACATGTTAATCTGTTCAAACCATTTTATAAAGGATATGGCATGCACATAAGCTTACAAGCAAAGTCCCCATCACATTACAAAAAATCAAGTTTAAAATCCAAATGCTGTAGAGCTACAAAACATAGTCATTCATTCAGGTTTTCATGATATAGCAGTAGAAAAAGGCAGAGTTGGCTATAGTTCCGTCCTGCTGCGCAGATGGTTTAAAGGGGTTGTTCACCTTTGAGTTAACTTTTAGTATAATGTAGAGAGTGATATTCTGAGACAATTTGCAATTGGTTTTCATTTTTTATTGTTTATGGTTTTATAGCTATTTAGCTTTTTATTCAGCAGCTCTCTATTTTGCATTGTCAGCAATTTGGTTTCTAGGGTACAAATTACCCTAGCAACCCTGCATTGATTTGAATAAGAGACTGGAATATGAATAGGGGATGGACTGAATAGAATGATAAGTAATAAAAAGTGGCAATAACAATACATTTGTAGCCTTACAGAGCATTTGTTTTTAGATGGTGTCAGTGACCCCCATGTGAAAGCTGAAAGAAACAGAAGAAAATTTCAAATGATTAAAAAACTGAAAAATAAATGAAGACCAATTGAAAAGTTTCCTAGAATGGGTTCTTCTACAATATACTAAAAGTTAACTTGAAGGTGAACCATCCCTTTAATGTGTATGTACTTACACACAATTGACCCAAAATTATTTTATTCTTGATGATGATGATGATGCTGATTGTATGTTAAAAGGCATTAATTTTTATTAGCTAGTTTTTATTTTTTATAGTTTTCAAAATGATGCTCCTTCCTCTACTGACTCCAATTAAGGGTCAATGACAACAGCAGCCCAAAAACAGTGCTCTGTGGGGATGCAATTGTATTGTTATTGTTGCATCCAGTTTTGTTTAAGGAACAATAACACCAAATAATTATTTTTTTTAATGCTTTTAAATTTGTACATATTTTGCTTTAGAAACATTACTGTATCTTACATAAATACTGTATGCTACTGTGTAGCCATTGGGGCACCCATTTAAACTAATTATTGCAAAAGGCGTAAATGCTTCCACAGTAGATAACAGATAAGCTATACAATGGTTTTAGTTCTTATACTTGATTAAAACAGAGCTCAAATGCTTCTGTACAGAAATACAGTAAAAATGTTTCTTATATATAAAGTAGGAAAGAATAGTCATTCTACTCTTATTGCTGCCCCTGGCATAAAATTCTGCCATCACTAGTGATAGGCAAATTTATTTGCCAGGCGTGAATTCGCGGTGAATTCCCATGATTCGCCGCCAGCGAATAAATTCACGAAACGCCAGCAAAAATTCACTGGCGTAAAAAAAAAAAGCGTTGCACGTTGAAAATGGCGTGATGCGCGACGAAAACAATGTGACGAAACAACGTCGAAAACGATGTGACCCACATCAAAAATGATGCGACACGTCAAGAAAAGGGAGAGTACTGGGCAGACAAGGGAACTGTAACTTGTACAGGGAGGACAGGGGACAGGGAGTGTAGTCATGGAAAAGGCCAGGTCAGTACCAGTCGGACATTGCAGTTCAGAATCGGGAACCAGGAGCGTAGTCAGGAGAAACAGGCCATATGGTCAGTAATTGGGCAAGGTTTGTTCTGGTCAAAGACATACAAGGGTCAGAAACAGAAAATCAGATGAAGATCGCACCAGGTCCCTGGTTCAACTCCAGGCAGGATGTTACATTATTGCTGCTGTTCAGCTTTTATTCCTTCACACAGACTGACTGCTGATAAAATATTCCTTCATACAGACTGGGGGGCCGATTTACGAAATTCACGTGAAATGATCGAAGTTCGATCTAATTCGATCGAATACCGATCGCACAAATTTTACGTGAAATCGGATATGCGAATTGGCCTCTTCAATCATCGATATAGATCGAATAGATCGAATGATCGGATATTCAATAATTTGATCATTAGATGATTGAAGGAATCAAAATTTTATTTTATTCGACTGCCTACTTCGCCAGATTGAACCTACTGAATTGTAATAGAAGCCTATGGGAAGCTCCCCATAGGCTTCTGAGGCTAAGTCCTGCTCGAATACCATTCGTACGATCGGAGGAGCGTTCGATAGTTCGAATCATATGAATTTTTCAGATGCTCGAAGGAAATTTTACGATCTTTTTCATGAAATCGTATGATCGGATACCGATTCCTCGAGAAATCGTATTGCGAGCAAAATGACAGCTTAAACCAATTCGATGGTCTAATGCATATCGAATTGCGAATTTGGCTGAGCTAATTATGGGGAATAATAGTAAATTTGCCACTGAGTGATAATGAAATAAAATTCCTATTTTAATATTGCCACTGCAAGGAATGGTCAAGCAGCTGCGTATAGGATGGCTAAAGAGTTAAAACTCAAATGCAAAATCAGAAATATTGTCTGCATATAATCAGTATTCTCTTATACAGATCACAGGTGTAGAAATAATGGAACCAATCAAGAATTTGATTTGGAATACAGTTGCCAAGTGAATTCCCTTGTCTAGTAAAAAAGTATTCTTCTGTATTATGGCCTAACAAGAGGGAAGCATATTTATCTGAAGTAGATTGATTCTTGTTATAAACGGTCAATTAAAATTGGAGAAAGGACCAGTATGCAAAATACGTCATGTTAATATTGTTGTAAGCTACAGAGAGTTCTATCTCTTATGTTTTACTAAAATGTATCTTCTGCTTGTTTGAATGCTTATTCTTTGTTTACTGTTGGACAAAAATTCAGTTTTTTGTTATTTCTTGTAATAAACAGTGAAACTGAAGTACTGTATCTTCATGTTTGGTCCTAGCAAAGTTGATAATTAGATTGTTTCCAGTGCTCAGATAACCTGCATAATAGACTCGTGCTAACAAAACATTTTGCAACATAGGGGGTAGGAAGGGAGTTAAGCACTGGGAATCTACTTATCTACCACTACCAAACATGTAGTAGTAAAAAGAAAACCATAGATGTTTTGTGAAATAACACAAAGGGGCAGATTTACAAAATTTGTGTGTATAATACGAAGTTCGATCGATTGGTTGAATTTTAGAATATGCAAATTAGGCAAATTCGACCATCGAATTTGTAAATTCGATCAAATCGAATAGATCGAATTTCCCCTTTAAAATTATTATTCGATTGGCTACTTAGCCAGATCAAATAATATTCCACCCATCGAATCGAATCTGCCCCAAAGTATGTAAAAAGTATGTCCAGCTCAATCCCTATTCATTGCACTCATGTTGAGTAAAAGGCTAAGCTGTTCCGTTAATTATTTAATGCTCACTACAATTGTATATGATGCATAATTGGTTGTGCAGTTAGATTTTTTTCAAGAGAAGAATTTTTAAAATGATTTTCTTTTTAGTTTAATCATGATTGGAGTAAAAACACTCCTATTGGATTTATTTAATGTTTAAATGATCTTTTAGTAGACTTAAAGTATGGAGATCCACATAATGGAAATACATCTTATCCAGAAAACCCCATATCCAAAGCATTCTGGATAACAGGCCCCAAACCTGTATATAAAATATATGCTTTGTTATGAATTTATCATAGAAGAATCAGCATTCCATTAATACAATGATATTATGCATTCTGTAGATATAGATATACTGTAGATATACTGTGCATTAACACTCTCAAAGAGTGACAAAAATGCTCTGATAAGTTGCTCTCTTAAAGAAAAAATAAATTATAATGAATGTAAAATGTTGCAATTAAGTGATTATGTATCATGCAATAGTTTTATAAATATCAAAAGGTGTTAATGTAAAAAATGTTAATATTAACATATATTACACTTTGCTTTTACATATGCCAATAGTGGTGAAAATTTCAAAATCTTTTTTAACTAACGGATAGTCTTTAAATTACATTTTAGGCTACAGACACACTGGGCTGATTTGCAGCCTGTGGCTAAATGTAGAGTAGGTCCAGAATCATCCCCTATGCTTGATTTCTGCACCCAGAACCACTTTGTAATGTGCACAAAAAAATTAATGGGCACGATATTTGAGCATGGGTGTGATCTTTAATGAGAAAGGTTAGAGCTGTGCTCTGTTAATAGTTTTTAAAAGCGGGTTTATTTTGGGTGGTAGGGAGACACCCCAGGATGTATAGTAAATGTAATTATTTCTGATAAAAATTTACATTTAAAAATGGCCAGACATTTTCATCTACAGTATGTCAATGTTTATATTTATCTTGCATATTTTCCTTTGAAGGTCTTTAAACATTATAATTATATTTGTTGCATACTTTTGACCAGACCCGTGGCACTGCGATGAATACTGCAAGAATAACAAAAATCACTTTGACTGCTTCTCATTTAAGTACATTTTCAGTGCTATACATACCCCAAACTGCCATCATATTTGATTACATAATAACCTAATCCATCCTCACAAATTCAGAGTTTATCTCTGTGTTCATATCTTGATTTTTTTCTTTTAGGCGGAAATACAAGAAAACATCACAGAGGTAGGACTAACTGCAAAGTGTGCTATCCTTATTCATGGTTTCATCAGGCCTACTGTATTGAATAAGTGCAACTTAGCTTGTTGCATAAAGATAAAGGCATACTTCTTGCCTGGAAACAATGTGTCTCTTTTTCTGATTGAAGCAGCAGTGAGCTTTCTATCACATTCCAAAGGTATCAGTCATATGCAATTCCAATAATGTATAATGTATTACAGCTGCACATTCATGCAATTTTTGCATTTGAATTACATAATGGAAATGTAACTTGTATAATTGCACTCCACACTGGGAATTGCCTGATTGCAATTTCTTTATATGTGCAGTACTTTGTATTTTAAAACAGTCCCAATTCCAGCACATTGTTCTATCAGCTTTCTTGTTAAAACAGATGTATTTGAAAATGATACTGATTACTCTTGTGGAAAAACTTTATTATTCACAGTGTAGGTAGGTCATCTCTGTGGGTGCCATGATAAGATTGTACTGTAGCTTTTGGAAATAATTTTCATGACGAAATACTAGTTTTTGTATTATTTTTGTAGGGGCCTATTCAGCTTGTACATACAGTTTATGCTACTGTACATGAAAATGTTATTCTGCAACCCGATATCACCTTATTTACATAATTCAGACAATAATTTAGCTGGATTATGTAGGCATGGGAAATGTAACTATATCACTGGATATTATGCATGGAAATCAAGTCTGTATGTATCAAGAGAGGTGAATATGAACCAGATTTTTTGCTCAGGTTATGTGCAATGCCATTCAGCTCACTAACATTGATTTAATCTATCCACAAAATAAGCATAGACACACCAACTTTTCACAGAAATTTTCCATCAACATAGTCAATGATTTGTTTCTAAACAATATACAGATGCAGCCACTTGGATTTGTGTGTTAAATGCGTCATGAATCAGGATTAATTGAAGAAACTGTGTTATCTAAAGTCATCTTAACTCATTCAATGCATTTAACCTTTTCATTAGCATACCAAAGCACCATTGTTTTTAGTGGTGAACTCTTTAATTGGATGGGATGCTGTGACACATTATTCTGTGTTAAGTGGGATAAATGGGATATCTGTGTTTAGTTATTCTGTGTCAAACACACAATACAAAGTGGCTTTATCTGTGTCAAAGTCTGAAGTGTAAGCATTATTACAGACTGCAGCAAGCTAAGTTAAATAAAACCTACTAATTGGGGAAAAAATACAAACTTCCATCTACATACTTATTGTTAACAAAACCAAATTCCTATCATAATCTATGTTTCTGATACCATTTTAAAGGGACAGTATGTCATTCATTAAACACAAACTAATCGAACAGGGCTTGTGATAAACAATAAAATTAAAACAACTCCATGTTTGTTCTTTTTGAGCTAGAATATTAGATTATCAGTATAATTTTAGTATTCAGATAGGCAGTGTCGGACTGGGATGCCAGGGGCCCACCAGAAAACCTTAGACCAGGGGCCCAACTTTCCAAACTATTATTCCTTCACACTTAACCTCTTTATTCTACTAGATCTACTTACTATACTTTCTTCTTCCATTATTAAGCCTCTTTTTCCACATAAAGAAATAGGGAATGAACATGAAACAGGCCAAATTGTTAGAAGCAAGAGGGTCCACTGACACCTGGGCCCACCGGGAGTGTTACCAGTCCTACACTGTGGATAGGCAGAAATCATTTATGCAGGGGAATTATTTATGCGCTGGAAACAGTATTATCTGCTTCGGAGTATCTGTTTAGCTCAAGGTAACAAAAAACATAGATATTTTTGTGATTAACATAATAGGCACAAGTCCTGTTCACTGAACTAATGTTGACTAACAGATATACTGCCCCTTTAACCTCATCAGATTTGCCTATAGTAGTTCAATACATGTAAAAAAAAATAATAAAATATAGACATACAATAAACTTAGGTACATTATCAGAAAGTTTCCTGGCATTACTCAACTGCATGCAGATAGTTACAAAGGGAACTTGTGATTAAGATTGTAAAAAGTAATATTATAGCAAAAGTAAATTAAAAAGTTTGGCTTCATTTTTACCTTGATTTTTATGAATGACGGCTAATAAATATGTTTTTGTGTTATTGCATCAACTTTATGTTCCTTTGGAATTGCAGATATCCGATTATGATGGCACTCAATTTTGCTACAGTTTATATAGTAGTTAAACTGTGTGCGAGTATATTATTTACAGTCAAATCCCAAGAGCATTGAGCAGTACCATCTAGCAAATATTTTCTTTTGAGGTGACATTTAATTAGGCTGAATTTGTCATAATGTCATGAGTCTTAATCATTACTAAGATAGATTTGGTTTTCCAAACCCGAATTACAAATCTCCTTGTCTTTAAAATGAAGAGTACTGCAGACAGCTAGCTGTGGTATGGTTTCTGTGAAGTACTTAACAATATTTATTAGACACTTTAAAACCTCAGCGGTGTAGTTATATGGTTCATGGTTCATGAAAAAAATGTACAACATAAATATCTTGCAGGGGCAAAGAGAAAATAGCCAAAGCCAAACAACTGAAGCTTTGGTACAGCTACCGCTGTATAAAAAGAAAAACACATTAAAGGACCATTCTAATTTTAGAAATACAGAATATTCCACTCAAAATTAAAAAAAAAAATCTGATTTATTTGAGTTGTTAAGGCAAACCTGACATACAGTATGTATGTTTGTAGTAAGTTGTTCAATGGGCAGATTAACTAGTAAATTTTAATTTTTTTAAATCAAAACTCAAATTCGAATTGTGAATTATCCAAATCTGATTAAAATTTATTTGAAATCGAATTCCGTTTTTCATCAAACCTATACCCTGGGAATAGTTAGAATTTGACTATTTGCCAGCTAAAATCTGCTGAGTTCATGTAAACAGATGCAGTCACTTGGATTTTTAAGTTAAATGCGTCGTGACTCAGGGCTAATTGAAGAAACTGTGTTATCCAAAGTTATCTTAACTCATTTAATGCATTTAACCTTTTCATTAGCATACCAAATCACCATTGTTTTCAAGGGTGAACTCTTTCATTGGATGGGATGCTGTGGCACAATATTCTGTGATAAGTGGGATAAATGGGATAGATGAGTTAAGTAACGACGCATTTAACACACAATCCAAAGTGACTGCATCTGTAAGTCAGTGGGAGAAGTCCAGTAACCCATTTGAAGCCATTAATAGCCTTCCTGAATTTTGAGTTTCTTTTGGAGAAAAAACTCATTCGAGTTTCTTTTGGAGAAAAAACTCGATTCGAGTTTTCAGGTCGGTAATATTTGTTCAAGTTTTAGATATTCGATTTTTTTTCTTAAATAACCTCCCAACTCGAATTTTGAGTTTATTCAAATTTATTAGAGTTCAAAAACTCTGAAATTGAAATTCCTCCTTTGATAAATGGGCCTTCCTGGGTGGTATTTATATTTAAAAACAATCATACATATAATTATACAGTACAGCACTTAACAAATTATCCAGTAAGTATTCTACTTGCCAGGTCATAATTAATTGTCTTTATCTTGAAATTCCCATTCATACTATGATACTATAAATAGAAGCTTTTGAGAGCAAGATATTTGGTACTAGCCTGTGGTGTCTAAATCAGTGACTACTGATGTTAGAAGCCAATCTTTTCATCTAAATATTTTGTCCTGATTGTGATTGATGTTGCTGGCAGTTGCAAGTTTGAAGTGAATGCAGGTGATGCTGTCTGTAGATTGCAGTTGAATTAATTTAGCTACTATCAGGAAGTATAGCAGTTGTGTCTAGCTGACAGCAATAAGCTTTTTCAATAGCAATAGCAAATATTTGCCCTGAGTTAATTTTAAAATTAATGACTGAAAAATATAAGAACCACTTTTTCCATCTATACCCATATGTAGGCAGTACAAAGTGGTGTAGCTTGTATCTAAAGCCTGCTGACTGCTTATTATTCCAATCCTAGGCATGTTTATAACAGATTCTGCACATTATTTGCCACTGAAATTATAAATAGGTTTCTTTGTTTTAATGACAATGTGTATGACATTACATTTACCTGTATTAACCCTTTGACAGTCAGTGATTGGCACTGCTAGGATGTGATTGATTTACAGTTTTGGCAAGCTGGTCGCTTGAACACGTAACTTTGGGGGAAAATTAGCAAATGGTAGGGTCGGCAGCATAGAAAAAGGAGCAGTAGATAGGGACACACAGGCTCTTCAACAAAACATTGGTTTATTTTCCCAGTAAGTCATTCACAAACAGGGCTGACCATTTCAGCATTTATGACAAACTGTAAAAATAAATCCACTGGGTGCTACCTTCACTTTAAAGTGTTGCCTCACTGTACTGGGTCCCTTGTGGACTACCAGTCAAAACATCAGTTGGGTCACCCCTGTACTCACAGTCTTTAAGAGAATTTCTCAACCTCCTCGCTTTTCCTCAATGTCCCACACAGACCACAAAATCTGGCTCTTAGTCACAGCCACGGGCTCCCTCTGCTTCTTGCAGTAGCAGGCAGCACCCCCAGCTCCCCCTGGAGTTCCTAACACAGCCAGGTTTCCTACCTGCTGTGCCCCACAGGATAGCCTTCCTGTGGAAGGTGAGCTCCAAAATGAGAACTGGACCACTGGAATGGATTTCCTGTTCCTTTCAGATATCACGATATCACATAACTTTTTAAAACATGAAAGAACTTACCAAAATCAAAAGTAGAAACATCTTATAAAATGCAATATCGCTTGTAAAAAATAAGAACACACAATCCTAAAATTGACTCTGAAGTAATACAGTGTTTATTTTTATTTTACTGTTTGATTTTATCCTTTCACCTTTACCTTTTGTACATAGAGGCAAAATTGTACAAAATATTTTTACACTTAATTTGCATTCTCAAGACTACAGATATGTAACAGTACTTTAAAAAAATGATGTAACAGTTCCAACAATAGTAAAAAGACAAGCACGTTATTATCATATTCTGTAATAGATTCACTTATAATTTATGTTGTGTCAGCTACCAGAATATCATGATCATATTTCGTACCATTGTCACAGTCCTTTGCAGACATTTGCTTAATTTCAAGCAACAAATATTTTAGCAGAATATTAATTACATTTTGATGAGAAATAAAAAGATGTTGTACAAGAACAATGGTCCCATTTTGCCTTGTATTACATAATAATTAAACAATGAATTTAAAGTAAAGCTGTAATGTGAGACTGCTTTTGCTGAAGGCTCCCAAGGCACAAAATACTAAACTTTTGTCTATAATTGCTTAAAAGCCCTTGAAATTGTTTGTTTCCTAAAAACATTACCGAAGGAGCCCATGGCTTGCCCATTACACTTAGTAACCTGCCCAGATAATACACAAACAGGCATGGGAACTTCTAAAGGTAATAAAAAAAAATTCAAATGAGAAAAAATAGGGGATTGAATACTGAAGAATATAAAGGGACTAACAAAATCAAATAGAATGGAGCTGATTAGTATTGTTAAAGAGAAACTGGATTAAAATAGACATTTTAAAAGGAAACAAATAAGAGTACGGGGTTCTACACAAATTGTAATGTGTAGTTATACATACATTGTGGGAAGATTAGCTTTTGAAATGGTAGGCAAGAGGGTAACTTGTGCAGAGAAGAAACAGGGACACAAGAATGCATAAAAAATAGAACTTTGCCTTTACTTTATTCAGCTGAAAAACACATCAACAAGTGCTTGTCATTTGGCATAAAAATATGTCTCTCATACTTGCTTTTCCTAGACACTAGTCCACCACAAAGTTAACACCTTGTCACTGCTGCACTTTCTCCAAACACTGACTTTCTCCAGGTACAGTAACAGGCCCCTTGGCACCTGCTTTTTCTCTCAAGCTCAGGCTTAGGCACTCTGTCTCTTAGTTACATAGTTACATAGTTAAATTGGGTTGAAAAAAGACAGAGTCCATCAAGTTCA
>CM044442.1:53218552-53243543 GCA_024363595.1 Xenopus borealis | reverse complement strand
GTCAAAGTTTGCACGCCTGAAATTCAATGTCTTAGTTACTCCCTTATAGAGTTGCCTCTTTGTCTCCAACTCCACATCTCTAACACCACAGGCCTCTTGGTTCTCTCAAAGGCTTTCTTTTACACACTGCTTGAGTATAGTTTAAGTAATAAATCATACAATCATTTAAACTATACTCAAGCACTCCGAAATTTGCATCTGTTACTTGGTACCCTCACCTACCACCAAAATGTGGTTTTTAGAATTTCTGTTCTTAAGGCTTAACAGGGGAATGTAATATAAGTCGGTATCGCAAAAACTATTCGCAGTGCGAAAAGTTATGCCTTTGCATGAACAAATTTTGATTTGCGTGTATGCAATATACCTTTTGTGAACCCGGAAACTGTTTAGCAGCAACTTCCACCAGCGGAATGCCGCTTGTGCATTTATACTTTGTGCTAATGGGCTGTCAATGTAATAAAACTATAAAACTTCTTACTTGCTATGTTTGCTCCAAAAGATTATGACACCTTCAAACACTTCTTAAGAGTCCGCAATTACAATGCGCAATAACAATTCACAATGCAATAACCATTTAAGGAACAATATTACATTGCAAGATGTGAATTTTTACTCTTATTGGTGTGCAATGTTTTTTTCTTTGCGACTTTTATTACATTCCCCCCTAAGTCCTGCACTGCATATACTGGTGAATTGCAGTGCATCCGTATACACTTTGTCTGGTTTGTTGTGTGGGCATTGCCCAGTGTATTATTGTTTTAACTATTAATAAAGTGAAGTTTTATCAGTCAGCATACCATTTAACCATATTTTGTTGTTCACCTGAACTGCTTTTCAAGAGGGGGAGGTGTGCCTTGAATTATCAGGGCTAACTACCCTCTGTGCCTAAATGGTTTGTTTAGTATGTAATTATTCAAACTTGCGGGTGTTAACAACTCTTTTTACTCATAAGCTTTACCTGTTTATTGATATACATTTAGAGGAGTGCAAAACTGTATGTTGATCTTTAGAAAAATATCCTAAGCATCAGGTAACAATATAGAATTAGATATAAGCAAGGCACTCACATGTCTCATTAGTAGTGCAAACTAAATGTACAATTTATGAGACAAAGGACATTAACAAACAGTGGTTCTCTAAATAAAGAAGACATTTTATTACACTATTAATGAGACCTGTGGGTGCCTTGCTAATATCCAATTTTCTTTCTCTCTGTCTTTATGTATGTATGTACCTATCTATCTATGATCACGGGAAAGATGAAAGAATTTTGTATTAGTAAACCTCAAAAAAGCATATCATATTATTATTATTATTATTAACATGTATTTCTATAGCGCCAACTTGTTTAGTAGAAAATGATATGGCACACTGCCATAGATCCATTCATCTTGTCCGTATGGCAGCTAATACACTCAGAGCATAATTTTGCTGTTGTCAGAGAAGTGGAAAGAACCATGTGGCCAAGAAGAAGAAGACTCCCTGACATCTATAGTACCCAACAAAGAGCTCATAGTAAGGTTTTTGTAATATGTGCTGTCTCTTAAACAGGAAGTTGTTGTACTATAACAATAACTGCATAACATGGCCCAAAACAATGACAAATGGTTGAAAAGGATAATCAAATGCAGAAATATGGGGCTACCCCATTGGCTAATGTAAGAATTTATAATGTTTAGGCATAGTGTTAATGCATGTGTTTTTGTTTTTTAGGCTAAAACGTTTGCAAAACCATTGAAATGTTTGTGGAATTGCTACATTTTGCTAAAAATGCATTGGAGTCATTGGAAGGCAGAATTCATTTTCCTTTAAGACATTTCTTGGCTCTGCAATATATAGTTAGCAGATATACTGTCTTATTCTTTCGAGAATATCCTTTCTACTTTGCTACTAGTGTTCTTCATAGAACAAAATTGATCCCATGTTGCCATGAACTGTACTAGCCTGTGGTATAGTCAGTAGTCCAAAACTCATAGGTAGAGGTATCAAGCAATCCTCAACTGAACCCTCAATTTCATAAAGATGTTTTGAATTGGAGTGTGGGAATACCAGAAAGTTTGCACTAAGTACTGATACTGTATTTTGGAAAGCAGTATGATGCCCCCTGCCTTATAAGCTGATCTTTTAGTAATTTTAGGGTCATTCCTCAGTGTTTTAAGAGCCATCCCTATTATACACTCTACCAAATATTTCTTCTAAACAGCCATTTAATCTGAGTTTACTTAAGGTTTTTGATATTTTTTTTTACAAAAGATAGGATTAGCATAGAAGAAAAAAAGAGAAAACGAAAAAGGAATAAACTTGGAAATGGGGCATAGGGAGTGTCTTGTTCTGTCACGGTCCATGGTCATGGCTCATGCTTCTGCCTATAACAGATGTCACATTTGGAAGAGCCCTTCTCTACTCAGATGCAGTGAGAACCAAGGCAAGGCTTCTGGACAGGCAAGAGAAACTGAACATTTTAAAGGAGGAATGAAAGTGTAGTCATGGAACAGGCCAGGGTCAATAATCAATCAGTCAGCATTAGTGATGGGCGAATCTGTGGTGTTTCGCTTCGCCAAAAAAATCTCGAATGTTCATCGAAATTCGAGAAACGCCAAATGAGTCGCACTGATGTTTTGTCGGGCGCCCAAGTTGATGCGTGCTTATTTTGACGTGCGTCAGAAGTTTTGACGTGCAATGTGATAAAACTGCCATGTGAAATGCATACCCCCCAACAGTCCCTTTTTTTGGAGGGACATTCCCTCTTTTGAGAGCGCAACCTGCAGTCCCTCATTTCATTTGTATTGGAAAATCCCTCTTTTCTCTGCATGGAATAGCCAGAAAAAGAAACAAAGTTTCTAACTTAATTGGCTTTTGGCAGAGAGCCTAGACGAACAGCTAAAAGGTGCAAAAAAGACGCTTTTTAACAATTTTGATATAATAAAATAAGTAATTGATTGTATTTGTAACAGTTTAGATAAGGAGAAATATTTTCAAACTTTCATAACCTGCCAAATTTGGTAAAACGAACATTTTAATTAGTGGGTGTGACCACAAAAATGGGTTGGTCAAAATGTTGCAGCGCAACGTATGGAAAAAAAAAATTCTGTCCCTCTTTTTACTTCCAAAATGTTGGGAGGTATGGAAATGTGAAAAAAATTGTAAAAAATGCCATCTTTTGCTTTGTGTCTGAATGTGCTGAATAGCATTGGAGTCAATGAGAAGAGCAATTTACACACGTGTTTCACTTAGTATACACACATGCCCTGCATTGTTAGTGGACACTTATCTTTTGAAAAGAAAAAAAGGCATCCCATTTTGCCAGCTTCTTAAAAACATCTGTGATTATTATTTAAAATAGTAAAAAAAGTGAAGTGGCGAACTCGATGCGCGACGAAACGAGACGCGCGGTGAATTTATTCACCCATCACTAGTCAGCATTGTACAGAATCTGGAAGGTTAGTCAGTGATCAGGGAAAGGTTAGTTCAGGCAATGAAGCAGCAATGGGTGACTTACAAAGGTCAAGAATAGTCAAGATCAGACAAAGATGGCACCAAGAAACTATCTCAGAAAAGACCTAAGTTGGGCAGTGAAAATGCAGCAACTTTAAATATTAGAACTTTGGATAGTGCGCGATTACGTCATGTGCCTCATCAAAATAAAAGGAAGGGAGGGGGTATGGAAAAAATGTTTAAGTGATCTAAGTATGCCTCACTGTAAGTACTTCTCCAAATATCAGTGAAGCTCGGCTATCAAAGAACATATTCTAGGCTATTCTGACCTTTATCTGTGCAATTTTATGTTCTTTCAGGCTGAATTTCCATGGTTGAATACCTGTCCAGATTTATCAAGCTATTGTGCCTACAAACACTGATTTTAATTGACTTCCAAAGCTTTTTATAGGTGCATATAATTACTGTGCAAGAAAGCATAAATGGCTGAATGAGCAAACATCAGTTTAAATCAGATATGTCCATTTTTAATCATGCAAATTATTAAGATGAACACTGACTGTAATCATAATATTAATGATCTTGTTATCTGCTTTTTTATATGTAAAATATGTGTTGGCCTATTTTAATTGACTATAGAAATATATTTTGTTAGTTGAAGGAAGATTATAAGTACTAAGAAATCAAACAGCCAACTGGCTTCTTTTCAGTTCTGCATGGACTCTTAACTATTTCTCCTAGCAGTGTGTCACGAGCCTTTCCGGGAGCTCCGGGCGGCGCGTCCTTCCTCTTCGGCGGCGGATCCAAGATGGCGGCGCCCATAGCCGCCACGTGGTTACGGTGCCGGCGCGATGACGTAACGCGCAATGGCGCCAAATTCAAACTTAAAAGGACGCCGGAGACCCAGGTTCAATGCCCGAGTATAGCTCATCTAAGCTATTGTGTTCCTGGGTCTCTTAGCCTTGTCTATTGCTACTGACTTTCCTGATATTGATCCTTGCCTGTTCCTGATCCTGAATCTGTGCTGCCTGCCTTCTGAATCTTTTGCCTGGACCTGACTTTGTTATTGGATTTCCCCTGAACTGTACTTTGCCTGAACTCGCTGTGTGGGACTTCCTCCTTGATCCTGACTTCACCCCCCCTCGTGGGAGCCGGAGGCCCCCGCTGACACAGTGAAAGCATTAGATGTAAGCACTACTTTTATACAGTTTTAATGCTATAGTTTTATTAAAACTTTACTATTAGTTCAACTAAGATCAAAGTGACTTTTCAGTTGAAATTGCAATTTAGACATGCCAGTTTTTTGAGGTTTTGAATTATGAAAATTGTCTGAAAGTTAACATTTATTGCATCTTATCTTACATATGTTTGTTTACAGAGAAAAAAACGATAATTTGCAGGGTTGCCACTTTTTTGCCCTAATTAGGAAAAAAGGGCAGGTTTCCCCTTGATCGAAGCAGTGGTCGGGAATCTCTGATCATAGTGTTTTCACCCCGCAGCGCAACCATCCTACCCCTGCAGTTATTACTCTGCCCCCGTGATGTCGCTGACAGGCCCCTGTAATGTCAGCTCCCTTCCCTCTTCATGGATGGTGGTATTTGAATGCCAGTGGTCTTCTGTTTAGTGCACAATTTATTTTGATTTACAAGATTATTTGTCAAGTATTGAGCCCTAAGTTAAATAAAAAAATAAAAAAAACAGACAAAAACTAGTAGCTGCCAACAATGCAGAAAGCAATAAGCAATATCATTCATTCACCACCTCCGCAGTGAACCCTTTACATGCAAAAAATGGAATCAACAACAGATCAAAATATAAAAAAAAAACTGAAAATGCAAAATAAAAAAAATCACAGAATGATAGCTCAATATATACATTTTTAGGGAAAATCAAAACTCAGGGTAGAGATTTATTTCAATGGCTCTATTACTGGGGACAAACCCAAACCACAAGGTAGTGACTGGGTTCTGGTCTAGGTGAGTTCTTTTGCCTATCACAGCCACCTTTGGCTTCAACTATTTGGGTGCAGTCAGGTCTTACAGCACAAGATTGCAGAGACTCCCACTGATACAAGTAAGGGAGACATGCATATACCTAAGAAAAGAAGGAAGGTCAAAACTAAATGTAGTTAGATGGACCAGGTTAGACCAGAATCATGAGGCAAACTCATAAACAGGAACAAGCTAAGTTCAATTACAATGGGTAATGAGTGAGCTGAGAATTAACTAGCCAGGTTTCGACTCTAAACACCAATAGAATAGAAGCAATGCAAATTGCACTTAACTTACAGATTATATTTAAAGACCACACTTGCGTATTAGGACTATGCCTACTAGATCTTTTTGGATGCTCTGTTTTAAAAACCTCACTCACTTATTGAGACTATGCCCACTAGATCTTTTTGGATGCTCTGTGAGGTTGGCATCCATAACATACATTAAGGCAAAATATAAGCATAGGAATGCCCAAATAGCGTGTAGGGCACTCTGGAAACCACTCGTAGATCAGACCAGGAAATTCAGTTTAAAAAGTTGAAAATCTTTCATTTAAACAACCGTGTTCAGCTTTACGCATTACGTGTCCATCTGACACTTAGTCATAAGCTTAACCTTGACTGCACACAATGTCAGTATTTAAAGATCCAAACACCAATGGGAAAACAAGGGGGAGGAGGAGAAAAGGCAGGAACTAATACGTCCAATAATGAGAATTCAAGGAACAGTATTCAGAGAATCAAATTTATACAAAATGAGTAAAAAATTTTACAAATAAAACAATGCAAAATGCAGGGCATGGTTGAATCAATATTTATGGTAAAGATGCAAGTATATAAAACATTTAAATACTTATGTGTATATGAATAAATCAAACCTAATAGAAACTTCTAAAATACAAAAATTTTAATATAAATATAAATCCTGAAAAAAATCAAAAGAAAAATCAATATATACAATTAAAATTTAAAGTTGATGCATATACATATATACTAAACTATTAAGTGTATAATGCAAGCAGACACGATAGAGTGCTATAAGTATTCCATAGGAGATATTAATGCATAATTATTGGTTAAACAAATAAGGCACATCTTATGGGGATCAATATCTGAATGTCAACTAGACGTAGTGGTAATAATATGATACATCAGAATCTAGATTCATCCCCTTGGGAGACCTAGTATCAAGAGTAAAGATCCAATAAACCTCTTGTTTAAGTATTCTTCACATTAAGTCCCCACCTTTATAAGGAACTATGATTCGCTCTATTCCTTGTACCTGACAATAGTTCAAATTGCCTATGGTGCAGGACAAAAAATGTTGTGACACATTGGTGTTTTTTTCTGTTTCGAATGTCAGAGGTATGCTCCCGAATGCGTTCTCGTAAGTGATGAGATGTTTGTCCCACATATTGCATCCCACTTTGTACATGTAATTAGATAAATGACATACTGGGTGTTACAATTGATGTATTGTCCTATTTGATAGGACTTATTTGTGACAGACGAAACAAAACTGTCACCAATGTGTACAAAAGAACATAATCCACAATGAGTGGAACCAAACTGAAAAAAGCCCCTGTGTCTAAGCCAAGTTGGAGCTTTGTCTTCTTTTTCCAGAATCAGGCTAGGGGAAAGGCTTCTCCCTAAAGTATTGTATTTTCTGGAAACAAATTTGCATACAGAACCTACAATTGTTTTAAGTTTGTTGTCCATAAACAAAATTGGAAATTTTTTGTTAATAATACGCTTTATATGAGGGAACTGGGGACTATATGTAAGTATACATAAGGGTGGTCCCCAAATCATATTTTTTGGTTTCTGTCTCAGTTTAGTCAATAAAGCACTGCATGGGGTTCCCATGGTCATTTGAAAAGCTGAAGTAAGAGAGCACATACTATAACCCCTACCCAGTAATCTGTCCCTTAAACTGCATGATTCTCTAACAAAATCATCGAATTCAGAGCACTACCGCCTAAGGCGCAGAAACTGGCCTATAGGTATGTTATGAATGAGATGTTTAGGATGTGATGAGGAAGCCTGTAAGATGTTTTTTGCAGAACAGTCTTTGTGATAAAGTGATGTCAGTTCTCTGTTGTCACGACCCTTTAAAAGAATGTCCAAAAAATTAATTTCAGTTTCATGAAAAACATGAGTGAATCAAAGATTGAGATCATTCATGTTCAAATACTCAATGAAGCCATCAAAACTTAATCTGTCACCTGTCCAAATGAGTAATAGATCATCAATGTACCATCCATAGTAATATATAGATTCACAAAAAGGATTATCATCATTATAGATGTAACTATACTCCCACCATGTCATGTAAAGATTTGCATATGATGGAGCGAATTTGGCTCCCATGGAGGTACCTTGTTTTTGAAGATATTTGTTATTAATCAAGAAAAAATTATGAGTCAATAAAAAATCAATGGCTTCAAGGAGAAAATTCTTTAAAGGTTCATCATAAAGACTTAGGTTTTATGCCTAAAGGATGAGGGATACATGACACTGACATCCACCGTGGCCCCTTTAAAATGTTGTTTCCAATTTATGTTCTCCATAGTTTTGACAACCTGACCACTGTCCCTGATATAGATAGGCAAATTTGACACCAAGGGCTGAAGGTAATAATCAACCAGTTCAGATCATTGTTCACCTAGGGAACCTATACCTGCTACTATTGGTCTGCCTAAAGGGGGCCTGGTTGGTTTGTGAACCTTCAGAAGATGATGAAAAATAGCCACAATCGGATGAGTAACCTTCAAATAGTCAGAAATTGTGTTAGCGAGGACTCCTAGGTCCACATATTTATCTACTAAAGAAAATAGAAGGTGTTGAAAATTCTGTAAGGGATTATCTCTAAGCAACTCATATGTTTCAATATCTGCCAATTGCCTTTTGGCTTCAGTTACAGATGCAGCCACTTGGATTTGTGTGTTAAATGCGTCATGACTCAGGGCTAATTGAAGAAACTGTGTTATCTAAAGTTATCTTAAATCATTTAATGCATTTAACCTTTTCATTAGCATACCAAAGCACCATTGTTCACAATGATGAACACTTTAATTAGATGGGATGCTGTGTCGCAATTTTCTGTGTTAAATGAGACAAGTGTGAAGTCTGAGTTGTTATTCTGTATCAAACACAATTCAAAGTGGCTTCATCTGTATATATGTATTTTTGTCCATTACTGCAACCTGGCCCCCCTTATCTGCAGATTTAATGACAATATTCTTGTCCTTTTTTAAAACCTCTCGTTAGATTAGAACTACATGATCTAGTTGTACTATGTAATTTAATCAAATGTTGTTCTACTTGTTTTTGATACATATTAATGGCCGTATCCCTAAGGTGGGTGGGATAAAATCAGTTTACAATGGAATTTCTGTATGACCTCTCTCTGTACGATACCCGTTCGTAAGTCAGAATCATCCCTTTCACATTGTATGGATTCCAATAAAAAAAAACACTACGGTATCCTCAAAGCTTAAGCCACAAGAGGTGTCAAATCTTCCTACATTGTGTGTAGTATCATTATTCTGAGACAAAATCTCATTATCAAAAAAATGTTTACGAATGAAATGATTAACATCTAGTATAGTTTCAAAAAAATCAAATCATTTGGACGGACAAAAGGTCAAACCTTTTTCAAGGAGTTTCAGTTCATTCTCATCCAGTGTCCTAGATGAGAGATTCAATACTGACACTTCCTTTTCTTTTTCTGAGAATGGAATGAAAGATCTGCTGGATCGTCTACCTCCAATCTGTTGTCTGTCAAATTCATCATTTGGAGGTTTTGTTCATTCCTGGTTCTCATCCCTGTATCTTTTTGAAAAAAAGTCTTGTTTACAAGATGTGGCGTCTTGTTTACTGAATGTCCCCCAGAAAAAATCTCCAAGGCTCTAGTCTCCTTTGAAGAAAAAGAGAAAGAAGGCGAGCCAGCAGCCATATCTAAATCATCCATAGAATCAAAGTCTACAATGGAAAAACTGACATGTTTCTGTGAACTCTTATTTTTTAGGATCGAACGATTAGGAGTACTAGTGATTTTATTATACTGTAACTCCATAATTTGATCTTCTAAATCTTGTAATATTATATACTCTATTGGTTTCATAATCTCTTTTATCTCTGGTGAATTTGCGTGTTTTTATTTCCATTGTCTCTTTTTCAAAATTCTTGAGTTTAATCTGTAATCTATCATTGAAGCTATCAAGTTCTAACCTGTCTACTGTTTCTAATAAATTAACTCCAACTTGTCTTAGATACAGGGGCTTTTTTCAGTGTGGTTCCACTCCTTGTGGATTATGTTCTTTGCACACATTGGTGACAGTTTTGTTTCGTCTGTCACAAATAAGTCCTATAAAATAGGACAATACATCAATTGTAACACCCAGTATGTCATTTATCTAATTACATGCACAAAGTGTGGCATGCGATATGTGGGACAAACATCTCGTCACTTAAGAGAACGCATTCGGGAGCATACCTCTGGCATTCGAAACTGAAAAAACACCAATGTGTCACAACATTTTTTGTCCTGCACCATAGGCAATTTGAACTATTTTAGGTACAAGGAATAGAGCGAATCATAGTTCCTTATAGAGGTGGGGACTTAATGCGAAGAATACTTAAACAAGAGGTTTATTGGATCTTTACTCTTGATACTAGGTCTCTCAAGGGGATGAATCTAGATTTTGATGTAACATGTTATTACCACTAAGTCTAGTTGACATTCAGATATTGATCCCCATAAGATGTGCCTTATTTGTTTAACCAATAATTGTGCATTAATATCTTCTATGGAATACTTATAGCACTCCAATGTGTCTGCTTCAGTATACACTTAATAGTTTAGTATATATGTATATGCATCAACTTTAATATTAACTGTATATATTGATTTTTCTTTTGATTTTTTTTCAGGATTTATATTTAAATTTTTGTATTTTATTTGATTTATTCATATACACATAAGTATTTAAATGTTTTACATACTCGCATCTTTACCATAAATATTGATTCAACCATGCCCTGCATTTTGCATTGTTTTATTTGTAACAATTTTTACTCATTTTTTATATGTACTGTTCCTTGATTTCTCATGATTGGACTTATTAATTCCTGCCTTTTCTCCTCCTCCCCCTTGTTTTCCCATTGGGGGTTGGATCTTTAAATACTGACATTGTGTGCAGTCAAGGTTAAGCTTATTACTAAGTGTCAGATGGACACGACACATGTAAAGCTGAACATGGTTGTTTAAAATAAAGATTTTCTACTTTTTTAACTGAATTTCCTGGTCTGATCTACGAGTGGTTTCCAGAGTGCCCACCACCTTCATTGCTATTGCATCCATAACATGCCAGTGAGCCCTGCTATGTGCAACACCACTGTATTATGTGTTGCCAATTAATATTAAAATAAATGCATATTTAACACTACTTTCACAATCCTCTAAAAGCTAAGTAACAAGATGCCTTTTTAGTTTTATATCTGTGTTTGGAAGGGACATCAAGGAAAAGGTGTTTGAATACATTTCAAATTACAATACCCTCACAGCGCTATGAAACAAGTTGGCGCTATAGAAATACATGTTAATAATAATCAGTATCTAACAGTTGTTTTTTTTCCGTTGAAGATGGCGCAGCTTTGAATTCTAACACAATGTTTTGATGATAGATTTTCTTAATACCTCTAGTTGGGACTTGGATGCTTTCTTATAAATGGTGAAATATGAAGTGTACAAATTTAATTAACTGTGTATATTTTATAATAAGATGTCAATTTTCAGTAAAACATTTTGGTGGATTGCAGCAAATAGAGCCCTTAGAATCTCAGCAAAAAAACATGGTACCATCTAGAAGCCACATGCATTATCACAGTAAGCAGAATAATCTGAGATCAAGTGCTAGTATGATTTGCAGAGATTGCTGCAGAATAAGGTATCAGGCCTGATGCCATCTCCACCTTACCCACCCAATTTTACTTTTATGTTGGAGCTTGTAAAGGGGGACACAACTCTTGTGCATTGACTTATATTGACTCTAACTAATGTAGAAACTCACCACTTACATATTGTTACATTCTTGCTGGTCCCTTTGGAAATAGTAGCAAAAGCACTAACTTCAACATTAAAATAAGAAGACATATATGAAGATCACATAGAAAGGTAGAGTAAAGTATCTTTAGTTAAAAAAAAATTGGAGATGCCACAATATTAAGCAGTGGAATGTTACAAGGTAGAGCTCTGCAGCGGGTCAGGTACCAGTGGGTTGCAGGTAGAAGTTTTGGAAGCAGATATAGACGTGGGTCTGTGGTTCTTCAGTTTGCGGGTGGAGTTGTGGGTCTTTTCAATCGTGAGTTTTAGTCCTTTTTTTCTGATCACTCCTACTTCTAATAATGTCACTTCTAGTGATGGGCGAATCTACCGAGTTTCGCTTCGCAGAAAAATTCACGAATTTCCAGCGAAATTCATGAATTGGCAAAAAAATGCGCGAAACGAGGCGCATCGTCATCGACGCGCGTTGCTTTTGACGCATGTCATGTCAAAAACGACGCATGACTTGCTCTTTTGGTGAATTTTCGCCAGGCGAATTTTCATTGGTGTTTCGCGAATTTATTTGCCAGCGGTGAATCGCGGGAATTGGCCGCGAATTCGCCCCTGGTGAATAAATTTGCCCATCACTAGTCACTTCCAGTTTACAATGACAGCATTCCATGTTTCTTGATGGTCAACGGGGTGCGGATAAGGTACTCGTGGGTTGGGTAGCGGGTCCAAGAGGGTAAGTATGCGGGTTTCTGGTTGTGCTTTGGGTTTAACAAATTGGTTCTGTGCTGGACTCTATTGCAAGGTTTACTGTTCCTGTACCGTAGCAGTCAGGTCCTATTTTTTGTATAGGGCCTTCCTGTTTCTGCGTTATATTATTATATGTAAAGCCACACCCATGTACAGCTATCCAAGCATGCACGTTGCATTAAAACATAATTTTTGTTTTCAGATAAGTATAAACATGAAAGAAAAAAAAGGGTTTACGCCTCTGATAAATTCTCCGTTGTACTATCCAATTGAGAATTACTGTGACCTTGCCAATGACAAATGGTCCAGTGAAAGAAAAGGTACTGATTTGCTGTCATTTTATTTTACAAGAGTTGACATACAATCACTAGTTACATGAGCTGCATATTCTCAATTTGATTGTAAAGTAAAAACAGAGACATGGGCATATTGAGGCTGACAATAAAATTGTAAAATGAAATACAGGACAAAATAAGGACAATATGTCACCGCCCACTTTTTAATAGTAGCTGTATCATTCATAGCTTCCAAATGCTAAAGCAAAAGAAATTATAAAGAAATGGCAGCGAAAGTCTTATTCTTGTTCACCACTGGTTTGTGTATGTTATTAGTATAAATATCACTTTAAAAGATGATTCTGAGCATATGATTTCAGTTCTGTGATGTTACAGTATTTACTGTACCCAGAGCGATATTGTGCTGTTTTAATTATGAATTATTTTTTTTTTCACCTGATACAGGTCGGTAAACATTTTTGCAAATATGTGCTAGAACTTTGCCATGTTTTTTGTAAAAAAAAATCTATTGGCTCCATCCATCAACCCCAATGCTGTAGACTTGCAAATGGCCATTGATGCCAATGCATGTGGCATGGGAATAAACGCAGATTAACCAATATATTTAGCGAAATGTTGTCATTTTGTGAATTTTTCAGCAGTTTAGCAAATTGTTCAACAAAGCAAAACAGGGCAGTTTTACTATTGCTAATTTTAAGAAAGGGAAACAGTAATACCAGATATGAATAAAAATATTTTTGTATAAGCTTTGGTATTATTATTTGGGACTAGACAAATTTAAATCCATGTATAACATAATCCCATAAGAATATTGGTCGTTAGTTTGGCTTTCTCCATGGTGTCCTAATTAATGGTAGGCCTGTCAACTTTTCTTGCCTTGGACTCCAGACACGAGGAAGCACCAGTGATGTCAGAGGCAGGGCTGTTGACACTAAGGGACAGATTTGCAAAATGGAATTTTGAATTTAGTGAAATCTGACTAGGGAATAATCAAAATTTTTCATGTACTGACACCTTATCAATTCAAATTCAACTATTCGCCGCTTTAAACACGAATAGTTGCTGTTTTATCAATCCATGGCACTTGTTTGCAAAAGGCTTCTGGTATGCCTTGAACTCTGAGAATTGTGTGTGTATGATAATTGTGTTTCTTATATATTTTCTTATTTATTTATTTTTGTCACCTGTGACCCACACACACACACACACATATATATATATATATATATATATATATATATATATATATATATATATATATATATATATATATATATATATATATATATATATATATACTCTCCTCTCTCTATCTCTATTTAAGCAATATATACAGGTATGGGACCTGTTAACCAAAATGTTAGAGACCTGGATTTTTCTGGATAAAGGGTCTTTCCATAATTTGTATCTTCATACCTTATGGTCGACTAGAAAATCATGTAAACATTTAGGGGCAGATTTACTAAGGGACAAATGTTCGAAGTGAAAAAACTTCTAAATTCGACCATCAAAGTTGTTTTAAAGGACTTAGGATAGGTTCTAGGAGGTCTCCCATAGGCTAAAATGGCAATTTGGCAACTTTAAGGTGGCAAAGTGTCTAAGTCTAAGGATTTTAAAGTGCTATTACTTCGAAAATTCGACTTGTTGAATATTCAAATTTTTTAAATTCGAATCAAATTTTGGGCTATTCAATAGTCTAAGTACCCCAAAATTACTTCGAAATTTTAATTCTTTGAATTAGAGTTTTATTTGAATATTCGTGTGCCCCTACATAACAAGCTACTGTTTTATTATTTCAGAGAAAAAGGAAACAATTTTAAAAAATTTGTATTATTTTATATAATGTAGTCTATGGAAGATGGCCTTTCCGTAATTTGGATCTTTCTGGACAACAGGTTTCTGGATAATGGATCCCATACCTGTACTAGAATACGCCTGTTTTGTACTATACAGCTTAATAAAGGTTACGGGTATATACAGCAAGTGCTATTACTAATGGCTACATCTTTTAAGTGATGCTGCAGTTACACAATAGCTTTAATCTGCCACATCCAATTAGGATAATAAGAATATATGTGAATAGTATATACAGTGAGCAAAAAGTAGAGGAAACACTGTATCTCATTAGTGAAATCCAGAATTTGCCCTGCAAATAAGTGGTATTTATCATATTCATAGTGGTATTGATCATATTAATTTTTTTGACATGGTAAAGAGTGTCACACTAATTTTACAATGTGAACTTCTGTGGTATGGGAGATTAATGCCCTTAGAACAAAGTATTTACTGTATGTATGGTATCTCTTATAAGGAAACCTGTTATAACGAAACCTCCAAATTATGGAAAGGCCATCTGCCATAAGGTAATTTTTAAGCAACTAATTTCCTTTTTTCTCTATAATAACAACAATAATAATTAAATTGCACCATGTACTTGATCTTAACTAAGTTGCATAATGATGAATCCAACCTTACTGGTAGTGATGAGTGAATTTATTGGCTGCAAATTCCCGCGATTCGCCGCTAGCGAATAAATTCACGAAATGCCAGCGAAATTTCACAGAGAAAAACTAGTCGAGCGTCAAAAAACGAAAACGACACGACGCACAACGAAAACGACGCGTGCCGAAAATGACGCGTCGAAGTTGACGCGCCGTGCATCAAAAGCGTGCCGCGACTCGTTTCGCAAATTTTTCGACAATTCGCGAATTTCTGGGATTCGCCCATCACTACTTACTGGGCTTATTTAACATTTAACCTATTTTGGCAGACTTACGTTATGGTAATGGTATCTAAATTATGAAAAGATTCCTTATCCAGAAAGTCCCAAATCCCAAGTATCTCTGCCAATAGTTCCTATACCTGTACTTATAACAGTGCTGTCGGTGTTATGTGAACTGAACTTTCATGATAACTGTTATAAAGGGGATATCGATTGGATATGACTTGGTATGTTGAAAACCAAGAGGCCAGCAGAACACTTTCATAATAAGGGTAGGCAGAATATTGTAATCGGTAATGGTGAAACCTTATGTGGACAAGTGCCTTCTACCATTATTCAGCTTCAGACATGTGGAACACACCAACCATTTATTAGCAGTGAGAAAATTACTTTGCATGAGTAGATGTGTGCTTATATACAGTAAGTAAATCTTCCCCCTAACTGTGTGATCATGAACATACATGGGAATTATGAGCTGTGGGAACAGCAGAAATTTAAATTAAATATAATTGAAATGTACCTGACCTGGGAAAAGTGTTTCAAACCTACAAGAAGGGAGACTGATAAGAGAGACTGATAGGGATAATTTCTTTCAGATAATTCAGATTCATGGCAAAATGTATGACTAGTGAAATTTGCACTAGAATGTATCCTGGTGTTTTGTTGGAGATAAAAACAAGAGAAAATGCCCTTTGACTCAAATGTATTTGATGTGAGAAAAAACACAGACATCAAAAAGTCTGCAATTGCTAAACATTCCACCAATTTTGGATTGTCTCTGCAGTTCTGCACGTTTTTCACAAACCCACATTTCCTGGCTCAATGTTTTATTTTTTTTTTAATAATTTGCAAAACAGGGGTTTCTACTTACATATTTATGATAAAAATAGTGTTCATAAAATTTTTTTATGCACAAATAGCATCTAGTACTCATAACTACCCACTGCAATGAACACACAGAAGTGAGCAAATGGCAGTAAGGGATAAAATAGGAATTGCTTATATATTTAATAATAAAGAAATAAAGGAGTCAATGCAACAATACAGGCACCTTTCCAAGCCCCTAGAACAAATTATAGTTTTCATAACAGGATGTATATTGAGTAAATGTTAAAAAAGTTTTGTAGAGTGAAACATCAAAATGTTGAGCCCCACTTCTCCCAAGATCAGTTAAGTGCGCTATAGAGAACAGTTTGTCAATATTTTAAAAAATAAATAATTATTATATCTAAACGAAGTAGTGCTGAACTGTTCACATTTTTCACATTCTTATTCCTGAATTGTAGCTTAGACATACGGTGGTAAAGGGCAATATTAGACAGTGCTAGTGTTACAGCTTAATCAGATTTCTGAAACTGGCAACTAACCCCAGGTTGGCCTAGGATTACATTGAAAGGTGAGGGGTAAAAGTGGAGCCTGCAAAATTTAGTACTTTTATGTTTTTACTTTTATGTTTGCGATTTTACACATACTGTACCTGATTGCAAAGACTGAAAGGAAGCCATAACTCACAAAGCATTTTCCAAGTACCCTTATGCCTACAGTGTAATGCAGCCCCACCCTCACCAAGTTTCATCTTACATAGTTACATAGTTACATTGGGTTGAAAAAAGACAGTCCATCAAGTTGAACCCCTCCAAATTAAAACCCAGCATACACACACCACTCCACACTTTCACACAAACCATATATGCCCATAGCTATACTAACTGTAGAGTTGAGACAGTAGCCTTTGATATTATGTCTGTCCAAAAAATCCAAGCCCCTCTTTAAAGCATCAACAGCATCAACTCCAGATGAGGTCTTACTAGGGATCTATAAAGAGGTATATTTATGTTTTCATCCCTTGAGTTTATGCCCTCTTTTATGCAAGACAAAACTTTATTTGCTTTAGTAGCAACAGAATGACACCAGAATTAAACAACTTGTTATCTATAAAAACCCCAAGATCCTTCTCATTTATGGAAACCCTCAACATACTGCCATTAAGTGTATAACTTGCAGTTATATTATTTTTGCCAAAGTGCATAACTTTGCATTTATCAACACTGAACCTCATTTTCCAGTTTGCTGCCCAGTTTCCCAACTTAGACAGCATACTGCATGGAAGCTATAGTTATGCACAATTTAGAATAATCTGCAAAAATAGAAACCATACTTTCAATGCCCACATCCAGGTCATTATTAAACAAGTTGAAAAGCAAGGGACTCAGTACAGAGCCCTGCGGTACCCCACTAACAACACTGGTCCAATTAGAAAATGTTCCATTTGCCACCACTCTTTCTAGTCTATCTTTTATCCAGGTACAAATACTATGTTCCAGGCCAACATTCCTTAATTTAACCAGTAACCTTCTGTGTGGCACTGTATCGAATGCTTCAGCAAAGTCTAAGTAAATCACATCCACTGCCATCCCAGAATCGAGGTCCCTGCTTACCATCTCATAAAAAGAAATTAAGTTAGTCTGGCAAGATCTATTGCGCATAAAAAACATGCTGGCACAAACTCATAGTATTGTTATTTGCTATGAAGTCCAGTATCCTATCTTTTATTAATCTTTCAAAAAGCTATCCTACCACCGATATCAGACTAACTGGCCTATAGTTTTGAGGCTGAAAACGGGATCCCTGGCACCATGACAGACTTCAATGAATCCTGAAAAATAAGTAAAAAGGTTTGGCAATCACAGAGCTAAGCTCGCTAAGTACCGTGGGATGAATAACATCTGGCCCTGGACCTTTGTTTATCTTAACATATTCTAGTCTCTCTTGAATTTCATCATGTGTGAACCATGCATCATTAGCTGTATTGCTAGAATTGGGACTATTAATAAGGAAACCTTCATTAGCTGGTTCCTCATTTGTGTAGACATACATTCTCAACAACCAGCTGACCCCCCTGTGATAATAAAAGTCCCCCTTCCTGCTTAATTTTTTTACTATTAACATATCTAAAAAAAGATTTTGGATTCTTACTTCAATATCCTTTTCCATATCGATTTTAGCTTGCCTGATAGCTTTTTTGCATGATGTATTGGCCTCCTTGTACCCTATAAATGATTTGGCTGTCCCAGCTAACTTGAAGCCTTAAAAGCAAGTCTTTTCTTACCCACCTCAACACCAACACTTCTATTGAACAAAAAGGTTTTGCTTTGCAACAATATTCCTTGCTTCCAAGGGGAATATACTGACATGTATATTTATCAAGCAGCATTTTAAAGACTTCCCATTTCTGTTCTGTGTTTAACCCGGTGAAAAGCATTTTCCACTTAATATGTTAAAGAGATGCTCTTACACTGTCACAGTTTGCACACCGTAAAATTCTATGTTTTAGTCACTCCCTTATAGAATTGCCTCTGCAACAGAATCTCAAAGGAGACCATTTTATGATCACTGTTCCCTAAATGCTCACCCACACAAATGCTAGAGATGAGTTCAGTATTATTAGTTAATACAAGATCCAAAAGAGTTATTCCTATTAGGTTCTTGAACAAGTTGGGATAAAAAGTTGTCATTTAGCATATTTACAAACCTACTAGCTTTATCTGTCTTAGCAACCCCATTACCCCAGTCAATGTCTGGATAATTGAAGTCATCCATAATTATAACTTGACCTAGTTGTGAAGCCGCTTCTATTTGTAAAAATAGCTTCATACTCGTCATGTTTTTCCAACCTGACTGTCCAATCTCAGCCTGCCAGTTAGAGTTTCTAATACTAATTGCCTGCTGATGCACAAATATGGTAGCCCCCCTCATAGAGGAGCATGGGGGTAAGAAAGGTAATGGAAAAGCATCTGGCAAATACTTTTATGGTAAAATTATAAATAGTATGCAAAGACACTAGTAGGTTATTTTATGGTGTCAGTATCTCTTTACCAATAGAAAAACAAGAAGGAGGGGTTGCATTACACTGTTAGCCTAAAGGGGGTGGGGAACTGTTCCCAGACAGACTATCATTGTTTCCTGTGTAAAAAATATAAAAATTAAAAAATACTTTTATATATATTGGAAATTGAGATAGTGATAATGCAACTTAAAGCCAAACTGTATTGTCATTTAGAAAAGGGGCTTGTATTGTCCCTTTAAATGCCCATTTACAAACATTTAAACATGGGGCCAATTTTCAAACATTTTTTTTCACAAATTTTTTCTATAAAAATTTTAATCTAAACATTCTAGAAAACCACAAAAGCACTAAAACAAACCTGTGCCAACTAAAAGCTGTTTAAGTCCCATAGAAGTCATTGGAAGCCAGTAGAGGTTTCTACATTCTTTTTTACATTCAATTTTTACATTTGTACATTTTGTTGATTTTTTTTCTTAGTGTTCAATTTTTTCTGGTCGGAGTTTTAAAGGGGAAAACACAATCTTTTAGTGGAAAAAAATCTGAATAAAGAAGTACTCCATCTCAAACCTGCCAAGGTTGTATAGAAGTTAAGGGCAGATATCATATCAAGATATCATGTTCTGCACTTGGTTTTGGACGAGAAACCAAAAAAATGTGATAATCTGAAAAGTCTAGAGTTTTGTGCATCAAATCCAAAGACTCGTGTGATTCATATTTTTTCACAATTTTGTACAGTCTTTTCAAGTTAATTTAGGTAAATTATATAAAAATGTACATGGTAGTTTGATCAAAGTGGTTTTTCAAAAATATTTGTATTTTAGAAAATGACCTCCTTTATATTTAGAGCTTTTAATATTGTTTATTCCATTTGTGGTTCTAGTGAAATCAGGTTTAATTGTTGTTTAATTTAAATTGCCAATTTGCTCTCTACAGATTAAACCACTTTCACACTTTTAGAGAGTTATTTATCAAAGTCCAAAAAGTTTTCACTATTTTGTTAAAAACTCTGACCAAATCCCCGTAGATTTTTTTTTACAGTATTTATCTATACATTTTCATGAAAAAATATGGTGTGGGACTAGACTTGATAAGATCATAAAAAACCCTGAATCTAACAAGTATTATAGATTTGATGTCTAAAAACTCAGATTATCGGCCGTAGACCTTTAAATCTTCAGATTATTGTACAAAACCCAACGCAGATTAGATACATTGAAATAGTAAACAGGACATCTGCCTTTGACTTCTACATGACCTCAGGAGGTTTGAGATGGAGTACTTACTATTTGGACTTTTAACACCATCAAGGTTTAAGAAAACATGAAACATTCAGGATTTTTTTTTTGTAAATACTTACGTAAATAACACCCTGAATGTAAGATTTGTCATGCTGGACCCAGAGCCAGCAAATGTGTTTCCAAAGTTGAACCATTTTGGTTGAATATTCTGCCCTTTGTTTTGCTGTAGGTGTTTAGTTAAAAGGATTAATGTTCATTGAAGCATGTGGAAACAAACACAGAAGTCCAAACTCATTTTAATATTTTTATTGCACAAAAGATATTCTGATTTCTAAGTGTCTGAGGGAGGATGTCAAGTTTGTGGTCATCCACACTGTCATAGTATAATACTACTTATAGATGCAGTACAGAATACACAAGTTTACATGTAGCAAGAGTCAACACTGTTTAACATTTTCTTTCCTCTATTAACGTTTGTTAAACCTGCAATCAACAGGCATTTAATTGTAATTCAAATACTTGCCACATTCCCTTGTAATTATTTTTCCCACTTTTATTTTTCTCTGCTAGACAACACATGTGGGAAAAAGACACGTCTAAGTAAATGAGGCAACTTATACAGCTTGACGCCAATCACAATTTTTTCACTAAGTTTCACAGTTTATTCTATATTAATTGTGAGCAAGGGATCTTGGAAAAATAAAGTTGATGTTTACAAGGTTCTATATTTTAAAATAAATATGCTTGTGTGAATATCTTTTAATCATCTACTGTATCTACTGTACACTTAATATTGTTCCATGAGATAATTTGAACCTTGCATTTCCCGTATTGCACCCTTCCCTTTCTGTAGTCTGTAATCTAGCAGGATGATTAGATTACAGGACCTGCAGATATGGTTTACAACGTTGCAAAATAGGGTGGGGACAAAATAGATCACATAAAATCTGTGCAGCGTATGATTTTAAGGAATACACAGACACAGGAAATTGTCAATGTTGCTTATTTGTGCAACTTATTCATTTCTTTTACAGTCATGACCCAAATGATAGCCACTATTTGGACTTTTTATTTCATGTAATTCACAAGGTCAGCCAAAATATAGTTTTAAATAAGTCACTTTATTCATATATTCATTTACCTTATTCCACATAGAAACTGTAAATTTTGCTGGCGAAATTTATGGCACCTTTACAACTTTGTAAGAAATATTCAAGTTTCAAACTGGCAACTTTCTTTAATTTGTCATTAAACTGCCCTGTAATAATTTGCACATTTAACCAACTCAAACTCTCTGGGGCAGATTTACTAAGGGCCGAGTTTTCAAAGTGAAAAAACATCAAACCCTCAAAGTTTTTTTAAAGGGATTTTTTTATCGAAAATGGACCTATTTCTGTGGAATAGGTCCATTTTCGATCCAATAAAAATCATTCAAATCATTCAATTGCATTGTTCTAATCGCAAAATCCTTTGAATTCTTGGAACTTGGAAATTTCTTAACTGGCACTATTATATACTATGATTACTCTGGTGCCAAGTAAGCCATTTATTACTGGTTTTCCTTTATAAATTATCTAAACATGAGGTGGGAAATGTTAAACATTATTTTCTGGGCTGATCTTTTGATCTTTTTTTTAATATTTGTGCAACTCCCGAAACAGAACAGCTAAGTTTTTTTTTTTTTAATTAATTAGCTTCTGATTGCTTAAGCATACAGTACAACTACTGATTTGTGTTTGTGAAGCTTGTATGCATATTTTCTAACAAACATGAAAACATGAATCCAGCCTGAATTCCTGTGATTCATCACAAGCAAAAATATTTGTGAAACGCCAGCAAAATTTCACCTTTTGGAAGCGGACGCCCATTGCTGGCATCCAAAAAATGGATGCTGTGTCCAAAATGAGATTTGCCCATCACGACACGTGACGTGACAGAGTACAGCGACACTAAACATCACTTAATTCTTTGCATGTAAGAACACATTTTTCCTTTCAAATGTCTATCCATTTTTTTTTGGATAACTGACACTACAATAGAAGACTACAGGCGCAGTACAGTACATATTCAGTGCCCAGTCAGGCAAATATTCTGAAAATAAATCTGTATTAGCAGCTTTCACATTTTTCCAATACTTTTTTTTCTTATACTCATTGACTAATTTTTGTTGTGGATTTGAAGGCAATAATGGATAATAATAATCTTACAAATGTTATACAGTCTATATTCCTGCCTATTTATTGATCTAGCTATTTGTTTTTTACAAGGACCCCCTAATTTTTACTTGAAATTCAGACCTGGTGTCTACAGGGTTCCCCTTCATAAAATGGCACACTTGCGTGATATATCAGGACTGACTTGTGGCTGTAATTGCATTTATAGCAGATGCACACAAGAGCTGGGACTGTGTTAAGCACACATTAAATTAATGGCGTCGGTTTTGAACAACAACTGCATCCCAATTGTGGTTGAATTTGTAAATTAGACAGTCAAACCTGCTATTATTCCACTTGTATGGTCACTGTTGGTTAAAGTTGATGGTGTGCTTTAGTAGATTCAGCATGCTGCATCATGGTAATCTTCTTGTAACTTGTAGCGTCGGAGCGGGTGGAGGAGGGGTCGATTTGCTATTGCACTCACTGCACTAGAAGAGCTGAATACGACTCTTAAAGTTACCAGAGGCAGCTTTTTGCCACCCCTGGTAACTGGCCGTTCCGTGCCGCCTGAGGCAAGGTTATCAATGCAATAGATAGAAAAAATATCCATTTCCATTTTTTTTTTCCAACTCCTATCTATTGTATTGAACTTTGCCAGGTCTGAACTGGAGAAGTAACGTCTAGCGTAAGTGGTAAAGTTCAGTAAAATGGTCATCTTAGTGAATTTGCGTAATTACAATCCTTCATCAGTGCACAACTTCGCCTGGCTTTAGGGTGCTAAGTTGCGCTAGTCTATCTACTTCGCTACCGAAAATTCACCAGATTCCGTGTTAGTGAATTTTTGAAGTTGCGAATTGACGTCACACTGGCGAATTAGCGCTAGCGTTAGACGCTTCACGCTTTAGTGAATTTGCCCCACAGTGTGAAGGAGATCCCTGCTGCATAGAGCTTACAGTCTAAGTGGGTGGGTGGCTAACATACAGACACAAATTGGAGACAAAAAAGTGCACAGGGAAAATGCATTGTCTAATAGGTACTAGGACCAGACTAATGTTCTAGTGCCTCACAGGTAGACTCTTATGGGGGAATGTAATAAAAGTCACAAAGAGAAAAACAATTTGCACATAGAAAAATAAAAATTCACATTTCGCAATGTAATATTCTTCCATAAACTATTACTGCATTGTGAATTTTAAATGCATACTTTTAAGAAGTGCTTGAAGGTGTGTATTTTGGAGCATAAATAACATTTTCAGTAAGAAGTTTTATTACGTTCACAGTGCACTTGCGCAACCTATAAAATTTGCAAAACATCTACTGTCAGCAAGAGTGCAAAGTAAAATGTAATTGCCCAAAGGCATACATTTTCATATTGTGAATATTAGTTTTTTCTTGAAGAGATTGAGAGAGCCCTCCATATGAAGGAATTCAGGGATTGACTTCCAAAGGTAAGCAGCAACAAAATAGAAAGGTTTGAGATGAATAGTGGTGTTGATGGTGTGATAGGAAGGTGGCTCTGAGAGGAGAGGAGGAGATGGCCAGGAATGTGCAGTGAGATAAATGTAGTGAGGAGGAGCAGAGTGAAGGGCTTTGAATGTTAAAAGAAGGGTTTTATATGCTAAGGATTCTAATTGGGGTTCAACAGGTTTCCTCTTAGGAAAGGGCATGAGAATCCTGGTAGCAGAGTTTAAAGGAACAGTAACAATAAAAAATTATAGTGTTTTAAAGTAACAAAAATATCATGTTGCCCTACACTGGTAAAACTGATCTGTTTGCTTCAGAAACACTAATATAGGAAAATTGAAAAAAAACTTTACTTGGATATAGTGGATAACACCCTTATGTTCTAAATCTGTAGGACAACACTGCATTGCATAAATATTTTGATGTTGCTGTTCTTTTAAGATTGATTGGAGGGAAGGGAGGTGGGAGTCAAGAAGACTGGTTAATAGGAGATTGCATTAGTCTAAAATCTTATGCATGCACAGAGACTTGCAACCAATTATTGGGTTCATGCTTTTGAATTCCCATTAGACACTGATTGACATACCTCTTGCATCTGCAAAGTATATATTAAAAAAAAATCCAACCCAAGAAAGAACAAAATATTAAAACACTGCACTTTTATTTTTTAGCTGCATTTACTGTATGTGCTTGCAATGTAGGGTTTTTTCATAAAACACTTATCATATTTTAATAATGAAGTGACTGTGGAATAAAAACCAGTGGTGTTGGAAAAGTTAGCAAGCCTTGAGAAAACATTGTTCAGCATCACAGACTGTTAACTTCTTAAGCTCTGAACCAGCATGAATGTATTCAATTCACCATGTCCCATAACTTTCCTGAAAGAAATTAATGTTAAGTGTTTCACTTGTCATCTTTTATTCTGCAGTGATTTCTAATGGGATAAGATGCTTTTAACCAAATTATCTATTACCAGCTAAAAAAGGAATATTCACAAAATGATAATTTACTTAAATAAATGAAAAATAATACTGA
>CM044442.1:53202419-53214868 GCA_024363595.1 Xenopus borealis | reverse complement strand
ACATGCAAAAGAATAAGAAATCAGGAAGGGGGCAAATAGTTTTTCACACCATTGTATACTGTTACATGCAAGCAGAGATATAATCAATATTAAAGTACCATAACCAATATTGTATCATTTTCAACACAAAGAAAAACACTTTGATGACAATAAATCTTTAAATACTGTGTATGTTACAGACAATGTTAAATTACAGTGTAGTTTTCTGAAAAATGTCAGTTGAAGACCCGAATGTTTATATTAGTGTAGCCATGGCAGCATGCATGCATATATGACTTATAAGTCACAGCATGTCAAAGGTGATATTTTTTTATCAGAGTTTGTGTTTAGTATGAACCTGCTGTAGCTTTCAGTTAAATAAAAAATGATGGTGCATTAATATACGTCATGTATCTTTGACATCTAAAATAAGAACATAGGACTATTATAAAAACCATACAAATATACCAAATATTCCTCTAACTGACAAGCAGCAAATCGACACCTATAGTAGCAAGTGACTCCTCCACTGACTACAGGGTTCTGGTAATCTTTGTCATCATTTTCTTACAACTATAGCCCCAAAATGAATGCTTAAGCAACAGATATAGAATATTAATATTATATATTAATATTTATATCATATTAAGCGGCATATTAAAGTATCTTACCAAAATGGTATATATATTTAAGTAAATATTGCCCTGTTACATCTTTTTCCTTGTGCCACCATTTTGTGATATTCTCTGTGCTCTCTGAGAGCACATATTCTCAACAGCTGTTCAGAGCCAACTGAGCATATGAGTGTCACAGACACTTTCCAAGATGGTGACCCCCTGTGACAAGTTTAAAGTCCTGGTTCATTGCTGCTGTTGAGAAGCTGAAACTTTAGGCTGGTGCAATAAGTTCCATAAAATATGGCATTTTTAGCTATATTCATTTTTAGGCTTTAGTTCTCCTTTAAGCTCATTATGTAACTCAACAGTCTAAATTAGCTGGTGCCTACCTAATTGCTCAGATGCACACTGTACACTAGTTGCAAAGCTCAGCATCCAATGATATTTAAACCTTTTCTTCTTTGACTACATGGCTATCTTTTTCCATATCACTATGAAACATCCATTGTTTCCAGTTACAGAATTTACTGCATTTGTATTGGCACTGTTTCATAACCTATGGATTCAAATCTAAAATTGGGTCATCATAATCTTTAAAGCAGTCACAATGATTCTACTTATTACAGTGAAGTTATCCAGAAAGTTCCAGATTACAGGAAGACATTTCCCATAAAATCTATTTTAAATATTTACCTTTTTGCATTGTAATTACAATAATACCTTGAACTGGAATTAAACATTCCAATAAATATTTTTAGAAGACTTAAGATATGGTAATCCAGTTTAAGGAAGAAAACACATCTAGGAAACCCCAATCCCAAGTATAATAATAGACAATAGATCCCATATCTACATTATATAGTTTCAATAAACTATAAAGGGCAGCATCATGTGTCTCTCACATAAGAAAACAAAATCTCAACCCAGGATGGAACTTTTTGAAAATGAGAACTGTCTACTTATAAGCTCTGCTTTTCTTTGGAAATACTTAACTTTTATTATTAAGAATATAGTATACATAGTACCTGGGTATATTTCTCTACAGATGTGGCATCTCCTAACCTGGAACCCTTTATTCAGAAAGCTCTGAATTGTGGGAAGGCCATCTCCGTTAGAGCCCTTTTAAATGCTGCATGGTGGACAAACTTATCGCATGGTAGACAAAACTGTCACACAGTAGACAAAAAAGTCACCCATGTATTTTTCTACAAGAATGTCCCCATAGACTTTAATGTGTTTTGCAAATGCCGTTTTGTGAAGCAAAATGGGACAGATTCACTCATCACTAATTATTTCTTCTTTCTTTGTAATAATAAAACTGTACCTTGCTTTATTCTACCTAAAATTCCTTTCAGGGGTCTTGAAGCACTGTTACTTAAGCTACTGAGGAAAATAAAATTGCATTTTTGATTGAATATGCCACTTAGCAAATGACACAAAGAGACACATTTATCATGTGTCAAATTTCAAATTCATGTGAGTTTATCCCATAAACTCACATAAACTCAAAATTCTACCTATTAAAATTTATTAATAAAATCAAACATCTGCAAACATCACCTGGGCCTCTCCCATTGACTTATACAGCAATTTGGCAGGTTTAAGGCAGAGAATAGTTGAAGTTGAGTTCTTAAAGGGCCAGAGTTTGATAAATCTCAAAATTCAAATTAATTCACAATTCAAATTTTAGAGTTTTGAGCAATTAGTTTTTTTCATTTTTGACCCTTAAAAAAAATCTACCTCCAAGTCGAAGTCATTCGTTGGGATATCCTTGCTAGACAGATGCTATTGTCTCCTACCAAAACCCTAGGAACACTTTTGCATATGTGGGAGCACTTTCCTTTCCCTAGCTTTGGAGGTAAAATTTATCATCAAATAAAAATAAGTATGATGTAGTACAAGTCTGAGAAATGTTACAAACAAACCAATTGCGCTTATGCATTTATATATTTAACCTCCAGTATTCCTTCCAAGCCACCCCCATTCCTTTTTAAGATTTTACAAATGACCTAAGGCTCATGCATATGACCGCAGGCCAAGAAACAGTACACACATTTTTGTTCCAAAATCAACTCCATGTGTCTCCATACAGGTAAACATAATGCCACTGAGTGCTGACACACAAAAACACAGATGTGAGTGAAGCACAGGTCCAGAAACAACCCAGTGTATAATTAGCCTACAACAGATAGTAGTGTTCTATCTGCTGTTACCAAGGAGTCATCTAAATTACTCTTAGCTAGGGCTGAAACTACTGAAGGGGTAGGCACATTCCTAGGGCTCAAAGCTAGGGGGCACCAGATACATACCATCTCTGCCTCCTTCCCCTAGTCTGGTCCCCTTGCACTTCTGTCATGCTGCAGAATGTGAGTGTGTGTGCCAATTCTCGCTGGTGTGCATGCGCTTAAACGTTGCATCCGCTGGCCAGGTTGCCTAGGGCTCCTGTCTGGTCTGGCCCGACACTGCTCTTAGCTCTTTCCACAATCCAGAAAAGAGCTGAGCGATAAGGCAGAAGAAACCCAGTGTCAAACAAAAGCTGACCCTTTACTTTCATGTTACTTTCCAGGCATCTCCTGCAGTTTGAAACCAGAATCTAAGAAGGCTTTTCTCCTTTTCATTTTGCAGTGAAATGGCACAATATAACACAAGCTGCCCTGTTTGTAATTAGTTTTGGGGCAACTGGTGCTTCATCTCATATCCTAGTCCCTGTAGAATAAAAATTTCACAGTGATTTGCAAAATAAAGAAGGAAACTTGAGTTCCTTTAAATGCTGAATAGTGTTTTTGCATCAGTTGCTGTGGCTAAGACTGCTCTATCAAGTTGCAAGTAGCAACTCTGGCTATAAAATAGTGAAGTGCAATACAAGTTTAGATTTTCCTTCTACTTTGCCAGAGGTGCTGTACATTTCACTGAAAATCAGTCAAAAATTAATTGACATTCCCAACAACTACTGACTGCATCAATACTACAAGACGTGAATTATTAGTGCTTCACTGTACCAGAGTAATTTGTAATTTTGCAAGATTTTCTGGACCAGGAAGTCAATAACAGAATCAATGTATATTGCAAAGTTTAGCTTACTGAAATCTTTATGTCTAAAGTAAAATTCCATTAACTAGGATGCTATTCAGCTGACTACACTCGATACACTCCTCTTTAATACTGATGTCAGACTTGTTCCACTGTTGAACCTAAGATAAACTAAGGTATTTCAGCTACAGTATCTTTCTTAAAAACATTTATATTTTTTTTTTTGTATTTTCAATGTATTCCTTAACATTCTGCTGCACTAATTATGGATGTTAATAAGTAAATTCAGTAGAACTCTCAGTATCATCTGCTGTTACTGCAGGATTTTATTTTGCAATTAAAGAGCCAGCTAACCATAAAATATGAATAACTATATTATTCATGGTAAATTTTGTGCAGCACAGATCAGATCTACAGATGACTGATTTAGTGTAGACAGCTAAAGGGCTGAAATTAGCATCATACCAAAAAGATGTAATCTGTCTCCATATTCTCATATCTAATGCATGGAGAATAGAATATCTATGACTCCTGCTTTTCCATTTGCAAACAGAAATTGGAGTTAAAAAAAATGTTTAATATTTGTCATTTCTTGTATGAATCAAATCGGAAATTAATTTGATACATATCACATGATTAAGCATTAATATATATCTATTTGTTATGTATACATGGACACACACACACATATATACTATATATATCTCTCTTCTTCCGCATGTCAACCTCCATCTCTTGCTTTGTTTAACATGTTTTTCATAAAAAATTCTAAGGTTTAAGGTTATTACCTTGTTCCACTTTGAATTTGTTGTTTTGACAGGGTTCCCTGGTCTAAAACTTGCAGTAATGGTGATGCTTTTTGTTAAAGTCCTGGTGGTTGTTTTCATATTCTAAAAAAAATCATCTAAATAAAAACCATAAAAATATAAGCAAAAGAGAATGATTTGCTTGCTGCAGGGTAAATGACATTGACTAGAATTAACATAGATTGCTCAACAGCAAAGCAATGGAACCCATTTGAAGCTTTAGTAAATATATGTTATTCCGCAACATGTTCTTGGAGGGATTTTGCCACAATGAGTAAACAGGCAACATTTTTATCAGTACTGTACTTTAAATATATTGGTCACCTTTTCGATATAATATAATGTAGTATAATATGAATATTGTAAGTTTTTTCATGGTCATGAAGATTCTATAGTTAGTATTTTTTTGAAGAAAAAGAAGTACAGGTATGGGACCTTGGGTATTCCAGATAATGGATCTTTCTGTAATTTGGATCTTCAGTCTTAAGTCTACTGGAAAATCATGTAAACATGAAATAAACCCAATAGACTGGTTTTGCCTCCAATAAGGATTAATTATATCTTGGTTTGGATTGAATACAAGGTACTGTTTTATTATTACAGAGAAAAAGGGAATAATTTTTTATAAAAATTTAATTATTTGGAAAAATGGAGTCTATGGGAGACTGCCATTGCTTAATTCAGAGCTGTCTGAATAATAGGTTTCTGGATAATTGATCCCATACCTGTACTGTGCAAATGAAAATGCTCAATTCATTCACATAGGCCACAAAGATGATTGCTATTTCACCCATAACTGGTTAAAAGTGGAATAATAGTTCATTTTCAGTTACTGTATCAACTCAATGTGAAGGATTTTTTTATTACTATATAATATTGCATAATTATTGGAAAAAGTTATTTGCCATATATCATTTCATAAATATGAAAATTCTCTAACAATCAGAATATAATGACAGGGATAATGATTGTTACTATGACTAAATACTAATAAGGATCACTACAAAAATACTCCGTAACAATACACAGATGCCTTTTTTTTAGACTTTTCACACATTTTGATAAATTTTAATATAATCTCCTGCAGAGAATTATATCCCATGACATTGGCAATTAGTCTTGAACCTTCTAAAAAGAACTGTTTGGTGTGTATATAGAACTGAAAGATGTCATGTGGTGTAGCAGAATTCTGAGTATCTGTCCATGCACCACAGACTTTCAAATTTGTCTGGGCAGCCTCTACTCATGTATAGTGATGGGCGAATTTATTCGCCAGGGGCGAATTCGCTGCGTCGTTTTTGACGCGACACGCGATGAAAATGACGCGACGTGCGTCGGAAATGATGTGACACGCCGCGATTGGCGCGCCGCGAGTCAAAAACGACGCGTGACTCGTTTCGTGAATTTTTTCGCCAATTTGCGAATTTCGCTGGAAATTCACTAATTTTTCGGCAAAGCAAAACGGGTGAGATTCGCCCATCACTACTCATGTATATCAGTTTATAGAGAGGGCGTGCTTTGTTTATTAGGGATTTAAATATTTTTATGGTGGGCTTAATGGGCAACTTCCAGAGGGTAATTTAAGAGTGAAGTAGGAGCACTATAATCTAGTTTATGTAGTGAATGAGGTCATCAAAACCTAATTTTGTTATATCTGGAGCCCAGTCGGTGTAGCTGTGTGCAAAAATGCTACCCCTCTAGATATGAGACTAAGGCAGTTTTTGGATTAGTGTAAAATAATGTATTTTTTAATTTATGTAGACAACTCATAACCTATAATACTCATTCCTAAGGTTATTTAAACAGATAACATTGTGTATATTGCATGGCATCTAAAAAAAGACCTTGAAGAAACTAAGTGTGTGTATTTAATAAATTTTATGTTTATTTTTAATTATCATGGTCTTTAACTGGTCAGGATTTAAAAGATACAATTTAGCTCCTATGTCAAATACCCTTTCAGGAGAACAGCTGTATGCATCCACTGTACAACTACACACCACTTGGCTGCAAAGTTCTGTTTATTATTTCTGGACTCCCATTCCATAGCTCTAACTCCCATTAAGTATTTCTTAAAATTAAGTCATGTCTGACCTGTTCAGTCCAGGAATTTAGCATTTCTACAAATCTCTTATGTTTTGATTTTTGTTACTGTTCCATGTTGTATAGTAATGGGACCTTTTATCCAGCATGTTCCAGACATGGTGGTTTCCAGATAAAGAAATTTTCCATAATTTGAATCTCCATAGATTGAGGGGCAAATTTACTATTATTCCCCAAAATTAGCTCGACCAAATTCGAAATTCGATAAGAATTCGACCATCGAATGCTTATTGAATTGTTTTAGGCTATCATTTTGCTCGCTATACGATTTCTCGATGAATTTGTACGATCGAATACCGATTGTTCGATTTCAAGAAAAAACGTGAAATTTCCTTCGAACGTTCGAACAATTCATACGATTCAAACGATCGAACGCTCCAATCATATGAATGGTATATTTAAAATTTTGATTCCTTCGATCATCGAATGATCGAATTATCAAATATCCGATCATTCGATCTATTCGATCTATTCAATCATTCGGTATTCGATGATCGAAGAGGCCAAATTTGAATATCCGATTTCACGAAAAATTTGTACGATCATTATTCGATCGAATTCAATCGAACTTCGATCATTTCACGTGAAATTTGTAAATTTAATAAAAAATAATATAAACATTAATTAAACCCAATAGCATTAAAAAAGGATTCATTTGGATTAAGTACAAAGTGCTGTTTCATTGCTACAAAGAAGAGGAAATCATTAAAAAATTTTAATTATATTTTTATAATGAATTTTATGGGAGACAGCCTTCCCATAATTCTAAGCTTTCTGGATAACAAATCCTATACTTGTATAACATTAAAGCATGATCAGTATGGAATAGTTATAAATGTAGTATTAATTGCAAGGCAATGGTTTCTGGCTAATGTTGTAAGACCCTTTCTCGTGTTCACACCTGGTAGGAAAGCAGTGAGAGGTAGATTAATATCTAATCTATGTCAGCATAAGCAATTACCTATGTGTATTGAAAAAATCAGTTACCTATATTTACTGAAAAACTCTACAGTGCCTGCTAGTGATGGGCAAATCTTCCCTGTTCCTCTTCGTTGAAAAAACTGCAAAATGGCAAAAAAAATTGTGAAACTGCAAAAAATTTACAAACCGCATTGCAGTCGATAGGCGTCAAAATTATTTTGATGCAAGAGACAATTTTTATACACGCGACTGTTTTGTCCAAATGCATTAAAGTCAATGGGCATCTGAATAATTTTTATGTGCGACAAACTTTTTTTAGCACTGCAGATTTTTTGCCAGCAAATTTCTCTGCAGTTTTGCAAATTTATTTGCAGGTGGCAAAATGTGGAAATTTGCTGCAAATCCATGCCTGGTGAATTAATTTGCCCATTACTAGAGCCTGCCCAAGAGCAAGCTGCACACCAGTTTAGGTGAATTGTCTCCTTGTTTCTGTATACAAGCTCAAGGTAGTGCTTAGTATATTTGTCATATAGTGCAGCCTTTTGAAATCAATTAAGTTCAAATAGATTGTGTGTTAATTGTTTGGATACCTACTGACAAAACTAAAATGAAAAATCACTTAGTTACTTGAACAATGCAATTATTGCAGTTCATAATGTTCCACAAGCATTGGTGAAAATATTCTCAGTGTTGCAAATACATGTATATGCTACATTAACAAATACGTTGTTTTTGTGTTCTTAAGCATGCAGTCATTACATTAATAGTAGTATTTATATATAAATACAGTATATAAATATATACAGTCATATGAAAAATTTGGGCACCCCGGTCAGCCTGCACAATTATTTACTCCAACGAAAAGATGAAAGTGGTATGAGTACTGTGGTGTTTTCTCAACAAAGATTTTTACTGAAGCAGTATTCAGTTTTATGAAATTAAATCAAATGTGAAAAAATGTCTGTGCAAAAATGTGGGTACCCTTGTAATTTTGTTAATTTGAATGCATGAAATTGCTCAATACTGATTACTGGCAACACCAAATTGGTTGGATTATCTTGTTAAGCCTTCAGCTTCATAGGCAGGTGTGTCCAATAATGAGAAAAGTTATTTAAGTTGGCCACTTGCAAGTTGTGCTTCTGTTTGACTCTCCTCTCAAGAGTGATAGTATCATGGTTTATGGGAAGGCTACACAAATCTCAGAGGTTTAAACTGATGGTTTCAACTGTAAGGAATGTAATCAGGAAATGGAAGGCCACAGGCACAATTGCTGTGAAACTGGTCTGGCAGGTCAAGAATAAAACCGGTGCAGCATATGTAGAGGATTGTGAGAATGGTTGCAGACAACCCAAAGATCACCTCCAAAGACCTGCAAGTAGTGATGGGCGAAACGGGCGCGTTTCGCCGAAAAATTCGCTAATTTTCAGAGAAATTCGCGAATTGGCGAAAAATTCGCGAAACGAGTCAAGCGTCGTTTTTGCCGCGCGTTGCGCCGTTTTTGACGCGCGTCGCGCCGTTTTTGACGCGCGACTCGGTTTTGGCGGCGAATTTTTGCCCGCAAATTTTTTCTGCCGTTTTGCGAATTTATTCGCCAGTGGCGAATCGCGGGAATTCGCCACGAATTCGCCCCTGGCGAATAAATTCGCCCATCACTACCTGCAAGAACATCTTGCTGCAGATGGTGTATTTGACCGTACATATGTAACAGCTCACCCTGGTGGTCTAGTGGGAGGGGGTTGGCAGGGATGCCTGCTACGTAGTGCTGTTCCATGCAGTGCTGATCAGGTTCCATAGGGTGCGAGGCAAGCCTTAGCTCTTTTTAATGGTGTGAAATTCAAATTGTTTAAAAGGCTCCTTTGGGCGTTAGATCATTGGCCATTATAGTTTCCTTCCTTGCAAGTTCCTGGTGCCTCTGTGCTGTTTACACTTCTGATATCTGATTAACTGTTGTGATCCCAGTCTGTTTTTTACAATCCTGACTTCTGAAATCCTGACCCTGCCGTATCCCTTCTGATCTCCTGGTTTGACCCCTGCCTGCCTGACTCTGCTTGTATTCTGCCTGCACCGACCTGGCCTGTTTTGACTACGCTACTGTATCTGTCTACGCCTTGTACTGTGACCCTCTGCCCAAAAGACTTTGCCTTGTGTTCGTGCCCCTTTGCTCGTACTCGTAATACTCACAAATCCCATGAACCCAAAGTTTCTTTCCCCGAAAAATTTAGTGGGGAGAGAACCAAATTCTTTGTCTTTCAGGAGGCATGCACATTACACCTTAGTTTTTTCACTCATTCCTTCGCTACTGGAGTGGAAAAAGTCAGGTTTGTAATGACATTCTTACAGGGTGATCCTCAAATTTGGGCCCTAAATTATCCCCTCCTTCTTCAGCGGTATTGCAATACTTTACGATGACGTGGATTGTGTTTCTACATCAGATACTGGGATGCAGAGGTGTATTGCGTGAGTGTGATATATTTCATGAGTTCCGCCAGTTGGATGACCTAATGTCTCTAGCCATCCAAGTTGATAGAATACAGAGGGAGAGAAGGGGTGAGAAGGATACTTCCTTTCATACTGGGTTTACTAATGTTAAGCCATCTAAACCCTAAGTGCGTCTTTCTCAGGAGGAACCCATGCAATTGGGTATCATTTATCTAACTCCTGAGGAAAAGGCCCACAGGTGGTCTCTGGGGATGTGCATTTACTGTGGGGAAAAGGTTAATTTTCTCAACCTAAGAGGCCGGAAACTTCAAAGCCTAAATGGAGAAGGGGAGCTCCATTTGGGTCGAGAAGTTTCCTCTCCCCAATTTTCCTCTAGTATCATGGTACCTGTTAATTTAGCCTGGCCTACGGGCTCTGTTAAGGTTTCTGATTTTGTGGATTCTGGGGTGGCAGGGAATTTTTTGGATGCTGCCTTCGCAGTAACATTTAATAATCCTCTAATACCCCTTACTCCTCCCATGAGAATCTTAGCCATGGACAAAAGTCCTTTGAGGTCAGGTTTGGTAACAAAAAAAAATGGTGGCATTGTCCATGTACACTAACAACTTGCACTCTGAGGAGTTATCCTTCTATGTTATCAAGGGTTCTTCTTCTTCTCCTCATAACCCAAATATTGTTTGTGTAATTTGGGAGATTTTTCAGTGGGGTCGGAAATGTAAGGGCTCTTGCATAAGTGTTCCTCAACTGGTGGCAATCACATCCCTAGAGGGTTTACCCATGGCTTATGCTGACTTCTCTGATGTGTTCTCTAAAAAGCCCAATTGACCTTTTCCTGGATCTACTGACACCATCTAAAAACAAATGCTCTGTAAGGCTACAAATGTATTGTTATTGCCACTTTTTATTACTTATCATTCTGTTCAGTACATCTCCTATTCATATTCCAGTCTCTTATTCTAATCAATGCAGGGTTGCTAGGGTAATTTGTACCCTAGAAACTAAATTGCTGACACTGCAAACAAGAGAGCTGCTGAATAAAAAGCTAAATAACTATAAAGCCACAAACAATAAAAAATTAAAACCAATTGCAAATTGTCTCAGAATATCACTCTCTACATTATACTAAAAGTTAACTCAAAGGTGAACAACCCCTTTAACTCATTTAATGCATTTAACCTTTTCATTAGCATACCAAAGCACCATTGTTCACAATGATGAACACTTTAATTAGATGTGACGCTGTGACGCAATTTTCTGTGTTAAGTGAGACAAGTGTGTCAAACACACAATCCAAAGTGGCTTCATCTGTATATCTTGACAATATTTCAATTTTCTCTTCTAACTTGATTGACAATCAGAAACATGTTCGGGGGGTTTTGCTCAGGTTAAGGAAAATAATTTATTTGCAAAACTTGAGAAATGCACCTTTGAGGTTTCTTCTGTTCAATTTTTAGGGTTCAATATCTCTGGTAAGGGTCTATAAATGGACCCTGGGAAGGTTAAAGCTGTATATGACTGGACTCAGCCTCTTTCTTTACATTCTACCCAAAGGTTCTTAGATTTGCTAATTTGTTAAAAACTTTGTTAAAAACTTTTCTTTGGTGGTGTCTCCAATTAATGATCTAACCAAAAAGGGTGTGGATCCAAGTATGTGGCCTCCTGAGGCTATTCGAGCCTTTGAATTCCTTAAGAAGGAATTTGTGTCTGCTCCCATTTTCTGTCACCCTGATACTACTCTTCCTTTTATTGTAGAGGTTGATGCCTCAGAAGTTGGGGCAGGGGCAGTTCTTTCTCAAAGGCATCCAACGACCAACAGGGTACATCCATGTGCATTCTTCTCTAGGAAATTCTCACCGGCTGAAACCAATTATGACATTGCTAATAGAGAATTATTGGGCCTTTGAGGAATGGTGACACTTGTTGGAGGGGCTAAACATACCATAACGGTCTTTACTGACCACAAAAACCTGTTATACATTAAGACTGCTAAACGGTTGAATCCTAGGCAGGCTAGATGGGCTTTATTTTTTACCCGGTTTAATTTCTCTCTCACATACAGGTCTGGTTCCAAAAACACTAAGGCTGATGCACTCTTTTGAGTCTAACCTGTCTGAACCTAGTAAGTGTGTTCCTGTCATTCCTGGTTAGTTGATTGTGGCAGTTCTGGGATCAGATCTTGCCACGCTACTGTCTTCAGTACAATCTTCTGCCCCTGTAGATACTCCTCCTGTGAGGTTATTTGTACCTGAGAACTTAAGGGAACAGGTTCTGGGGAAGGCTCATAATTCTAAAATGGTGGGACACCCTGGTATTTCTTAAACTTTGTCTTTATTGTCTTGTAATGTGTGGTGGCCTTCATTTAAACAAGATATCATTTTTTTTTGTCAATTAGTGCCCTGTCTGTCAAAGGTCAAACTCTTCTAGAAACCTGTCACAGTCCAATAAACTTTGTCACTGCGGAAATACTACTGTTTTCATAAGGCATGTTATATATTAAAAGGAAGTTGCTACTATATATATATATATATATATATATATATATATATATATATAT
>CM044442.1:53179202-53193600 GCA_024363595.1 Xenopus borealis | reverse complement strand
TATTCGATATTCGTGAATTGAAGAGGCCAAATTTGCATATCCGATTTCATGAAAAATTTGCACGATCAGTATTCGACCGAATCCGATCGAACTTCGATCATTTCGTAAGTTGGCCCCTAAGTTTTACAGCTGTTGGCACTTGAGAAAGGCTTCTGATGGAGCCAAAATGTTGGTCCTATGCTTTTCTACAAATAAACTTGCTTTACATTATTAAGCCCTGAGTGCTAATCCTTTATAAATTATCATAATTATCAGTATTATCATTTACCTTCAACAGTTTTAGCAACATTTTACAGCATTAGATTATACATTAACATTACAGTTACAATAGAGCAGTGATCCCCAAGCAGTAGTTCGTGAGCAACATGTTGCTCCCCAACCCCTTGGATGTTGCTCTCAGTGGTCTTGGAGACTGGAGGTTTTGGTTGCATAAAACCAGGTGTACTGCCAAACAGAGGCTCCTGTAGGCTGCCAGTCCACATAGGGGCTACCAATAATCAATTACAGCCCTTATTTGGCACCACCCAGGAACATTTTTCATACTGGTGTTGCTCCCCATCTCTTTTTACATCTGAATGTTGCTCACGGGTGAAAAAGGTTGGGGACCCCTGCAATAGAGCATGATTTTGTCATATATTTACTGTTAACTGTCTCACAAAAAATTCAGGGCCTGTGGGTTAGTTGACAGAACAAATCTGAACAGAAATCATGGAGAGAAACAAAATGACCTCACTTATGTCTAAAATTCCCACAATTCACAGAATTCATAAAAAAACATAAAAACATAATAACGTAAAAATCTACAGTGGTATTTGCTCCCTGAGCAGCATTTATATTTGATGTGGCAGATTCCAGGTGAAGTTACATGCACTACAGGCCACCAGGGTCTACATTTAGACCAGATATCAATCAACTGTATAGAACAAGTCACACAGTGAGACTAACATATGTCGTTTAGTTTATCCGAGCAAGAAAATAAAATCAATTTGTTTAAACAAAGCCTAAAAGAAGAGTACAAGAACCCAGTCTGCAGACAAGAGAGACTCATCTCCACTGAGATATAATGGTTGGCAACAACTAAAAACTTGTATATATAAATACCATCTATTATAATATCATGCTTGTTGTGAAAATTTATGAGCTCTTCAGAACTTTTCATGTAGTGGTACTATACATTTTTATGGTTTTCATTGTTTTCCTGTAAAAAAGAAGGACTTAGAATGATAATTTTCTTCTCGCAGAATACATCCCCATTCAGTATTGTTAGATTTTGTAGAGGCTATTGCATAAAGCTTTTTGATGTATGCTTCCAGCAGTGGCAATCAGCAAAGCACAATGACTACAAGTGTCTCAGGACCTTCCTGCAATTATTAACTCAGCAGACATATTTATTAATTCAATGGCAATAATCTCCAGCATGTACCATTACAAAGACCAGTCCTTACAGATGGTTTTAAGATAACATGATCTTTTTTTTTTACGCTCAAATACCAAAGACATTATTGAACCAAACACCTTGAGCAAAACTATTACAAAATTAAGAGGAAAATCATTATCTTTTATCTTCAGATTTCCTGCAAAACTAGAGGGGTTACATAATGTTTCATAAACAGAAGATAAGTTAAAAGGATTCAGGGTTATGCCTTGTCTTTGAATGGTGGACAGATATACCTGGGGACCATACAATAATTGAATAATTAGATCTAAAAAATACCCAGGGTACAATCTGCAGTTTCCAATGAACCAGGGTGTTTCAAACACTTGTTAGATATCAAGTTTCTTTATTTGAAAGATTATCTTCCATACAATAACTTGTAATAACCAGAAACGACAGAATAGACTATATTATCACTATATCATATATATATATATATATATTTATTTATTTATATATTGACTATACTATAGACATTATTATGTTAATAATACATAGATAACTTAAACATTCAAATCAGTCCCTCAGCAGAGCTTACAATCTAAGGTCCCTATGTTTTAAAGCAGTTTGAAACCAAAGTACCCACAGGATACATGAACTTATGCAAGAGGGGATATTGTTTTGGTTTAGACTGTTTTCAAAATGTGATATATTAGAGTGCCTTATGCAATGTGTAAGTGAAAAAACTTGCAAGCAGACTAAACATTTTGAATTGTGAGTTAGTGGTGGTCTTCAACTAGCTGGCATGCCTGTAGTAATTTTTGTCTACACTGGTAAACTCATAGACAATGCAATGAAATGGACCAATTAGAAATCAGCTTTTTGTCCTTGACCAGAATTTTAGAGGCATACAAATACTGGCAAGGTGCTGTAGTTAGTTGTAAAGGCCAGACTGGGCTTTGAGAAGTTGAACACACAACTTTACAGAGATAAACATTGTTTTCAAAACTACATTTCATTTTAAACTGTCATTTGAACCTACTGTAGGTTTATTTTCCAATGGGAGTTAAATCAATTTTATTAAATTATGCTGTACAATTTTAATGTCTACATGAAATTGAAACTTTTTTCAGAAGAACATTCACACACACCACATACATACCACACACACAACACATGGAAGTTATATTGTAGCAAATGTGAAGAATACCAGCGGCTGTGTACACTGCTGGGATTGATCAGTCATCAAAAGGGGAAGTGGAAAGTTATCTTAAACAGTTTGAAACAGCAGAGGTAAGCACCTTAGCATTGAAGCAGAACTGAAATATTTGACATTTCTAGATGGAATTGCACTAACTGCCTTTTAGTTTTCTGCCTTGCGTTTACTTGTTGACAGGCAAGTCTAATCTTAAGAAAGGTGTTCTATGAGGTATCCTTGCATTCAGCAGTGTCCTCATGAAGGAACTTCCCTTAATACCACATGATTTTGGTCCCCGTAAAAGCAACTCTGCAGTACCTGCTTGCGTGATTAAGGAGTAAGCGACAGTGAGCCATTCCTGAAGGCTGTACAATGGGAAATATAGAAGGCAATAAACTAACTGAGCAACTAATTTTTGATATATTTGTTTTACTGGTATTCGAAGGTCAGACTTCAAATGCATCTTTCAAGTTATTTATTAGAACAAGGATTGAAATGGGACATGAGACATGGGATTATAATGCTTCCAATATTTTTACCTTGTCTCTGTCCCCTCTAGCTGCCATTCACATTCTTTCATTTTTTCTTACCCTGTTCACTTATGAAATATTTTGTCACCACATAGTGCTCAAAGTATTACTATACTATAGTATATTGAGTATACACTGAGGGGATTAATGAGCAGTGTGATGTACATGCTGGTAAAAATTCTCAATTTTCTTCCCAGATTTCCATATCTTTCTTTTCAACTAAGCCTTTTTGCTTTGTTTTTTGCTAATAAACTGTTATTTTGCATAATGACTTGTTTTCATTAGAAACTTTTATCCAAAGAGATTCATGCAATTGAAGACCAAGCAGTTATGTATATGACTATATATATGAATGCGCATTAAGGCAATATGACACGCCGACGTGATTCTGATTAAGACCAAGAACAGAGTTGAGAGTATACATTATTCATAATATGACTAGCATCAGCTCTTTTAAAAAGCTGTAATATTTGACCAGACTAGTTTAATCGAATGGATCTTTAATAAAGAATTATTTCTATCTCCACATGTTCCTCTTTATTTGATTCTGATAATAATTTTTTTGCCCAGACAATAAAAAAAATTATAGGCTCTAGTTTCTGGTCTAGAAAATTGTGATGTCTTGGAAAAAAGTACACGGGTATAAAGGAACAGTAGGATTTGAAAGCTAAACATGTCATTTTACAGTTTGTTCCTATACAGATCAAAGTATTCGGCCTCAAGGTTGAAAATATCAGATTCAATACAATGTGGTCACAAAACCTAGCAGTAAACATCATGGTGTCCTATTGTTGTGGAAAGCATGGTAGAAAAATGGTTTTGTAAATATTTTTTCTTTCTGTTTGTCACTTTTTTATGGATACAAATGCAATCAGTGGCCAGTAAAAATAAATATAAAGATTCCATATTTTGCCATATTTAAAGAAAAAAAAAACCTTATGGACATTCACAGTACTAATAAAAATTCTCTACTCTCACATTAAATACACCATTCGTATCCTGCTTTATAAATATAAGCATGCAGAGGGCATCACCATTTCTAGTGGGTGGGTGTTACTTGATTTTTAATTTTATTAATAAATAATTAATAAATAGTAAACAACATGTGGTAATGTAAATGGTTTAAGGAACAGCAACCCCAACAAATGAAAGTATTGTAAAATAATGAAAATATCATGTACTATTAATCTGCCCTGGTAAAACGTTCACATTTGCTTCAGAAAGACTACTGTAGTTTATATAAACAAGCTGTGTGCAAAAACATTATATTGCTGTCCTAGTATTTGATTTTCATTCTCTAAGGTCAATCCTCAGATGATATAACAAGCAAGAGATTAACAGAGGATTTACCTTAGAACACATTTATTTTAAATAACCAAAAAAGGGCAGATTTGCTAAGGGTCAAATTGTCAAGGGCTATTAGCCCTCGAATTCGACTGGCGAATATTTGGTGAATACATTTTTTTTTGAGCGCATATTCGAATAGTCGCAGGAAAAAACGCTCGAATATTTGCCAAAATCGTACGAATCGACCGTTCCCATAGGCTTCTATTGCAATTCGGTAGGTTCAATCTGGCTAAGTAGGCAGTTGAATAAAAATTTAAAGGCAAGGTTCTTCGACTGGTGAATAGTCGAGCACTCGAATATATATTTATTCGATCTATTCGATGTGCCCGAATATTCTATATTCGATGGTCGAAAATACTTAATTTGCATATTCGAATAGTCGCACGATCGCGCGAATATTCAAATGCTTCACACAAATTTAGGGGCAGATTTACTAGATTCAAATAAATTCACATGAGGGATTAGAATATTTGATCGAATTTTCAAAAAAATACGAATTTCGAATATGCAAATTAGGCAAATTCAACCATCGAATATTCAAATATGACTTATTGTGGCTCTGGTGGTCCCAAGGGGGTGTGATCACCCCCACAACCCCAGTAATTATGTCACTGAATCCAAGAGCATACTAGAAAAATATAGCCGTAAAATAGAGACCAAAAGGCTCTGTCCCCGAAGCTACAGCTTGCAGTGGAAAAAAAGAAAGATCTTCCTATATTGGATGTATGGGATCACATAATAATCATTCTAAATTCTCTCTTGCAATCAGTTAGTGATTTAAATATCAGTATTCCATCAAATCTGACACTCTTGCCAGCATCACACTTCTGTACACAAGGCTCTTCTTTTTACAGTCAGATAGCAATAGAAACCATGGCTTTGCATGTAAACCATTTATATACTGTACATATTTTCAGTAGAATACTGTTTAAAAGCAAATGTACTACTGTCTCTGATATGATTTAATGTAGAATTTGTAGTGCACCAGATGGCAAAGACAACGTAAACATTACATCATAATCTTGTGAAAAAGGGTGATGCTGTCACCATACTTTGCACATCGTTTGCTTAAGCTTTACATGTGTTCATTAATGGCAGGGAATGGGTTTAAAGCTGTATTCATTTTGATTTACCGATGTGGGATTGTTTGCAATGTCTGTGCTTGGCATTTAAGTATTTGGAGGCCTATTTTACTAAAACACAAATTTTACTCATGTTATTAAAAATAAAAGGTGAATCCCCTTCATTTACCATTAAAACGTCTCAAAAAATCAATGCAACAAAATCAAGTGTCATCTAATTGTGCAACATTTTCAAATTGTTGCTCCAAAAATGTAACTTTATTTAATAGTCGCCCCAAAAACTCAAATTCATTATTAAATGAAAACCGGTGCAAACGGCCTTGAAACTAGAGAAACTAGAGAATCCTGAATGTGAAAAGCATATTCCAGTTGTTAAAATGACCATCTGCCATTGACTTCTACATGATTGTGCCAATTTTTAGCAGAGTATTTTTGGAGCATAATAAATCTTGAACAATGTGTTTTTTCCCTCAGAAAATTTGAGTTTGAGTTTCCCCTTTAAAAACTAATAAATATGCCCCCAAGTATTGATTCCATCAATACTGATGCCATCAAAACTGATTTCAGAGTTGACTGTATTAAAAACAGTGATATAAAACACAATGTGAGAGGGCTGTTCCATTTGTGATTTTCTAACTGGCGTTCAATTGTTTCTCCTGAATGGAGCTTAAAGAGTACTGACACCAAAAAATAACCTTTTTCTATATCTATCATAATATTATCTTCGAATGCTATTTATAATTTTGCCAAAAAAGTATTTGCCTGATACTTTTACATTACCTTTCTCATCCCCATGTTCCTCTATGAGGGGGCTGCCATATTTGTGCAGCAGTAGTTGGTTAATATTAGAAACTCTAAGGGGCAGATTTACTATTGGTCGAATTTCGAATTGAAAAAAATTCGAAATTCGACCATGGGAATAGTTAGGGAATTAAAATCCTTCGAATTCGAATTCAAAGGATTTTACCGCAATTCAATTGGTCGAATGATCGAATTATAAAAATTCGATCGAATGATCAAATCGTTCGAATCGAATAATTTTAACCATTCGATCAAATTTTTATAAGATCAAAATTCCAAAAAAGCAACTTCGGCAGATTGAAACTGGCGAGCTAGACAGTCGAATACAAATTTAAAGGGGAAGTAATTTGATAATCAAGTATTCGAATATTCGAATAGATTTTTATTTGAATTATTTGAATTATTCGAATCATTCGATTCGATTGAATTTACTGAATTCACTGGTCAAATTTACCTAATTTGCATATTTGAAATTCGAATCATTCATGTGAAAAGATGTGAATTTAGTAAATTTGCCCCTAAGTGGCAGAGATGGGACAATCAGATTGGCAAAACAGTCAGGTTTAGGAACTTCAAGTAATAATTACTTACAAAAGTAGAACTATCGATTGAATAGGTCATTTTTCAATCAAATTCAAATAATTCAAAACAAAAAAAATTTGAACTTTCAAAAATACTCCATAAAGGTTATAGGAAGTCCCCCATAGGCTAAAACAGTAATTCGCCAGGTCTAAGGTGGCGAAGGGTCAAATTAGAATTTTTTAAAAAGACAGTACTTCAATTTTCGCATTGTTGAATTTTTTCAATTTGAGTCAAAGTACCCAAAAATTACTTTGAGAATTCAAAAAAAAATTTTATTAGAATTTTCACCTTTTTGTTAGTGGGAAAAACACAATTTTTTTTTCGAGATTTATTATACCCCAAGCATATAAAAATCGAGTTTGTCCTCGATCAGATTGAATTGTCATTTTTTTAATAATAAATAAGGTCATGTTGTGGATTCTGGTTTGGTTGGACCTCTTTATTTAAAAAAAAATCGGAAAAAATTGGACTTTGACAAATAACCCCCCAACCATCTTGCTTTGGCAATTTAATGCAAAAGGTTTCTCCATCCCTGAAATACAGAAAAAAACACATTTTGCATATTGCACTATTTTGCCATTTTTGATGTTGAGGGAGAATTTGTTTTTTATTTGTGTTTATTATTGTATTTTATTATATGCCCAAATTATATTCAAGTGTCATGAACAGAACTTACACAGCTTGATGTATTTTGAAAAGATTGCTGTGAATGGAAATCATAGCAGCTGGGACATGGCACTGCAGAAAGTCACATTAATGTTGTGTCGTGTGTAAAGCACTTTACTAAAGTCTTTCAGCCTGAGGCTGGCATTGATTTTCATTAGCAAAGTCACTACTTAAAATATGTTTAGGCAGGAATCTATTGAGCAATGCCAGGGAACCACTGCTGACACAATTCCTTTTTTAGTGAAACTGAGGCATTCTTTCATTAATGTATTTGACTCTAACTACTTTTATTCACATGGTTTGGGAAGTGGTTTGGGAATGATTGTGCAGTGTTGACATCATACTGGTCACAAATTCTAAATAACCTAGATGCAATTCTTGAGATAAGCTCCTGTTAATAGTGGATTTCAGAAGTTAAACATCTTCATCTTTCATATATGAATACATTTCATGCTACTTGTATTTTTAAATACTTTGTTATTCATATCATCCCAACAGTCTGGAAAAATGAATCAATGGTTCCTGGTTGAATGACCTTATATATCATAAACAAACAGACAACAAGTTGAAATAGCAGTTCTGTTTGATAGAACATGCCCTTACTGTTAAACATGAAAAAATTCAGTAGTAAAGTACAAAGTACAATATTTAATCATTCACTTTGATCAAGAACATGCATTTTGGTTTTCTGTAAAGGGCAGTCTTAAATGCTTTATGACAAGACAGATAAAATTAGTTTAATAAACTCTTTTAAAAGGAAATCCATGAGATTATTTAGGTTTAGAACAAAAAATAATTTCAGTGACTTATAATCTTCTTAACTGTAAATAAAAACAGGGCTGCAGGAGATAGGTTGCAGCCTACTAAATATTTTCAAGGCAATGGATCCATAAACTCAGGGAATAAAGGAATTCATTTATGCAATCTCTGTTTTACAAATGAGTCCTTAAAACTTTCCTTGGCTTGGTTAAATGTTTAGGGGCAGATTTACTAAATTCACATGAAGGATTCAAATTTTTAAAAAGATTCGAATTTTGAATACCTTTTTTTGGAGTACTTCATCCATCGAATTTCAAAATGTATTCGAATATTTTATAGGCCAATACGCCAGGTTGAACCTACCAAATTGCTTTAAACCCTTATGGGAAGCTTCCATAGGTGTTTTAAAGCATTTTCAGATCGAATAATTTTTTTTTTTTATGTCTATTTGATCTTTTGAACAATTGAATAGCGGTAAAAAAAAAGGGATTTTACTTCCCCTTTAAATGTGATGGACGAATTTGAGTTTTTTAACCTTCAAATTTGTCCAATAGTAAATCTGCCCCTACGTCTCTGGCTTGGTTAAAGTTAAGTGTTTGTAAAGCAGCATTTTAAAGGTAGCTCCCTTTTATACTATCTTTTGGTATGTTATAGTATGTCAGATGTGTAGCACCTTTTTAACTGTGGTCTTTACATTATTTGCTTTCTCCTTTTTCAGTACCAGCTTTCAAAAATATAAATATGATGAACCACAGGCAGTTGCTGCCCCATATTCTAGGAATCCAGTGGTGCTCCTCCAATCTTATGGAGTTCTTTGGAATTTCAGTGAACTAAAACACTATAACATGGAATGCATATTTATTATTTATTATATAAATAGTTATTATTATTTAATTTTGAAATCTGACATGGAGCTAGACATATTGTGAATTTCCCAGCTGCCCCAAGTCATGTGACTTGTGCTCTGATAAACTTCAATCACTCTTTACTGCTGTACTGCAAGTTGGAGTGATATCAACCCTTCCCTTTCTCCCAACCAGCAGCCTAACAACAGAACAATGAGAAGGTAACCAGATAACAGCTCCCTAACACAAGATAACAGCTGCCTGGTAGATCTAAGAACAGCTCTCACTATTCAGTTACATTGAGAAGGAAAAACAACAGCCTGCCAAGTCACATGACCGGGACAGCTGGGAAATTGACAAAATGGCTAGCTCCATGTCGGATTTCAAAACTGAATATAAAAAAATCTGTTTGCTCTTTTGAGAAATGGATTTCAGTGCAGAAGTCTACTGGAGCAGCACTATTAACTGATGTGTTTAAACAAAACATGTTTTCCCATGACAGTTTCCCTTTAAGTAATGGACAAAAACTCAATCTAAAATAAACTGAATTCAAAAATTAAAAATTTGTTTCAAATAAAATAGCTTTAAACTTGAAAATACACCTCCCAGACATTTAACCAGGATATCCAGGAAGTAGGTGGTTCATTGGCCTGCAGGGACTGCAGGCAGCAGGTAAGAAGTCCGAACAGACAGGAATCAATAAAATCGGGAAGGTAGGTGATTAACAAAGGCTTGAGCAGGATTTGCCATGAGAAGCCAGCTTGAACTTTTTAAATACAATAAGGCACCAAAACCAAATTGTCACAAGGAAATGACAGTTTGGGATTAAAATGTGTAAAGGCACATCTCTCTAATTCCTTTATTGGGCTAAATATATCTAACTGAATACTTAAGCACTAATTAATAAATACAAAATGACACTGGAAAAAAAAAATATTGAGCTGGAAAAAATCCAATTTGAAATCATCATATAACTGAGACATCCAATGAGGATAACATAAAAAAGTAGAATTAGAAATTATAAGCAACACTTTATTTTTGTCTATCATATAAGGTTTTAAGTTCTCACAAAGAAATGGAAATTCCCAGATACCCCATTACTTCAATGGTGAATTAAAGAGGTTTTTCAACTTTTAGTATGATGTAGATAGTGATATTCTGAGACAATTTGCAGTTGATTACTAGGGTCCAAATTACCCTAGCAACAATGCATTGGTTTAAATAAGAAACTGGAATATGAATAGGAGAGGGCCTGAATAGAAGGATAAGCAATAAAAAAGTAGCACTAATAATACATTTGTAGCCTTAAAGAGCATATTTTTTAGATCAGGGTCAGATGATAAGAGTCAAAAGAAGGAGGCAAAAATAATATATTACAAAAAAAAGTTGCTCATAATTAGCTATTCTGTAACATACTATAAGTTGTTGAACACTCCTTTAAATAGATATTACACTTTACCAACCTCTAAGATATGAAAGCAGTGGGCATTGACAATCATGTTTGTGCAAAGTGTTTATTTAAACTTGCAACAAACACACACATACTGAAAGCCATTACTGGTTATAGCTAATATCAGTCCATTTGAGGTGGATTACATTCATACATAAAATGGTTGACTGAGTGGAACGTTCACTGTGGCTGCAAGCTCAGTGTAGAATTAAATATGTACACCCAAAATTAAAAGTAGTCACATCAGGTATGCAAGGAGGAGACTAACAAGTGATGACTGAGGTTTTTGTACCGTTGAGCTTTCATGACTTTAATTTAATTAAGAGATCACAAAGTAACTGATCCAAGTATGGCTCCAGACAATCTCATTAAGAAAAACATCCCTTCAGCCAGTAATATAGTTGCCAGTACTGAAAAGCTTCATTTGGCAGTCAACCTAAAATCAAATGTAGCAAATTGCCTTTTTTAACTTTTGCTGCTTTTGATCAGATTTAGACATTCAGTAATGAACATGTCGTTCTGTGAGTTGGCAGTTCAATCATGTAATCCTTTTGCATCTTAAAGCTTAAAAGTTCCTTGCCTTTGTCTGCTTAGCTGTCTGACATACAGTATTTCATGTATCTCAGCCATTTAGAAAATATTCAATGACATCACAAAACCATAAATTCTACTAATTTAACTATAGGGCATCGTTGAGCCTCATGCTTGTTTTCAACTGCATGTTTTCACCCATCCTGGTGCACACATTTGCACATAAATTCAATTAAGCTTGCACATACATTTATCATACCTGAAATATGTCAAATGTGTTCATAATGTCCATGATGGGAAACTAAACCGAAACCTTTTCCTAGCCCATTCACCACTAGCTGATCACCAAGAAAATGTTCGTTTATAGAATGCAGATTTCATGTTTATGACTAGTGATGGGCGAATCTCCTTCGCTTCGCCGAAAAATTTGCGAATTTCCAGCGAAATGAAACGAGTTGCGTTATTGACGCGCGTCACATCGGTTTCGTCGCGTCGCGTTAAAAATGACGCGCATCGCGTCATTTTCATCGCATCAAAAACGACGCGCGACTCGTTTTTTCTGCTAATTTTTTTTGGCGAATTTTCGCTGGTGTTTCGCGAATTTATTCGCCAGCGCCGAATCGTGGGAATTCACCGCGAATTCGCCTCTGGCGAATAAATTCGCCCATCACTATTTATGACATAATACTTTTCTTCCATGGGTTTGTCAACATAAAGCATGACAAAGTACAGTTGTAGATAGTTAGTTACATAGTTAAGTTGGGTTGATAAAAGTTCATCAAGTTCAACCCATCCAAATGAACTACAGTGTACATATTGTATAAATACGTATTTATAGAAACCTATTGAAACTATATATATATGGAACCACCTACTCTGATTCAAATTAAATTATGTTTCTATAATTTAAAGGAATGTACTCTGGTGCATTGATCATTTTTATGGGAATAAAAATCCCCAATTTGTCTTGTGCACTGCATGCTCAATGTAAGACCTTACCAGGGACACACAAAGAAAATAATGAAACACAGTACTTTGTTGTAGTTGCCAGGGAATAGCACTGCCTGGAATAAGAGAACTTATGAACAAAAAGCACCTTCTTAATGAAGTGTACTCCCAACACACTACAATTTAGTGTATAATTCACGTTTATATTATTTGTACCACAGTGCAAAAAGAGATGCTGCACTTTCAATACCCACATCAAGGCCATTTTTAAATAAGTTAAAAAAACAAACAACCAGAACACTGGCCCGATGGGCCTCAGTCTTCATGGGTCCTGTCGTCTCCAGGCCTGCTCCTGCTGTCCAGACCCAAGTTCTCTCCCCCACCCAGAATGTCAAGCAGAAAATTTAAAAGGAGAAGGAAATAGGAGATAGTGTGGACTCATGTACACGTGGGGGGAGGTGGGTATGGCGGATGCCCAAATGAGGACCCCTGACTTTACCAGGAGGGCCCTTGAAATCCCACCCCCTTTGTGGGCCCCTGACACAACAGTCTGACCCTGCCCTGTGGGGTCAGAACTGTGTAATTTGTGTTGATAATGAAAATACTGGTAAACGTGTTCCCACTGTGCTCTAGGGTTAGTCACCTGGTGACTAATCGCCTCTTGTTTTGGGCGACTAAGGCAACTTCAGGTGATCTCGGAAAGTGCACTCATGCGTGTGAATTAGCGCAGGCGACTTTTGATTTTAGCCAGCGCAAGAAAAGGGTTAGCGATTCAGGGAGATTAGTTGCCCAAAACCAGGCGACTAATCTCCCAAATTGCCTGGTGTGAACTAACCCTTAGACATTAAACATAGTGCTGTTTAAACCTTTATTGGTTGACATACTGTAGGTGAGCAGATGACATCTTTAAATTTCAATGACAGGTTTTATTTTATTTGTCTCCAGATGGAATTACTTCAGTTGGTACAAAAGTATAGACAGTGTTTCCAAACTGTGGGACTGCTCCACTTAGGAGGGCACATAACAACAGTCAAACGGGCTCAAATAGATAAATATGGTAAATTTTGGGTGTGTTATATATTATACATTTTGGATATATTATATTGGATATCCCTCCTCTAACTTAGTACTGTTTTCCTGAATGTTTGGGACCTGGGGGTTTCTGGATAATGGATCTTTCCATAATTCAGATCTTCATGCTTTAAGTCTACTAGAAACTCATGTAAACTTTAAATAAACCCAATAAGTTGCTTCCAATAATGATTAATGATATATTAGTTTGGACAAAGTACTATTTTATTATTGCAGAGAAAAAGGAAATAATTTTACAACATTTGGATTATTTGATAATAATGGCGTTTATGGGAGACAGCCTTTCCGTAATTTGGAACTTTCTGGATAAAAGGTTACCGGATAATGGATCCTATACCTTGTAGTATGACAATGGTTTTATATATCTATGCATGGTCCTGTGGCTAAGTCATTAGACCTTGACATCCCTACTAAGGGACATCTTGCGTTTTGAGGGAAGGAATTTGCTTCACATGCTTAGACACACAACAAAACACACAGGAAATATATCCTTGTTGCATTTCCAATAAAAAAAAAAAATAGTTTTCTCACACTGTCCATAGGTGCGGTGATTAATGTTTAGACCTTTCCCAAGATAAATTTTAAAGCTCATATCATTTAATATATATAAAAAAATGAATAATTTATTGTTTTAAAAAAACTTCAAACACTAGAGGGCTTATTGTTGATGTCTGTGTGTAAAAGCAATATAACCATATTAATCACAAGGCTAATTTAAATCTGAGCTTAGAACAAATTATTCTTTTAATTTAAAAATTAGTAAGCATGGTATCTGTAAAAGCACCAAAGTAATTTTTCTAGGGAAAAAAAACAAAGGATCTTATTGCAATTTTTTTTTACATAAGTTGAAAGCTATCAAACTCCATTCAGAGGTCACTGGTTTTACCAAATAAATTGAAGTGAGCTAGTGAGAAATCAGAATGCCTCCTGCATTACATTATATGATGGAAGGGGCCTGGAAAATAAACACATGGACACATTTCTCAATAACAGCCAGAATGAAAATATGCTTTTATTACAGGAAACTTTCTGGGCATTCTTAGGATTAGAAAATGGGATTTGAAGCTCTGCTACAAAATATTATTAATACTTTAAAATAAAGCAACACCAACCATAAATGGTGATTTATATTCTGGCTAACTTTCTAACACGCACTTAAATTATCTTCCATTTTCAGCCTGCTTATAATACT
>CM044442.1:53146843-53159612 GCA_024363595.1 Xenopus borealis | reverse complement strand
CTTAGCCTTACATTGTATAATCGCTATACCAAAGTTAACATGACCATCGCGTAACATGACCATCGCGTATAACTTTGGTATAGCGATTATACAATGTAACAATGTTAGATACTGATACAGTTGCCTCTGCTTCCTACCGAACCGAATCCGAATTTGCATATGCAAATTAGGGCCAAGGAGGGAAATCACGTGACTTTTTGGCACAAAACAAGGAAGTAAAAAATTTTTCCCCTACCCACCCCTATTTTGCATATGCAAATTTGGGTTCGGATTCGGTTCGGTGTTGGGCCAAATCTTTCTGGAAGGATTCGGGGGTTCGGCTGAATCCAAAATAGTGAATTCGGTGCATCTCTAGTTTACATGTACAAAAATCTGTAGCATAACCTCAGAAGAAGAGAAAAAAAATTAAAAAGATAAATAAAATAACAAGTAAAGAAAAAGGAAAAAAACATTTTTTAGATTCATACATATTAGTGTTAGAGCCAGTTATACAACCCCAAAAAAGGTGTAGTCATTTAACAATGTAACCCCTATATCACAATTCATATAAATAATTGTAAAACTAATAAAAAGAGGCATAAGAAATAAGTTAATTTCCCTAGGGCTAAATTTATCCAATCAATGTATCTAATTGACGTATGTTTGTAATAGTAATCTTTCACTGTCACCACCAATCACTGGTGCAGGAACAAAATCTACTGTATGATCATACATTTTGCACAAGATAGAGTACTGTATGTTTAAGTTCAAGAAAGTGTTTTGCCACTGGAGTATCACCCCTGCCTGACGTCAAAGCCATTTCAATCGCTGAGCAATGATTTGCCATTCGATCCCTAAAAGTCAGAATTTTTTTTCCTACATAAACAAGTCCACGGGGACCTTTCATAATATAAACAATAAACTGGGAAGTGCAAGTGACCCTGTGTTTTATGGGGATAGTTTTGATAGAGTGTGGATGGTTGAAATGTGAACCAGTAAGCATTTTTGTAAATAAGTTGTACAGTTTACACATCAATAACAACCTGGTTTAGAACTATATAGTCAAGTCTGACCAACTGTATTTTGATAACCATGTGTAGGGTCTGTTTTAATGAGTAAATCCCTCAAATTATGTCTTCTTATAAGCAACACAAGGAGGTTTTTTGAAAACTGAAGTGAGAGTTTGATGATTTTGTAACACAGCCCAATTATCATAAACCTTCTTGGTTACAGTTAGGAGTATTAACTCCAGTTAATGTGTTAGATAGCCCCTTTAAAGTAATGACATGAAGTGAGATGGATACAGCCAATTCAACTCCTATATAGACAAGTATGGGATGAGTATATTAGGGCCGGAACACAAAATGTGGATCTTTAAAATTCCAAAACTGTATAGGGTGTCAAACAGTTGACACAATACTTTTGTGGGATGTCATCAAGCTGCAGTTTTCTGGAAGGTCAGGAATTCCTCTACAGAAGAAGAGTAGAGGAAAATGCCAGAAGTAGGGGGTAAGATAATAAATGGATGTTTGAAGTCTTAATAGGCATATGCAATCTACTATTGTGAGTTGGTGCAGAACTTATAGATAGACAGACAGATAGATAGAAGTAGCTTCAACTCTTATTACTTTAAGAGATACCAATCATGTAAATAATAGTTCAAGTAAGATAAGAAAAACTGCTTCTTGTCCTCATTTCTGAAGGATTTAATGCTGGATTGTTTCGTTGGTATAAGCTGTCAGCACTTGACCATCTGGTTACATACAGTTCATTTTAAAGACAAGGCTGTTAAGTTGTACAATAAAGAATTAACTGAGGAGAATTTTATACCCTAAAGGTTAATTAAGACAATATTTAGACTTAGGGGAACATTTATACATTGTTTATTAACTTGTTAACAATCTTTAAGAAAACCGCAAACAGGAAAAAAGCTAGATTATCATGATGTTTGAAAGCAAACTCCGCAAAATAGTAATCTTGACAAATTTGCAGCATAGAATGGCATTGCTTGTAGTAAGTAAAAAAATACTGATCATAATTTGACATGTTGCATACTATTGTTACTATGAAACATGAAGAAAACCAAAATCTGTCTTTCAGGGGCAGATTTACTAAAATTCGAATTCGAGGGTTGATAAACCCTCAAGTTCGAATTTTTAATTTAAAGGGGAAGTGGGCAAATTGCAAAAACATTTGAATGGTCAAATCTAAAAAAATTATTTCGATCGATTAAAATGTCCGGTAGGTCCAAATTGGCGAGCTGGCCTATCAAATTTTTTTAAAGGGGAAGTACTTTGACAATCGAATACAATTAAATTGTATTTGAAATTCAAAATTTTTTAACCAGGTGTTCATATTTACTATACTTGCAAACAGGTCATGACAATGCATGACAACATTCTTATTTTTGGCCTGTGTTCCAAACAGTTGAAAGAAAAAAAAAAAGAGGACATTGCTATATAATTAGAATGGTGAAACATAAAATTCTAATTTTTTTCTCTGTAATTATGAAACAGAACCTTGTACTAAATCCTGACTACATTATAAATAGCACTCATTGGAGGCAAAACAATCTGTTTATTTAATGATTACATTTTTGTTAGCAGATAACTTTATCTATATCACAGAAAGAAACCTTTATCTGGAAAATCCCAGGCTCTGAGCATTCTGTATACCAAGTCCCAAACCTGTACAACTTTTTTATGGGATTGCTAGCTTATTGAAGAAATAAACTAGAGAAGGTTTACCCCAATAGAATTCAATTGAAGAAAAAAGTTGCCATGACAAAGGAAAAATCACATTGTAATTAAAGATTTAGTACATGTTTAGCAGCACATCACTTCGCAATTTAGATCACTGTTAAAGGAGAACTAAAGCCTAATTAAGAATTAGGTAGAAAAGTTGTACATGATGTTTTGTGCTTCTGTACCAGCCCCAGTAGCTTCACATCATCTTTTCTGCCGATTCACTGCACATTATCTGTGGTAATATCACTTACTGAGCTCAAAATATACAGTAATTAATATAGATAATTACTACATGGCAGCACACAGTGCAATTGGCATCAGAATTTAAAATCAGCCCCGTAGCATCAGCTTATATTACAGGCAAACCTCCTTTTCTGCTTAATCGTTTGTGACAACCCCTAAGCTTAACATGTCAACAGCTGCTCAGAGCCCACTTAGCATGTGAGTGTTGCAGACACTTTCCAAGATGGTGACTCCCTGTGACAAGTTTAAAAACCTGGATCATTGCTGCTATTGACAAGCTGAAACATTAGGATTGTGCAATATGTTCAGTATATAAAATATGGCATTTTTAGCTACATTAATTAGTTCTCCTTTAATAACATGATATGCAATGATCATAATTTAGAGTGCGGTAGTCTCTTTAATTTTTAACATTTTCTGTAGGGCTTGGCCTGGTTACAGGTGCTTTATAAATGAAAGCAATGAACAGCATGAGGTAGAGTAGATATCACTACTGGACAATAAAGTGTTTTATTATGCCATTTTATAGGAATACATAAATAAATCTTTTTTCCCATAAAAAAACTGTGACATTTCTCATCTTATTTCAATACTAGAAATTGATTTCAAGCATTCTAAGCATATACATATTCAATGCAGCACCATGGTTACTTTCATTAGTATAAACAATTTTAAAAGTAGCACGGCATGAGTACATATACTATAAAGGAAATGGTATATGAAAAGAATTTTTAGACCATTTGACAGTTTATTACACTGTATGCCTTAAAGAGTGAATAATATATTGATTACACCGAAAAGCTTTGTGCGTGTTGAAGATTAGTATTAAAGTATTACAGTTATCTTACATTTTTACAATATTTAATGATTTAGTAAGTATAGATTTAGGAGTAATTTAGCAACCTTCAAATGCATATTGTGTTGCAAATTACTAATTTGCTAAAACTGAATCTGAATTATGCTTTTAAAAACTGACATATACGAAATCCACTTAGAACAAAAAAATGTAAACTCGAATGTAAAACATCTGTAGCCAAAAGCTGCCGAGTACATGTAGAAGTCCATGGGAGTTGTCTATGACAAAGTGTTTTTTTCAATGCAGTTTTATTTAATTTGTTGAACACATTGAAAATGAAAAAATACACATTTGAGATACTTGGGGAGGGGGTTAGAATTTGATTCAGATTTTACATATTCCAATGTTTTCAATAAATAAGCAAACATTCAGGTTTTTAATTTGTTAGAAGAAAAAACATTACACAAATTCAAATTTTGATAAATAAGCTTTATAAGAATTGATTATCTTCAGTTGTGAGCTGGAAGTTCAGAATGTTGGGAGGAGGTGGATTTCTTTATTCATTGGTTGGGTTAATTATGCAGCAATGCACTGGGAGGTAGTTGACAGTTTCCTGCCACTGACTGGAAGTGTCCAGTTGTTCCTTAATCCATAAAAGGTGATGAATGCAGGTAGCACATTGTAGTACCACAAATCAGTATGTAACCTTATAACACCATAGAATTACATCTAATGCTTTTATCTAGTAGAATTAATTCAAAGGCAATTTGACATGGGGAGGTACATTTATCAAGGGTTGAATTTTGAATTCATGTGAGTTTTTTTTATTGAATTAGACCAAACTCAATTTGAGTTTTTTTAATTTTATTTTTAAATCCTGAATGTCAGGAAGGCTATAAACATTACCAAATTGATCCCTGAAACTCTCCCATTGACTTGTACAGTAGTTTGGCAGGTTTTAGGTGGCAAATAGTCGATTTTGAGTGCTTAAAGGGCCAGAGTATGATAAATGGCAAAAATCGAATTAACTTTTTTTTAAAAACTCAAATTGAGTTTGGATAATTCTCTAGTTGAATTTGACAGTTTTGACCATAAAAAAATATATATTTCAATTTGACTCTTAATAAATCTGCCCTTTAGAGTTTTCCTGGACAATGTTATACCATTCATCCGAGTTGCTTCTTCAGTTCAACTGAAGTTTTAGGGAATTCACTGGCATTTAAATCCTTAAGGGTAGTTAAGTCACCAAATCATAATAGCTCCATTGAACTTTAGTTTCTGATATTTCCAGGTAAAGGATGTTCTTGTGATTTGGATCTCCATACTTTGTAAACTAATAAAAACAATTTGTAGATTAAACTTTATGAAAGGACACAGACAGAGTAGTACATTTCTAAAGAACAGCTAATATTTAGTGCAGGTTGACCAGACATCTAAAAACTGGACAATTTGTTCTCTGAAGGGCAACTGCATAATCCAACTCTTTGGTGCTTTTGGCTAGCAGCAGTTAACCTGTCATTAACTTCTGCATATGTTTAGTAACTGTCTAGCTGAATTGCCCAGAAGAAGGCTATGTCCTTATGGAACGTAGTGCAAGTGATTTGATCCAACATGTTCTGCAATTCATTGTCTGTATTAAGGCACAGCCCCTAAAATAAGTGATAGATATGCTTGGGAAGAATTTATGTAGCTTGACTAGAAAATTAAACCAAAACATTAATAATTTATTTGTTTGTTTGTTTTTTTGTCTTGTGCCAGTGACCCTCCTGCTAGCATTGTCCCAAGTAGCATTCCATTCCATGTTAGTAAGTTGTATTTGTGAAGCTTCTTCCAATTGGTTCAAGAAAGGGTCAGATATAAATTTATATATTTATAAATTTTGAGGAAGACCTGTCTGGATTCAAACTGGTGTTTGGATTTGTGGGGCTGTGTACATAGCATCTGAGTCAATGGAGGCATTTAGGGCCTTTCAGGGGGGCCTATCAGCTCCCAGCGGGAGTTTGTCAGGACCAAGGAGGAAGCAAAGGGTTAAAGTCCAGGTATGCGTTACAGAAAGGGTTCAGACCACATCGTAGTCAAAAGCCCAGGCAACAATCAAGGAGGCAGGCAGCAAATCCAGAAATCAATATTAGAAGAATTATAGAGCACCCAGAAATGAATTACTCAAAACCTATACTTGGGACTTGTCCTGAGTGTCTATTTATTTTGAATTTGGCACCACTCTGTGACATCATCGCGCAAGCACCGCTACCCACATGGTGGCCATGGGCGCCGCCATTTTGGGAGCGATGCCGGCATAGGGAAATGCGCTGTCTGGAGCTCCTTGAAGAGTTCCAGGACCTTGCCCACCATTTGCATATTTTCTATCTGCTCTTTCATCTGCCCACCTTATTAGGTCCATGTGTAGATCATAATGTCATTAAATGATTTGTAAGCATTTTTCTGACTATAGTTCCTTGCTTGGTCATTAAGCTTTATAGCTGAGATCTAGCCTGCTGTGATTCCTGTTCCTGAGACCCCATATGGTTCTTAGTTCTTGAGTTCCTTCCTTGTACTGTGACCCTCAGTCTTGTTCCTGTGCTCATATCCATTCCTTGTCCTGTCTGTGGATTTCTTGGACCTTTTGCCTGTTCTTGGACATCATTGCCTGCTGCCTGACCCAACCTTTTTACCATATTACCAGACTCTGTTTGCCTGCTGCTTGACCCAACCTTTTGGCCTGATTACAGGACTCCATTTTGGCCTGCCAGTTCCTATCACTGGCCTGTATATTTGGTTTAGATTTTTTCACCTTGCATCTGTTCCCCTTTCTTTATTATAGGAAAACTATACCCCCCAAACAATGTAGGTCTCTATAGAAAGATATTGCATAAAACATCTTGTATGCATTAAATGAGTTAAGATGACATTTGATATCACAATTTCTTCAATTAGCCCTGAGTCATGACACATTTAACACACAAATCCAAGTGGCTACATCTGTAATTAGAAAATGGCCATTTTAAAAAATAAGCACAGCCTCCTGGGATCGTATGATTCAATGGTGCACACAAACATACCAAACAAACTATAAAGTTAGGCCACACAAGCCAATTAACAGACAGAGTTGTGTCTTTTGCTTCCACACTTCTTCCTGTTACAGTTAGTTAAAATATTTCTGGTCCGGTGATCTCTGAGGCAGCACACAGACCATCACAAAATGGTGGTTCATGGAAAGACATGTAAAAGGGTAATATTGACTTAAATATATATACCAGGTTGGTAAGATTCTTTAATATGCCACTTAATTTGATATAAACTACCTGTTGATCAAGTATTCATTTTCAGGTTATAGATTTACTTTAAACACTGCAATTACTTAGAACTCCAATATGACTTCCAGACTCCGTTCTGCCATTCATGGCTTTACCCCAGGTTACACAGTTTACAGACTCCCACCTGATTGTAGATGTCAGATTTCAGGATTTAAAAAAAGTAAAACCGTGTGTATTCCTTTTTTATATTGAAATTCCTAGCTTTTCTTTAATCCATTGGCCTGGATAGATTAAAAATAATGACTTGGCTACAAATGAGCTACTGTACATTTTTACAGAAATCATGGGTATGTTTCATGGGCCCTTTCAATTTGTTGGTGTGAATATTGTCTGTTTAAGTGATTCTCAGCCAACTGCAAAGTATTTCTGCTAGGCTTTCTTTGTTTCTACAAAAGAAAAACACTAAGGGGCAGATTTATCATTGGTCGAATTTCGAATGAAAAAATAAAATCGAAATTTGACCATGGGAATAGTAAGGAAGTAAAATCCTTTGAATTAGACTATCGAATTCGAAGGATTTTACCGCAATTCGATCAATTGAACAGGAAAAATTTTTGATTTCAAACGATTTTATTGATCAATCACATTTTTTTTTATTCAATCAAAATTAATGATTCCCAATTCGGTAGCTTGGATTTAGCGAACTAGGTGGTGGAATAAAAATTTAAAGGGGAAGTACATCGACATCAAATAGTCGAATATTCAAATGAAATTTTATTTGAATATTTGAATTATTCAAATTCGAATATTCAATGGTCGAATTTGCCTAATTTGCATATTTGAAGATTCCAATTCGAATTTATTTGAAATTTGATCGAACTTCGATTTATTCATGTGAATTTTGTAAATCTGCCCAAAGATATTGGTTCTCTTTTGTGTACACTAAGAAAAGGTAAGGATTTACACATATGCCTTCCCAGAATTCTATCTATGCTATAATGTACCAACCATCTGAATTTGAGTCTGTTATGTGATAAACCCTTCCTTGAATATGGTAATAAATGAATTGTTTAGTGTCCTTTATTGCAAGAATTTGTATTTTAAATTGTAAATATTTTCCTGAAGCAATAAACTGACTGCACTATTAGTTTGATATATTAGTATCATACATTTCAGAATACTAAATTAAAGTCACATAGTTTGCCAAACTTTATCATTTGTGTTCACTCAGTATACTGTACACTTGTTTTTTTTGTTACTAATTTTAAGACTGAATTTATTACAGAATTATTATAGAATATTATTATATTATGTTGTTATATGTTTAGAAGTTGTTATATTTTTTATATTGTTAGGCATCACCAGATCTAACAAAGAACCTTTTTTTCTCCCTGGAGTTTCCCATACCGACACATAAAATGCTTTATGATTAAACTTGCCTGAAACATACAGCTATCTATACGTGTTATGGAGCTTGTTTGTCTACTTTCATTACCCATTTTTTTTCATAGTATTAATAAAATGCCACAAAACATTTTAATGAAACTGCCATTTTCATCAGTGAATTAAAACTCATATCTTGTATAAAACGTATACATATTTGCATATGTTGTAACATATTACATATTCCAGTCTATATGATTTTTTTCTTAGAAGACCCTCAATACACCTTCATCGTGAATGCCAAGACTTAAATCGTTGAAGCCTAACCAAAAATAGATGACATTTTATTGTAATGCTTGCCTGCATATAACTATAACAAATTCTGTTGGAGCAAAATATAATAGAAATTAAGAACAGAACACAATCCCAAAGCATTATTATTTTGTTTTGATAATTTGCATTGTTTAAATAATGATTAATTTTGCTATTTGAAGTCTAGATTTACTATTTTGTGCCAGCTACTGATTGGTTACTTGTGGGTATTCAAACTCTGAAAGGGGTGTGATATTGAAAGAAAAGGAATGTATTTTTTCAACAAGATATGGTAATGTTTTTCATCTTCTCTTCAATGTGGTACTTGTTTATATTGGATTCATCGTCTGTTTACATTTTATTTTTGTCCCAAGATGTTTCCATTAAAATGGTGCCTGTCATTTTAGAGGGACAAACTGTGGCACTCCCACTGTTCTTCTTCTGTCTTCTTTTGTTCAGTCAAGGACCAAGATCATTCTGTAGTGCAAAAGCAGAGGGAGAGCTACAGACTAGTCTTCCCTGATCATTATGTTTGGGTTCTTTGAGTATCCTTTGATCATAAGACTTTTTAATCATACTGCTTTCTGTTTTAGATCCCTATCTCTGCACTGGTATCATTTGTGGAGGCTCTAGAAGTTGGATATACAAAACATAAAAATCCATATCACAACCTTATTCACGCAGCAGATGTTACCCAGACAGTTCATTATTTTCTTTTCAAGTCAGGGCTAGTGGTAAGTATATTTGTTATATGCAGGTTCCAACTACATAAATGAAGTTCATGTAAAATTAATTATGATGTAAACATAAATGCTCTTTTTTTTAGCTAAACAGGACATATAGCCAACTTGCGAGAAAGTGAATAGATTGTAAATCTATGATTCCCCCTTTCTTCCCCTTTTGTTGTGACTGTTTAGTTAACAGATGTTTAGGGGGGTAATCAGGGCACTAGTCGTCTAACTACCTGTCTTGCAAGAATCAAGCATGTCCTTGTTTGGCTCAAGAAATAAAAAATGAGATTTTTCCCCATTAAAAAAATAAAATTATTTATTGAACTCATGTTGAGCAAGGGTTATTCTCTAAACTAGTAACAAACACCTCATATAATGGGACCTATAGAATGTAACTATGTTTTGACTCACCATACTTACTCCACATTACACTGGATCAAAATCACATATAAAGGTCTGTCAATATGTTTCGTGTTTGATTAGCAGAGCATAAACACTCATGTAACAGTCTCATGTAAATAAAACAGTGTAAATCATGTAAATCAAACTTGTGTAAACTAACAACTTGCTGATTTGACTTCTTCAAAAAATTTGGCTATCCTGCGGTCGAAGTAAAATCGTTCGATTCAAACTATTTTATGATCGAACGATTTTACTTCAACTAAAAAAAGGTCCCCATAGGCTAACAAAGGCAGGTTTAATTTGGTGAAGTATTGAAGTTGAAGTTTTTTTTAAAGATACAGTACTTTGATTATCGAATGGTCGAATATTCTGACGATTTTACTTCGAATCGGCGGTGAAGTCATAGTAACCTATTAGATTGTCGAAGTATCCAAAAAAAAAAAAATTTTTACTTCGAAAATCCCCTCGATTTCACTTCGACCCTTAGTAAATCTGTTCCTTAATAAACTACCCAAATGTAATAATTAATAATTTAATAAAAAAATAAAATCCCATTAATGTTCTAGTTATTTTATATTTAGTTGTATAAATAAGTGAAGTGGGGCTTTGTGCTTGATTACAAATATAGAATAATGCCAAAAGAAGATTAGTGTTCTCAACTGCCTTGTTTTTAGGCATTAATTCTACCTTCATCCGTCTTTTATAATTATGATCTATAGTTTATAGTATATTGTGCTATTATTGTATTGATGGAGCCATTGTCAAAATGGCACAGCATATTAGATGAAGCTACTTCCTCCTCAATCATATAACAATGACATCATATCCTGTGTGCTGAAAAGTTATTTAAAAAGACAAAACACTGGCATTTTTTCATATTTTAAAGTGGGATTATGTTTAAAAGTTGTAATTTTTTAAATAATTTTTTTAACCATTTTTGGAGCATTCCACATTTGTTTTAGGGTGGGCTCTTGGACATTAGAGGATTTGTCTTGATTTTTGCTTCCTTTCACATTTTTCAAAATAATTGTCCACTTCAAGCTATTTCACCAACATCACTAATAAAGACATATATATGACCTGTATCAGTGTCGTAACTACTCCCTGGTGGGCCCTGGTACAGGATGGGCACCTGGGCCCCCCTGTCAGGCCCTTACCTCTATAAATCCCATGCTGGTGTGTTGATGGCATGTGTGCTGTAAAAGCTCCCCCTAGATAACCGCCTGCCATAACCATTTTTGTTGCTCAGATGGGCCCCAAGGGGGTGGGGGCCCTGGTGCAGTTGCACCCCCTGCACCCCTGGTAGTTAGGCCACTGACCTGTATGTACTCACCCTATTCAAACTGACCTAAGCGTAAGTATGTTAACAAAGTTTGCTAGGCAGAAAGTAATGATAGCAAAAGTTCGCAATTAAATGCTCGCACCGATGAATTTTCACTGCCGTCTGGAAATGCATTGTGAATTAACGTCTGATGAAGTGTGACGAAGAATTTCAAGGTAAAAATTTGCACCTAAGTAAATCTGTACCATAGTATTTCAAATGTGTTATTAAGTGATTATTCAAAATAAGGTACATTACTGATACTTGGAGCTTTATTTACAGTAAAGTTCTACGCTTGACAGTTTGTGTAGAAGTAACAGAATTGCAACATATTTATTACAACATAGTCCCTATTTACTTTTAAAGCATTGGATTACAGAACTGGAGATATTTGCAATGATTTTTGCAGCTGCCGTTCATGACTATGAGCATACTGGCACTACAAACAACTTTCACATCCAAACAAGGTACAGTATACAGTATACTTAATCCATTTCATTGTTGCATTTTTTGCCATTATTAGATCGATATACATAATATATATTCATAATAATTGTATTAATTCAATAAGGTTTCAATGCTAAATCAGTAATTATTCCTTGATAAGTCACATTGTATTATTTATTCTTCAGCTTACATGTCAGATGATACAGCATTGTGTTATACTTTTATCAGCACATAGTTCACATTACCCTGCAATTTCTCTTTGAACTGAACCGTTCCCCACAAAGATTTTAACTCTCCCAGAGGTGCAATTTCCTTTCACATTAGAGCTGGAACATGTCAGTTGAGCCCCCCATGTTAGAACTTTATAAAAAGTGTACATTGTGGCCCCCACTGTTGCTGTTTCTCTGCATCCATGAATGTTATATAACTGCCCTCTTTCTCTTCTAAGCTTTTTTTGAGCTACTCCAATTTACATTGTTGTTGACTGTATCCTGTATTCAAAAAATAGAGTAAGAATGCTGAATAGTTACAATGCCCTCTGACCAATTAAAGTTGTTCTGTTAAACTTGGCCATTGTATTTGCAAAGAAAACTCTAGTTATTAATAAAGCCTTTTGAAAAAAAAATCAAATGGTCTAAAACATGATGTTAAAGGATACGAAAAAAACCCAATATTGAAACATTTTCAATTCAAATGGGAAGCAAGCGTTTTCCAGGGGACTCCTTATACAGATGTCACTAGGGAGTAATTTAAAAGAGAATTCATCACCAGTTTGTATATCTGAATGGGAGACACTAAATTGTCTGTATAACTAATGTGAATAAGACAACACTGAGCTAAATCCTTAACCACTCTTGTCAATGCTGCCAGACGCAACTCAGGCTGATGTAAACTATGCTGGTAGTTTGCCATCAGATATGTAGGAAATGTGGTTTTGCAACAGAAATTAAGAACTTGTAGATTCCTATAGGAGAATAAGAAATATCACCACACCAGAGGTCATCCCTTCAGACTAGAAGAAAAGGACTTTCATTTGAATCAGCATTGGTGGTTCTTCACAGTGAGGACAGTGAGGTTGTGGAATACACACTGTGACCGGGTGATGTTGCGATGGCTGATTCTGTTGAAGGGAAATCCAACCCCCCGGCACTAAC
>CM044442.1:53132977-53145504 GCA_024363595.1 Xenopus borealis | reverse complement strand
TAGAAGCCTATGGGAATCCCCCCCATAGGCTTCTTTTTAAAAAACCTACTCGAATACCATTTGTACGATCGAACGCCTCGGGCGTTCGAATTGTACAAATTTTTTGAGCGCTCGAAGGAAAAAGTAAGATTTTTTTCGGGAAATTGAACGATCGGTACGATTTCATTGAGAAATCGAATATCGAGGAAAAAGACCTAAAACTATTCGATAAGCATTCGATAGTTGAATGCTTATTGAATTTTGAAGGAATTTTAGGTGAATAATAGTAAATTTGCCCCTTAGTATAGATATGGGCATATGTCATTTATGAGAAAGTATTGTGGGTTGTGTGTGTGGATGCTGGGTTTTCATTTAGAGGGGTTGAACTTGATGGACTTTGTGTTTTTTCAACCCAAATTAACTATTTAACTATGTAACTATAAAATACAAACTGATTATGGCTTCTATATTTCTATTATTGATAATACATTGGGAATAATAAACATAACTAGCATAAATATCAAAGAGAAATTGCAGGCACATTACATAAGCATATTATTTAATTAGTAGAAAGAGCATAGAGCAAATCAGAGTACACACATTATTCAATCATGTAACACATTTCTGGCTTCTAAAAATTGTGATTAAACCCACAAGGTTTTTTATTTTTATTACTGTTATAATCTAATAATTTCTCACGAAACTCATGGGAAGTGTCGAACTCATGGCAATCACCATGGGTGATGATACTGTACCTCAGCAATGGTAAGTGGGGCCATCACAGCTGCATAATGCAACTTTTACCATGTTTGTTTGTTTAGGAGGTAGAGAAAACAAATCCACAGCATTTTTGAAGTATGCATTTAACACAACTCACTATATAGAAGGGTATATAACAAACTATTGTAAAAATATAACATTTTAAATGATGTTATTCCTTTATACCCTTTTGAAAAGGAGTGCTTGTCATCTTGCTAGCTGATAAAAAAATAAGTTATCAGATACTAGCTGATAAATAACAGAAACAATCAAAGTAATGGTGATGCATTTCAAACCAGCGAATGAATCCGCATAGGAGGGCGAACTATACAGGGCAAGACTCAGCTGTTTTTCTACACCTAAAAGACAAAAGACACTCTTGAAGATAGCAATGTCCAAATTTTGGACAAAGAAGACCGCTGGTTTGAAAGAGGTGTGAAAGAGGCGATTCATGTTAAGGTGGAGAAACCATCCCTGAACAGAGGCGGGGGCCTTCAACACCACCTTTCTGCTACATACAATGCTGTTCTAACATCTGTTCCACGGCAGTTTCAGAACTCATCACACATCCATTCATGCAACTCTCACAAATAACACCTGTTTTCTAGGAGTTGCATGACACATTGGTAATCCTATCACTGTAACTACACAGAATCAACATCACTGTGAATTTCAGATGTCACCTCTCTGAAGCGTTACAATGTGCCATTGTGATTGCATTGTTGGAAGAGTCTATATGCCGAGAACTTCCCTACACCAATCAGTTGAACTGAAGAAGCTGCTTGGATGAGCAGTGAAAGGTCTTCATTAAAAATTATCAGATAATCCAGTTGTTTTGGATTACTTGTGTTAAATATGTCTTGGAAGTGCTAGACAACCACAGTGTGTACTGCAATACAAAAATATCTGATCTAATTGAATCTAATTATCAAATATCAAATAAATCTAATTTATTACCTAGCTAATAATACAGTAATAATAAAGTAATAACATTATATAATACTTGAATAGATTAATAGTTTTTTGAACATGTAAAATTAAAATGTGGAAGGATTATCCATTACTTTTTACAACAATGCAAAGTCATCCATTGACAGTCTGTATTCATATGGATTTTCTTTTCATTTAGAACATCCTGCAATCTCAAGCAATTGTGTAAATGCTAGGTTAAATTGTCTCTGTAAGACTTAAGAGTTAACAGTTTATCTCACTTAAATTTCAGTGGTTACAACACTAAAGCCTCACTCCAGATACAGATTTAACAGTGACAATGCAACATTGGCAATGCAATGCTAGCTATTAGAAATGTGTGCCCTCTAAACCCTGAATACACATTAATTAGGAGTAAATGGTGCATTCAGCCATCTTTACAGCAAGAAACCGTGCACAGGTCCACCATGAATAATATCTAATATTGAAAACATGCTTGGCTTTGTGCCAAAAACATTTATTTGTGCAAAATTTACATTGCTACATTATGCAAACACACATAGCAAACATTAATCACCACAGTGCAGTGTCTCCCCCCCGGTCTGCCTACCTTGTGTTAGCCACTCCCTCCTGACGTGTTTTGCGCTATTGGGCGCTTCATCAGAGGAGCCTCTAAACCCTGTAACTGATTAATTTTACCAAATTCTGGTTTATCTTTGAAAGCTTATAGTTTCAGAAAATACATTAAGAATTTCTGTTTGCATTCAGATTCAGTAATTCGATGTTGTATACACTATGACAATATGACATATGATATGGGATGACTTTGACGTAGTTGGCCAGCTTAAATATATTGCAATACAGTATATGGACAAACAATCCCTGTTTTGTTTAAGGGGTAAGCCATTTTTTCGTAGCTTTATGCACAAAATGTCTCAATGTCTTAAATATATTAATAATGGGTTGAGTGCAGAGGACCTCTTGTATTTGTATACACTCTGACAAATATATATTTGATGGAATTTATTCCTATAAAAAAGAAAAATCATACCTGAGTATCTAACATTTTATTAAAGGGTGTTCTACCTTGCCATAATTGTTTTTAATCCATTTCAACCTTCCTATTAGAAATGTCCATCCCCTGTATTCAAATATTTTTTAAAACTGATCTCAGATTTATATGTTCAGAATGGTATGATCTGTTTTTATAGGGCAACCCACACCCGTCAAATTTTACCACAAACTGCCACCAAAAAAGAAAAGTGTAATAGTTTGCCCTACTAGTGTATTTGTGTGCCCAAAAGTCATATCTCCAGACATTCCCCAAAGGCCCAGACTTAGGGCAGCACAATTTCAGGGGTGGCATGTCGCCCAGCTGCAACGTCTGGCAATGCACCAAGGTGCCAATAAGGGAACAGCAGTGGCGGGGCGGAAGGACCCTTTCCGGCCTAGGGGCGCCGCAAAGGGAAATCCGGCCCTGCTGTTAAGTAGAACACCTGTATATAACCTATTATACAAACCTGCTCTAAAATCTCTGCTGTAACACTGGGGTGCCTTTCTCAACATTCCTCTTTAAAGAGGGAGACTTAGCTCTGTTACAAATGAACATTTTTACTTGTTTATCCATGGGCTGGCTATTTGATGCATTTCTCCAAAAGAGAATGCATGAGTTAAAGGAACAGTAACACAAAAATTTAAGTGTCTTAAAGTAATGAAAATATAATGTACTATTTCCCTGTCTTGGTAAAACTGGTGTATTTGCTTCAGAAACTTTTCTATAGTATATATAGAAGTTTATAGTGCAGTGTAGTCATGTGGGCAGCCATTCAAAGCTGAAAAGGGAGCTCTGTAGTATACAATGGGATTCTTCAGAACTTATAAGTTATTTACTGTATAGCCTGTGCTTGAATGGCTGCCCCCATTGTTCATTGTTTTTCTGAAGCAAACACACCAGTTGTTAAAGTGCAATGCAACCATCTACAATATTTTATTGCCATTGCTTTTTTTTTTCACTGTTCCTTTAACACAACATGTTGTTTTCTATAAAGTACTTAAATCATCACACAGAACTGTCACAAACACAGGTGCACCATTTTGCTGCATTCCACCTGATTTGGCAGTTCATAAAAATACAAAAAATTGCATCTCTAGTTTTAAAAATATGTAAAAATGTAAATGTTTCTCAATGCCCCTGCCAAAAGCAATAACTGCCCTGCTTTCTACATTTGCAGTTCATCCTCTTGCTGCTTAGCAATGGATACTCTTATTTTTCAGAGGAGTATGTTGTGCTCTGTGTCTGTCAACATCTCTATTTAGAGATGGAAGAAAAGAAGCAGCCGCGAACATCATGGAAAATAAAATGAATTAGAAGGAAAAAAAAAGAAAAATGGCTCATGCTATTACATTTTGGGAGGTCATGTATCATGCTGAGGATCACTGTAGCATTTGATGTTTTGGGTCATTGTGACATTTTATTAAGTGCTCTTGGTCATTGTTCTGTTTAATCCTAAATTCAAATTGCCATTTAATATTGTTGTGAAGGCCAGATTGGGAGGAAAAAGCAGCCCTGGAAAAAGTATCAAAGCCGCCCATGTATTCATGTGAATGCAAAGCATGATATATATTTCCAACCCCAAGGTTAACTAGAACTATTGTTTATTAATAGATATTTTAAGAGTCCATTACCCTATAATCCCCAGCAATATTATACACCCTATGTGCTGGAACTGGTCCATGCAACAAATATCTCCCCCTAGTTTCTATCACAACTATTCTATCTGTTGGATTAGTGGCCCTATACTTACAGTATATTCAAAATTTTCCAGATAAGAGAACTTTAATTACCACATGTGTCACATGGCCAACATGTGACATACTTGAAGAGACTAGGCTGTCTCATGCAATTAATGCTACATATCACAGTGTTCCATATACAGGCTGAAGTGACTGTTCTGAGTATGGATCCTCCTTTTGCCAAAATACCTATCATAAGCATAAGGGATTGGGTATATAGCAAACAATCTTATAATACTAACTGAAGTTGATCATAATTCCTGGTTCCTCCCATATGCCAGTACTGGCATGTGCACTAACAAATGCAGTCATCAGTTTAGCTGTGGCTGTCTATTATGGACAGCTCATTTACATTTCTAAAGTGATTATCTAATTTACATATAAAAGACAGACCTCATTTACATTTTTAGGTGAGCAGCCCATTTACATTTTAAAGTAAGCAGCCGATTGGACATTTGCCCGAATCCCCAGATTGCCAGACCGGGCCTGATTGTGGTTCACTGTACCATTTAATGCTGGAAATCTCTCTCTCCATTTATGACAGGTGATCTTTGTGATATTTAATGCTTTGGGCCCTGTATCATTTACATTTTAAATCCCATTCATAGGGGTGGTTCACCTTTAAGTTAACTGTTAGTATGTTATGGAATTGCTTATTCTAAGCAACTTTTCAAACGATCTTCGTTATTTATTTTTGATTATTATCTTAATTATTTGATTTTTTCTTCTAAAGCTTTCCAGCTTATACATGTATTGATATTGTTACTTATTATTACTTGTCTTTTATTTAGGCCCTCTCTCATTCATATTCCATACTTGTATTCAAATCAGTGCATGTTTGCTAGGATAATTTGGACCTCAGCAACCAGATTACTGAAACTGTAAAAAGGAGAGCTGCAAAATAACACAACAATACACAATAAAAAGATAAAAACAATTGCAAATGATCTCATCATACGAATCTCTCTGCATCATACGAACAGATTACTCACAGGGCAATGTCCATTGACTTTGCATTTGGAAAAAAGACACAGACAAAAAAATCGCCACAAGAAAAAATGCCAATTGACTTTAATGCATTTGGAGTGAGAAAATTGTCTAAAAAAAAAAAACCTGTCGCCTATTGACTTGACTCAGTGGGGCAAATTCACTAAAGTGCGAAGTGTCTAATGCTAGCGCTAATTCGCCAGCATGACATCAATTCATAACTTCGCAAATTCACTAACACTGACTCTGGAGAATTTTCGCTAGCAAAGTAGATATACTAGCGCAACTTCACACCCTAACGCCAGGCGAAGTTGCGCACTGACGAAGGATTGTAATTACGCAAATTCACTAAGATGACCATATTACCGAACGTTACCACTTATGCTAGACGTTACTTCGCCAGGTCAATACAATAGATAGGAGTTTGAAAAAAAAATGGAAAGTCCCAAAACCTTTTGTAAGGTGATAGTCTGAAAAAGAGTGAAATTTTTTTGGGGGGTTACCCTCCTTCCCCCCTACATTTCCTAACATATAGCAACTCGGCTATACAGTGGGCACATGTTTAGGGCAATAGGACAACTTTATTTTATTTATTAAAGGTTTCCTGGGCTTATGTAGTGTAATGTAGCGGCTGTAACATACACTTCTATTATACTTTGAAATTCGCACCGTATGCAAATTAGGTATCACTAGCATAAATGCTGGCGAAATAACACTAGCGCAACTACGCTACCATTCGGCGACCTGAGCATAACTTCACACTTTAGTGAATTTGCGTAGCGCTAGTGAAAATTCACCTGGCGAAGTGCGGCGAACGTTAGTGAAGGCAATGCTACCGCATTTTCGCTGCTTAGTGAATTTGCCCCAGTGTGTTTCACAAATGTTTCACAGATTCATTCATCACTAGTTAAAAGCAGTATAGAGTGAGCAATTACATATTGTTCTAGATAATTTATTGTGTATTTCTGTAACATTGTTATGATATAAAGCACTTGGTGTAACAATATTTAGGAGCATCGGGTGCTTATTGTTTAAAGATATAGCTATTCATCATACATTTATACTGTAATACTGTGACTTATCAAATAAGAACTTAAATAGCTATATCATTTTTTATTAATTCATAGGCATTTCCAATTAGTCTTCACTTTAGTAGAGTAACTGTGAAGGGTCTATCTGAAATTTATTTTTAGAGCTGTTGAAATGTGTTGACAATAGGCATCTCTAGACAGAATGGTTGCTGTAATCCCAGAATGGAAATTGCTCAGTGAGATTTAAATCATGCATGCAACTCAATATTTTAGGAGACCATCTGCAAACAAATTTGTCAAAGAGTCATCCAAAATTTTTCAGTCAAATAAACATAATTTTATACCCTTAAAGTAAAACAGTGTCTTAATTTAAAATGTGGGGGTACATGATTGATTTATACTTAAAAGCACATTAAACACGGGTTCATGCATGTTTCAAATTGTTAACCCTGTAATTAAAAATATCAAATTTGGAGTCATTTAAAGTTTGGGTTTGTATTTCTGTGGAGAGTCTTCCAACAGACTCTATAGGCAGAAAATATTTCCCAAGTACACTCTTTTAGTTATTGTTTTAGCGTAACACACAAATTCAAGCAATAAGGCAATGTTTGCATAGAAATTAAGGAAATCTACATAGTTCATATTTGTACCTAGCCACTGTAGACTTCAGGGTATGTCAGTTGGAGGGAAATGGTTGTCACTGGTCCTTAAAGCTTAACTAAAGAGGTCGGCTAGAAATTTAGTAAATTATGTTTTAGGCTTCTGTACCAGTCCAAGGCAAGCACAGATAAAATTTGTACCTCTGAAGATGCCCCAGTAGCTCCTCATCTTCTTTTCTGCTGAGTCACTGCACGTGCTCTTGCTGCTGTCAATTACTGAGCTTAGGGACGGACTCAATATCAAATGCACATAAAATACAAACACACACAGTATAAGGCTGATTAGAAATTAATAGAGATCATTACTACATGGCAGAACATAAACCAATGCAATTACCATCAGATTTTAATTATCAGCCTTGTAACATCAGCTTATATTACAGACAAACCTCATTTTATGCTTGATAATTTGCAACAATCCCTAAGTTTAGTTTCTTAACAGCTGTTCAAAGCCCACTGAGCATGTGAGTGTCACAGATACTTTCTAAGATGGTGGCCCCCTTTGATAAGTTTCAAGTCCTGGATCATTTCTATTATTGAGAAACTGAAACTTTAGGCTGGTGCAATATGTTCAGTATATAATGCAATACGTTCAGTATATAAAATATGACATTGTAAGCCATATACATTTTTAGAGTTTGGTTCTTCTTAAAGATTCTGATTTTCAGTGCAGGCATTTCTGCTAATGAAGAGCCCTAGTACAGGACAATATGCCATCTATAGGGTTCAGTTGTCCCAATTCCATTCCAATTTGCTTTTTTTTTAGATAAAATTTGCATGTTTTATTTCTTTCAAATTGCTTACACTAATTCTATCAGGAACCATTTTTGAGAATCAAGTGAGAGTAAACTAAGCCCTTTTCACAAACACTGCAGTAGCTTCTGTCAACACCTGTAAGCACTAATGCACAGGGTCAGACTGGGCCAGTGGGATACCCTTTTGGGCCCCACTGGTCCAGGCCCACTCCTTAAACAGCTGATATTAACCTCCTTCCCTGACCCCAGGCTGGCAACACGCAGGAAAAGGTAAGCGAATGTACTGAGCATGTGAGGGGGAGGTGCAGGTTGTGGCTGGGATGGGGGGAGAGGGGGCTCTGCAGTTGGGGGGCGGGGGGATGGTGTGGGGGGGCCTCTGAGTACTGCAGGTCTGGTTGGCCTTGGGCCCCCCAATCTGCCACTGTTAGTGCACTGACAGTCACTTTAGAAACCTTGCGCCAGAGCTTGTAAGAGATTTCCATGGAAGTGAGTGGGAGGACTGATGGCAAGTACATGTCCCTGGCACCTAAGATGCAAATGACAAACATTTGTCATTTGCAGCAGAATATTGTGTTCCAGGTTTGAAGTAACATAGTAACATGGTTACACTGAAAAAGACACACATCCATCAAGTTCAACCTTTTAACTTTTTTTAAGCTGCCTAACTGCTAGTTGATCCAGAGGAATGCAAAAGACCCCATCAGACTAGTCAACTTGTACTATGAGCTATTTTCCATAACCCTGTATTCCCTCACTTGCTAAAAAGCCTGTACAACTGATTCACGGAGAGAATTCCACATCTTCACTGCTCTAACTGTAAAAAACACCTTCTGAATATTTAGAGATGGCCTTTCCCTCAGTCGGAGCTTTCTGTATAATGAGTTTCCGGATAATGGATCCTATACCTGTACTACATGCTAACACATTTTCCTTTTCATAGGAACATATCAGCAGTATTACTATTCCATTCCATATTTATTCTACACAAACAAGAAAACATTTTATTGACATTTGCAGCCCTTGACTTAATGTTTTTTTTTTATGACAGGTCAGATTCAGCCATTTTGTATAATGATAGATCTGTACTTGAAAATCACCATGTGAGTGCAGCATATCGCCTCCTCCAGGATGATGAGGAAATGAATATCCTTTACAACCTCTCCAAAGATGACTGGAGGTAAGAGTTATCAACAATTGCTGTCTATGAATGTGCATGGAGAATGTGCTTATTGGTTAGTTTTGCGTATTTGTTATTTTCACCATTCACATACTTAGGGACAGATTTATTAAGGTTCGAATGGCAAATTCAAATTCGAATATTCACATTTTTTCGCGTCAAAACTTGAATTAAAAATCACCAACTTTTTCCACCCTTTATCTGTAATCCTTTTAGCCTTCTGTATCCCCCCCATTTGTTTTTTTTCTCTCTTAAAATATATTGAAAAAATTAAAAGCACCAACTTGAATGCATATTCAAATGACAAGATGTATCACACAACTTGAACATCAAAACCGTTCTTATTTGAATATTCGCCACCTAAAACCTGCTGAATTCATTTACAAGTCAATGGCAGAGGTCAGACCCATTTGAAGATGTTAATATCCTTCCTGATATTTTTCAGGGAAAAACCCGAATAGAATTTCATTCAAATTCAATTTGAGCTTTCAGATCAGTCACATGCATTCAGATTTTTAATGTTTAAATAAGACAGCATTCAAATTTTGAGGACATTTAAATTTATTACAGAAAAAAATCACATAAATTTGAAATTCGACCTTTCATAAATCTGCCACTAAAAGGTGAGGTTCAGTCTGTTCCTTCAGTTTCTTTTATTTCTGTGTCCTTTTTGTATCAGATAAGTCCTCGAGAAAGTCAATATAATCTATCATGTTCTTACAAAAACATGGATCACAGTTGCTCTTATTTACAGATATATATAAATCATAGGCAGGTTTGGACTAAACTGCACCTATTTAAATTTATTTTGGGCAAATACTATACAGGAGGTGACATGACACAGAGATGACATGACACACAGAAATAATATGCCAATCCTGAGCTCAAGTACCAGGTCAGAGAAGTATGACAGGAGCATGTACAGTGACAATGACACTAAGCACATATGGTAAATACAAGCAGATATAGAATAAAATCAGATCAATCCCTTACATGCATGTCAGATGCCTAAATAAACAGGGTGTTTTGCAAGATATTTAAATAGTTTCACAGATGTTTAATTAGACATTTCATTTTTGTTGTTGTATTCTGCCTTTGTATTATGTGAGGTCAATATATAAGACCTTCTTGGTTTGCTTTGTCGAACCTGCCCAATGTAACTTATAAAAATATTCTAAAGTGAATCCTTTCTGAATTAGCGCCTTAGTTCACATCCATATCTTAGTATTAATAATCAACAAAAGAGCAACGTTAATAATCATTTGGTTTGTTTTTCTGGATAGAAAACACATTTCTGGAGGATTTTATTTACTGTCTGTGTTTGAAAAGCCATTGATTTCTGCTATTTATGAGCTGAGCTTAATCCCATGTTTTCCAAAACTTGGTGTAATTGAAATGCAGGTTGAGTGTATCGCAGGGTAGTAAAGAAGCTTATCTACAAAGGGCCATCTTAAGGCGCTCTCTCTCTCTCTTGACTGGAGAAGGGATAAAGTCATAAACTAATATTGAAGCCAAGGCTCAGTCAGGGGCATCCAAGCAAAAAAATAAGTAAAGTAAATGCAATTATCTGGAAAAATATCTGCATTAGCAAGGACATGTTCAATATTTAATCAGATATGAATAATATAAAAGACAGACATTTCAAGGCTCAGTTCAACAACACCTTATAGTCTGATATGTTATTACAAAAATCTACCTATTATAAATTTGATTCATCCTCTAACGCAGGAAACAAAAATGAAATTGCTGAGTAACTCTGCATTTAGATATGTAAAATATCAAAAGCTGCAGCCAAAAAGTTTATAGCCACAGCATTTTTATCATCTCACCATTGTTTTATGATTTAATGTATGTATAATTCCAGATAATTCAAATGCTATTAGCTATACAACAAGCAAAGTTAGGCATTTATTTAGCACAAAGCAAACATACTCACTGGGCAACATTTCCGCCCCCAGGACCCTTTAACAAGCCTTGGTTGAGTCTTGATAAAGGGTCCTGGGACCCCAAAATGTTGCCCAGTGAGCAAATACTAAATAAATCACTTTTTGCATCATTAAAAAATACTTTGTGTGCTGCTGGTAACTGCACTAGATACATTATTGGCCACAAGGCAGGCTGTGGTTTTCCTGTTGAGCACCAGACACCAAAACTTGGTTGCCACCTTTTGGGAGTTTGAGCACTTCACTGCTGTGACTTATACTATCTATACAACAGACTTGTTTTTGTAAGCATCGGTATACATGATTCAGACAGCCTCCAGTTCTGTGAATTGGTACAGACTCAGACTAGACATCTGGCAGTATGTAGAAAATGACAAAGGAATTATTGTACTGAAACAAGTCACACACCATGATGATCGTGGCACCACCAACTAGGAATGAATGGCAAGGCATTTTCCTTTTATGTACCTGTTATCAACACTCCATCTGAATTTTACCTTAATAATAGTGGCATGTATAGTGGGGCTGCCTATTTGACAGGCTGAGGCTTGTATAGTTTGTCTGTTTTAGCCTATAAAACGTATTTAAGATATTTTTTTCTAATTTAAAAGGAAAATTAATTTCTATGTATAACAACTGTCAAATTAAAAGTGACTAAATCATTTCTCACACATGTTCTAAAGAACCAGGGCAATAAACCTGAAATAGGCAAATCATATAAAAGCTTTTTTTCTTTACACTTGGGCCAAGAGGAGAAATGGATGACAGTCCCCCAAGTTACTAGTATATGAGGGACTAAATTGTACTAATTTGATTATGATACAGCAGTTATTGATTAATTAAGGTACATTGAATAAGCTTAAAGAGGTGGGTCTTTAAGGAACGTTTGTAAGTTTGGAAAGAGGATGAAAGTCTGACAGCTTGATGAAGAGCATTCCAGAGAAAAGCAGAAGCCGAAGAGAAGTCTTGTAGCTGAGAATGGACAGAAGTGATGAGAGCAGAAGCGAGGCAAAGGTCAGAAGCAAAGTGAAGGTTGTTTGAAGGAGAGTATTTGGACATCAGGGATGAAATATAGGGAGGAGCTTCATTGTTTAGGGCCTTGAATTATGAGTGTTAGTAATCTGAATTTGATTCTAGAGGAGATTGGGAGCCAGGATATGCATAGGGAAGCAGCTGTGGTTTGTTGGAATACCTGTGAGGAGTAGATTGCAGAAATCAAGATGGGAGATTATATAATTATTATTGAATTCCAGGCTTGGAGGCAAGTTTTGGTTGCATAAAAACAGGTGTTCTGTGAAACAGAGCCTCAATGTAGTTTGACAATCCAGATAGCCACATAGAGGCTACCAAATGGCCAATCACAGCCCTGATATGGCACCCCAAGAACATTTTTAATGCTTGCGTTGCTCCCCAACTCCTTTTACTTCATAATGTTGCTCATGGCTTCGAAAGGTTGGGGATCCCTGGTTTAGAGTGATGGTTGTTATAGTGAATTGAGTTGCAGAAAGCAAGGA
>CM044442.1:53099288-53132967 GCA_024363595.1 Xenopus borealis | reverse complement strand
CTATCCATGTGCAAATGACTTCATTAGACATAGCAGTAAAAGATTAGGAGAGATGTAGTTCAGCAGGCATCCATGGCTAAAAGTTCTTAACTCCATCTTACTTATAATGTCTGTACTGTAACTTGCTGGACTTTAAGTTGTTCAGTCTGTATATATTGGACTGGACTAGAAATGGGATGAAAATTACACTATGGGGAATTTAGTAAAATAAAAATAAGAAATAAAACAAAGTCAGAATCTATGTTAACTGTAATGAGTTCATTTTTGCATGTTGTTCTTGTTGTCTTGAGTAGAACACAGATGTCAACTTTAAAGTCTTTCAGCTGTTGTAATGTACAACCATCAGCATTCTTAGCCAGCTAACATCTGTCTGATAATATAGTAAGTAGTAGTTCACAAAAGCAGGAATATCATGGCTTGAAATCACAGGACTGAATATTAAAAAGAATATTAAAAAAGAAAAGACTCCAGATTTTAAGCTCAAAGAAAGCTTATTATTGCCAGAATATATATTGAGTATTTTAAAAATAGATGTTAAAACTTCTAATTTAAAATAATTAATGCTATGTTCAGCTACTTACTGAACATGCAAAGACACATTACTAACATACTTATGCTTTTTCCTGATGTGATGCTGCCCTTAATTTTTAGAGCACAAAATATCTTTAAAGATTATTTGATCCCCACTAGACACTTTATTAGCCCATGTTAATCTTCTGGCTAACTTGATCACTCTGGGGTTGATATTTGAATGACTGGAGCTTACTTCTTTCTCAGAATAGAGATGTCTTAAAGGGAATTGTGACACATATGGCTGGCAAAATAAAATGTCACACATAATTAGCAAATGCAGAAGGAAAATAATCTCTTACGCTTTCTTTTACTTACTGCCTTATGACTACCCTAAAGGGAATTCCGGGCTTTAGTTGTTGAGATGGTGTTGGCCACTGATATGTCTTGTCACTTCCAACAAATCAAACAAATGAAGAATGCTCTGCAGCAGCCAGAAGGGTAAGTGACCTTGTGATGTTTCATGATAAAATGTTATATCAAATACTGATAGTTGTTATTGTTTTGTTAGGTAGTCGGTCTCCTTTGAATTTCTTGTCTACTTTATATAGAAAATAGAAACACATAAAAAATACATATTACATACAATTTATACAATGCAGGCTAAAGGCTGCCAAAGGTTTTCTTAGTCAGTCAGTTCATGGAAAATGTATGGAAATTGCTCTGTTTTATGGCCAGAAAAACTGCGTTAGTTTGGAAACTCACATGGGGGTTTCGTTAAGGATTACTTGAGCCAAAAGACTCAAGTAATATTTAATCAGGCCCTATGTGTAGATATTATATGTAAGGATGCTATATCATTTACACCCTAGTAAGTTAGTAAATACTAGATTTAGATGGTAGTGATAGTCAAATTTATTCGCCAGAGGCAAAATTGCTGCACTTCGCCACCTGCGAGTAAAATTTGCAGGCATCGAAAGTTTCTACACAGTTTTGCCATTTTGCAAATTTTGGTTGAAATTCGCTAATTTTTCAGCAAAGCGAAATGCCAGAAATTCACCCATCACTATTAGATGATAATTCCAGAGGCAGACCAGAATGGCTGGGTGCCCTAGGTAACCCAGGCAGCCAGTTTGCCCGCACTTCCCCCCATCCCGACACATTCACTAGCGTGGAATGTCAGGTGAGTCTGGTCTAAGGGTAGGCAGAAGAGGCAGCTGCCCAATGCCCCCCAATAATTGTTCCCTAGGTAGCTGCCTCTACTGCTACCCCTAGTTCCAGCTGTGGCTAATTCCCCTCCTAACAATCTTTGCAAGTCCTTAGTAAACTTATAAAAATCTCCCCCGCCTTGCCGCATCAGCAATAAGACTTATCGTGGCTCTGGCAGGCACCAAGGGGGTGCTTGCCCCAGTGCAATCACACCCTCTGTAGTTATGCCACTGCTTCTTAGGGCAATAACACATGAGTTGATTAAGGGGCAGATTTACTAAGGGTTGAATTGTCGAGCGCTATTAGCCCTCGAATTCGACTGGCAAATATTTGGTGAATAAATATTCGCCAAAATCAATTGGAATATTCACCAGTGTTGGCGTATATTCGACTATTCGCCAGAATTGTACGATTGAATAGTTGCAGGAATAGTAGCAGGAAAAAACGCTTGAATATTCGCCAAAATCGTATGAATCGAATGTTCGAAGTGTTCGGTCGTACGATTGAAATCCGCCCAAAGACTTAGAAAAAAAGCCTATGGGGGCTTCCCATAGGCTTCTATTGCAATTCGGTAGGTTCAATCTGGCGAAGTAGGCAGTCGAATAAAAATTTAAAGGGCAGGTTCTTCGACTGGCGAATAGTCGAGCGCTCGAATATATATTTATTCGATCTATTCAATGCGCCCGAATATTCTATATTTGATGGTCAAAAATACTTAATTTGCCTATTCCAATAGTCGCATGATCGAATTGAGACTATTCGCGAATATTCGCGCAAATATTCTAATCCTTCACACGAATTTAGTAAATCTGCCTAAATGTCATGGGATTAATCTCCTCTAGCACGAGTTGGAGTCTCCACTAGGGAAACATGTGAGGTGCAAAGTTCCCTTGCAAGGAACTTTGGGCTACTTTTCAAAGTAGCATCCCAGGTATGTTTCTCAAGCAGCAATTCTCATGTTAGCCACTTGGAAAGCCTTTGGGGAAATTAGTCACCCATGCTAGAGGAGTTTAATACCTTGTAGGCCAACTCAGCGAGAAAAGAATCTCATTTGGTGATTATATTGTAGACATTTTAGTGCTTATTTTCATTACACAACAGGTAAACTTATAATTACTATTAAACAATAGGGATCATTTACCACCATAAGCACAGTTGCTGCAATTTTCCCCACCTTGAGTTGTACTTTAAACCTCAACCTTTGTTGGTACTTGAGACTAAATGCACTCTTTGCACTCGGGTATAGTTGTGTTACTCTGTCCTACTCTGGAGTTATTGCTACCTGCTGAGCAGGCGGTCGGTCCAGGTTTCTCTTCAAATACCCAGCATCAAAACTCCAGCACATTTCTGCCTAAAGAATCAGTTTCAAATGTCACTCACATAGTCCGATCGGCAACTAAGGGGCCGATTTACTAAATTTGAGTGAAGGATTCGAAATTCAATTGAATTTTCAAAAAGATTAGAATTCAAACTTTCGAATATTTTTTGTGGCCACTTCGACCATCAAATTTTGAAAATTTGATCGAATCGAACGATTCGAATAGATCGAATAAAAATCTATTCAATTATTCGACAGTCTAATTACTTGCCCTTTAAATTTTTATTTGACTGTCTAGTTTGCCAGATTAAACCTACCAAATTGCTATACTAAGTTTTTTAGATTGAATAAAAAAAATTTGATCGAATGGTTGAAATCGTTCAAATCGTTTGATCGAATTTCTATTCGATTGGTCAAATAGCTTTAAAATCCTTCGAATTCAATATTCGAATTTGATTAAAATTCGATGGTTGAAGTCGAGGGTTTTTTAACCCTCGAATTCGACCGTTAGTAAATCTACCCCTAAGTGTTCACACAGTTATTTTGATGCAATTTCTTCAGACGCAATACCCACTTGTGAATGACAGTACGGTTACATAGATAGAGCTAAAACTTAGACCTAAACATGTATCTAAAACATAGATGATTGATTTTTTTTTAACATTAAAACCATAATTAAAAAATCAAAAGCATCAGGGTATAATGCTCAAGTGTTTGAAACAAGGTAAATACAGTTTTTATGATAAATAATACAAGCCTTGAGCACTATTTAGTATACACAGCGAAAAGACAAATGAATGCTAATGTAAATAGTGATTGTACTTTTATTTGCTGTAATGCCACTGTAATGACCCTAGAAACATAATTAACAGCTGCGAATAGTGATGGCCAAATCTATCCCGTTTTGCTGAAATTCGCGAACTGGCGAAAAATTTGTGAAACAAGTCGCGGCACGTTTTTGATGTGTGTCACGTCACTTTTGCCACGTGACTCTTTTTTTTAATGCAAATTTTCACTGGCGCTTCGCGAATTTATTCGCCGGCGGCAAATCGTGGGAATTCGCCGCGAATTCGCACCTGGCAAATAAATTCGCCCATCACTAGCTGTGAACAGTGATATGAGTGAAGTTTCATTGTATGGCATATGCAAGGGACATCATCAGAACATGAGAAAAATATCACACACATACTCACTTACACACATACACACACACACAGTTTAAAAAGATTGTCGAGTGGTCGAATTTCAACTTTTTTTAAGTGTTTTATTTTTCGATCGAAAATGTTGAATTGAAAATGTTGATTGAATTTAATTGATTCAAACAATTCGAATTTTCACACTAAAATTCAATTTTCAAAAACACTCCTTAAAGGTTCTAGGAGGTTCTAGAACGGTCTTGTTTGATTTTTCTAAAGAGATAGTACTTCGATTTTCGAATGGTCCAATTTTTTTCAATTTGATTAGAAATTTTTTGAATTTGAATCGAATTTTGGCCTATCCGATATTTTTTAATTGGTATTTTCACTGCCCCCAAATCTGCCCCCAAGTGTTGTTGGCCTTCTTCCAGATTAGGCTGTATGCTGCAGAATCTTGAAAGTTGTAGAAAATACTCTGGGAACCAAGGTTTCCAAATGGCAAATATTTCATATGCAAATTAACTTGAGTTATTTCAATTTATAGGATTGACAAGCCAAAAGCCTTGTCCTTGTTGTTGCATACAGCAGACATAAGCCATCCGGCAAAAAATTGGGATCTCCATCATAGGTGGACCATGTCTCTCCTAGAAGAGTTCTTCAGACAGGTAGTTTATGATAAATGTGCTTGTGTATCTTAAAATCCAAAATGTAAATTTTTGTGTTGAAAAATACAGATATATGACCTGTGCTCAGGACCTGGGGTTTTCTGAATAATGTATCTTTCCATAATTTGGATCTTCATACCTGAAGTGTACTAGAAAAACATGTAAACAAACCCAATAGGTTTTGCTTCCAATAAGGATGCTTCCAATAAGTCTATCTAAGTTGGGATCATGTATATGGTAAAGTTTTATTATTATAGAGGAAAGGGAAATATGGGAGACAACCTTTCCATAATTCAGAGCTTTCTGGGTTATAGGTTTTCGTATTACAGATTCCATACCTGTATATTATTTAATGAATGATTTTCACTTTGCCGAATAGCTACAAAAGCTGCTGACTAATTCACGAAACTACAAAAAATTTGCAAAACACATTGAAGTCACTTTTTTTTAACAAACAACAGTTTCTTCTTGATCATATTTTTCTCGATCTTAATGCACTAAAACAAATGGGCATTTTTTTCTAGCAGTGACTTTTGTCTCAGCGACTTTTTTGTAGGGATGCACCGAATCCCCTATTTTGGATTCGGCAGAACCCCTAAATCCATTGTGAAAGATTTGGCCGAATACCGAACCAAATCCGAACCCTAATTTGCATATGCAAATTAGCAATGGTAAGTGCGCAGCCAAAACATTTTTTGTTTTGTGACAAAAAGTCACATTTTTTTTGGGTTCGGATTTGGTTCGCCAGGCACAAGGATTCGGCCTAATCCTGCTGAAAATGGACGAATCCTGGACGAATACCGAACCGAATCCTGGATTCGGTGCATACCTACTTTTTTGTTTTGCATTCTTTTTTGTGTCTGCAATTTTTTCTCCAAATGCATTAGTCAATGGCCATTTTTTCCTCACTCCAAATGCATTAAAGTCACTGGCCATTTTTATTTGCTGTGACTTTTTTTTTTTTTTTTTTTTTTTTTTTTTTTTTTTTTTTTTTTTTTTTTTTTTTTTTTTTTTTTTTTTTTTTTTTTTTTTTTTTAAATCTGCAGATCCATGCCTGACAAAAACATTTGCTCATCACTAAATCTCATGCTAGCTAGTCCTTCCTTCTTCTCTGTGTGACACTACTGGCAAGTAATATACTGCAAGGTGCAAGTACTTTGTATAACCTTTTCATTTTTGGGTAAGGAAATAATTTCTTAAAGGGCTGATCTATCAGCTTTCAAATTGAAATTTTACTACAATTCAATTTGTGCACTAAAAATAATGAATTTTTCAAAAACGCAAACTTTTTAAAACATATTATTCACAACAAGCACAATATGAAACTGCAAATGTAAAAAGTCAAAATCTAAAATCTTGCATTTTGTAAAAAATGTTCTTCATTGTTTTATTTTTTTTGCGTTTCATTGCACAGATTCTTTTAATGAATAAGCTTACAATAGGGTTTAATACAATTAAAAAATTACAATAGTTCATAAATTTTAATATTGATAAATAAAGCCCTATGTATCCCTCAAACTAAGTATGGCTACAGAAGGCTCATAAGCTTTCTCAGAAGAGTTTAGGAATTGTGATTGTCTATTAATGGCAAGCTCTAAAAGTGGTGGCCTTAGGTGCCACATAATTATTCCCGCAATGGGAATTTGCTGAACGGGATGTCAAACAAAATTCAATAAATATATTTTAAAATACAGCTATGGGACCTAGGGTATTCCAGATAATGGGTCTTTCTGTAATTTGGATCTTCGTACATCGAGTCTACTAGAAAATCATGTAACCATTATATAAACCCAATAGGCTGCCATAAGGATTAATTATATCATAGTTTGAATCAAGTACAAGGTACTGTTTAATTGCTACAGAGAAAAAACATGCATAATTCAGAGCTTTCTGTCTAATGGATACCATACCTGTAGTAGTCTTTTAAGGGTTTTTTGCAGTTTGCAAAAAAAAAAAACTTGCAAATGTAACACTGATACAGCTAGCAGCAAAAAAAGCATAGTGCAGCACCCTTCAATCCATTTTGGATAAATTTGTTATTGTAGACATTATTGTCTGTCCATATCTGGGAAATTTCTGGGCTGCATAATTCATTTAAATGACTTTGTGTGTGTGCTGGTACCATATGTTAAACACCAGAGTTTTGCCCATCTAGTGTTGAATATTTAATTATGAATGCCTATCTGAGGAATGAGTCACCATCAGTCAGTTTCACTTGCTTTATTAGACATGTTTCATTCCCTCCCTTTATTAGATTATTCACATTACCAAGATAGCTGTGAAATGACTGACAGCCTTTGCTAGATACAGCACCTTCCGCTCTGTATTTCTTTCCTAATGGATACAGAGCATGCTTATTTCTAATCTTTATTCAATGTCATCAAATCTTTAATTCCCTTTCATATTTTCTGTTCCACACAGGTATAGTGAAGTTGTCCACCTCCCCAAGCTATTGCCTTGGAAAGTCTAGCATAAGTCTTTTCTTTTAATCATACATTAGTACAATGTATTTAACTTCACTTACGCTTCACTCTATTTCTCAGATAATTTAAAGTTCAAAATAATTATGTTATGAGGATGGTGAAAAAATGGGACATAAAAAGAAAATGCTGGGTCAAAATATGAATGATCCATTATCCGGAAAACCACAGGTCCCAATAATTCTAGATAACAGTTATCATACATGTTAACTGCATTATTCACACAGAAGGACAGTAGCTTTCCAAGAGATCATTTCCATGATTTCTCCACCTATATTCTCCAGACTATATGATCTATGACTGGATTGTAGGATGGTCTATTAAATAACCTCCTCATATGCCTTAGATTGCTAAACGGTTGGGTCACCTGAGAAATCCAATCACAAAACTTGGCTGATTTGCACTTCTACTGGGCATACAGTATTTATTATGCTGTGTAAAATGGAAATAGCAGAGGGAAAAAAGGTGTAAAAAGCTGTGTAAAATAAATGGCGACAGCGTGTGTAATATTACACAATGTGAACGCCAGATTTGAAGCCATTGTTTTACATTGCTTCTGGCGGAAGTCATATAAAAAAATGCATAAATATTTTACACTACTTTTGTGCCGTTTTTTACACGGGAAGCCTGGCGATGTGTGGTGTAATATCCTGTTGTTTTTTTATACAGCATAACAAGTCCCAACAATCTGAAACTGACTGAACTGGAAAAAAGTATTTAAAAGTGAAAAACCCCTTTAAATTATTGTTTTTATCTACTCTTTTATACAGGGTAGGTGGCCTGTGTTCTCTGGAGCTCCTTAACTTGCACATCTGAATTACACTGCCATCACCAATACAGCAGTTGGAATCATGATGGTAGCACAGATATCTCTATTTTGGAGAGACCTGCCACTACTTCCGTGAATAGCAACTGTATTGGTGTGGAATGGGAGGTGAGAGGGGACTAGGCACCAGTATCACCAACAGTACAGTAACAGTTCTTCAAAAGCAGAGTAATCATGTAAAATCACAATAATGACATCAAAACTTTGTGATTTGGCTTCTGTATATGCTATTATGAAACAATAACAGAATGTAATGTGCGTTGTGATGTTGTAGCAATTACATATATTACAGCATTTTAAATGTTATGATGAATTTTATATTCAAGGGGGACAAAGAAGCAGAACTTGGACTTCCCTTTTCTCCCCTTTGTGACCGTAATTCAACTATGGTTGCCCAATCTCAAATAGGTAAGGCAAAAACCTTTTGCCAAGTTATCTTCTTGTTTTTATGTTTGCAGTATAACAATTTTTATATTTCACTTAAATACTCATTTAGACTCCACAAAATACTTGGCATATTATAATGTATGCAGGGTTTTTAAGTGCAACAAAATGCAACTGGCGCACCCATCATATTGGGTTGGATACTTCTGTTGTGTCACTTGCAGTGGGCTCTCTTTGGAGCAGCTGAAATGTCAATTAAAACTGCTAAATTATTTTATCCTATACAAATATTTGCAGCATGCTTTAAACTTTCAATTTGTCACCACTACAAAATTTTGACATTTTGTGGGTGTTGTTTTTTACAGACACTTTCTGTGCGTTGTGGCTTATTCTGATGCTTTGGCTCCATCTAGTGTATTTTGTGAAAATGTCTATAACAGATTAATCAAATTGGTGGTTTAGAACTAGGCTTTAGCTGTGTTTGAACTACAACATAAATTATGAACTTAAAGTCATAACAGTCTGTATTTTGTGTTTTTTTTTACTATATATATATATGGCTATAGACAATCTTAAATCGTATTAGTTTGCAAACTTCAAGGTCAAATTCATTTCAGTAAGTAATACAGTTTTGGACTGCATAAGGCAGCTAATGCAATAAGGAGCATTTTTAAAGAAAAATGCAGTTGTGGTTAACCGAATTCTTACCATTCACTAAAGGTTCTTGTGTCTAAAGCTGCTTTTCGCAATTTTGCAGTAATGTTGCACTTGGAGCCACTACCATTTTCCTGTCTCCTGTGGCTCTACTGACACCGCGGAACCAAACTCCAGAGCATTTACAATGACCTGTATTCATTTTTTTTGCACCAGGCGTATTGCCCTTTGAGGTAGCAGTTATGGGAAAATGCTGCACTGTTGGTTAAAGGACAAAGAAAATTAAAGCAGTAGACTAGAAATGTTTTACATTGTGTTTTGGGCTTTTGTACCAGCCCAAGGCAACCACGGCCCGTTAACAGTAAAGATCTGTGGTTCACCCAATCTTTATTTCACACCTCTTGTAGTTGCCCCATTGGGGAATAGGCATATTAATAGGGATTAGCATTTTATAGTCAGGGCATGTTTCTGTGATATACTGTACATCAAACTGTTTTACTTGTTTTGTTAATAAGCTTTTTACACCTATTGGGTTAGAGTTAGACAGAAACATGCCCTGACTATAAAAATGGCGGTCAGGAGATTTGCCCCGATTCCATACACCAAATCCATAATATGTAAAATCTGATTCAATTTGTCCCAAAATGAAATTAAAATGATATCCCCTTGGGTCTTTGCAACTTGTTTAAAGTCCATGGTACAAACAATAGTCTTATTATGGCAAACTGCACCAATCAAAGGTCATTAAACCCCTGCCTGCTGCTTTGTTATATTTCAAACGTCCTGTAGCCATGTGAGGGCCGACATTTTGCCCATATTGCATAGCCACTTACAGATACAGTACATGAAAATATATGTTACTAGTATACATTGTTCAGTAATAATTCCAGTAATATTTTAAAAATAATAATATAAATGTCCACCACAAATCTCATTAACTTGCTGGCACTATATATATGATGATGAGGATGATGATGATGACCTTCAGAATTTGCTCTTTTAGAAATATCTAGGGGAGAGTTCTGCTGCTTTGCAGGGTTTTCAAATGATGCTGCCTGTAGTGATGAGCATCATGATGGTGTGTCTTTTTTATATTCTCAAGTGCAGAACATTTTTGACTAATTATTTAAAATTTTCATAACAGCAGACTTCAGATGCTGAGAACAGTCCTACGCAAGGAGAGCGAGCCATGTGAACTTGCTCGGCAGAAGGAATCTGCCAGTAATTACACGAAATTAAATTAGTTTAATGTTTGGAAGATAGACAACTTGAGGGGGGGGGAATTAAAATGTGACTAAAATAACATTGCTACCGGTTGGATTTTGACTTTCAAATGTAGTTTTGTATCAATACTGTAAAAGCTGTAACTCAGCTGCCAGAGGGACAAAAGATCTAGCGACACAAATACTGTTCTATGCTATGTTCATTTGTGAGCAGTCTGTGTCAGTCCTTGCTTTGTCCAAATACATGTTTTCCTGTTTTGCAAGAAGGTATAGTATAGGTGAAATACATCTGTAAAGGGAGACATAAAGAGCTGTAGATTATAAAGAATAATACGCCTCCACCAAACTATTCACCTTGTTTAACTCTTTGGGGGGAATTTACAAAAGTGGTGATACAGAGACAAAATAAAAGTGGAGAAAAAAAATGGCAGATTTCCCACCAAATTCACAAACCTCTTTCTTGACTTTTGTGAATTTGTCTTTTAAACAGACAGATTTCAGATTTATCTTTAAGAGTTATACTGAGCTTTACTCCGTTTTTAATTTTCGTGAGAAAATGTAGTTTTTATGATGTTCATAAAATTCATAAAAGTGTCTGTAAACTGTCTTTCTTTCACTAAAAAATTAAAAGTGGTGGTTAAGTCAGAATTTGGACAGATTTCTGTTTGTGAACATGGAAAAAGTCATTTACCCCAGTTTACCACCACCAGTTTTATAGTCAGGGCATGTTTCTCTCTAACCCTATAGGTGTATCACACAAATCTCTGTAGGGAAGCACAAAAATGGATACTATGGTGCAGTACCCTTAAATGTGTATATTAAAGTGTCAAGTGCAACACTTTGTGCTGTGTTAATTAGGTAAAACTTATTTTAAAACAGTGCCATGTGCAAAGGACCTCTAGGTAAGTTAGACTAAGGATGGTAAATCAGCCCACCTCTGGTGAAATAGCCTACTAACCAGATTTTCAAAGTATGTACACATCAAGTAAACTGTTGCTGACTCCAAGGTGTCCTCGAGTATTCACGCAATGTTCATGAAAAGAAGAAATTTTTGATAGCTACTATGATAGTAAGGAAAATTACTAACCCCACCCTCCCGGCCACAAAAAAAAAAATCATGTTTATTTTACTTGTGGTGAACTATTTGCATATTTAATATATGCAAATATATTAAATATTATATATATTATAATGCAATCATAATTACATATGTAGATAAGGCAAGGGATCTGCTCTTCCTAATGTTACCAGCTATACCTTAAACTCTGGACCTACCTATATTAAAAACATTTTACAATAAGGCAAGGGGCCCCCATGCCAACTGACCATACCCTACACACCAAAAACACAACAGTTAAAAAGCTGCCAAGTCTAAGTCTAAATTTAAACTATGAGATTGTAAACTATTCAACTCAAAAATCCAAAAGGTCTCTCTTTGCCTCAGCCCAATAAGTCTGTCTCCTCCTTTTAAACTGGTAGGTATTTGTTCAAGAAGTAAAAACATTGTACCCTTGGGATCACTATTGTGACTCTCTTTATAATGTTTGGAAACACTATGGTTCATTTTAGCTATCCTGATATTGCGGATAGGCTCACTGACTTTCCTTCCTACAATTCTTTTGGTTATAAAAACGTACATTTTTTTGCAAGGACATAAAATCAAATATACAAAATAAATAGAGGAACAATTAGTAAAAGTGTCTATTCTAGGAAGCGCATCACTTACAAATGAAAATACTTGGATTTAAATGCGTCATGACTCGGGATTGACCGAAGAAACTGTGTTATCTAAAGTCATCTTAACTCATTTAATGCATTTAACCTTTTCATTAGCATACCAAAACAGCATTGTTTTCAATGGTGAACTCTTTGATTGGATAGGATGTCGTGACACAATTTTCTGTGTTAAATGAGAAGTGGGATATCTGGGTTTAGTTATTCTGCATCAAACACACAAACCAAAGTGGCTTCATCTGTAAATATTTTTTTGGGCATAAAAAATGAGCAAGCACCACATCTATTCTTTTGACATTTGAAGGTGCCTCTTAAACCAAAGTGGTGTTGTGGTGCCTCATGTCTCCTACATCCCCAAATACAGGATGGGTCAGAATTTAGGTGTATTGTGAATTGTGTATTGTTTGTGAATATGGAGAAAGTATTTTACACCAGTTTACCACCACTTTTACACAAAAAAATTGACTTTCTCCACTTTTGTAAATTCCCCCTTTGAGTTCTACACAGAATCTATGACAGCTAGGGATGCACCGAATCCACTATTTTGGATTCAGCCAAACCCCCAAATCCTTCCCGAAAGATTGGCCGAATACCGAACTGCATCCGAATTTGCATATGCAAATAATGGGTGGGAAGGGGAAAACATTTTTTACTTCCTTGTTTTGTGCCAAAAAGTCACATGATTTCCCTCCCTGGCCCTTATTTGCATATGCAAATTAGGATTTGGATTCAGTTCAGCCAGGAAGAAGGATTTGGCCGAATCAGAATCCTGCTGAAAAAGGCCAAATCCTGGGCGAATCCCGAACCGAATCCTGGATTCTGTGGATCCCTAATGACAGCTCAGTAAAGCTCCAATTAAATGTCAATAAGTTTGTCATTATAAAACATACAGATCCTATATAAGGAAATCAGATACTAAATTAAATGTATAAAATTATTAAGTTGCTACATTATATTATTTTAAAAAATGCTTTATGTCTTATATTATATATTGTATTTTAGATTATCATTTTTAAATGTACTTTTAATATGATGGAGGGAGTGATATTCTGAGATAATTTGCATTTGATTTTTATTTTTTATAATTTCTTTTTTTTTTATTTATTTAGCTTTTTATTCAGCCGGTTTTCAGTTTGTAATTTCAACAGTCTGGTTCCTAGGGTCCATATTACCCAAGCCACCATGAACTAATTTGAATAAGCGACTACAATAAGAGAGGCCCTAAAGAGAAAGATGAGTAATAAAAATAAGCAATAACAATATATACAATACAGTTGTGGCCTTACCGATGGTGTCAGTGACGCCCATTTGAAAGCTCAAAAGAGTCAGAAGAAAAGTGTAAATAATTCAAAAACTGTATAAAAAAAAGAACAATTGAAAAGTTGCTTATAATTGGCCATTCTATAATATACTAAGTTATCTTAAAGGTGAACCACCCCTTTAAATGAGAATTCAACCCTAACAGATTCTGTCCATCTGAGTTTGCGGCAGCCATCTTCTTCTCTTTGGAGAAGAGTGAGAGCGGGGTATCAGCACATGTACAGTTGGAGCAAACTTCCGCCTAACGACAACTGGGCATACGCCGAAAGTCATGGAAATTGGCAATATGCCAATCTCATTCCGAAGATTACCAAAGAGCCGGAAGATGGCGGTCGTGAACTCCGTTGGACAGAATCTGCACCTAGGGGTGTTTAAGAGTGTCTTAAAATCACTGTGGCTTATCTAAATGAACTTTTGCATAAAACAAGAGACTCTGTTTGTGGCATGAGTGCAGAAAGAGCTTCTTTCTCATCACCCTTCTGTACAGATTTGTGCAAATTGCGCTGAATTGTAGAACGATGTACAGATATACTGTCTGCAGCAAGATGTTCTTGCAGGTCTTTGGAGGTGATCTTTGGGTTGTCTGTAACCATTCTTACAACCCTCCGCATATACTGCCTGTATTTGTCTTGGCCTGCCAGACCTGGCTTTTACAACAACTGTGCCTGTGGCCTTCCATTTCATGATTCCATTCCTTACAATTTAAACAGTTTAACCTCTGAGATAGCTTTTTGTAGACTTCCCCTAAACCAAGATACTAAGCAAACTTTGTTTTCAGATCTTTTGAGGGTTGCTTTGATGATCCCATGCTGTCACTCTTCAGAGGAGAGTCAAACAGAACTTGCAATTTGCCACCTTAAATACCTTTTCTCATGATTGGACACACCTGCTTATGAAGTTCAAGGCGTAACAAGCTAATCCAACCAATTTGGTGTTGCCACTAATCAGTATTGAGTAATTATATACATTCAAATTAGCAAATTACAAGGGTACCCACATTTTTGCACAGCCAGTTTTTCACATTTGATTTGATTTCATACAACTGAATACTTCTTCACTTAAAATCTTTGTTCAGAAAACACCCCAGTACTCCGTTGTTCCCGGGAAATGAAAGACATACCACTGTTACCTTTTTTGTTGAAACTGAAGTAAGTTATTACTGTATGTAGGAGGAGAGGGGTTCCCAAACTATTTTTGCAAATGATCTGTCTTTCTATGATCATATTTCACATGACAGATCTTGCTTATGTTACAAAATTCTTATGTTATATTAAAAATCCAATTCTGTAGGTTTCATTGATTTCATTGTGGAGCCTACATTTACCGTGTTGACAGATATGACGGAGAAAATTATAGTTCCACTCATTGAGGAAGCGTCACGATCTGGGCTTACAGGATTTCGGCGATCAAGGTAAGAAAAAAAAGGGAAAGTCATTATATCTAATACAAAGTTATTGTACAAGCCGGACGGGATTTATAATGGATGGCAGATACTGTATGTATCCCATGTTTTTAGGTTCTTAGTAGTGATGGGTGAATCTTCCGAGTTTCTCTTCGCTGAAAAATGAGTCGCGCCAAATTTAGCTGGCATTTCGCAAATTTATTCGCCAGCGGCGAATCGCGGGAATTCGTTGCGAATTCGCCCCAGGTGAATAAATTCGCCCATCACCAGTTCTGAGCCATCCATTAAGAGTGTTCCCTTTAAGAAACACCAGAGGGTTAAGAAGCCAGGGGGTTGGTTGGACAGCCAAGGAGTGTTTTAAGGGAGTGAGCTGCAGGTGTGCAATGTGTGTGAGAGTAGGAGCTGCACAGTGGAGAGCTTCCCTGGAGTGTATTGTTTCACGGGCTGAACTTTCAGAGATCTGGGGGTCTTGAAAAAGTATCCCAGCAATATATTTCTCTGTTACCCAAGGTGAAACAGTAGCTAGAAGTAAAAAATCCCACTATGTTTAAACGTAGGCCAACTGAATTTGTCATCTTCTAGTGAAGGAAGCCTAAATAAAGTGGAAACATAATGGATGTATGACCTGAACTGCGTTTTCCTAAACGTTTCAATCTGCACCTGTCAGGAAACTCTCTTGGGTACAATGTTTTACTTATTGGGCATAATGTTTTGCTTGTTACATGATTCTATCCATTTTTGAACATGTCATTTGTTGTTGAATTAATGATGACAAATGTTTCTTGATTATTACTAGGCATTTTAATATAGCATTGATATTTATTTGGATTTTATTATGATGTATTTATTTATTTATTTATTTTGCTTTTAATTGATATCACATTGATTCATTTGTGTACTGTAAGTAACAATAGGTAGCTGTTTAATGAAAATGTACTGAATATGGATTGGGTCAAGAATATTGTTTTAGGTGACAATACCTTTTTTTATTTTTTATTTCTTGCACTCACAAATTCAAAGTGCAACAGCTAGATTCCAAGCAATATTGTTTTCATTCTTCTTCAATCCCTCAATGGTGGGAAGACGAAAGGGTATTTATTTTATTAACCATCTTGATTAAACCTCGTCAGTAATGAACGTGCTTATCTGTAAGGGAAATGTTTTTACGGAACTCCTTATTTCTATGTAAACACATTCTCTTAATTAAAGGATTATTATCCATTTTGGGGCCCAGCCTAAAGACCAGTATGAAAAGTGATTGGAGAATGCTAATTTTTATTCCTGTGCTTAAACTGTGCTTAAAAGTAATCTAGAAAAAATATCTACAAAGGCTAGAATTAGATTTGGAAAAAACACATATTTCCTGTTGTAGGTATAATTAGAACTATGGTTTACTGCAGAAAACAGCAACATGTCATATATTTTGTCATAAACTAAGGAGATTCATACCAAATCTTGAACAATAGGGTGCTTATACTAAAACAGCCTGGAACCAATGCTCTATATAGTCCTTATTCATAGGGGGCCCTACTTCCTTAATATCCACCAAAGTTTCCTTCTTACATTAAGTTCAATGGGGGAAATCTACTAAAGTTTTCACCACTTCGCGCAACTTCATCAGACGTTGATTCGCAGCACATACAGTATGCTTATTTCACAAATTTTTTTTTTTGGCAGAGGAACGCTGGTAAGGTGTCTCCAGCGAAAATTCGTCAGCATGAACAATCCATAGTGAACTTTCGCTAGTGTTACTTTCTGCCTATCCAAACTTTGCTAACACACTTTGGATAGGGCAGGTACATATGATTATATATATGTCGTTATTAGAGATGTTGGGGAAATTGCTTGAAGTGGCCACTTATTATTAAAAATGTCCAAGGAAGCAAAATAAAGACAAAAGAGATCCTCTATTGTCCTAGAGATGAGCCCACCCTAAAACAAATGTGGCATGACCTTCAAATGGTTAACAAAAATATATATAACAGTTAGAACTTTTATATACAATCCCACTCTAAATATGAAAAAAAACACTATTGTCTTTTTCTTTTTTTATGACTTTTCTGTATACAGGATACGATGTTGTGGATGATGTAGATTCATCTTATCAGTTCAGCCAGGTATGACCTGGAGAATAGTGATGGGTGAATCTCCCGAGATTCGCTTCGCTGAAAAATTCGCGAATTTCCAGAGAAATTCGCGAATTGCCGAAAAATTCGCGAAACGAGTCCCGGCACGGCACGCTTTTGACGCACGTCACGTCAACTTTGGCGCGTCGCATCGTTTTCGGCGCGCGACGCGGCGCACGTTTTGCCGTTTTTTTGTCGTGTCAAAAATGATGCGCGACTCGTTTTTACGCCGAATTTTCGCCAAACGAAATTTCCCTGGCGATTCGCGAATTTATTCGCCAGCGTCGAATCACGGGAATTCGCCGTGAATTCGCCCATCACTACTGGAGAAGCATAATCTGGTGAAAGGGATAACCTATTGGAAAATTCACACTGTGGAGTAACTATCATTTTCCTGAGCAAAAATTAACCTGGCAAAAGGGCGCAAAACCTTTGCTAGTGAATTGTCCTCTATGCCTATAGAGGAAAGAATATTATTCTTTCTTTTCTTTCTTGTAGTTTGAACAACATCACCACCTCAGAAGTTAAAAGATCAAGTGTGAAGAGCACTGGATCTGAAGGAAGTGCCTCACTAAACTGTTCTATCCTCACTGTGGATTTTAAAAGTTTTAAATGTACCTGGTATGAAGTTGTACAACAAAACAGAGAAAAGTGGAAGACGCAAGCAGTGAAAGGTGATTTTTTTTATCATAAACCATTGGTGTTTATATTACTGTGTTACTGATTTCTTCAGTGTAATAAGAAACATAGTATGGTAAATATACAGTAGGTTTGCTTACATTTTTTAAAATCAGTTACTGCAATTTTCTTGAAATTTACATGAAAGGGGTGACCACTTGGTATGTTCTTCCAGCAAGTGCAGAGAAACAGAAACTTAGAGACAAATATGCCCTTCCACTTTAAGCACTATCTTATATTGCCACACGTGTGATAACGCTTACCTCAACCAAGATCTCTGCCACCAAAGCAAAGAAATTGTTAGCAGATTTTTCTGTTTTCTCTCTTAAACAAAGGTATGATTAAAGATAAAAGAAGTTCTGGAACAGGAGCAAAATATAGTATAGTATTTGCCTCTCCTAATGAAGAGAACAGGCATAGAGTAACTTTGATAAATTCTCAACTTCAAAGGAACAGTAACAAAAAACACCAAACAATTAAAGTTTTTTTTGAAGGAATGACAATATTATGTACCATTTCCCTTCACTGGTACAGCTGGTGTGTTTGCTTCAGAAACACAAGTACAGTTTATATAACCAAGCTGCTGAGTAATCGTGAGGGCAGCCATTCAAAGCTGAAAGAGGTGAAAAGGCACAGAATACACAGTGATAACATATAAGCTCTGTAGTATACAATTTTCAGGAGGCTTTTTGCCTCCCCTGGTAAAATTCGGGCTGATACTGCCTGAGGCGAGTTTCTCAACTCGCCTCATGGCAGCAGTGCCCCTGTTTGGTGGTGGTCTTACCACAGTAGTGTTAGGGCTCTACCATCCAAAACTCTACCATCCAAAAAAATTTGTCATCATGAAAGAAAGTGTACTTCTGAGCATATTTACATTATATACAAATTCCAATTTATCAATGGTTTGAGTTAGTTGTAAACCAGTGTTTAACTGAGCTGTGACTGCTCATATCTGCTGGTGCACAATATACTGATCCCCATAGTGCATTGGCAGATTTTAATAAGCTTGAAAAAGGAATCCAAATGTTCTGAAAGGTTGCTATGATTATCTTAGTTAGCCAATAAAGGTACCACCTTTATACCACTTTATTTTTTATTTCAAAAGGGTTGCCCTGTAACAACTGGCTAACAACAACTTTACCTGAGATCACCACAGTCTCTTTCAGCACCACTATGCACTGCATTTATTGAGTAACAATACCAGAAAAATCTTTTATATTCAGGAGGGCTCATTTATGAACATTTGACAAACCTATACCTAGGAAGTAACCCATGGCAACCTACAGTAACCTGCATAATTTTACAACCTGCAGCTTACTGAAAAATGCTAATTGTTGACTGGTTACTGTTAAACCTGGCCCCGTATTGGTAAATGAGTTTAAAGGAAAACTATACCCTGAAAATGAATTTTTTATTACGCTGAATGGAGGACCACGCGGCTCTGATGACGCTTCAGTGAGAGTCTATTTATAGATGGCGTCCGATGTCAGCGCACATTTGCCTTTGAAAAAGCATATAGCGAAACGGGCGTCTGCAACAGAGAATTTTTCTTTTTAGAAATACAATTGGGGGAACCTTTTTACTAGAATCTATTGATTTATTTTGCAATCTACCTGGTTCTTAAGCTTTTAATCTTTCAACCAATCTGTTTTCCTTTCTATGCACATGGTGATTTGTGTTTTTTTAGCATAGTTCCTTATCTCCGAAGTGGTAGTTAAAATTTTGAGACCACAGTCCCTGTGAAGCAGCCTTCTCAATCTTGTGGGGTCCCAAAGATAGCAAACCAACAGACAGTTCTCATGGGACTTCTCCACCCCTCTATTATTTCCTTTTCAGGTATGCTGCAATCCAGGTTCAACTTACAACTATAGTAACTAATTAATGTTATTGAATCACGGAATTCACAACTATTTATTCTTCATTTAATTCTCACTAATTAATTTCTGTTAAAGAATCCACTATTAATCTAATTGAATTTTTATATTTATTGTATTACAATTAACTGGCATGTAATTATATATGTAGTTAACTAGCACTCATTAATTGTCCTTACAAACAACATGAATTAAATTGTTGTTGAAATTATAAGATTATTAATTTAACTGGCATGAGCACTTTATATTATTAATTTTACCTAACGTATTAGGGAAATTAAAGTCCACGTAATTTAATCAACTATATATATTAGTTCTATAGGTATAAGGGGGGATTTCTTTTCTATCGTATCAATCAACTATTAGGAGGATTGTGCTACAAATTAAAATTAACTATGTACGGGTATAAATAATTCTCTTATTTTGATACAGTAGAGCTAATATATTAAGTTAGGTACTAAATTGCACCATTGCAGTTGTCCATGGCAACCAGTAGGATCTTCACCTTCCTTTTATTAATGGTAGCATACTAATCAAAACTATTTGTTGACTTAATAAATACCCACTGGCCGCATGCTTCTCTGGAGTAGAGTATTTTGAAATGTTCTTTTTTAATAATCTCCTCCTAACCAATGTATTGGATGATAGTACTATCTTACTATTGTTCTATCAAATTCTGGATGATGTCAGTTGTGTATAATTCTATAATGGTAGCAGGCCACCATTGCTTCTTGCATGGAAAGTTATCCACAAGAAAATGTGTTAAAACCATTACAGTAAAATATGATATTGAGCATTGACAGATAATCAAATTTATGCTATGAAGCATATTCAAAATGACAACACTGGACATTTGCTTTAAGTGAGAAGAAAAATCAGCCTGTTATAATTAATAAAAAAATTGAACAATTTATAAATCAATGGTATGTTATTACATCCAAGCCTGAGGCCTAAATTCAACACATGAGGAAAAGCTATGCACATGAATAAACTTACTGAAAAATGAATAGTAGGTCAGAACATTTTCATTATAAACTCATTTCTATCTTTTTTTAAGAATTCACTGGAATTCTGCACTTTTAATTGGATTTTGCTGGCAGACTCATATGACTACAATATTTTAAGCAGGTCTGGCGTTTCTGTAAAAGTTAAAATAATGGAACTGACATTCCAAGACCAAATTGGTAATGTACTGCTATTTTGTGTTTAAAATAACAAATAAGACTTTATTTACTAATTGAGTAGCTTCTAAATATTATCAGTGCTCCCAGTACATTCACAATTCTTCAAATTATTATTATAATTATTATTATAATTCTTTAAATTATTATTTACCCCTCCCAAAATGTATGTAAACATACCAAAGTGCTTCTTCTAAGCACTTTTGCAATTTCAAAGCATTTTTGCATTTTCTGTTTTTAACAGCTCTCTTTCAGTGAGTATCATGACCCCCAACTGGCCATGTGTAGCCTGCATAGTGACACTCGGACTCATATGGATACACTTACATCAAGTTTTTGGGGGATTTAGATCTCCATCAATCAACCAAATATGCCATTAATCCAAGATCCAAGAAATAAATGAAATCATTATAGGAGCTCATCTTTATATTAGCTTAATGGACCATGTTCAGTTCAGTGAGAAACTGAGATTCAATCGAGAAGAAAAAAGTTTTCTCCAAATTCAATTCTAGTTTTTTCCCATAGACTTCAATAGACTTTTCATGAGATAAACTCTGAGATACATTTTTCTGAATTGAATTGCACCTTGAATTGAATCTCATCCATGAGTTTTCATGTGATAAATATTTTTATCACTGAATTGAATCTGGCCCAGTACTGTATGTGATAGATGGATCTATTCTAATCAACTCTTCAAATTGTATTCATTGTTTGGTTTGTATGTTTTTTATTTTATTTCTCAAACTGGATCAAAACCAGTTTTATCTGTTCTCAATTCTATCACAACTATGGGATTTTCTTATTAAACAGATGCAGAAGAGAAAGCCAAAAGAGAAGCAGAAGAAAAAGCTAAAAGAGAGGCAGAAGAAAACTGTCAGGAAAAGGAGGATAAAAAGACTGATGAAAATGAAGATAAAAAGGAAAAAGCTTTGTTAAGCAGACATGAACCAAACAAAGAACAACATTCTGGAGATAGCAAACTTACAGAATCTAGTCAGGGAAATATCAATGGGACTCGTTTACCAAATGCAAAGAATCAAGAAGATTCCTCAGGAGATAATCAAACTAATCAAGGAAAGTTGGGGGACAGCAAGCAAATAGTACACAATGGTAAGTCCAGTCTGCATTCTTCTAAACATAAGGGTACATAGTTAACTTGCCCATGGAGAACTTCCTTCGGCCATTGCAGAACGCTCACAGGCCTCGGCTCTCAGTTATACCCTTGAATAGAGCACTGTTTGCATTTGACAACACTCTAATCAAAAAGAGCCCATGGGAGTGGATGGCCCCTCTCCTACCTAGACATGCAAGTTATAAATATAAAGGGGGTGAGCTGTGTACAATCTTAATCATACTATGATAAACTGTAGACACTATAATCCAGTCAGGTTTTTTGTTACCGGTTTTGGTGCATTTCTTCATTCATATCCTTAAAAGGATGAAAATACTATGGCTTTACATTTCTGTTCTGGAATACAGTGTTTGACTAAACAAGGATAGCAATGAAAACATTCTGTAGCGTGGTCAGCAAAATAGTAATCAGTTTGCCCTATAATTATATGGAAGGAAGCTGAAGCATAATAAAGTCTTGAGTTATTGAGTTGTAAATGATTTTCTTGCTGCAATTATGTGTCTGGATCCTAGGCAGACATTCTATCTCTCAGTATTGACAATGAGAATAGCTGTCTGGTACATACACTTATATATATATATTTATATTTATACACTGGTATAAATATCTGCCGTTTAACTAAATAAAGAAGTGAGAGGATGCCTTTTTTATAATATCAATAGTTAGCATGAGCTACAGTATTAGTATTTTTGTTGCAAGTTGATGCTCAGATGTTGTAAATAATGAAAATTTATCAAGATTATCCACTGCCTACTCAGGGGAGGGGGGGAAGAGTTTAGTGCCAAGTAGGTTGAATTCTCTTTTAATAATTTACTTTGTAAACCTTTTCCAAATGCTATTGTCCATATGTGTTATAAATGTGCATTTCTTTAATGCTATATACACACTGTACATTTTTTTCACAAAAAGAATCATTACATTACATTATTATTGAGTGCTTTTGTACCAGTGAATAGAAACATTTCCAGAAAGCTCTGAATTACAGGATGGCTATTTTCCATAGAGTCCACTGCAAACAAATCATTCTAATTTTTAAAAATGACCTTGTACTTGTTTGTAACTAAGCTGCATAAATTCATATTGGTGGCAATACAATACTTATGGGTATATGTTTATATTTATCAAGCCTTGAATTTTGAAGTGAAAAAAATTCAAAATTCGAGCAACCAAATTTTTGGTTGAATAGTTCCATTTTCAATTGAATTTGAATAATTTGAAATGAACGAATTAGTGCATTCGATTGAATTAGCTTGAATTTGATTGGGAGCATTTGCCTCAAAAAACTTTGACTTCTCAAAGTCCTCCAAAAGACTCCTTATAGGTTATAGGAGGTCCCCCATAGGCAAAAACAATAATTCAGCAGGTTAAAGATGCCAGTGTTTAGTCGAAGTTTTTAAAGAAACAGTGCATTATAATTTCTAATTTATTCAAATCAAATTTTTTTCTAATCAATAGTCGAAGTACCCAAAAATACTTCGAAATTTGATAATTTTTTTTTTAATTAAAATTTATTCGAATTCTCACTTCGGCCCTTGATAAATCTGCCCCTTAAGGTCTTGTGATCCAAATTACAGAAAGATCTTTCATCTGGAAAACCTCAGGTCCTGAACTTTCTAGATAATCTATCCTAAGCTTGTATTCTGTTTTTACCACAGCAATTAAATCTTTAGCCAGCATAATTAAAAACACCCTAACCCATAAAAATGAATAGCAAACAATCTATTTTACAACTGTGTCATTTTATATTGTGTTAGATTGGTTTCCTCATTTGCTATTGCTAAGAGTAGCAAAACATCAGCTCTCATGAAAGACGTAAATATGCAAAAAGTTTTGATCCGGCAGCGTTAAGGCCGCCGTTTTACCTGCGTTCCACTTGACCACTTCCTCACCCCCTCTCGTGTCATAATGAATTCCCAATAAAGACACTTGAAGCCTAGGATGGAATTCATAGGCAGCAGCTTTTATTAAACTTTAATATATATGAATATGTTAACTACACATAACTGTAACATAACAGTAATTCCATGGGAATGCTTGCCTAACTGGTTGCACCATATAGTGACCGGGCCACTGCCAGGCCTGCCACCTGGGCTCTGCCCTGGATGGGCAAGTAGTAGCAGATGACCTCACTTGACTTTTTACCTCCCGGGGGCCCTTACCCGGAGAGGCACCAACACACGCCACAGATAGGGGACTACAGCCCCATTCCCCACATTGACAAGCATTCCCCGACCACGGCTCGGGCCGCATGACCCCTTAAGCTGGCTGGGCTCCACCCACAAACTCGCTTAGCGCCCTTTCAATTCCATCCTGCAACCCCATTATAAATATGTCCAAACCAACTTGGCTTAAGTGTACTCCATCTTTCAAGTAATATCCCGGGCTCACTTTTCGACTCCTTTCAATGGCTTCCCATATTTTGGCAAACCTCCATTGTAACCTACTCACCATTTCTGAAAAACGTCACTTTAGGTGCTAACTGCATGTTCTACTCTAGATCACTCCGCATGACCCGTATAAGTTCCCTTTGGGATACCCTGCCCAGGTCATTGCCCCCCGCAGTGCACTTCCAGTATGTCTAGCGGTGTAGCAATTCTCACTTGCGCTGCACACTTTAGCAATACCTGCTCCCATCTCATGCCCCCAACTCCAAACTACTTGAGTTGGAAGGAATTGTAAAATTGTTCCTGGAGGGTGTTTTTGCAGCCTCTGATGTGCTCAGGAAATGTATGAGTCACCCAAAACATAATAAGACGAAAGAACCTCACAGAAAAAAAAGGGGAGGGGGTAACTTCAGTAGAACATAGGATTAAAAACTAGCTGACTCCCATCTGCCTATGCGCTTGATGGACCTATTTGACAGGCCTAGTCTCGCCACTTCTGTGGCTGCTCCTATACGAAAGGAGTGGGTGCCAAATTCCTTGAGGTTGACCCCCAACTCCTTCAAGGCCTTGCACAACACAAAGGCAAACTGATAGTGTGTCAGCAGGGTGCTGTCACCGTGTCTGAAGAAGGGGCCCAGAGACCCCCCATAATGTTGAGAATTGATGTGTAAGCTGCACTGGGCAAAGTCCCCCCCACTGCCTCCAAGGGAACCAACACCCCTTTCCCTTCCTGATCTGTTTTTGATCTCAACCAGATCTCTACCCTATTCTCAAACATATTTACATCTCCTAACATGAGGCCCCATGGGCGAGCCTTGCTGGCACTAACCAGCTCCCCGATCCTAAAGGCCCCAAAAAACACCAGCGCGAATGCTACTCTAAATAGGAGCTCTTCCTCCCCCATTGTGCAAACCCTTTCCAGCATTTTCGAAACCTCCCGCAATAGATCATGGGATAATGGCCTGTGCCAGTCCTTTTCACTTTTACTCTTGCAAATGCCCATGCTTACCAACTGGACTACAAAGTGTTTTGCCACATCCTGAGTGCCCTGAAAATTGAACAAGAATGATAAAGCAGACTGGTCCCTGCCTACTTTCGCCCCAGAACAGCCCTGAGGAACCTTCCTGCAAAGGAACCATAACAGCACCTCGAATCGTGCTTCGTTGTTGCCTAATGGGCCTGTGTTCCTGCATAACTCCTCCCACTGTATCCACACTTTATGGTAAGCCACCCAAGTTGTCAGGGCAAGGGCCCTGGAAATCAATGCCCCGATCCAAAGCCAACCCGACGTCATCTGCTGTGGGAGCCACTGTTCGCAATCGTCCCACTGGAAACGAGACAAAGGGTCCACTATCACATTCCTGCAACCCTCTACATGTGCTGCTTTAAAGCATATGTTGAATTCTAAGTAGTGCAGTACTAGCCAGTGCAGCAGCGCCAAGACGGGCAACAATGAGGCTGACAAATTGTTGATAGCAAACACTACTGCCATGTTATCCGAGTTAAAACTAACTCTCCGGTCAGCAAATTCCTTGCCTCCACTGCCACCAATATAGGGAATAATTCCAGGAAAGCCACATTCTTTACCAGCCCAGATTCCACCCAGCTTTGGGGCCACTCTTCCGCACACCACCTCCCGGCCCAGTATGAGCCAAAGCCTGTGCTGCATGCTGCGTCTGTGAACAATTGTAAGGAATCCACCAGCACCTCTTACTCCTGAATAAACTGACGCCCATTAAACGATTCCAGGAACTGACCCCACACTTTTAAAGTTATCCGTATGTGGTGATAGGGCTTCGTTACACCCAATGTGCTCGGGGAAAGGCGCCTGCTGAAGGCCCTCCCCATCGGGAGAATCCCACATTTGAAATTCAATTTCCCCAGAAGTGACTGTAACCCCTTTAGGGTTACCTTCTCTCGACTGGCCACACTTCTCACCCTCTCCTTCAAGTCAACTAGTTTATCTTCAGGCAACCTGCACTCTAGCCTCAGTGTATCAATTGTGATGCCTAAGAATTTGAGACAGGTAGTTGGGCCCTCCGTCTTCTCTTGAACTAACGGGACCCCGATGACCCGTGCCACCCACTGGAGAGTACTGAGGAGATGGACACTGATCTCCTGCTGCTGGACCCACACAAAGGAAATCATCCAAATAATGCATGATCCATTTGGAGTCCCATTCAAATCGCACCACCCACTATATGAACCAAGCAAATGCTTTGAAATATGAGCATGAGATAAAACATCCCATGGGCAAACAGAGATCGATGTAAAATCCTCCTTCAAACTTGCAGCCCAGTAAATGCTGACAGTCTGGGTGCACTGACAACAGTCAAAATGCAGACTCCACGTCGGCCTTAGCCAACAGCGATCCTCGTCCAGCGCCCCTGACCAATTCCAAGGCTTAATCAAATGATGTATATTGCACTGACGTTGGGTCCCAGCAGATCCCATCATTAACCAACTCCCCTGGGGCCCGTTAATCCTGTCCAGCCAATCCCTTAACCAACTCGGGCCATGCCTTTGAGCCTGCTGCCTCATTGATTCCAGCATGGCTGTTATATCCCGACTGACTATGGCGCTGCTGCTGACTGCAAAATGGATGCCACTGATTCCCTGGGGGATTCCACTCAGTGGGCTTTGGGCAGCTGTAATATAAGCTGATGTTACAAGGGTGATTATTAAATTCTGATGCAAGTTGCACTGGTTTATGTGCTTTAATGTATTAATTAATCAATCAGCCTTAGATTGTGACATTTATAGTCTGGTTTATAGTGTATGTGTACTGTATATTGTGAGTCAGTCCCTAAGCTCAGTTAGTGACAGCAGCACAGAGCATGTGCAGTGAATCAGCAGAAAATCATATGGGGGTCACTGGGGGCATCATAAGAGACACAGATCTTTACTTTTACAGGGCTGTGGTTGCCTTGGGCTGATACAGAAGTTCAAAACCTAATATAAAACATTTCTAGCCTACTTCTTTTGTTAAGCTTTATTTCTCTTTAACCCTTTCACTGCCAGCCATTTTGTCCAAATGCGAACATCTACTGCCAAGCAGTTTTTAGACATTTTGTACTCTTTCATTTTAAGGGCCTTTTCTGGGGCAGTCTTTTAGATTACTCAGGAAAACAATATATTGTTTATTTCAGGACAACCTGAACTTTCAGAATATGCAAGAAATTTGGTGTAATTCTACTTCTGTAAAAAAAATATAGGCTTCTAAGTGTCTAATAAAATAAAAAAAATCATGTTTCACAAAGAACAATCACTTTCAGAAACATCATTTATGTTATGTCCAAGAAAACACTCGATTTGGAAAGGTCTATGTCTCCTGAACGCAAAAATACCAAATACATATAGTTTTATGGAGATTTCACACTTGTATTGATCAAAATCTACAAGCAGTACACTACCAGATTTCCAAAGCACCGCTGCCCAAACGGCATACTTCTGATATCAAGGCCAAACATTCCACTAACAGTAGGTTTACCCTAGAAAAGAAAAAAAGGGGAGGGATCAAAAAAGGCACACATCATGAAATTTAAAGGCACATTACACAAAATCTAAAAACAAAGCAAGCCACATCACTACAAGATGGGCTAAGGAGATGAGAATATATAATTAAATACACAAATATTGCAAATATTTCCAATTTTTTTGTGATTGGTTGTTTTGTATTTAAATATTGTGTCACAATTTGTACATTTAAGCCTATGATTAAGTGTCTTTTGGACACGAAACGCGTCAGGCGAGAGATGACTATATAATAAAGTATATAATTTTTTATATAAAATCATTTCTTTTGGTCTGATCTGAGCTTGGATATCCAGTGTGCCTTGCACCAACCAGTTTGTATTTGCACACTCACACTTTGTTGGAGCAGAGAGCTGGGTTTTCTCGACTTCTTTAGTCAGCCCCCTGTATCCCGAGCCAACAACTCACTGGCTTTTCTCACTGAGCTTGTGAAAGGCTGTTTTACAGCTGACTTGCACTGTGGTGAAGGTGACACTAAGTTATACTCAGCGGCAATATACTGTTACACCATTTCCTCCAGGTCGGCTGAGGATCTGGCAGAAGAGTCCTCTTTTACACTATTTGAGGCACTGATTGGGTTTCTGCCTGCAGCCACTTTTTCACAAGATAAATTTTAATCATACATCTGGGCAAGGGACAACCTTTCCTGCTGGTAAGTCTGACTAGCATTGACTTTGGCCAGGTACAATACCAATTCATCCATTTTGCTGAACTACAATTTAACTTATTCCATGCTCGTCCTTTTACACTCACTGGAGCTCATTAATAAACCTATTGCACGGCAGATAGGTTCACACAGTGAATATATTTGCCCTGTGCAAGGTTAAATTTATATAGCTGGATAATAGTGTGCATTTTGTTTACACGATGAATGTCCATAAGAGATTTGTAAATATGGCAAAAATTGAAAATTGCCAATATTTATGAGCACACTCTGCATTTGAATTATGCCATGACTTTGTTGCCATGTTTATCTTGAAATACAAGGTTTTATGACTTTCTGGACTTGTGTCTTCCACAACAATTTATTCATGACAATATTAAAGATCTGATATGCAGCTGTAAATTTGAAGGCAGAATAGTAAAAGTATAAGTATGTGTACTTCCAAATACCTTATTCTGATTGCCATTCAGGTTGGCACCCTATGCTTTAGATCCCTATTGCTAGTGGATTTATATTTCTACTTTTGTAATAAAACCTTGTATTACTGTTCTAAGATTTGTTAAACCCAGTTATAAAAGTCAGCATACTTAGAAGCTGTTAAATACCATGTCACTACAATATGCCATTTTTAAGGGAAAAAAAGAAACATGTAAGATTAAGATTTTTCCCTGCTGTCTATGGCTTGACCAGTTCAGAGCTGAACATCATAAAAAAGGAATTCAGATGTTTGTTTGTTTTTAAATACAGCAGTACCCTACAACAAATGAATCTGCTACTATATTTTTAATAGACGATAAAAATGTCAATATGTTTTTTAGTGCATCAGATAAATTTGATGTTCTAGGTGTGCTATAATGCCCACTAATGATGTGGCATTCACATTGGGAAAAGCTAATTTTTTATTTTTATTTTTATTTGAATGATCTATTACTAGCATAGCCCATTATGTATCAGTGCTTTCACCTCATTTACAATGCCAAGAGGAAAAAGATGTGTAACAACTGACCTGATAATTAAATCTGTTCTTCTTGATACCACGGTTGCATTGCTTGGTAACAGCATCTGGCAGAAAGTGGAAGATTTTTTTAAAAATCTACTTTTGGCTACAGTCTTTAGTATACCATTGCCCAGCTATGATCAACAAATATTGATTTCCAAAATTATAAGCAAGAATGGAAATGGGAATATTAGAAGAAGTCATTTGCTTTTTGGAGCAAGGCAAGACAGCTATTTGGGTGCACAAAGTGTATAGGTCACCATGAAGTAACTTGTGCAGGGTTGCGAGGATTCAACATGCGCAGGACCAAAATGAAATAAAAGTGGGACATAAACCACATTTTTGTTGGCTGCAATTCAATTTCAGAGACAAATACTTGACACTCAAGCCTTCAAACAGAATTCTGAATTTGATACAATCATCCGTTGAGAAACATTTCCTAAAGACCTAATATGTATTTAAATAACTGGTATAGGCTCTTATTGGGCTTTATTTGATATATAAATATTTTTTTATTCTGTTTTTCTTAATATCACCTCTCTAGACACCAGACATGTGACAACAGTGGCAATGCAAATGGTTCAATTCTACAAAAAAGCTACTTGACAATTATTGAACTGCAAAAAGCTCCAAAAATACCAAACCATTATAATTTAAGCAAATAAAAACAGATAGCAATAGCAACACAGTAAGAAATAATATATTTTACATACATTTTATAATACTTTTAAACATATTATGCAGGAATGCTTAGAGTGTATATTTATTAATTTCTCTGTGTGTGTTCCTGTCTGAGAGTCAGAGGGTACTGATATCTAATTTATTTAAAATTGTTAAACTCTCCATCTTTTTTAATCTCAGTCTACAGTGAATTGAAGTGCAACATTATTTTTGAATACTACTACTAATAATGATAATAAAAATAATAGGATCAAAGAAGAGTTTGTCATTTTCTGGGTTATTAGAAAGATTTGTTTTCGAACTTTATTTGGTATTTACCTTTTAGCTAGCATTAGTATTAATAGTATCATCGTTGCATTATTTTGTCCTTTCTATGTAGTCTTGGCAATGATGGTGCCATAACAACGGTATTTCCATTAACACTGCCCTTTATTAACATACATATCTCCTGTCCTTTTCCCAGCGCTTCCTCTTGTGGAAAAGTGACTTTTCTTTTCTTTTTTTTTCTTTTTTTTCAGATAAAGAAGAGTAAACGAATGCCAATAGTTTGCATCATATTAGCTGAGCTTCATCATTCTGCTCCTCCATCCAAAAAACAAAAAGACAAGTTTGTTTGGGGAAAAAGGCATTGCACAGCTGTCTAAGCATTGCTTCCACTGGCTCCTTTTCTGTTTCTTACTAGTTTGTGTGTGTTTTTAAGTGTCCATTTTTTTCTTAACAAAAGAATTGAATTGGCTTTGTACACACCAGGAAAGTTATATAGGAGACGTAAAACAAAGCTTATTTGCTGTCAGTAGCCAAGGATTTGAGGCCTCTGATAACATATTAACAACAACCATGCAGATATTACCTAGAAACCTGCCCTCAGTTTCTAATATTGTTAATTTCCAGTGTCTAAAAGCAAAGGTTCACAGTAAAGGATTAAAGAGGACATCACAGATGAGAGTCTCTTCACCATCACTTGGCAATTGTTTAAATGTGCCCTGTCTTGACTGTCTTCAGTAATGTTAAGTGTTACAAAAACCTGTTAGAGCTGTTTTTTTCACTAATTACTATATTTTTTCATATTTGTGTTTAGTAAAAAAATTAATACTTTACAATATGTCTCATTTAATGTGGGAAAAGGTGAAGGGAATAGTTCCTCTTACACAGCCAGAATGTTTTCATTTCAGAGTCTTCCATAAATATTGTTTTTCTGAGTCCCAACATGCTATGACACAGCAGACTGCTACATTTTATCTGTTATGTTTTCCACAAGAAAAACACTGGTGATGTTACAGTCAAATGGGATGCTGAAGATCGTGAAATAGGTCTTCCTGCAATTTACCTTTAAGTGCAAGGGACTCCGGAAACAACATAACCAATACATTTGGGCAAAAATGAACCATACTGATTGTTTGACTTTAGTTTTATGTGTTTTTATTTATTGCTTATCTTTAGCCCTTTTAATATAAAAATGTTGTGACATCCAACTACTGCCGTTAGCATTCAATTCTAATCCTAACCACCGCAGAACAAAAATTAAAATTAAAAACAAAATTGAAACCATAAAGATTAGTTGTTAAATGTATTAAAGTTTTACTCTATACAACAAAAAAAGTGAAGAGTAAATTGTGCCTTCAGAGAGCGTTACTCTAATACTGCATAGTCCATTATATTTTGTGCTTCTGTACCAGCCCAAGGCAGCTACAGCGCTTTAGCAGTAATGATCGGTGTCTCCAAAGATTCCCCAGTAGCTCCCCATCTTCTTTACTGTTGATTCACTGCACATGCTCTGTGCTGCTGTCTTAGGGACCCACTCACAATATACAGTACACATAGATAGAAATGTCACAATATGCAGCTGATTCGTAATTAATGCAGGTAATTACTACATGGCAGCACAGAAACCAGTGCAATTAGCATCAGAATTTAATAATCAGCCCTGTAGCATCAGTGTATATTACAGGCCAATCTAATTTTCTCATGGATAATTTGCAAAGACCCCTAAGCTTAAATTATCAACAGCTGATCAGAGCCCACTGAGAGTGTTACAAACACTTTCTAAAATCGTGACCCCCTGTGACACGTTTGAAGTCCTGTATAATTGCTGCTATTGATAAACTGAAACTTTAGGCTGGTACAATAAGGTCAGTATGTTAAATATTGCATTTTTAACCTTATTCATCTTAGAGTTTAGTTTTCCATTAAGCAAGTTCTGAAAATGTTTGGGTTAATTCAATTCATGTGACGTGCATGTTTTGTATACAACTCTGCTTTAATTCATTCAGGCTGCATTGTCCGATGACTAAATATCAATACAATTACTAGCTTATAAAAAGTGTCAAATGTTAAAAAAAAATAGCTGTAAGTATCCAGCCAGCACTCTTAATTAAAATTAGAATTGCACACCATTACCTAGTGAACTAATGAAGGAACATATCAGATACATCTGCATTCTCTGCACAGAATTTCTGCAAACTTCTAATGCATATACAGTAAACCCCACTCTAGCTCATATTTAACCCTTACGGTATATAAAATGAAAGATGTGTTTTTGCCCTTTGCTGATTGACATAGTACTTATATATTATCTGGAAATTTGAAGCATTTGAAGCTTGCATGAAGTTTATATACAGTACAAATATATATATATATATATATATATATTTATTAAAAATAAGGGTATGCTGAATTTTGTTTGGCAGAGTGTGGCATAATAGTTATGTAAAAACTACCCTGTGTTGGTCTATAATAAATAGCATTGCTCAATGCCTACTTGTAGGTGTGGTAAAGTAACAGTGGGAGAAGCAAAGACTGTAGATCTCATTCCAATAAGTTTGGGCTACTAAAAAAGAGTTTGTAATAGAAAATTTTGTTATTGTTTTGCTCTGTTTTTCACTGTACACTGGAACATGTTTCCCCTGTGAACCTGGCATTATGTATGTACAGTATGTATGTATTTATATATGTATATATGCATAAAAATTCTGCCCTGGCATTAGCTGTGTATATGGATAGGCAGCCTTGGGTGTGTAAGCTGTCATGAAACTACCACTCAAAGCATATGCCTGGTACCATGTTTAGGTGGATGCCAAGTGCTGTAGTTTGGGAATGAAGAAGTGCAGAAGCTTGCTCATCCATAGTCTGTAAGATCTAATGAGGAATTTATAAGGTTGTCAAAATAGTGTACTAATGTATTCCAAATTTTAAGTTTGCTTTCAAACATGCATCCAGTTGATGTCACTAGCTGATTTGGGTTTATTTAACCTTGTATAAGAGGGTTGACTAAAACGTTTTCCAAAACAATCAAATAAAATGATAAATACTTTTACACCTACAGCAGTTAAATTAGTATGCTAACCGCAAAAGGCTACAGAATTCCCTTGTTGTATACGTATCAACTCTAGTATCCATGTTGCACAAAAGAATCTATATTACAGTGCAGGTACTCTGCTCTTCATTTGAATTAATCTACTGAGCCTATTTTTAAAGATGTATTTTAATTGTTTTTATGGAGAGTAAACAATTGTAATACATAGTAACATAGTAAGTTAGGCTGAAAAAAGACTCGCGTCCATCAAGTTC